>OY728133.1:1457071617-1458291262 GCA_963277665.1 Viscum album | reverse complement strand
AAGGCTTGAAGATAATGACATTTTGGTTTATTTTTCAATGTCATATAAAAGTATTTATAGTTTGAAAATTGTTACATTTTGAATTAAGTATGATTTTATTTAAAATTTCAATTAATAATATTTATAAAATTATTTTCAAAAAATGGAGTTCATTTTAGAATTTTAGCATCGATAAATGGTAAGGGCGAATTATTGGTATTTTTCTGAAATTCTGGAATTTTCAATGAATACTAAAATATGGTAAAATACTGTATAATCAAATTACTAGTAAAATACACCATTTATGACATCATAAGGGATTTAATCCCACTTGGTTTAAACTCACATGCCATTATTACTATTTTGAGTCACATGAATTATGATTATTCACAGTCTTTAGAACAAATATTATAATAATGACTAAAATAATGAAAAATACCCCCTCTCCTCCACTGTAAATACCACCCTCATTCCCCTTATTCTGATCTTCCTCCAACACCTCTCAAGCCTTGATCCATAACAAATTTCTACCCAACACTCTTCTCAAGGATCTCCAAGACGTCCTATACTTGATGGTCTCAACAAAAGGCCAAAACCAATGGCCTTAAGAGAGATGTCAAGGAAAATAGATCAAGAAGTAAACACCCATTTTTATTTTCGTTCCTTTCTTTGATTTTATGTAATTCATTTTCATTACCTTTGAAATATGTTGGGATATATCATTCCATATCCCCCTTACATTCCATATTATGTAATCATTACGAGATACCCCTTTTCTATCATCAAATTATTTTATGATATTTTAAGCGACGCCATTAAGCTGCTGAATTTTCATGAGATCTTTCTCGATTTTTCTTTTATTTTGAGTTTCTTTTTTCTTCTTTCCTCACCTCCTCTTATCCAAGAAGAATTAAATATACCTAATATTTTATATTCTTGATGTTCTAATGTTCATGGGAAATTATTCATTAATCCATTTATCCTCCCCCACTCATTCAAGGAATAAAAATATTGTCTGTGATGTGTTGAATTACTAAAATTATGGATGCTGTGATTTCAATATCTTTTATTTCCTTCAATAATATTCATGAAACCATTTTTTTGGTTTAACTAGGTTATAATATATCTATTATGTCTCATCCATGGTTTTTGATTTTTTACACATTGTTTTAATTTATAAAACAAAATGAGGTTGTTATTATCAATGAACCACTAAAAATATCTATACGAACATCATTAATTTTTGTTCAGAATGGTTTTCCGTAGAAGAAACGGTGAATCTGAAGAGGAGAAGAACTGGAAAAACTATATCCTACCAAATATACGTTCTATAATGGTAGGGATTAGAACCGTGCAGTTTATGATAGTAATGGATTAGTTGATGCATGTAATAAATGGTGGTGGAATCCATGTAAGAGAACAACTAGAGGTACCATAACGGAACATGACGATAGTGGAACATTTTATGATACACCACCGTTTTGCTTGTAATGGATTTTTTGACACAGTAGTGGATAAAGGATGGATTAAATCCCTTGAAAATATATTCGTTGGTATGGGATGTTTGGATAATCAGAAGTTATGTCTTGACATTTATCATTTGGAAGGTGAAGCTGATCAGTGGTGGACAATGGTATGGAATATCCAGGGGAGAGTCGATTTTGATTCCATAGAGTGGGATGAATTTAAAATACTTTTCCCTGAAAAATAAATTCCTAAGATTATGTGACTTAGGATAGAGAAGAAATTATATGAATTAAAGCAAATGGAATAAGTTTCAGTGGTTGTGTATGAAGTGAACTTCACCCAATTGGTGAGGTATGCTCCAAATCTTATTATGGATCATGATAGAAAAATCAACCAATTTTACTCAAGACTGATTCTAGGGTATGGAATGGAATTTTACTCCTTGGAATTTGAATGTTTTGAGAATATTTTCTGATATACGGAATGGGTAGATATAGCGTTTTCTAATGATCACATGCATTTTGGAATGAAGGAGAACAAGAGGTCCAGATCACAAGTTTTGGGTAAGAATCAACAAATGAAATATTATGGTAAGAAAATCCAATTTCCAGTTTGTGAAATGTCTGGCAAGAATCACCCTTGGGAATGTCTTTGTAAAACATGGATGTTTCTTAAATGTGTGATGTTTGGAAATATGACCCGAGATTGTAATGAAAATGATCTTAAGACTAAACCTGATAAGAAAACTTTTAACTATTTAAAATGTGGTGAGATGGGTCATTATGAAAATTCCAATCGTAAGAGAGATCCAAATGATAAAAAAAAGCCAGAATATAAGAAGAAAGGTGTAGTGAGATCCTTCGCGACTATGTCAGTAGATGTCCATCCATTTTCCAAAGTGGAATCAGGTACTCTATTAGTTGACCCAGTTTTCTCTAATGTTTTGTGTGATAAAGGGTCTACACATTCCTTCTATTCTGAGAAATGTTTTGTTAAATTAATAATATCACCTCAACAATTGAGACTAGAAGTTTTTGGTAAAATTCGTAGGGGAAATATTATAGCATAGAACAATTATAAATATCATTCTTTTGTGGTCTGTGGAATGTCTTTACCTGAAAATATTTTTATTTTACCATTATTCTAGATTGATTTTATTTTGGGAAAGGATCGACATTCTATTTATAAGGAAAACGATTGACTATAGAGCTAAATAAGTTTTTTTTCGAAAATAATTTCAGTTTGTATTAATGAAATAACCCATACAATTGATATCATATCATGTAGCTGAGAAACTTTTGAAAGATGGAAATGAAATTTATTAGGATTATATAGATAAAAATAAGGGAACTGTTTAGATTGATGATGTATGAGTGGTAAATGAATACCTATATGGGTTTTATAATGAGTTACGAAGTGTCATACCTCAACGGGAAGTTGAATTCACAATATACTTATTTCCTGATGCTAAGACAATTTCAAAACCCCTTTTTCAAATGGCTCAACTTGAACTTCTTGAATTGAAAATTCAGTTGAAGGATTATCTTGATAATGGCTTCATTCATCCTAATACTTCACCATGGGGTTCTCTTGTTTTTTTATTAATATAATGATTTTTACATGAGACATTGCATTGATTTTAGAGAATTGAATAACATCAATGTTAAAAATAAGTATCCTTGGACAAATATTGATTACTTGTTTGATCAGATCTAGGGAGCTTAGTACTATTCCATGATTGACTTGAGATCCAGATACTATCAACATGAGGTGAAGGAAGATGAAATCTTGAAAACAACCTTTCGTATTAGATATAGGCATTATGAATTTGTTATTATAAAATTTGGGTTAACTAATGCACCTTCTTTATTTAGGAATATTATGAAAATATTATTTCATGAGTTCATGGATAAGTTTGTGGTTGTATTTATTTATTACATTCATATATTTTTTATAAATAGAGAGGAGTATAAATAACATCTACAAGTTTTTTAAACTATAAAGGAAAATAAATATTATGTAAAATTCATAAGGTGTGATTTTTGGTTGTAACAAATTTCTTTTTGTGGAAACACTGAAAATAAGAAAGGAATAACAATTGATACTACCAAAATAAATAAGGTTGATGAATGGCCAAGACCAACAAATGGTACATATATTCATAGTTTTCTTAGGTTAGAAGGTTATTATCGATGGTTTATTTAGAAAATTTCATAATTATGTAACCCGATAACTATGTTAACATGAAAATGGGTTTAATTTTTTTAGACAGAAGAATGTGATGTTTCTTTTCAGGAACTGAATAACATATTGGTGAATGCTACATTTTTGGCCTTACCATCCTGAAATGGTCAGTTTTTTATCTAACGTAATACTTCTTTGCAAGGACTTAGTTGTGTTCTAATACAGAATGATCAGGTAATTTCTTATTCGTCATGACAACATAAAACTCATGAGTTAAATTATACCACAGATGATTTGGAATTTTCCTTTGTGATTCTTGATTTGAAAATATTGAGACATTATTTATGTGGAGCCAAATATCAAATATATACTGACTATAAAAGTCAAAAGTATGTATTAACACAAAAATAATTAAACATGAGGTAGAGAAGATGGGTTGAACTAATAAAGGATTATGATTGCATGATCAATTACCATGCAAGAAAAGAAAACAATGTGAAAGATTCCTTGAGTAAAAAATATCTTGTAACATTAACCATGTAACACTTAGAACATGATCCCTTGATTAATGATTTGATGAATTTTATCATAGATGTTTTTGGTGCAGGGGATACATCTATATTGTCTCAGGCTTGTGTACAGTCATCAGTATCAAACAGAATTAGGAAAACACTGAAGGAAGACCGTGAGCTATAGAAAATGGTAGAATTTTTTAAAATGGGTATGTTTCCATAACTTAATCATGATAAAGATTTTGTTTTAGGATTTGGAAAAAGGTTGTGTGTGACTTGAGATCCCCAGTTGAAGAATGATATGTTGGGTGAAGCTCATATTTCTCCATTTTCAGTTCATCCATGTAGTAATATGATGTTAATAGACCATCGAGAGTATTATTGGTGGGATGGAATGAAAATAGATATTTCTAATTTTACCATATAATGTTTTACATGTTAAGAGGTTAAAGAAGAGTGGAAGTTACTGAAGGAGATGATTCATAATTTTTCTGTGATAGAGTTAAAGTAGGGTAATGTATCCATTGATATTGTGGTGGGACTACCTAAGACATCATGAGGTAACAATGCAATTTTGTTTATTGTTGATTGGGTGAAAAAATATGCATATTTTCTTTCTATTGGAGATATAGTGCCTTTGGATTAGCTTTCTCGACCATAACTCTTTGAGATTGTCAGATTACAAGGACTTCATCTTTCCATTGTATCTGATTGGGATCCCAGGATCAATTCTAACATTTTTGAGGGACTTAATAAGTTGTTGGACATAGAATTAAATTTCAGTACAACTTTTCATCTTCAATCAGATGGCCAATCAGAATGAACAATTCAGACTTCAGAGGATATTCATTGATCTTGTTCAATGGAATACTATGGAAGTCAGGTTCACCATCTTTCTAGAGTTGATTTTTCCTAAAATAATAGTTTTCATTCTAGTATAGAGATGTCACCTTTTGAGGCCCTTAATGGGAAGTGGTTTCGGACTCCAGCATTTTGGGATTTGTTTGATAAAAGAAAGTTGATGGGGTCAGAATTAATGGAGGAAGTTGTTGAGAAAGTGATAATGATCCAGAAACACATGAGTACAAATCAAAGTAAGTAGAAATGTTATGAATAATAATTATGGAAGTAAGTCTCCTTCGAGGTAGGTGACCAAGTTTTTGTTAAAATTTCTCAATGGAAAAGTGTGATGTATTTTAGAAAGAAATGGAAGCTATGTCCACTGTTCATCAGTCCTTTTGAAATACTAGAAATGGTTGGACTTGTTTCATACCGAGTATCTTTGCATCAAAGTTTATCTTATGTACATTATGTTTTGATGTTTCAACGATGAGGAAGTATGTGCCACATTCATCACATGTATTGAGCCCGGAAGCATCATGGGAGTCTGAAAATGCTATGTGGGGAAAATAACCTTAGTTATTTAATAAGTAAATAAAATTGTGAGGATGCAATTTCCAGATTGTGAGGATAATGTAACACCCTATGTATTTCTAAAAATAAATTTAAATTCACGAATGTTTGCTATATGTAGATTCTTATAACTAGCCTTTAAAATAATTTTTTCACTTTTATGTTTTGAATTTTTTTAAAAATGTCACCAATAATTTTGTTCAGTAAGATATTTACAGCCTAATGGTACCAACTTGTTTTTTAGTGAATAATAACATAAATTTATGAATACTAATATGACCATAATGAATAGTAAATTTTAATATTATTTTTGTTTCTTAAGCCTTGAACATAATGAAATTTAGGTTAATTTTTCAATGTGAGATAAAAGCAGATATATTTTTAAAATTGTTAATTTTTGAATTAAGTAAGATTTTATTTAAAAATTAAATTAATATTATTGGTGAAAAATATTTTCAAAAAATGGAGTTCATTTTTTAATTCTACACTTTGATAAATGTTAATGGGGAATTTTTGGTATTTTTCTTAAATTCATTAATTTTTGATGAATATCGAAATACGATAAAATATATTATAATAAAATTAGCAGTAAAATACACTATTTATGAAATCATAGTGATGTAATACCACTTGGTTCTAATTAAAATTACATTATTACTATTTTGGGTCACTTGTGTTATGAAATTGTAAGAGACACCATTAGGGTGCCTAATTTTCAAGAGAGCATTCTCAATTTATGTTTTATTTTGAGTTTCATTCATCTTCTTTCCTCACCTCCTCATATACAAGAGGCATGAAATCTCCATAATATTTTATATTCTATAATTTCTCATGTTCATTGATAATTAATCATAAATATTTTTCCCCTCCCCCACTCATTCATGGAATAACAACATTTTTTGTGATGTGTGGAATTACCGACATCGTGGACGATGTGATTTATATATCATTTATTTCCATAAAGGCTGGTCATGAAACCATTTTTATCATTGAAATAGGTTATAATATGTGTATTATTATTCATCCAAGGTTCTATAATTATTCTTTACACATGTTTTAAATTTATAATACAAAATTAGGACATTATTATGAAAGAACCACGAACATCATTAATGTTTTAACTTATGAATCATCCTCAGGTAAGAAATAAAAATGATAAATGGTATAAATTATGGAACTAGAAATATGTAAATAATACTCCATTATGATTCTATTGTTTCACTTCTAATCTAGTAGAACAGTCAATCATAAACCGATCACGAAGATCATGTATAGAACTCAACCAAAACAGTGCAAGGAAACAAATACTAACAATTAAAGGGTGAAATGATGTAATTAAATTTTCATATAAGTTATTATAAAGATTTATATGATTGTTTAATATTCTAATAACACTTTTTTAACTATTATACAAGAGGTTTAAATGAGTTTTATGTAAGACAAACCCGAGGTAAGGGAATTCATAACCTGATTTCCATTCATTGGGTTAACCTTCTACTTCGTTATTTTTTGTGGTTTAAATATTGTTTGTGTGATGGTTTTTTTATATTATTGTTTAATTATATGTATTTACATATCTTATACATATTCCATATACTCTATTATGTCTCACTTTAATTATATTATATTTCCAGGGGACTTTTCCTTTAAAACCCTTTTTTAAAACTCTGTTTTACAACATTCAAAAGAAATGTTTTTATGCGATTATTCATGTTGTATGATTATGTTATGGTTCATGAAAATTGTTCATGATGATGTGTGGGACCTATATATCCCTCTAATGCATTGTGATTTTGTATTCTTGAGTTTTCCTATAATTTTTCTCCAAGTGTTACTGTGATGGTTACACAAATTATAATGTAGCCATGAGGGTTAAAAATTATAAGGTAGTGGAGAGGGTTACAAGATTATGTAAGTAATGCCCCATGATATCTTTATGATTATATTTATGTTCTCATGTTTTTTTGGATCATGTGTAAATATCATGTTTCACAACGTAAATATATATGGGTGAAAAGAATGTCCTTTGAAAATGATTTCATTCGTTAAAAGTGTCCATGGACTAATAAGTTGGTTTCTACTTTTTTATAACCCTTACTAAGAATTTTGTTCTCATAAAAAATTTTGAAATGATTGTCATTGGATATAAGTATTTTTAGGATAATAAAAAAATCCTTGTTAAATTTTAGATGAATTGTCAAAGAAATCATGTTTTATTTTTAATGTTTTTATTTTGGAAGAATTGATTATTGTTTTTATGGTATCTACTATGTAATAATTTGTAAATTTATGAATGGTTTATATCACAATTCTCTAAAGATCTAAACTTGATATGATCCTCAATGTGAAAGGATGTGAATTCTTGACAAAATTGATGATAATGTAATGTAATAAGGTTGGGTCCTTATAGTCTAATATAAAATAAAGAAACAGAATTTAGAAAGATACCATAGATAACACATACAAGGGTTCCACATTGGAATACTTGAACATGGAAGAAAAATCTAACTATCATGTTCTGAAAGAGAACATGATTAGGAGAATGTGAGAAATCACAATACTATAATTCATTGATGATCTAATGGACCATTTATTTTATCAAAAGAAGTACTAGGATAAATGATTTATTTTCAAGATCCTTTACCAAGGAGATGAAAAATTGATTTTACTTTATATAATATTAATATAAGGAATCATTCTTACATTTCTAATTCCAACCACCAGCTCATATATTTCTTAAATAGATAAAAATACTCAAAAATATTCGATTTATCCTAATATTATATGGTTAAAAATGAATTTATACCTTATCTGTATATTTTTTTTAAAAAGTACGTTATACAAACCAGGACATCCCATAGTCCATAGGAGAGCAATGAACCCAATTCGCCATTCATTTGCAGGTTCATGTCTCGCGTCCTTACTACATGTGATGGGTTGTCACCCAACCTGTGGGTTGTCATTTTCTTAAAATTTTAACATTTCTAACACAATCTTAAGAAATTTTTTATCCTCAAAAATTAGTATCCAATGTCCAACTTTATCCATTCAAACCATTATGATTATCCAAAATAGTCTTTTCCAAACTCACAGTAAAAAAATGAATAAGGAAGGTCACATAATAAAGATATCTTTTTTCCACATAATAACAATTTAAAACTATTATCACATATTCTCTTAAAACATGGTAACACCCTCAATTACCATAAAACCATATTGAATACATTCATTATTCCTTATTACATATATAATACTAGATATACTCCTTAAATCCCAAAATTTTGAAGACTCCACCAATGATGGAATACACAAACAGTTAATCATATACAAGGTAGTCAAGAACATCCAATATAATTTATCTTATACAACCATCTCTTATTCCAAAATCACTACGACATTATCAGGACCATTTTAAGGTTTATATTTTCCTCAAACATGTATTTTCCAAAAACAATACATGCTTTTGAGTCACTTTTCATAGTATCATAAAATATAAAATCCTTAATGAAATATTAATGTAGTATAATCCAAATTTATTTCCATAATTCATATGAACAGTACATCATTTATATAGGACTCAAATGACATAATTCTAAAATAGGGAAACAAAATTATTAAATTATCCCACGTCAAATTTAGAAATATCTTATACATGACCTTCATCCTTTTTATTTTTCAAAGGTATATTTCTTTTATTCATAACATATTTATTAGAGTAATGCCCCATTTCACTATATATGAATAACTAAATATTAGTCTTTTCATTATTCCCTTTGAATTATTATTCATTATGAACCATTTCTCAACCCTTATAACAAACCCCATGTCCTTTCAAGCACACCTCAATGTGATTATTTCCATAGTTATCACATGTGGGAAAATCCATCATTATGTTCTTCCCTTTATCCATCCTTTTCTCTGACATACTCTTCTTCATTCGCTTCCCTTCAAAGAAATAGGACACAGTTAATTCTGTACTTATCTTATTAATACAAGACACTACCTCCTCATATGATGAGAATACAAGGGAAAATATTTTCCTTCAAAATATTGGCTAGAGACCATGAAATAAATGATCCTGCATACACTTTGGATCATGAATATTTGTTGGGTTCCCATTCATTCTAATAGGAACAATTTATAAAGAATTTCATACACTAAATTAATTTATGAAGCATAATTCATAATTATAAACTAGTAAAATACATAACATAAATTAAAAATTTATTCATATATAATATCATAATCATAAATATGGTTTCTTTAGGGACAAATTTAATCATAAATCTTTCTTTAATATTTGTAATGAAAATGTGGATTATCCTAAGAATATCCTCCGAGGGTGTTAAACCAGGTGCGTAGTAAGGCCCATTTTAGTGTACCAGGTTACCCCAAGTCGAGCTTAGAACAACTTTTCTGAGTTTTTACTCTGAGGTACATCTATTCTATAACCACGTCCACATGTATTATAGATACATAAATGTATTTTGATGAAAACTCACAAATTATCCACATTAAAAAAATTCTAGAATGTTCTTCTTTACAAATAATCAATGTATATCTTTGCGTAATGTTCCCTAATTAGAGTTTATCTAAATCTACTTTCAAGGTTATTTATAAAAATTATCTAATACCAACTGTAGTTCCCCATCCACATAAGCCTAGAGATAGTGCATTATTTTAATACATTGACATGACACAACAAATCTTGTCCCAAAGGACTGATCAGTTTAACTGTCTTGGAAAATGTATTACTTAAATAAACTATTCCAAAAATATTCTTACATAAAACACATAATAAATAATCCTTCTAGAACTCCATCATTTACCAAACATAACCCTCCATATCAATCCTAATACACTTCATGGAATATTTGTAATATAAAACATATGAAAAGTGTGAGCTCAGATACTCAGTAAGGGTAAATAATTCAGCAGAAGCTATAAACAATAAAGGAATGATATATAATAAACAAAGAGGCCTTTTAAACATTAACATGAAAATAATATGGGAAAAATAAGTCAAACATTACCATATAAACATGAACATGGATATTAAATTAGTCAAATAAACCCATGTAATTACCAATTTCGAAATGAGGGAATGCATAATATCGGATATAATAACTAATATGTAAAGGCCTTCTGATAAGACCATCAACAAATATTATGTCAAGTCCTTATTCCAAGAGTCTAGTTTGTCTCATTAGACTGACTGATGCATCGAGGTTCTATTGTAGGCCCAACCCCTCACTTACTAAGTCCAATACATTCCTCATATGAAATGGTTGAAACATAACCTAAAAAATCATATTAAAAGTATAATACAAAATTCAATCCCTAAACAATAAATGGTATTAAAAAAAAAACATCCATAGTGAAGCATATCATATATAATTCAAAACAATATAGAAGACTTTTTTTTTAATAAATTAACCCCAATCAAGAATTATATCAAATAAAGGATTTGACATAGTTGAAAACAATCATTAAAACTCCATGTGATAAATATAAATTTGTCATGAAATCATTTAAAATCACAAAATTTATAAATGATGTAATTTAAATGATATTTTTGAATCAAAGTGTCTCATACCAATTTAAATTTTTGAAAGGAATTATCATTTTAAAATAATTATGGCCATATAAATAAATCCTTAAAATCATTTTGAAAACATAGATATTATTTTAAAAGGATTGGAAAAATAAATATTTAAAACCATTAAAATTACTATCATGATAGTGAGTCCCTTCTATAAAACCATTAATGATTCCTTTGAAGGAAATTTTTATGAATCATGTACATGGATGATAAATAAGTCTTAGAAAATACTTACACACCAAGAAACTCCGAAAAAAATGAGATTGATAAATTATCCCTTTCCTTGTACTTTTATTTAGTTGAGGGTACATCAAGCATCCTATAAAATGACAATTTTATGTTATTAAATTATACCAGAATTATATTCATATTAATGATATAATACATGATTAATTAATGACTTTATACTACCCTTTTTATAATAATATCTATGTAAAAGTAACATTTTCGGTAATAATCGCTTTTTTTATCATACATGTTCTTACATTTTATTATTGATTGTATAAAATATATCATGATTTAATAACACCCGGAATATAAGAAATTATTTATATATCATATATATTTATAATAAATATTTGTTTAATAGATTGTTATATTAAATGGAATACACAATTTATTAAGAAGGTAGGTTGTACGTACGCAGAAACGTTGTTTCCGTTTTCATATCATGTTGAATGGAGTAAGTAAACTATATATATGTAATTACATATATATATTAATATATATATATATCTATCTAGTAGAATCATTATGTCATATATTATATAATTATTAACAATATTTTTTTTATAATCATCGTTTATGGTGAACGTGGAAATGAATCTCATCGCGTCGTGGAGACTGTAAGCTATACGTACGCATGAGCGACGATATCATTCCCTTAATGATAAAATGGTATGAAATTGGATGGAATATTATTTATATAGAAACATTATCATGTTATGTTAATTATATATATAAAGAATACTCATCAGTATATCCATCCAATTAACGTAATGTTGAATAATAAATTACACCACGGTCTGGAGACGGTAAGGCGTACCTACACACGAATGGTGACATTGTTATTCATAGGATAGATAGAATAATGAATTTTTTTTCCCCGTAATTATATAAAAATCTCATATTGTATAAGATATTGGTTTAATTATTTTGTTATAGAAACAATATCGAAATTGGAAGTAGAATAAGAAAAGAACATTGAAAGAGGTGATAAAATAATTACATCTTCTTTAGCTGTTTCCTATTGATTTGAACTAAAGGGATCATTAGTATGGCTCTATACTCAATGTAAAGGTTTAATTTGGGGTAGTTGGGAGGATATTTTGGTAGTGTATGGCTGATAAAAATGGACCTGGAGGTGTTAATTAAAAATAAATGGAGAATCTCTTTTATAAGAGAGGTGAGAGGCAATTTTCGAAAAATGTTGAAATTTTAAATTATTGTAAATTTTTTTCGGTTTATTATATATAAAAATTTATTTATTTTAAGGATTATTTTATTATTGTTCAAATATCTCTCAAAAATTGGTTTTAAACATGTTTAGTTCATCATATTACCCTTACCTTTTAGATTGAACCCTTGGTTAAATAGTTTAACTCTTACCATGTCTTCTTGTAATTTTATACTACATGGTTAGTATAGTTTCTATATGTATCCAGACAAACCTAATATGAATCATTTATGAAATTTTAACAATATACATGTTATTTGGAAGAGCCTTATATTTTTATGACGTTAATTTTACTTTATAAAATTGTATTTCTTTAAAAATATCATTTAACTAAATTTTGTTACTATTTAATAAATGATTTTTTAATGTAATAACAACTTTATTACTTCTAAAAAATACACTGAATCCACCATAACCTATAATATTCAACTATAAAATTATTCTATTGCATCTAATGTTCCAAATAATATATATTTTAATATTTATAATTTCAATTATTTTAATCATTCATTTATAAGGAAACTGCTACACCATCATTGTGTCAAAAAAATTTAATGATTTAATATCTAATATTTATAAATAAAATACCAGGATTTTTGAAATTGTTTTATATTTCTTGTGAATATTTTTAGTCGAATTTATCTTATATATAACCCTGTTTTTTATAAAATTTAGTTATTAATATTTTAATTTGACACATTTAACTCTTCTTTAAAAAAATATAATAAATGTATTAATGAAATAAAAGTGGATATAAAAGGAACATATTTTTTGTCTTGAGTTTGATTTTGTTCGAAATAAACATATACAATAGAATTAAGACATGTGTTTGTGTAGTTATATATTATTATAATATTTTTTTCTCTTCAATTACCCTATTTACTTTTAACAATGGTAAATAAAATTCATAATTTACGATTCACCAAAAAATATTTTCATCCTATTGAACCACATTTTACATACCTATGAAAACCTTGTATGTTGGATTTTTCAAATTAAATTCACAGAATTGTTAAAATTATGTTTTATGAAAATTTCCAAAAGTGCCAAGATGGTTGGTAAAAATATATTAAAAAAGTTCAATGAGTTTTAATATATAATTCTATTATAAATTGAGTGAAATGACTTAAATTAGACTAATATATGTACTATGTATCTATTTAGACATAAAGATATATTTTAATAAAAAAATATTTATTTAAATGTAAATGTCGGTATTTATGTACAATGTAGTATTTATACTATTCATCAAAAATTGATTGTTTTTAGAAAAATAACAAAAATTCACCATACGATTGTTTTGATAATATGAATTCAAAAAGGATGTATATTTTTTAAAATTTAAATTTTGGGGGTGTCTAATATTAAATTTATTATTATTCACAAATGAACATAAAAAGATGTCTATTAAGAAAATAGTTTTTCAAAATATAAAAATATTTTAACAAAACATATACATTTTATTATAAATATGTTTTATTTATAAGAAATAATTTTAAATAAAATTTAAAATTTCTTTTTAACTATACATATTACAATATTTAATTGATAAATAAATATATCATTTAAGTAATTGTAATACTAATGTGTTGTTTTGTAGATACTAAATCATGCATATAACACCATCCAAGTAGTTGTTGTGTACAATATAAGCTATTTCATAAATTTAAAGAGAAAATGTACTATGAAATAATGGTGTGTTACATTATCCAATGAAAAATATGTGTTTCATTGTGCATGAATTCATTTTTTACATTATGTTCATCATGATCAGATAAAGTTACTAAGGATAAGATCAATGTAAACACTAAAATTTAAATGAAGAGAACCTTACAATTAAGAGGTCCAGATCTACTGGGGTTGAATTAATTTTTAAAATAATATCTGTACCTTGATTCTCCCCCACCTCTAAAAGTATCTATCCCATTTTGAGCCAAATAATTGGTATCATATGATATGTTAATTTTTTGGGATTTTTTCACTATAAAATGTTTTATTCTACTATTGGAATCAATAATCATTTTTTATCTTATCTTATTGTTCCATGGAAAAGGGTATATCATCAAAGAAGAAGTATGTTTTTTTGCTGTATTCCATAGTTTTTATGTGTCTATAGAAAGAGTGTGCTTCAGTTGATGAAATAAAATAGATTAATGATGAATGGTTTGGATGGATCATATATTGAAAATCATTTCTCATTCAATGCTACTAAAGGAATTACTGAATAAGATGATAATCTATGTTATTATAAAACCAAATATGATGAATAAATTTAATCATGAGAAAAACTAAATATTGGCCACAAAATAATGGAATTGGATGTAGAAATTGGTTATGTAAAATAAATCTAATGATATTCAGATCCAAGTGCATAAAACTGAAGTCAACAAGTTGACAGGTTTAATTAAAATATCTATTGATGTATACATAGATCTAATAATTAAAAATAAAACTCAAGCTTTAGAATTGAAATTTTTTCCCATAGATATAGAAAAAATCTAGTCTGATGAAAATATACAAGACCCAAACTCAAATGAAATTCCTAGGTCGGTAGCCAAAAATGATAATCATGATACACACCAGTCAAAATTGGTACATTATGATAAAATGTTAAAACATAGATAATTGGTGTTTCAAAAACTCTATTCCTTAGATGCATTTTAAAATAAAAGATCAAATTGACATATTGGGAAATCTCACACGAGAATTGGAATATGAGACGAGTAGTGGGATGAATATAAAGATATAAATTAATGATCAACATGAATCAAGGGATATAAAGATTCAATATTTAGAGGAATATCTAGAATCGGTCCATAAAGAATTATAGAAATTTATTTGCAATGGATAGACCAAATTCAAGGATTCATTGTATTTATTATTTATCTTTACATTAGAAAGTTGTGATTGAATTAATAAAAAATATGTACTTACAGAGGAAAAATATGAAATGATCTTATTATCCCAAATTTCATCTAGTTTGGGAAAACTGATATTGGATATAAAGGACTCTCTCCCATGCCTGATAGAAACAGATCTCTGAATAGTTATAGAAATAGTAAAAATCATGATGTCATTGTAGAAATTAAAAAAATAGTATTTTAATGGTTATATTAACATCATGTTTTTTTTGTTGTATGCATGATCATACTTCAAGTTAATGTTTTATGGATATAGAATATATTTCATACTAGGAATATGGAAATACATTGAAATCGATGATTAATCAATAAAATCAAGAGTAATCTGTGAGAAGTGTCTCTTCGATGAAATTAAACAAGAAATGATGCTCTTATAGAATATTGGGACACAATAACGAGTATGTGTCAAGAATCACATGAGCCCAACATCAGAATAAAAACTCTAATAGTGTCAACATCATGACTGAGGAATTATTACATGATGTATATTTTTAATGGGATATGTTACATATGTGTTAATCATGGTCATCTAAATATATATTTTTTCTAAAAGAATTTCAAAAATTAAAAGAACCCTCAAGGGAGATCCTCAAGTGTAGGGGTTTATAATGAAAAATTATATAGAAGAATACAACACCATAAGTTGAAAAAATTGTTTTTAAGCCTCAAGGGAAACAAAAAGAGATCAAATAAATGAATATTATTCACCTTCTCAAAAATATTGTTATATATATCCAAGAAATAATGTAAAAAACGTGGAAGAAAAAGGGAAGAGCTATTATAGTTGTGAGAAAAAATAGTTCATCTTCAGTAAAGGACCCACCACCTGCAAGAAATAGTATGGTTACTCATATAACTAAAAAATATAAATTAATAAATAATTTCTTTAAAAAATTCTAATTCATGCTACAAGGATGAAGGTGAAATATAACTCTTATGAAGGAACAATCTATAATATATAACCAAAGGAGATATTCGTTATCATAGAAAGACTCATGAAAAATGGAATTTTCATTGACCATCAAAAAATGAATTTTATACTAGTGGGTTTAAACACCATATTTAAAAATACCAAGCCTATAAAAATAAGAATTCTAATAATGTGGGTGAATAATGTCTATTCATGTGGCCAAAACAGTTGATGTTATCTCGGATGATGGAAAAAACACAGAAAGAGTACAATGCTTTACAAGACAATATCAATGGGTTTATTCATTTGGATTGACCACAATAATCTTATTAAGAATTCCAATGGAACAACTCTTACTATGTGTTAAATGGATCTAATACCCATTCAATGTTATATTGTACTAAATGGAGATATAATCCATGGTTTGTGTGGGGCTGATAGGGTATGAGGTCAAAATTTTAAATAGTGATACATGTAATAATAAAAATATGAAGTCTTAAAATTTGTATATGGGAGATTTTGTGATGAATGATCTAATGTAAAAATTAATATATTTACTAGAATTATTGGGTGGTTTCAAATCATATTATTTATTCAACCTTTGGAATCATGCTTTACTATAGGTGTTATTAGTCCAGTAAGAGAAGATTGATTGTTGGATATGAAGAAAAAATCATGTATTTCAGGATTATCTATTTTTTTAAATATATTATCCGTTGAATATTTTCAGGATTCTATAAATATATGAGAGAATATAAAAAATGATTTAACAAAGAGTAGGGAAATGTAGGTGAAAGGAATGATGTCACTGTATTAGAGAATGAACAAAATATTCAACCACAAAGTGAATATTTTCCTAATGATTGCGATGAGTGGGTAAGAAACTAATGAAGAGTAGAAGTTTAAAATTTTGATTCAGAAGAATATAATGATGATGAGAATAGGGAATTCCAATCTATATCTACTTTAAAAGTTATTATTCAAGTTGAAATTGACTAACATAACTTCATTGGTGATCAGGTAGTACTAGTTCAAATACGAAGAATAAATTAATTACAAAGATCATCCTTCCTATCTCAAATAGAGCCTATATTTTTTGATGAATCAGTTGGAGATGTGAATTGGTTTTAGGATATAAATTTATAACTTGACAAAATTAATAATAATCAGACATGATGGATTATTTTGAGACCAATAGAAAAGAATATCAATAGGGCCAAATGGGTCTCTCACAACAAGATTAATAGATATAGAAAAATGATTCAAAAAACAAATGATTAGTGTGAAAAGGCTACTTCAATATATAGGGAATTGATGTTAATGAAACATTTTCACCTATTTCGAGGCTAGAGGCAATTATATTATTCAATGTTATAGTATCAGAAGGACTGTTCAGCATTTTCCTAATGGATTTTAAATTTTTTAATGGGTTTCTAGAAAAAAAAAGTTTATATTAATTAGAAATATGATTTTATCTTTCATAAATATGAGATAATAGTTTTTTAACTGATGAAGGTGCTATATTGGTTGATGCAAGAACCAACAACATGGGATTCAAGGACAGATTAGATTTTGACGAATAATAGTTTTCATTTGAAAGGATTCAATTACAACCTCTATGTCAATAATGATAATAGTCAATGGATGATGGTACTGGTGTATGTAGTTGATGAAACATTAATTGGATGAGATGATTCACATTAAAAATAGTTTTCATAATTCTGGAAAAATGAATTTGAAATTTCAATGACCGGTGAAATGATGTTTTTCTTGTTTTATCAATGACATAAGGAAGGAATGAAACATAAATTTCTTATTCTAAATATTCCTAGGATGTTTTGATAATATTATTAATGGATAATTAAAATAATTTTATGACCCTATCAGATACCCATATGAAAATATCACGAGATGATGAATGAAATTGTTAATGTCACAGAATACAGGCGGGCCATTGGAAGCCTATTGTACCTAACAGAAACATAACCAAATTTTGTTTTCACCGCATGGAAAATGGTATAGTATAGAAATAATCCCAAGAAACCCAACATTATTTTAGTGAAAATAATAATTCTATTTTTCAAGTTAATGGAATATTTTGGTTTGATACATAATGAAATATGTCGGTAAGATTTATTGGTCTAAAAGAGACATATTGGACAGGTTCATTCGATAATACAAATTTAATGTTATGTGGTTCATTCTATCTATGAATACTGTTCATTTCTTGGATAATAAAAGAACAATATTTATTTACATATATAACTATAGTGGTTGATTTTTTTATACCCAATAAATCATGTATGCAGTTATTGCGGATGAAGAAGTGGCTTGATGATATGGGAGTTCAAGTGAGGCCTATGATCTGAATACATTATAACAATTAAACAACTATAGACCATAGGAAAAATACATTTGATATGTCAAGGAAAAAGAACATTTTAATCTGTTATCAATCTATAAGGTTTTTGTGGGGGAAGGTCTTATGAAGTTGGAGTATGTGAATATATAATTACAGGTTGCATACACTCTATCAAAGGAATTACCTAGAGAAGATTTTGAATGTCATTTACTATCATATAGAATTCAGTCATCTCACCATTCTATAAAATGTGTGTATGTGGGAATCTTCCCCCTCCCTCTGGTATTATGTGTTTTTCCATAATGTGATGATATGTGTTCTTTACCATATTGAATACCATAATGAAGATTCCTTCAGGTTTGTAGAAAGGGTGGAATTGTGGCCATAAAAGGGGAGAAAATGTATTAATCAATATATCATAGAATGCGATAGGGGATAAATGAAGTTAGGGTGTTTTGAAATATTATGGTTTTAACGGTGATATATCAATGTTTATATACCACAAACAATTGGATTAATTATGAAAGTAGATGAGTGGTTTTGTAAGGAAGTGATTCATTGATGAACATTTCCTTATACTCTTACTTCCCACATCAAGAATGGATCATGTTGTAATATAGTACATGTTGAGTAAATCAATTATTTATATCTGAATTTTATGAAGTGAATTATGAAAGAAGATGTAAAAATACTAATAAGGTATCAAAATGAGAAGAGTTGTCCACAAACCCAACATGGAGATTGTTGGAAAAAATCCCTCAATATACCATTACACTGCTTCTAGGATGATTGTGTGATTTGAAAAAGTAGGTTTCCATGGTCAGTATGGGATTTCTATATTGATGTTGGGCATGGTATGTTGACAAAGATCCAATATAATAAATCTGATTACGTGTATGTGGTAAGAAATGTTTCTACACAAGTTGGCCCTATTAATCTATGATTTCAAAATTCTTGAAGTCCAAAATTTGTGGGATGGATCAATAATCATGAAAGCTGGATTTACATGAATACATCCTAAAAATATTTAAAATTCATAAGATTCTTTATGATAGGAGTTTTAGTAGTGAAGGATATTTTTAAGGACATGTGCTATTGTCATGGATGGGTTTAACAAATGTATAGAGCATCACGAATTCACGAAGGGTTAGAGGTAAATCTTCATGACTAGAAGTAGTGGGTCATTAAGAATGTGCGATGGATAGAATGTTATTATACCTAGATATGAGAAGATTTGAATATAGTAAAATTTATCATAGACTTCATGAAATAGTGAGGTTTATAAACAAGAAAGTCTGATCTTCATGAAATATACGAGCTTTCTAAAAACTACTGATCATCACGAAAGTATTGAAAATGATTTTTTGAATACAATTTTGGTAAAGTGATATTCATCATGTGTATAAATGTTGGACTTCAATATAGAATCCACTTACAACAAAAGATGTATTTAATAATGATGGAGAAGGGACCTAGATGTCCATATACCGTGTGTAAATATTTTCTAAGGAAGCATGAAAAGGACGAAAAAGATTGTGATCCTTTCAAATAAAATTGATCCATAGAAGAATGATTTCGGGAGTAACCCATGGGAAGTAGTGAACTTTCCCAAAAAAATTGTAAAGATAGTGAGCATAGGCATCAAATTGTTGGTCCAAAACAATAATTTGTCTGTATTTCTGAGTAAATACTATACATTAGCACTTTTATATTGTATGATCCTTAGACATAGCCCTATGAGGGTGGACCAAGTAAAAATATTTGTGTCCTAACAATTTCAATCTTTCTTTATATTATGTGAATCATCAATAGATAAAGCCAGTATGAAAAGATCAATATCAACATAAAAAATATACTGTAGTTCCCCTTGTAATAATGTTGTCAAGATCCAATGGGGTTAGTGGAATTTTTATACGGACCTGACCTTAAAACAATACTTAATCATGAATTTAATGAATAATTAAAATTAAGGATCTTTTCAGGTTTATAGTTTTAGCCAATTAGGACATATCTATTACACCGCAAAAGATTACAAAGTAGACACTCCTACTCAGTTTCCATTTTTTTCAAAAAATAAAAACTCTTAAAAAGAAACATGTATAGTTACATGTTTTAGATAGCATGTCTTTCCTTGATCCCATACATGACCCAATTCATCTTTATGTCTTGTGTAAAACATTTCAAAAACATAGGATGAGCATAATATGCTCAGTAAGGGATATAAAAATATGAAAAAAACATTAGTCCATATATACATAAGAATCAATGAAATAATACTTTACTCATAAAAAATAAGCACTTTATCATACCTCATGAAATAATGAGATTTATTAATAACTCATGGAAATCATAAGACATAAAGGTAACTTGAGGCATTCATAACATTCTTACGTAGGGAGAAACCCTCATGGTTACGTTTGGAATACCCATCACAGTATATTCCCTAAATCTCTTTGGATAAACCATAGCATTTAACTCCTTCACGTTACCCAATGCATTGGAGAGCTATCTCGGGTGCACCCTCCCTTAGTTATTCATGAAACCAAATGATTTCAAAAACACTTCCCAAGAACCATGACATAATCATAACCGATAACTTAAGCATAAATGAAATATAACATTCCCACATTGCAATAAAAATATAACATTTTAATATACAAAAATAATAAATCCATTCTAAAAGACATTTCAATACCAAAATACATAAAAAGAGTATATGGTATTCATTTTTCTTTTAAAAAAATTGTGTCTTGTAAAGGAAGCCAAAGGTAAAAAGGCTTTTATACACCGTATAAAATAATATCGTGTATAAATCAAAGGATGCCTCAATAAAAGGAGATTGAGATGAAGTCCCTTACAAATATGGTATCCTTGGATTAAGGAAAAATCAATTATGAAATTATGTGTGACAAATACAAATACACCCAATATAAGTGGATATTAAGTGTAAAACAATCAGAGTTCATTCACACATATTAATAGCATGACATAATCAATATGTAGAGGTTTAACCCAAATAATTGAAATTGGGTAAAGAAGTTCCCTTACAGAAATTTGACAGCCTAATGGTGTCACATTAAAATTTATAAAATGCAATAATGAGAGATAAAAAGGGTATCTAATCACTTGTACATATCATTTACAACAATAAGGACATATAATAACATATCCCAACATATTAATATGTAAATTAAAAGACATAACAAAAATAAGTCATTTAAAAAGAGGAGGGTGAAAGGTTCCCTTTCCAATTTGGGTAACTTTCGATGCGTACACCCCATGAAAAAAGTTCTACACAATTTTTATGTAAATACTCATAAACGAAAGTATATTACACAAAGATTAGAATAATTTACAGTACATACACCACTCAAAAGAGATAGTGACATATAAATCATGAATCTCCTGGGAATAAATAGTGAGATAAAAACTCCTTACCTCATGGTAATCAATCGAGTCATATGACCAAAAGATAATAAGAACCAAATGAATCATAGAATACCATGAATATAATGGTAATATCTATATCAAAAGGATGTACACAATACAATACATGTAATAAATAATTTGTGAACAATAGAAATCTCATGGAATTAAATGTGAGATAAGAAATCCCTTATGAAAATTCGGCAGCCTAACGACGCCACTTAAAACTTCTTAAAATGAATTGACATGGGAAAGAGGGGGTCTCTCATAATATTAAAATATAAATTAAAGTAGGATGAATAGAAAATAACATCCCCAACATATGAACATGGAGTTTAAAATAAATTACATAAAGGAGAATACATGAAAATAAAGAGAGAAGTAGGATCCCTTACCTCAAGTCTGACTTATCTTGTTCGTTTATTTATATTTATGAATAATAAAAATTCGTCAATTTACAATTTCATAAGGAACTCATTTAAATGTTATTATTAAATTAATATCACTTATTATAATGTTATAATAATTAGTTAATTATATGAGTTCATATCAGAAGTTTTTCTCGATATTCAGTACATGAGTCCAAAAATGAACATGTTTGAAAAGAATTTTCCATATAGTACATCGTCTCAAAAATAGTATTAATTATTTAAATATCATAAATACCCAGTATATATTCATTTAATACTATTACATAACATTTGAAGATAAAAAATGAAATTCACCGTTCATGGAGACGGTAGGTCGTATGTACGCATGAACGCTACTTTCATTTCATTGTCATAATAATTGAATTAAATCAAAATGAGAGATATATATATATTATAATTCCAGAATTATATTCTTAATTTAGATGTAATATATTTCATATATAACCATTATGTATATTTACATATAATATTACAAAACATTTGGAGAGAAGAAATGAAATGTACCGTTCATGGAGACGGTAAGCCGTATATATGCATGAACACTACTTTCATTTCTATTTCATACACTAATGGAATGAAAACATAATGGTACATAATTATATCATAATTATAGTATAATATAATATATAATATCAGTAACTCCATCCTTTATATATCCCACATATGGCATTAATGATTCAAATCACTTTGAGGGGGTGGTAGTCCGCACTTCCTAAAATGAAATTATCGCGTTTACCCATTATGGAAACAATACAGGTATGGAATAAAAGAAAAATACAGAAGAATAAGGAAAATATAAAAATAATATATATCATATATAAATACAATGACATCTTAATGGACACCATGAGAGGTGTTAAAAGAAGATTGAACAATCATCGTTTCGTGAGGCAGTAATTTTCCACCCACAGAAACATTATGTTCTTTAACTATTAGATGGAGGTGTGTGTAAGTGTAGCTCGAATAATTGTCATAAAAAAATCCTAGTATATTGAATATACTGCTGTTGTTACAAAATAATGGAATAAAAAGAGTTTATGTGGTTGGAGAAGAAAAATAAAACAAAAGAACATGAGAGAATACATTACCTTTAAATCAGGTAACTCTTTTTGATTTGAGACCGAATGATTCCTTGGAAATACTTCTGCCCAAAGTGAGGCTTCTAGGAGTAATAGAGGGATGTGGAGAGAAAATATGAGCATAGGTTGGATGGGCCAAGGTGTTGAGAGGTGTTGTTAATGGGGTAGAAGTGGGGGCCTTTTATAAGAGGGAGGAGGGGCACTCATGGAAATTTTTGGAATGCTACATTATTATAAAATGAGATTCAGATTTTAAAGGTCCCAAAATGATATATTTCGAGAATAAGGTGCTAAGGATTCTGAATCCGCCCATACAATAGGTTTTTGACAAGTGTATGTCAAATATGTTACCTTATATTTTCATTTCATTTAAATAGTTCATTAATGAGGTAATCACTGCATTATCACAGTGTCATAAATAAATTTAGTTATTTATTGTCTAAAAATTATAAAAAATGACCATCATATAGGAAATATTTTATTCTTTCTAATGACTATTTATTGTCAAAGAGATAATTTATGTAAACTAAATTAAAATTTGTTTACATAGGATATAAAAACCTTTGTTATATTTCCGTTCTTTAAAAAAAATATGATAAAAAATCACTATCACACTGAAGTGATTATATGGGTCCCAAGGATGGCACAAGGCATCCCATGGTCAGAAAAAACACCAAAATTAGCATTAGGGAACATGTTGGGGTTATTTTATATTTTTATGTTATTATTTTATTACCCTTAACTACCCGATTACTAATTAAACGCGATAATTAAATATTATTATCATCCTTACTATTCATAAGGTCAAAAAACAAGAGACTTAATTACATAATTTGCACCATATGATTCCAAATATATACTCCATTTTACCAAATTCCAAACACAGAAATTTCAGTAAATAATTTAAAAATAATTCCCATTGTTAAAACAAAAAGCGTGTTTTTAAGAAACAATGTCTATCAAAATATTGGCAATTGTTTATATCCAATTTCATAGTGATATTAATTCCAATGACCACCATTGAAATAAATTGTGGAAATATATTTCAATTACACTTTAAACCCAATTAAAAATATAATCTAACCATATAATTAAATTTAGCTGAAAAAGAAATTTTGAAGTAAAATGCAGTATGTTTAACTATTCATTAAAAAATGAACATGGTCAGAAAAAACCAATAATTTATACAAAGTAAATTAAAATATCCCAATTCTAAAGAATAATTTTATTTTAAAAAATAGAGCTTATAAAATTGTCAAAAGGAATATTTAAAAAAGGTTCTCCATCAAAAGGTGGTAAAACAATCATTTAAAAATATTAGAGTATTTATTCTTAAAATTGGATTCATTTTCATTTTAAGCGTCTAACATTTATTGGATAAATGTTAAAATATTTAACAAACATATGTAATAATTTTGTAGTAATCTATGTTCATTCCCAGCAATACAATAGCAAGGAGTTAACTACTAATAATAGTATTATATTGTTAGTTTACAACATTAGATTTGAAAGAATCCTATTGTTGCATGTCAGGTATGCTATCAAACATAGCGTCACTTTTAAGGTAAAATTAAGATTTAATTATCAAATGTTATTTAATACAAAAATTTCATATTCGTTATTTACCTAGGATGTTACATCCTTCCCCCCTTTTATGAATTGTGTCCTTTTAATTTTAAAATTGGGCTCTGAAACATCATTGAAATCCCCACATCGAAAAAGGAGTCAATAAAACAATCACATTAAAATAAAGAAAGAGAAGTACAATGCTCACCAAAGTTAACTCAAACTAGGATTCCATATAGGATAATATAGATATGGAAGAGAAAACAAAGGGTCATGTTCTGATAGAGAGTTATAGAAAACATGACCAGGAGAATGTAAACAATCTAAAAGCCTCACACTTCTGATGGGTAAAACGGTATTGGATTCCCCAGAAGGAAAAGTTAACATACAAATTTTTTGTTTTAAGTTACTTTTCATTGAGAAATTTATTTATGGGATTAAACAAAACATAATGAAACACAATTACATATCATGTAAACTTTTAACTGTTACTATATTTCTAAAACAAACTCATATTTTCTACAAACGATGAGTATTCAGGATGACTTGTTCACATTATGAGTGTTATAAAAAACTTTGAGAGAATCACCTAACTCACAAAAGAACTATATATTACCATTCCATTAGACCTTAAAAAATCAAAAAGGTTAGTACAAGATCAGATAATCCCCAAAAAGGATAATATTTTTCAAAAAGAAAAACTACTCTTAATCATAAAAATTTGTCCAACAAAACCAAAAGTTCATCAAAGACCATTCAATAAACAGTTATCCATAATATTATTCAATGTAATACAAACTAATATTGAAACCCAAATCTCTGAAGGATTTAATCACATAGTATTCCAAAGTAAATCATTATATTTATCTCTAAATAACATTAGTTTCTCTTAAAGTATCATATTGAAAAGTAATTAACCTAATCATATATCCTCCATGATAGGTCAATAATTTCCTAGATAATCTAGAATAAACATATTATTGATTCATAAAATCATCTAACTAAAAATAATTTTTCATAGTAACATGGGAATTCACGTATTCCAGTCGTAGGCGATAAATACCAGTCGCACATTGGTTGTGGGTTTGATTCCCGCATCTTTCTCTGAAGCGATGGGTTGTCACACGATCTATGTGTTGCCTTTTTTACAAAACTATATAATTCCTATAACATTGCAGAAACAAGATAAAATCTTCAATAAGAACCATTACATAATTTATCCCCATGTTTATCTCATGCCTTTCATTTTCCATCATAACATATAGTAACCCATAATTACCTCAAAAGTAAGGATCATATAAAACCCAATGGTTACCATAATAATTATTACATGAACATCCACATGGAGTTGGTTCTCTCGTACAAAATGCATTAGAGAACTCACCAAGGTTCAAGTGGTTAATAATTAATCCTTGATAGTTAGTTTAGAATAACCACAATATTCTTCATTGAATCCCCCATTTCATCCAGTCTCTTAATCAGAGATCCACCATAATTTCCTTCAAACCCATTTTCACTTTGGTGCCTACTAGATCCATCCATTTCCTAGAACCAAAAATGTTTGTGTGACTATATTAACAAAATCATCATATACTAATGAGGAAGATAAACACTAAGATATAATTATCCAAGTTATCTCAAACTCATTCCAACATTCAATAATATCAATGACTCTATCTAATATACTAACCATTGTGGTTATACACAACCTGTCACTTATGCTTAATGAATACACTAACCTCTAAAATTATCTAAACCGACCTCTGATACCAACTATAAGGACCCGGCCGTAAAACAATACTTAATCTTGAATTAATTAATAAATAACATTGAGGATCTTTTTAGTTTTAAAGTTTTAGAGAATTATGACATAACTATTACGTCTCAATAGATTACAAAGTAGACACTCCTACTCAGTTTCCATTTTTTACACAAAATAAAAACTCTTAAAAAGAAACATGTATTGTTTCATGTTTTAGATAGAATGTCTTTCCTTGATCCCAAAAAAGACCCAATTCAACATTAATTTCTTTGGAAAACATTTCAATAACTTGGGATGAGCATAAAAATCTATGTAAGGGATATAAAAATACGGAAATAAATCATTAGTTCATGCATACATAAGAATCTATGAAATCATACAATACTCATAAAACATAAGCACTTTATCATAACTCATTAAATCATAAGATTTATGAATAACTCATTGAAATAATAAGACATAATGGTATCTTGATTCATTCATATCATTCATACGTAGGGAGCAACCCTCATGGTTACGTTTGGAATACCCATCACAATATATTCCCTAAATCTTTTCAGAGAAACCTTAGCGTTTAACTCCTTCATGTTACCCAATGCATTGGAGAGCTATCTCGGGATCACCCGCCGATAGTTCAACATAGAACCACCTGATATCATAAACATTTCACAAGAACCATGACATAATCATTACACATAACTTCAGCATAAAGGAAAGATAACATTAACACATTGAAATAACAATATTACATTTTAAGATACTAAAATAGAAAAACAATTCTAAAAACCATTTAAATACCAGAATATGTAAAAAGAGTATATGTTATTTATTTTCCTTTTAAAAACATTATAGATTGTTGAGGAAGCCAAAGGTCAAAATTTTTTATACATCGTATAAAAGAAATTTGTGTGTAAATCAAATGATGCCTCAATAAAAGGAGATTGAGAATAAGTCCCTTAAAAAGACAGTATCCTTAGATTAAGGATAAATAAATTATGAAATTATGTGTGAAAAATAAAAATACACCCAATATAAGTGGATGTTATGTGTAAAACAATCAGAGTTCATTCAAACATATTCGATGCACGTCATAATCAATAAGTAGTGGTTTACCCCAAAGAATTTAAATTGGGTAAAGAAGTTCCCTTAGAGAAATTCGACAGCCTAAAAGTGTCACATTAAAATAGAAAAAATGATATGATGAGAGATAAAAATGTATCTCATCACTTGGACATAACATTTATAACAATAATTATATATAATAACATATCCCAACATAAGAATATGTAAATTAAAATTCATAACAAAAATAAGTCTTTTAAAAAGAGGAGGGTGAAAGGTTCCCTTATCGATTTGGGTAACCTTTGAAACATACACCCCATGAAAGAAGGACTATAAAAATTTGATGTAAATACTCATAAAAGAAGTTATATTACACAAAGAGTAGAATAATTTTCAGTACATACCCCAATCAAAGGAGATATTGACATATATAGAATGAATCTCACGAGAATAAATAGTGAGTTAAAAACTCCATACCTCGTGGTAATCAATCGAGTTGTATAACCAAAAGATAATAAGAACCAAATTAATCATAGAATAACATCAATAGAATTATAATATTTATATCAAAAGGAAATACCTAATACAAAAAATTCAATAAATAAGTGGCGAACAATAGTAATCTAACGGAATTAAATGTGAGATAATAAATCCCATATGAAAATTCAGAAGCCTAACGGCACCACTTAAATCTTTTTTAAATGAATTTATGAGGGAAAGAGGGAGTCTCTCACCATATTAACATAAAAAAGGATCCTAGGATGAATATAAAAGGGCATCCACAACATAAGAATATGGAGCTTAAAATAAATGACATAAATGAAAATACATAAAAAGAAAGGGAGAGATAGGATCCCTTACCTTAAGTCCGACTTGTCTTGTTCGTTTCTTTATATTCCTGAATAATAAAATTTTGTCCATTTACAATTTTTGAAGGACCTAATTTATATTTTATTCTTCAATTCATATCACATATTATAATGTTATAATAATTAGTTAATTATGTGAGTTCATATCAGACTTTTTTGTCGATGTTCGGTACATGAGACAAAAATGAACATGTTTGAAAAGAATTTTTCATGTATTACATCATCTAAAAAATATTATTAATTATTTAAATATCATATATATCAATTATATATTCATTTTATACTATTAAGTAAAATTTGGAGATAAAAAAAATGAAATGCACCGTTTATGGAGACGATAGGCCGTACGTACACATGAATGTGACTTCCATTTCATTGTCATATTAATGGAATTAAAACTAAATGAGAGATATATATATTATAATTCCAGAATTATATTCATACATTAGATTTAATATATTTAATATATATCCATTATATATATTTAATTATAATATTACATAACATTAGGAGATAAGAATTGAAATGTACAATTCATGGAGACGGTAAGTCGTACGTACGCATGAACACTACTTTCATTTATATTTAATACATTAATGGAATGAAAGAATAATGATACATAGTTATATAATAATTACAGTATAATTTAATATATAATATCATTAACTCCATCCTCTATATATCCCACATATGGCATTAATGATTCAAATCACTTTGAGGGGGCGGTAGTCCGAACTTCCTAAAATGAAATTATCGCTTTTACCCATTATGGAATCCCTAAAGGTATGATATAAATGAAAAATAAAGAAGAATAAGGAAAACATAAACATAATATATATCATATATAAATACAGTTACATATTAATGGCCACCATGAGAGGTGTCAAAAGAATATTGAACAATCCTCATTTCGTGAGGTAGTAATTCTCCACCCAGAAAAACAATATGTTCTTTAACCATTAGATGGAGGTGTGTGTAAGTGTAGCTCAAACACATCTTATAACTTCCTAGTATATTTATGATACTAGTGTAGTTACAAAATAATGTAATAAAAAGTGTTTAGGGGGTTGGAGAAACAAAATAAAACAAAAGAACACAAGAGAAGACATTACCATTAAATCGGGTAACGCTTTTTGATTTCAGCCCAAAGGTTTCATTGAAATACCTCTACCCAAAGTGAGGCTTCTAGAAGTAAAATAGGGATGTGGAGAGACAATATGATTAGAGTTTGGATGATCCAAGGGCTTCAGAGGTGTGGGTAAGAGGGTAGGGGTGGGGCCTTTTATAAGAGGGAGGTGGGGCACTCGTGGAAAGTCCTGGAATTTTACTTTATTATAATATGAGTTTCATATTTCAAAGGTCCCAAAATGATATATTTCTATTATATGGTGATAAGGGGTCTAAAAAACCCATACAATAGGTTTTTGAGAAGTTTAGGTCTTATATTTTACCTTATCTTTTCATTTTATGTAAATCGTTCCTTAATGAGGTAATCACCACATCATCATAGTGTCATAAATAATTTTATTTATTTAATGTCTAAAATTTATAAAAAAATTATTATCATGTAGGAAATATTTTTAGCTTTCACAGGACTATTTATAGTCAAAGATATCATTTATGAAAACTAAAATAAAATAGTTTTTCTTAGGATATACAAACCAATGTTATATTTCCTTTCTTTAAAAAAATAATATGATAAAATGTCACTATCACACTAAAGTAATTCCATGGGGTCCCATGCTTGGCACAAGGAATACCATGGTCTTCTGTGACACCAAAAATAGCATTATGACACATGTTGGGGTTATTTTATATTTTTTTGATATTATTTTATTACCCTTAACTACCCTATTACTAATTAAACATGATAATTAAAGATAATTATCGTCGTTACTATTCATAAGGTCAAAAAACAAAAGATTCATAATTACATAATTTGGACCTTCTGATTCCAAATATGGAATCCATTTTTACCAAATTATGAACACATAAATTTCATTAATTAATTTAAAAATAATTCCCGTTGACAAAACAAATAGCGTGTTTTTAAGAAACAATATCTATCAAAAGATTGACAATTGTTTATGTCCATTTTCAAAGTGAAATTAATTCCAATGACAACCATTGGATTAAATGGTCGAAATATATTATAATTAAAATTTAAAACCAATTAAAAAGATAATCTAATCATATAATTAAATTATATGAAAAAAAAAGTTTTGAAGTAAAATGCAGTGTTTTTCACTATTCATTAAAAAATGAACATTGTCAGAAAAATTCCAAAAATTTATCCAATGTAAATTTCAATGTAAAAATTATAAAGAATATGTTTATTTTGAAAAATAGATCTTATAAAATGGTCAAAATTTAGATTTTAAAAAGGTTCCCCTTCAAAAGGCGGTAAAATAATATTTTAAAAATATTAGAGTATTTATTCTTAAAATTTGATTTATTTGCATTTTAAGACTCTAAATTTAATTATATAAATGTAAAAATATTTAAAAAAACATATATAATCATTCTGTAGTATGTTATGTTCATTCCTGCCTTTAAAAATGATACGCATTAACTACTAATAATAGTATTATATTATTAGTGTGCATCATATGATTTCAAAGAAACATGTTGTTGCGTATCAGTTACGCTATCAAAGATAGTGTCCCCTTTAAAGTAAAATTAATATTTAATTCTCAAATATTATTAAAAAAGAAAATTTCATATTCGTTATTTACCTGGGATGTTATAATTTTTAAAAAGACATCAGTACCCAGATTCACCCCCCTCTCAGGTTATCTATGCCCCTTCTGAGCCTAATAAAAAAATATATTTATAAATTATGCTAGAATGATACATATTATATTATGTGTGGATGTGTATCTGTAAATTTTTTATTAGAATTATATATTTTATATATTAGAGATTTTAATTTTCAAAAAGCTATATGGGACTTGAGGTATGGTTTTCTATTAAAATCTAATTTCTTTTTAGGATTTTATAAGATAAATATTCATTAAGGCAAATTATAAGGATATTATTATTAATCATAATATATTTTATTATAGTATATTTATTTGTATAATTATTTTAAATTATTATAATTTTCCTCTCTTTGGCACTGAAAATGACCAATAAAATGATTTTAAAGAAAACTTTACCTTATTTCCTCACTGGTCATTCTATATTTTCTTCTCTATACATGTTATAAAAAATAATTTTATACAATTTAATTGTTATATATAATTTTTTTGAATTGTCCATTTTCATTACCTTTTACATTATTTATAGTGTTTTTATGTAATCTTTTTGAAAGAAATTTTCTCTACACAAGTTGTCATTATCTTTTTAAAAAATTGTAAAATGAATTTTATCATTAATAATATATATTATTAATGAAATTTTCCATGGTTATGATGTTATTTGATATGAATATTTATTTATAATTTTTCATAATTATTTAAAAAAAATCATTTTATTAACATTATATAAACATTCATTTAAAATATTATCAAAATAAACTGTTATTTTTCATATGTTTTTCCATGAAATAATTGACTATGATTTAAAAATTAATTTTCATCAATACATATTTATTTTATGGATTTTTATTCTTCACTAGGGATGTGATCTTATGATTCCATACACATTATTTCTCTGGATTTTTTATGATGATGATGATTTGGGATGATTCTATGAAACTCATTTCATTCCCACCGGTGAATTATGTTATAATGAAATCATTATAAAAATCATTTATTTTCTAGGGATAATTATGTTTTTATGAATCCTTTAGAAAACTAATTGAATTTTACATGGATTATACTATGATGAAATGACAAAATTTTTATAGAACCCATTTCCTTTCTATTGTTTTTCATATAATTATATGATAAATATTTAATGATATATTGAAATATGTATAGTTTTAATTATTTAAATGGGGGAAACTTATTTAGATATCCCACCAATGTAATGGGTAAATATATATATCTAAAGATATAATATGGACTAAATAGGAGTGATTTTTGTTCAGTAAGGTACTCTATTCAACGATTTATACTTGGTGTGAGCTTGAATAAAAAATGACAGAATGAGAAGTTAACCCAATCCACTATTATAGTCCAGACAATGAGAATTAACTATGGAATTTATTTTCTATTTCTATGTGGATGAAAATATTTAATGTATTCTGATTATGACATGTTCTCATGACTAATGATTCATACACATATGACTTATGTCCATCGTTTTAAAATATATTTTGGAAATATTTTATTATTAGTTATCTATTCTGGATTGGGTATGATTTTCATATTTCCAGATCTTGTTATCATAACCCTATTCTTATCATTATTATAATTGATTAATATCTCTTTTGTTCACCCAAAATAATCATCTAATATGATATATTTTTATGTTTCCTTTCCACATTTTTTGAAGAAAGGTTTTACGTAGGGTGTGTTTAGGATGTTCACTATGTGAGAAGAACAATATGGGTGATGTGAAATATATTTGTCAAAATAAGATGATTATGTATCAATTCTCCAAATACATTAACATTTATCTATTTAGGGTGTGTGTTTTTATATGATGTAATGAATATTCATATTAAAAGGATGTAATATATTTTTAGGAAATTATTGCATAACCTCAGTTTCTACCAATGAAGGGTTTAGTTACTTTTGGAGATTATGATTAAATAATATTATTCAAACACTTCTGGATAATACATTGTATAAGAAAATATCATAAAGTTTTTTAATGTTGAAATTATGTTTCTTTCCTATAAAATAAATCAATGTGTCGATACTAGAGGGTGTAAATATATATGGAACAGATTGACCTATGTGTAACAACATTAAAAGTTGAATATTGGATAGTAATTCTATAATCCCCGATGAATGATGAGTGGGACTAATACAAAACACATGTATAGACACTATTAAAGAATATCAATAGGTTAATTAGATTCTTATCTATAAACCATACTTATAATTTTTAATAGATGATGACCATGAATGATATAGGATAAATATAAGGTTCATAGGATTTATAATAATGCATCTTCATCAAAGAAATATATGAATTATTTTTAATGATTATATGATCAATCTTTATGAATAATGTTTGTCACAATGTGCATTTTTGGTCTTTGTCAATATCCAAACCCAAGAAGAATCATGTAAACACTGAATGTGATTAGAAATGAAATGACCATACTCAAGTGAAACTAAATGAAATGGGAGTTGGGATGTGAAATATTGTGATTATGATGGCCCAACTCCCTCAATAATTTAATAGTAACACAGATCGTGTTAAAATTTAAAATGGATAATGGAAGGAACAACTCACTGTTGATTATTTTATGTGCTTGTGACCTCCTTCAAGTAGTGGTTACCATGATATACTTATTACTAAGAAAGAGATTAATTCTATTGAAAATATAAAATTTATTTTCCAATACTCAAACCATGTGAAGGTTATTTGTGACATGCATCATTTTTATGGTGAAATTGATCAATGCTAGACTCTTATAATGAATACCAAACAAGAGGAGGAAATTAACTTCATGAACTGGGAATATTTTAAAAGGTGTTTTCAATAAGTATATTCCCTGAAAACATTGAATAAACTAAAATGAAAATCCCAGAACAAAATCCTAATAATTAAAATACTATTATTGATCATGAGTACAATTTCAGTATACATTTATGTTATGTTTTCGATTTTATCAATGTCCCCGGAAAAAAATTGGATCATTCTTTTGTGCCATGAATCCAAGTCTCAAAACAGAATGAGTTATAAAAGGAATTTTATAGATATATTGAAATAATTTGATGTCATCTCATGATGAAAATAGAAATTAGGCACTCTAAGTGTTCTCATGGTTTCGGGGACAAAAATATAAATATTGAATTTTGATGAAATTATATTAATTAAAATTTATGGAAGAATAATATTAACATTACTTTATGTTAAAAGTGTTGAAGGATTCATAGTGTAAATTAATTTATGGGGTTTGGTAAATTCATTATTCATTTAAAAGAAGGATATCAAGAAAATTATTTTGAATGTAGTGTTTAGATAATATTAAATAAAAGGAATAATGAATAATCTAAACTTAATGTGAAACCCATACTCCCTTGATGTAATACAATGGAGTATGGACATTACATAAATCAGTTCCAAAATTCAATGGTTCATGACAACAATAAATTTCAAAATCATAGTATGTCAATAGATAATGGAAAATTTTATGTGATCAAAATTGCTATTGTGGGTCATTAGAATAAATTGGTAAATGGTATGCTTAACCATCACTCCATAAATGTAAATTTTTTATATGATTCTAGAGTATATAAAGTCTTTTAAATCTGAATTGTTCTCTAATTTTATCACTTTCTCACATCAATGATTTGAGGTTTAGTTGGAATTACAAACTCTTAATGGTATATTGATCAAATGTCATGTTTATTTCACATATCTGATAGAGGTTTGTAGAAATTTTATTCCTCAAAATATTGTGATTCTCTATTTAGTTAAAATTTATTTTCTATTGGGAATGGATTAGATCTCTCCGGGGTGTCTCATTTTATATTCTAAATCAACCTATGTTATTTTTTTAATGTGAGGATTAATATGAACTTTTAATTAATGATACATTTATTGAATGGTTTATTTTTCCTATTCTTATGGTATATTAATCTCAAATTGTTGGAGAGAAACTCAAAATTGAGGATAGACCTATTATTCAAAATTATTCTAATTTATTTCATAATTAGATTATTACCACTACCTGGAATCATGAAATTGAGTTTTTAATATAACTAATAGATTATTATAAACCTATTTCACAAACTCTTTATTGAATTTCCTTGATCTTGTTGTAGGAATTAAAGGAGAATCAACAGGACAAACATTATAAGGTATTTATACACCCTAGTATGTCACCCTGGGGTGAACCTTTTGTTTATGTTAAAAAAATATGGGTTCATGTATATTAATATTTATCATCAAGAACATAAAAAATCACTCTCAAGAGAGACTATAATCTAACTCATATATATGACTCATTTAATAAATTATCTGGCTATTACTAATTTATTAAGATAGAACTTAATTTTGGTAATCATAACTTTATGATTGAGGAGGAGGATATACCCCACACATCCATCCATATGGGGTTTGATCATTATGAATTTGTAGTGATTCATTTCCGATATACCAATTCCTATGCAATATTTATTTATTTAAATACATTATTCTTTAAATATTACCTTGATATATTTATTTTAGTATTTATAGATGATATTATTTTATCATATAATAGAATGAGATATAATGTAGATCACTTACGGGTTATATATAAGTCCTTAAAAAATTTGATGATGTATACTAAGTTTAAAATGTGTGAATTATTGCTATAAAATATTTAGTCTTTGGTTATATAAAATCAAGTGATGGTATATCACTAGATCCTTAAAAGATAAAATCTATTAAGTAATGGGCCAGACGATCCATGGTGAATAAGATTCTTAGGTTTATTATGTTGGGTGGATACTACTGATACTTTATGATTGATATCTCAATGTTTTCTAATCCAATGACTATGTTTTCTTGTAAGGTATCTATGTTCCTTTGGAAAAATGAATTGGAGGAAAATTATAGGGACCTAAAAAAAGGTTGATTAGCACACCTATGATTACACTAATCTATAGTGAATAGTTTTTCCCTATAGTGGATCATCCTGAAAGGGGACAAGATGATTCCTCATTTAAAATGATATAGAGTTAATTTAAGCCTCAAACTAATTAAATATTCATGATAAAAATTACCCAACTTGCAGTTTGGAGTTGGAATCATCAATTGTTTCATTGTAATTATGGATCAATTTTCTTCATAGAGAATGATTTTATATGAATACAACTCATAAAATCATTAGGTATATATTCACAAAAAATAGAAAAATTTGTATATAAGGACAATGTTAGAGTTGATTAATTATTCATACTTCTAAATACATTACCATCTTTGGGTGGATAATATGGGGGCTAATGCTTTGATTTTGAAATTACATGATAATCTTTTCATGATGGAGAATTAAAGATATCAATTATTTATAGAATAATATAATATAAATCTTGAAATCCCAATGAAAGGGGATATATCATATATTTCTCATATTAATCGTCTACCATCCTTCTATTTGATGATTAAAGACAGATATAAGAAAGATGTAGAACCATAGAAGAACAAGAAAAATGCTTTTATTTCAACCATGAATACAATGGAATGATAAGGGTCCGAAATCAAGTATATATTCCATCAATACTATACATGATTAAGGATCTATTTGAGGATCCTCCTAGTCCAGCATTCTCAATTCATCATGGATGTATGAAGACTTATAGATATCTTAAAGAGTATTTTTGGTTTGATAACAAGAAGTAATATATTTCATTATATATATATTCATGCATAATATATCAATAAGTATAGTTGATGAGGAAAAAGTATAAAGGGATATTATAATAATTACACATTCTATAATGGATATGAGGAAACCATACCATGGATTTTTTCATTAGACTTCCCCAAAATAAATAATTGGAAAAATCTATTATGGTTGTAGTTGATAACCTTGAAAAATTTGTACATTTAATTTCTATAAAATAATATTTTAATCATGATCATCATATCAGGATATAGAATAATGAGGTTTTAAGGTTTCATTGTATACAAAACTCTATTATATATGATTGGGACTGGAGGTATTCCTCAAAGTTCATGAGAAGTCTTTAGTAATCATTGAATACCAAGTTGAAATTCATCACTGCATGTCATCATAAAATATATAGATAGTATAATAGGACCATCAAAACCCTATATGATATTTTGAGATCCTATTCTATATACATAAAAGGTGATTTGGATTGACACCCCTGTTTTGTATAATTATCTTATAGAAATTTCATTCACTTACGCTTTCATATTGATCCTTATAAAGCCTTCTATAATGGATATTTAATAACATTAATGTACATAAATAAAGAAATATAAATAAAGATATTTGTACCTAATATAGCTAAATAAATAGATGAATAAATATATTGGGACCTGAATATTTTACACACAAAGGTGTAAATTTTAATAAATAAATTATTAATAAAAACATAATTAAAAATTATGAAATAATGATATATTGAAAGTTATAGGTGAATATGGGTTTTTAATAAATTTATAATAAGTATAAATTTTTATATAGTATATTGAAATGCTTATGAATAAATATAGAACTTCATATTATTCTCTAATTCTTAATCTCAATTATTTTCATTTTTTTATTCGATAAATTTATATTGTAGAAGATTATAAAGATATTATACATTAAAAAAAATATATAATGTGTTTATTTCCTGAAATTTTCTATACTAGTAAAATTTTTCTCTCCTTGGTATATAAAATAATTGAGAAAAAGTTTTAAATGGGAATTCAACCATATTTCCTCTTTATTCGCAAAACTTTTTCATCCATATCCACTCTCTTAAAAATTTTTGTATAGATATTTTTACCTATAATTACCTTATTAAACAGCTATTTATATTACAGCATACTTTATTTAAATTTTTTTAAAATAATCTTTTAAAATAAATCTTTTCCAAATAATCCTTTTTTACATTCTTAAAATTTTATGAAAAGAATATTATTTATTTGAAATATCAGATACGAATGGATTTTCCTTCACTCATAGCCATTGTATTCTTTCATGATTTATTTATATTGTTAAAGACGTTTTTCAGGAAATGAATATTTATCAATATTCTTTAAAATTTTATTAAGAATGTTATCAAATGAAACTTATATTTTTCACATGTTTTTTTGAAAAAAAGATCTAATGTTAGTTTAATGGTATTTTTCATCTATTTGGAAATAACATAACGATTTTTATGATTCACTAGGGATATGATCTTAATGTACCAACCACTTTATTCTCTATATATATTATGATGATGATTTATCAAAGATTCTATGAATCTTTTCTCTCTAATAGGGGTTAATTATATTGAGATAAAACCTTAATGAAACCCAATTCTTTTCCATGGGTTAATTTTTATGATGAAATCATTATGAAACCCATTTATTTTTATTGATTTTTAAAATTATGAAATAATGGAATTTTTATGAAATTTTATTCATTAAATTATGTTATTATATGATGATTTTATTAGTTCATTATGATCTTATGTCACACATATGAATAGTTTATATTATTTGATGGGTGGGGATAAAATTATATATCCCGTAAATGAATTGTGTAAAAACATATATATCATAAGATAATAAGGAATATAATGGGGAGCTGAACTAGTTTAATATGGAATATTTTCTAATAAGATAGTCTAGAGAATGAACCCTGACTTATGAAATGATTGAATGAAGAGTGAGCACAAAACACCCTAATAGTCATATAAGTGATCCTTGATTGGGGATAAGATTTTATAGGCTTATGTATACTCAAAAAATAGTATGTAATATGTATATTATATGTTCTAATGGAACATGATTGATTGTTAATGATTCTGAAAACATATATCTTATATCTGTTTTTTGAAAAATACTTATTCAATTATTTATGATTGCTGATTTTTTACTGATTGGGTATGATTTTGTTAAGTTTTGTTCATGTTATCATGAAATTATTCTTATATTAATTATCTTTGACTGATATATCTTATATTTACTATTACTGGGTATCTGATCTCTTTATTTCACATGTTTCACTTCCATTGGTTATGATGAATGGTTTTATGTTGGGTATATCTATGAAGTGTATGATGTGATTAGAACATTTTGGGGGATGTGGGAGATATTTAATAAAATAATATGATTACATCTATACCATCTAAATACATTAATCCATTATTGTTCTAGGTGTGTATTATTATCATATGTACTTAATAATCATCTAAAATGTTGTAATATATATGTATGAAGTGATTTGGTTTCATAAATATTCATCCAAAAGGGAAAAATATGAGCATTATAATAAATGGTTGGATAAAATTATTTAAATCTATGATGTAATTGTGACTAAAATTGATAAGATTTTGAATTCAAACAAGTAGAACTCTCTAATCAATAGTCACACTTTTATGAAGAATGTGATAAATATTTTTTTAGTTAAGTGTATTTTTATGGGATGTGATGAACCCCAATTATATCAATCATTAAATGGAAAAAATATGTATAGAAAGTATAAATATAATATATTATACATAAGAAATAACTAATAATAATATAATTGGTTACCGTATATCACATGTTCAAATAAGAAAAATGAGAGCAAAGTAGAAACTATATATTTTATATCTGGTGGAAATAAAAAAAATTGATGATTCTCTCCTTGATACAAGTTTGGTTAATTCTAATAATGATAATCATAATCATAATAAGGTAAAAAATGAAATAGAAAATTAAATGATGTGAAATAAATGAAAATTCTATCAAAACCTACAATTTTTTAGAAACATACTCAATGAATATGGAATGGTAAAAAGGTAAAAACACATTTTTTGAATAGGATATTATGAGATCAATGGAATTGATATTGATGAAACATTTTTATAACTGTCTTAACTTTAAACCATATGATGTTTAGTTTTAAATGTGGAAAAGGGTTTAAATGTTTATCATATGGAAATAAAATCTGTATTCTTGAATGTTTTCCATGAAAATAAAGTCTAAATTGAGTATGTGGATGTATATATTATTAATGATTTTTATAGAAAATTTTTCCATTGAAAGAAATCCTTGTATAGAGTGAAGAAAAGACCAAGATGTTAGTACTCACAATAGGATAAAAACCTAGAGATGCTTGGTAATCATAGTGATGGGGTAGATCACATCCTCTATATCAACAATTGGGATGAGAAGTAGATAGTGGATAATATATATATTGAAAACATAATCAATGCAGTATTTGATGACACTAAATGAAAGAAATTTTTTGAATTAATTATTAAAAAATTTGAGATGTATCTAAAAAGTAAATTATCTGTTTCATTATATTATTACCATAGGATCTTTTGGTCACCATGATAAGGGTTGGTGAATCCTGGGTGACCAATTTTTTTTGAATATATTCAAATGAATATTTTACATTATTTATGTTGATCAATCCTACTACATTGGTTGTGATTTATTGATCTTTTATTAAGCACCCTCACAACCATTACATTACTTTAATATATATAATGTTATGTAAACAACACATGGTTATTTTTATAAGGTGCAGTCCCATTGTGGGTACATACCCCTATATAAATCTATAATAACCTATGATACAAATTTTATTGTATTATATTTATCATAGATTACATGTTGGGTGGTTAAGAATGACCCTAAACCTTAATTATGGCATGAATAAATAATTGTTAACTAAAATTATAGTGGGAAGGAATCATTATAATCTTATGACTATTTTTATACTAGTTCTTCAAGTTTATAAAATACTATTTATAAACTTCCTTTTTGATGGAACGTTGATATCCTATAATATTCTGATTATGTTACATGCATGTTGGCATATAATCCTTTTAATATGTTGTTCTTCTGACGATATCTCTCTCTATTACAGGTCGATCTGATACATCTTCTTCTAGTATTATATTTATGATAACCTTTAGTATTTTTCACCTTGGTTCCATAGTCCTTATATTTGACATGCCTCACATTGTTGTGCCTCTTTTTGGTGCATGTCTATCCACTTCCTCCTGGTGCAAAATTTCATCATTTGAATTATTTCATCAGGTTATTCTCTTTCAACTGAGTTGTTTATTATTTAGAGAGTCATGAAAAACATCTAATAATATATTCTCAAAAAATATGTCAACCCGTATCTTATGTTATATTGTTTTGATTATATAGGAATTCTTCCATTAATATATTTGGGAAATGTGTGAGCTTATGCTTGAAATTATCACTCAACACAATCTTCATTTGTCTTCCATCAAAGCCTCCAAAAAGAATCAAAGTCACCAAAACTCATTGAATCGTCCAAAAATCTCAGTGTCAATGATCATCCAAAGAATATTATGTTCTATCATGAATCCTACTTCACAGGGATTGAAATTGGAAGGAAATATAGACATAATTAAGTTAATATTAACTTAATTATTGTTTATGTGAAGTTATTGTGGATCATCTGTCCAATAACTTTTTCTAGAACCATACTTCTATATCTTATCCCAATTTTTTTATTATTCATGAAACCTAATGTTTCTTCATTGATGAAAATATACCTCTAGTTCTTATTCATACAGTTTTTCATTAAATAGACCTCTTCTGGTTGTAAACATCCATCCAAAACATTGGATAAGAAAATATTATTCTCATGATTCTTTATCAAGAAAACTTTATCCATAAATATCATTCTAGAAAATTAAAGCAGGTAATCTTTTTTTTCTCCCTTGGATAGGTAATTTCATTTTGAGAAACCCATTACATACATATTTTCATGATAGATTGAATATTTAATGTATAGTAAAATTTAAAATATATTTATCTTACTATGTCTAATTAGACATCATAAATTTTTCTATTTAATGATCATTGTGAATGTATCTCAGATGAACTATATAAATGTCTCCATCAAATGTACTTTGTAGAAGTCTGTGTATGGTGATATTTCTAAAATTCAATCTGATGGGCTTCAACATTCTCTATCTGGTGAGATTTATAGGGTTTTTTGAAATTAATATATTTTCCTATATTGTGAAAATTCGTAGACTTACCGGTTATAAATTTTCTTATACAAGATTTATAATGTCTTATTTTGATAAATCCATTTTTTATCAAAACATTATATATTGAAATTCATACATAAAAATATTTGAGACTTCATAACCATGATCATTATATAATTTTCCACTTAAACATCATAACTTTATAATTTTCTCATTAATTGTAACATAAAAATTGTAAAAACCATAAAATAAACTTTTCAAAAACTATCTCTATCTGAATACATCATGAGATAAATTTAGCTTAAAACAAGTGATAATTATACTTATGATGATTCTAAAAAGATTTATGTTCAAAAAATAATTCGCTATAATTGTTCTTCCAAAAACATTAATGGTTTATGTTTATTTTCTCCCCATTTTAGAAAACATTCATCATTTCCCTACATTATTTATAATTATGACACATGATGAACATAATAAAAAACTCATTTTGAACTTTCATTAAATATTATCATTATAGGATTCCAATACATATTTTAGTTTCAGTATCTAAACATTATCTACATATAAATATTTTGGAGGACATTATTTGTATCTATCTATGCTACATGTCATGTAATTTTACATATTTATAGAAAAAAAATTCTTTTCATTATATAGGTATGGATCATTGGGACAAATAATTTATTAATGAATATTGTCCATTAGATCATCCTTGTTTTTTAACATCCTGAAATTGGTTTCTCTCTAGGTTTACATTATTCAGTATGTCTTCTTCTAAATATTCATTAGTGTCTCTTATCTCCCAATATAATATAAATGGATACCTCTAGATGTTAATATTCCAATGTATTTGTCATTTATCCATATATATAAATACTCCAAACTATTATTCATTGCTCATTGAAATTATCTTCTCAATTTAAAACTTACATATCTATAGCTCCTTATTCAACTGGTTCCTATTTTTAAAATATGTTCTTCAATTTTACTTCTTCTAGAAAAACCATAAGAAACCTATTTATCTTTAAATAAATCATTGATTTGACAATAATAACTTATTAACAAATAACAAGATCCATATCATCAGTTTATTAGAGCTGTATTCCCCCCCCTTTGGATGTTTTATCAATAATAAATATGCTTTTAACGTTAATGATATTTCAATCCCCCTTATTTAAAATATAATTAAAAGTATCATTCATATCATTTCATACATGAACATTATGATAGGATCTTATTTTTTCACCCCCTTAATCGTATGAATTTTGAATCCCCCTAGTTGACATCTTGGCATGAGGGAGGAAAATTATTCACATATATTGTTTCATCTCTTATTTTTTTCGTGAAACTGAATAAGGACATTTAACTTCTTTAAAGAAGGAAAATTCACTTTTCATGAAGATTAAAATCCCCACATCAATCAATAAAAATTATATGTGATCCACTCTCACTATAGAAAATAATGTTGATTAATTCAGATATTAAAACTATCCATAAATATACCAGGTGATACCAACATTCATAATGTGTTTTAATTGGGTAATTTCAATAAATTTTCATTTTAACATAAATCCCTATATCCATATCAAAAAATAGATCCAAATTTTTGAAGAGTAAAAAAATGAATTGGTTTCTCCCAATTTTTAAGTAATTAGACCCTTCACTACTACAAGACAAGCCTTTAAAATCGTGAAAAATGGTCTTGGTCAGCACTAGAGATGTGATGACTACTAGGGTGGGGTTAAAGTCCCAATTATTTTATCAGTGATCAAAATTTGATATCTAAGGGCACCTTTATTAACAAATTTTCATGTGTTGATAAAGGATAACTTATCATCACTTCTTTATGTACTAGTAAATGTCTCTTTTATCAATGATTATAAAAGGGAAAATAAAGGGGCATAATATAGTGTGTTGATACATCACACTACCCCACTTGTGAAATGTTTTGTAACTACACTCTATAGAATTAAAAACACCAAAAACACTAAAAAATGCATGAAAAGATAATTTAAATTAAGAGAAAAAATATTGGCTAGTTTGCTAAGTTTTGGTGAAATTATGTGCTTTTAAAACTAAAGTGATACTTATATACTGAAAAAAATAACTTTGATTCATATAACATATACCATATGTCAAATTGAAGTGTGGATTATTTATATATGTCTCAAATGACTCATGGAACATTTTAATAAATTCTCGATAGAAATTGAATTTTTTCCCAATTTTGAGTATATCACTTGTCTTTTTTAATAAAATGTCATTTTAAAATGAAAAAACACACATTTACTCATATAAGTTACATCTTGTGTTTTTTTGGAGGTGGTACTGATTCCTACATGTCACAAATTTCTTATTAATAATTTACTAAATTAAAAAATACAATCTAACTGTTTTTTCTCAGTTTTTATTGAGTGACACTTTTGGAATTAAATAATTGATTTTAACTAATAATGGAAAAATTGTTTCATACTAGACACATAATGTATTTGATTGAGGTGAGGATGATTCTTGAAAATCAATAATGGCTTATGGATGATTTTCCAAAGGTATCAATATAATCCAAAATGGCTTTCTCAGTTTTGAATAGGTGAGATGTCATTGATAGTAAAATTAATGTCAATTTTAAATAAAAATACACACTTCAAGAAATATTGTTCATGTAATGAATATGATTAAAGTGATGATAAATATTACACATCCAAAATTTATTATAGATCATTTTCAGTATGTATCAAAATAATATGAATGTGTTTACTACATTTTGATTACATCACACATATTTTTTTTACTAAAATAATATTTTATTAAGGAAACACACACTTTGACTTATTCCAATCATATCAGGAATAGGTTTGATATTAGACTGATTAAAACATGTCACAAATGAATTAGGAATAAATTTTAAAAAATGTAAATAATATAAGTTAACAATTTTTTTTGGTTTTTAGTATGTAAATTATTTTGAACTAAACAATCAATTTTAAATTGATAACGGAAGCATTGAGTCATCCCGGGCACACCATGCATTGGATTGAGGCGCATCTAATTCTTAAAAATCAAAAATGACTTATGGATCATTACCATATTGTATCAAAAAAATATTAAAGAATTTTCTCAGTTTTGAGTAGGCCTATTTTCCTTTTTATTCAAATAGATGTCATTTAAAAATTAAAAGACTCACCTTAAGTCATATCGATCACACCATGTGCTAAATTGGGGTACGGATGATTCAAACACATTTCAATTCAAATATGGATCAATTTACAAAATTATCAAGAAAAATATGATTGTGTATTCTTTTTTTGAGTAGGTGGTAGTCCATTTTACTAAAATTGTTGTCAATTTTTAATATAATGGCACACCATTAGTCATATTGGTCATACCGTGCATCAGATTAAGGTGTGGATAATTATCACTTGTCCTAGATGGCTTATGGATCATTTTCATATTGTAGAAAAACTATCTGAGTATGTTTACTCAGTTTTTAGTGCATCACATATCTTTTTTATTAACATTTTAATTTAAATTTGAAACAAGAACTTGGACTCATACTGATCATTTCATGTTTTCATTTGATGTGATATTGACTCCTATAAATAAATAATGACCTATAAATCAAGGTACCAAATTATCAGGAAAATTTAGTGTTTTTGATATGTTTTCATGGAGTGACATTTTTTGAACAAAAATGTCATTTTTAAATGATTACATACACATTGAGTCATACCAGGAAGAACATGAATTATATTGAGAATAAGATGATTTCTACACTACAAAAATTTTATATTTATCATTTTACTATAGTATTAAAACTATATAAATTCATTTTATTAGTTTTAAGTAGGTTAGTTGTTGTTTTTATTAACATTGATGTCGTTTTAAATAAGAATACACACTTGGTATCCTACAAGTCACACAGTGTGTCAGATTGAGGTATAGTTGATTGAAACACATCTCAAATGACTTATGGATCATTTTCCTTTATTATCAAAACAATATAAATGGGTTTTCCTAGTTTTGACTAGTTTAGTTGTCCTTTTTGTGCAAATTGATGAAAATTATAAATAAAAATAGGCACTTTGAGTCATATTTTTCATATTGTATGGTCTGATTGAGGTGAAAATAATTTTTTAATGTCCGAAATAGCTTATGTGTTGTTTTAATAATGCATAAAAACTATAATAATTCATTTACAATGTTTTGAGTATATCACATGTCTTTTTAGTAAAATTTTATTTTAAACCGAAAACACACATTTTGACTGATACCGATCACATAATATATCATTTTGATGTGAGATTGATTCTCACATGTCAAAAATGAAATATGAATCAATATTAGAAATTATCAGGAAAATAAAATCATGTTTGATCAATTTTTATTGAGTAACATTTGCTGATCAAAAAATTCAATTTTATACTAATAACGAACACATTGAGTTGAATCGAACACACCTTGCATTGGATTTAGTTAATGATGAATCCTACACATCAGAAAATGACTTATGCATATTTTACATAAATTTTATAAATAATATGAGTATGTTTTATTAGGTTTGATTTGGTCATTTACCTTTTTTTTAAATTGATGTCATTTTTAAATAAAAAGATGCACGTTGTGTCAGAATGGTCACACTTTGCATCATATAGAGGTAAAAATGATTCCATCAAGTCTTAAATTACTTATGGATTGTTTTCATAAAGTATAAAAACATTATTAATGTGTTTTCTCATTTATGAGTAGATGAGTTATCATTTTACTAAAATTTATGTCCATTTTAAATAAAAACATTCACATTAAGTCATATCGATCATATCGTGCGTCAAATTGAGGTGGATATAATTATTACATGAACCAAATGGATTATGTATAATTTTCATAAGGTAAAAAATTAATCTGAATGTCTTTACTCAGTTTTGAGTAGGTCACAAAACTTTTTAACTAAAATTTCATTTTAAACATGAAACACAAACTTTGACTCATAGAAATCATAGTGTGAATAAATTTGTTGTGATACCCATTTTTACACGTCACAAATGACTTATGAATCAATGTAAACAATTATCCTGAAAGCCCAAGGGTGTTTTATAGGCTTTTCGTGAGATGCATTTTGGGAACTAAAAAATCAAATTTAAAATGATAATAGATACATTTAGTTATAATGGGCACACCATGAGTATGATGGAGGTGAAACTGATTCCTATACATCACAAATGACTTATGTATCCAATACCTAAAATATAAATATAATATCAATGCGTTTTCCTCGTTTTGAGTAGGTTGTATGTCCTTTTTATTCAAATTGATGTCATGTTTGAATAAAAAGATTCACTTGGAGTCATACTGGTCACAACATGAATCATATTGAGGTATAACTTATTCCTACACATCTTAAACGACTTATGGATTTTTTTTTATTGTGTCAAAATAATCCAAATTAATTTTATCTATTTTTAATGAGTCTTCCTTTTAATAAAATGTCATTTTACACAAAAACACACACATTGACCAATATCAATATCATCATGTATCAGTTTGATATGAGATTGATTCATGCATGTCATAATGTACTTATGAATCAATTTCAAAAATTATCAAGACCATCTAATCGTGTTTTCATTATTTTTAGTGAGTATCATTATATGAACTAAACATTCAATTTTAAATAGATAAGAGACACAATTACCCAAAAAAATAATTATTTATAAATAATTTATTTCTAAAATTATTATTAATAATATTTTTTGTTTCATTCGTAAAAATAGTTACATATATATATATATATATATTGAATAATATATTTTATATTTAAATAAATTTAAATTTGACCAATAATATTCAAATATAAAAAATTATATGAAAATAAACTTATTAATACAATACATATATATAAAACACACACACACGTATATATATATATATATATAATATATTTTGGTACATTAAATTCATTTATCTATGTATCGAACGAGGAGTGTCAACTTTATTATAATTTTTGATGGTGGGAGATGTGAACCGCATTAAAGATTATTACCTATCGATGTAAGTGTGAATGAAGTAAATGCCTCCATCAACCCCTTTTTCCAATAAAATAGAACACTATCATTTTTTAATAAAATAAAACATATTAAAAAGGCTAATATTTACCAATTAAACATTAAATAAAATCATAAACCAATTTTTTATTATATATTTATTCAGATCCATGTTGATAATTTAGAGGATAAAAATGAATGTAATTTATAATTAAATCTACCTGGATGTGAAATGAAATAAATTAACTTCATTAACATACAATTATGAGTTAAAATTAAATTATAGAAACCCAAGACCGCATAGCTGTAGAAAACTGTAGTTTGGTATTCTGATTCTTCGGCCCCCACCCTCTCCATTTCATTCCCACACTAAACAATATAATTTCTTGAGTTGTGTGTGATTTTTTCTAGAAAATTTTGGTGGCAATAGAGGATTCTAGTTAATTACACTTTTAATGGTTTAATTATCACAAAAGGGAGGTATTTCCCCTTTTAGATAACATAATAAAGTAGAATTACTATAACAACCATTCCTTTAATTACACACATAATCCTGATTTATTACATTAAATCATCACTTGATACAACATAGATGATCGATATGTCTAGTGTCTTCGGGGATAACAAAATATTTCATAACATTTTAGAACAGAAATAACACAACATCTTTTTGAAAACATTCTCTACTTGACCACTACATTTTTTCATACTTAGCATTGCATGGGATAACCTAAGGATGTGCATTAGAAAAGGGTGAGCTATAATGCCCAGAAAGGGACAAAACATGGAATAACATGAGAAATACAATGCATTTTAGAAAATAGGCATATAAATGGATAACAAGAGAAACAAGAACATAATGGCATGATAAAGCAAGATAATCATAACATGGAAATGTGGCAAGAACACTTAACATTGAAATAGCATGAACCAAGGTTCACTGAACCTGAAGCATGAGAAAACCCTCATTGCACTTGAATAAAGAGTAAAACCTCAATTCATTTGATTTCGAATGAGTCAAAACCCATTTCACATGATGTATCATGATACTATACTTTACCCAATGAATTGGAGCGTTATTAGGGAACATCCTTCTAAAACATTTCATTTCTTTCATAAGTGTGCCACATGGATCATTGAATCAATCAACATCATAACTTATTCCATGATTATGTAATGTGGAATAATTACATGAAAGTACCATTAAATATTTATACATGTATATAGGTGAATACCCTTGACAGAGACTTTGGTATGGTATTCACTACACAATGATCTTGCCTTGAAAAAATGCGATGCAATTTCTACATCATAACGACGCACATAAGGATTAATGAAAATGGTTGATAAGAGAGAAAATAGAGTATCATTATATATACATAAAATTTACAGTAAAATGTTCATATAGATACATTTTACAACAAACATAATGTAATTTAGATGCATAATACAAAATAATTACATGGATGTAAACAAGGAGAGAGAAATCCCTCACGGAATTTCGGCATGGTGATGGGTGTACATGGGAGGCATTAATGAGAGATAAAGGGGTCTCCCATCATCGAAAAATAAATAGGAAAGTATGGTGGAGGTTTTAAATCATACCCCAATATTTGTAATTGATAACAATAGGGAATAACCACTTAATGAAAATTAGAGAAAAATGAGAAAGGAATAAATCCCTTACTCAGAAGTGTGGTTTCAAAGGATTGGGAGAGGCTTGAGAGAGGATTAGTGTGGGATTGGGGAACCTTTGGAGGATTCTAGAAAGATGATGTCAGGTTTTGGTCGAACACCAAAGGCTTTTAGTGATGATGAGGTTGGGGCTTGGGTGGGTTTATATATGAAAGGAGAGAGAATTCTTTATTATTTAGGATTGAGACACCTCACATTAAACTAATCAATTCCACAAACCAGCCCAAGGTTTCTGCCCATGATTTTTTCCAAAGGGTATTAGAAAAAAAAATTTATAATTCAAATGTAAAAACTTCTTAAAATAATAGGGTCTCTTATGTAGAGGTTAGTCACACTCTCAAGGAAAACAATTTAAAAAGACAAAATGTTTTATAAGTATTGGAGGGTGTACAAAATCTTTCTAAAATAAATAAATCAAATCTAAAATCACATTATTTTAATTCTAAAACATAAATTATCCAAACAAAATGTTTATGGTTCTTTCATTACAACACTATTGGTTCATTGTGATGTCATGAAACACATTATATATTTAAACGGTATTTAATTTTTACCCAAAAATTTTACTATCTCAGAAAATTAATAAAAATTAACCATTGGATAATTTCATCATCCTAATTTCAAAAATTATATTCATTTTATCTATAAAATTTTATAAATATGTGAATTTTTACTTTTAAAATAAAAACTGACATTTACCGAAAAATTATGGGTTTTGACAAAAAATAGTTTTCAAACCTTAATAAAAAATTAAATTAAATTCATAAAATTATAGGATCATTTATATTTAATAAAAAATAAATTAAAAATAGTATTTTATCAAAATAATATTTAATCAAAAAATCCATTAATTCATCTAAATAGATTTCTTAGTTGAATATTAAATAAAAATAAAATTTGGGCTTTAAAAAGATATTTACAATGTAACAAAAATAAAATGAATGAAAAATAATTATAAAAAATAAATTACAATGTCAAAGTGCTATGGTCTTGTTACATAACCCCTTATAACACATGCATAAGATTGAAGGGTAAGGTGTGCAGTGGTGACAAACTCTGGGGGTGGCTCTGATAACATCGCTTGGGTGGAAATATCTATTAACTTCCACTTCTCTCGTAGTCGGTTCTGCTCAAACATAAGGTGTTCAAGCTTGTCTTGGGCTTGGTCAAGAGAGAAGATCGATGATGCCAAATCTTTTCCAAGATCCAACAAATGGGCTTCGTACATGGAAAGTCTACTAGATGAGGCCAACACTTCCTTTGTTTGAGTAAATTGGATTTGTTAAAGACCTATAATTATAATAATCAGGTGATCACTGTTCAATGACTATATTAGAAACTGACACAATTCATAATGGTATTTTAAAATCTAGAAACATAAAAACAATGATGTTCACATTTTATATAACCATAATAAGACATTTAATTTGATCAAGAGGAATTCTCATTAATGAAAGTTTGGGTTATTATAATATTTCCCCTTAAGAAATATCACCCTCTAAATTTCCTTTTCCAACTCTAACACAAATGAGGGTAACTTTGCTTCATCACATCCTTCGATTACCATGTCTCTTCTTCAAACATGTGGTTTTTTTTCACAGAACCTTGATAAGGGGCATTGACTTATTTCATAGAACATTTTCTCTACAATCTAATATCTTCACTGGTTGCTCCTCATAAGAAAGATCATCCCCTATCTTCACTACCTTTGAAGAGAGTACATGTGAAGGGTCTAGTATGTACTTCCTTAATAGGGATATATGAAAAAAATAATGTATTTTTGCCATGGTAGGTGGAAATGCTAGTCGATAGGCCACAACCCCAACACGATCAAGAATCTTGAAAGGAAAATTTACCTAATACATAACTTCACTTTCCTTAAAATCCTCATGAACATCATCCATAGAGATTTGTGTAGGAATACCATGTATCCAAGATAAAATTTAAGGTCTCATTGATAGTTATCATCATAACTCTTCTGTCGACTCTGGGCTGCTTTGATATACTGCCAAATGGTTTTCACCATCACCTCCATTTCTTTGACCATTTCTGTTCCTAGCATCTTACGCTCACTGAATTCATCCCAACATACTAGTTTTCTGTACCTCTTCCCATACAGGGCTTCATAAGGTGCCATTCTAATTCTCAAGTGGAAACTATTATTGTAGTAGAATTCTACCAAAGGAATATGTTAGTCCCACCATCCATTGAAGTCCACAGAATATGATCAAAAAATATTTTCCAGTGTCTGAATAGTTCATTCAGATTGTCCATCAGTTTGAGGATGATAGGTCATAGTGAAGTTTAGTTCAGTATCCACATCATGATGAAGATTATTCCAAAACATAGTGGTGAATCTTGGATCTCGATCAGATACAATAGGTAGTGGTACTCCATGCAGCCTTACTACTTCACTGATATATATATGTGCTGTCTAATCTAATGAGAAATCATCCCAAATTGCAATGATGTGTGAAAAATTTGTACGATGATCCACGACAACCCAGATTGCCTTATTTCATTTGGATGTCTTCAGAAGTCTGGTGACAAATTCCATGGTGATGTTCTCCCATTTCCATGCTGGTATGGGCAATGGTTGCATCATCCCCTTAGACTTCAAACTCTCTACCTTCACTTGTTGACACACCAGGAAATTTGATGTATAATCAATGATCACCTTCTTTATATTATCCCACCAATAATTCTCTCATAGATATCAATACATATTTGTGTTTCCTAGGTGAATATAGAAATTTGAACTATGCTCATCATCCAAAAGTTCCTTCTTCAGCTCCAGACATCATGAAACACATAATCTTTTCCCACATCATATAATTCATTCTACATGAACATTAAACATTGAGGATTTTCCTTTTCTAATAGCTTCCACTCTCTTCTGAATTCCTACGTTATCGTCTTGAGTATCCTTAAACCTTTTCCAAAAGATATGTTTGAGCAATCATTTGTGAACGGATTGATGATGTTCCCTTCTTTATGATTACCATGTCTATCATCATCAAGTCAAAGAATATTGGATCCTTCTTAATTATCATAAATTATAGAATTGTTATTTCCTTTCAACATAGAAATCCTAATCCGTTTTCCCTTTCATAGGGTAGTAATGGATTGAGCAGTCATAGTTTTTTATCAGATCTAACCATATTCATTGGCGTAAGAATAACTATTTCTGTATGAATATATACATGAGGATTTTTTGGTACGTATTTATTTCACAATTCTACCAAAAGAGATAATGCCACCAAATCTTCGAAGCGAAGATCACTGAAGCCAACTCAAGGTTAGTTGTGGGATAGTTCTGTTCATTAACATTCAATTGTCTTGACGAATAGGAAATGAATTTGTCATTTTTCATCAATACACATCCCAAGACCTTCTTCAAATCATCACTAAATACAACATAAATTTCTCCACTAGTGTGTAAAGTGAATATGGGCACTGTGATAATCCTCCTTTTCAACTCCATGAAGTTTTCTTCACATTCATCCCTCCAAGAAATCATTACTCCCTTCTGAGTTACCATTTTATGAGGGTTGGAAAATCGTGAGAAATTTCTTACAAATCGTCAATAATATCCAACTAACCACAAAAGATACAGATATCCATCATCGATGTTGGCCACGAACATCCCGCAATTGCATCTATTTTGGACGGATCCACAGATATCCCATTTCTTGTGATGATATGGCCCAAGAATGAGACCTCCTTCAACTAGAACTCATACTTTCTGTACGTTTCCTAGAGATTTTCCTTTCACGAGGTATCTAGTACTATTCATAGATGATCATAATGATCCTCCTCGATTTCGATGTCTATCAGAATATCATTTATAGAGACTACAAAATATTTTTCGTGGAAATACCTAAAGAATCTATTCATCAAGTCCATGAATATTCTTGGATCATTAGTGAGTCCGATAGGCATTGAAATGAATTCATAGTGCCTGTATCTTGTACAAAAAGTAGTCTTGGGGATAACTTCCTTCTTCACCCTTAATTGGTAATATCCGGACCGAAAATCCACCTTAGACATGTATTGTGCTCCACGCAGCTGATCGAACAAGTCATCAATTTATGGGAGAGGACACTTGTTCTTTATCAGGATTTTGTTAAGATTGAGATAATCAATGAAAAGGCACATTGACCCATCCTTCTTCTTGATTAAGTGGACTGGTGAAACCCATGGTGATGCACTTGGGCATATAAACCCTTTATCCAGATTCTACTGTAGTTTTTTCATCAGGTCCTCAAGAATTACAATAGCCATTCTATACAGAGTCTTGGATATTGTAAACTCCCCTAGTATAAGATCAATTGAGAATTTAACATCCCTTATCAGAGGAAGACTAGGAAATTCTTCAAGAAACACTTAATCAAATTCCCTCACAATAGGCATGTCTTCAAGGATAGTTTTCTCCTAAGAATAAATCATCTTAGCCAGATATGCATACTTATTGGGAAGTAATATCAACGCTTTAGATGATTGAGCTAAAGAAGATTCATCTTCCACTTTTCTCATGTATTTAATCGGGCGCAATTCTCCACATGGAGAGTGATTTACCTCTAACAACAATTTACGTTGGCTTTATATATGGAAAGAAAATCCATTCCAAGAATTGCATCAAATTCCCCCATAGGGAGTATTACGAGGTTTTATGGGATATTCAATCCACAGATTATGTCAGTGGTGTAGTTATATTCACGGGATGCAATGATTTCCCCATTTTTCATACCCACCGACATCATTACTTCCATGATTTGTGGTGGTCCTGGGATTGTTCAACTAAACTTTTGGGATATAAAAGAATGTGTAGAACCTGAATCAAAAAGTATGTTCACTATTCTAAAATGAATGACTAGCATACCTATCACCACTTCATTTTTGGTGTTCACTTATACATTAGTGATGGAAAAATATCTCTTTTAGTGCCTTGGAGTTTTTTGGTTTCCTCTGAAATTCATGGTCTTATAGTACTGATTTACAAGATGAAGTGGTTCATTGTAGTTTTAGCAATGAACAAGAGATTGAGGTTCGAATAGAGTGTTCTTCTCCTCTTATGCAGCCATAGGTTTTTCTTTTAGGCAGTTAATAGATAGGTTCCCTCTTCTTCCACACCTAAAGCATTTCCTCATTCCCTTCAGGCAATTTCTAGGGTGCATTTTTACACACCTTTGGCAAGTGGGGTGCTGGATCTTCTTACCACTGTTGGATTTATCCATCAGACCACCAGCATTGAACTCCACCTTACACATCTTATCCCCATGATACCCCTAAGATTAACTGATCTCCATTTCAACCATGAGGGCACATCAGAAAATTTCCTCATAGCTGTCGAGGTCACAGATTTCCAACGCTTTCCATAGGATAGTTTACATCCCACCAAATAAGTGGTCATCCTTGAATTCATGGATAATGAAAAAGGAAGTGGTGTATCATGAAATCCATGTGAATTTATCCTCGTACACTTTTACAGATTCATTATCTTTTTACTTGATGGCAAGGAAGTCCCATTCCATCTTAATTCAGAGGGTGAATGGAAAATATTTATCGTAAAACATCTTTCGATAATACTTCCATTCCAACACCTCAATCTTTTCCTCAGGCTTTGTATTTTTGATCAAAAACCACCATTGATTGGACTCACCTTCCATATGATAAAAAACCAGATGATCCATCTATTGTTCATAACATTGAATGATAGAGAATATCATTTAAATAGAGTTGATCCATTGTTCGGTGATTGAGGGATCAGATGGGATCAGTTGATAAATTAAAATTAAGAGGCCTTTGTCTCCTGAAGCTCTCAATATCTACTTGTTCTTTATTTGGTGGGGGGGGGGGGTTGAACGTTCCTCTTAAACCATGGTTCTATTCAAATCATAAGTTAACTGAGTGAGTATCATGGCAATTTTTGTTATTCCTGCTCTAATTAGCTTGGGCATCTCATTTGCACAATCATCACAATGATATTCACATTGGTTGTTAGCCCGATTCCTCCTATTTATGGCCATTGGTTGGAATAAAAATAAATTTAGGGGTAACACATAGAGGGTAATCTAAGGAAAAAACTGATAACTTATAAATAACTTTTATTTCCTTAACTTATTAATTCATAAGCTCCAATCTATGTTATCCATGATCTACATTCTAACATATATTCTTAGGTGAATTTTTTTATTTCATTAACAAGGGTTCATAATAATATTATGAATTTACCAAATCATATCCCCCATAAGTGTCATAACCAAGAGTGCAGCAAGGCCTGTTTTAGTGCCATAGTTATCGTTCGAGTCTAGCTCGAAATGGTGTTTTCGGATTTTACCCCAATGATACATCTGTGCCAGAGATGCCCCTACATGCTCGTATCTAGATAGGGATGTATTTTAATGATAAACCCCGTACTCAATACTCACAAATACTTAGGGATGTTTTTATTATACTTGTTTTTGTCTCTATATATCCACTAGGGTTTTCTAATCCTAATCCCAAAAAAACTAAACCTAACCTCTCATACCAACTATAACAACACTACTTTTAATTACGCACTTTAACCTGACTTACTACATAAAATTTTAACATGATACAACATAGAATATTTATATGTATAGTGAACTTCGGTATTAGGAACATTACATAACATATTAGAAGATAAAACACACAACATCATTATTGAAGACTTCCTTTACCTGACCACAATATTCCCTCGTACTTAGTATTGCATGGGATAATCTAAGGACATGCATAAGAAAAGGGTGAGATACAAAGACCAATAAGGGAATAATCATGGAATAACATGAGGAAGACAATACTTGTTATAAAATAGGTATATCAATGTATCACAAGAGAAACATGAACATAAAGGCTTAATAAAGCATGATAATCATAATATGGAAATGTGGTAACAACACTTAACTTGGAATTAGCATGATCCAAGGCTCTTTGCACATGGAACATGATTAAATCCTCATTGCACACGAAGCGTGATTAAAACCTAATTTCACTTGAATTAGAATGATTCAATACCCGTTTCACATGACATATCGTGATAATATACTTTACCCAATACATTGGAGCACTGTCCGGGTGCACCCCTCTGAAACATTTCATTTCATTCATAAGTGTGCCACATGGATCATGGAATCAATCGACATCATAAGTTATTACACGATTAAGTAATGTGGAATAATTACATGAATGTACCATTCAATTTTTATACGTGTATAAAGGTGAATACCCTTGATAGAGGCATGGGTATGTTATTCACTAAACAATGATCTTGGCTTGGAAAAACGTGGTGCAATTTCAAAAACATAACAGTGGGACATAAGGATTCATGAAAATGGTTTATAAGGGAGAAAAGGGTGTGCAATAATGTATAAATAAAATGAAAATTATGTGGTAATATAGATACATGTCCCAACAAATGTAATGGAATTTTCATGCATAATTCAAAAGGATTACATTGATGTAAAAAGGGAGAAAGATATCCATCACCAAATTTTGGAATGGTAACAGGTGTACATGGGAGGATTTAATGAGAGATAAAGGGGTCTCCCATAATCCAAACATAAATATGACAGTATGTGGGAGGTGAAGAATCACACCCCAACATTTTTAATTGAAAAAAGGGGCATAAAAACTTTAAGATAATTAGAAAAAAATGTGAAAGGAAGAAATCCAATTCTTGGAAATGTGATCCCAAATTCATGGGAGAGGATTGAGAGAGGATTAATAAGATATTGGGGAACCTTATGAGGATTCTAGAGAGAGGAGGGTATGGTTTGGTCTAAATCCAAATAATTTTAGAGAAGAATAATGGGAGCATGGGTGGGTTTATGTAGGAAAGGAAAGAGAATTCTTTATTATTTAGATTTTGGACACATCACATTAAACTAATCAATACCACAAACCATCCCATGGTTTTTGCCCAATGTTTTTACCAAATAGTAGTGTAAAAAAATAATTTTTATGTCCAATGGAAGAACTTATTAAAATAATAGGGATTCTTATTTGGAGGTGAGTCACACTCTCAAGGAAAGCAATTTAAAAATTCAAAATGTTATATAAGTCTTGGAGGGTCCACAAAAGCTTTTTAAATTAAATAAAAAAATTTTAAATCACATTATTTTAATGATAAAACATATATAGGCACAAAATATTGTTTATAGTATTTTATTTCTTCACTATTGGGTCATTATGATAATATAATACACATTATATATTTATACGATGTTTAATTTTTACCTAAATATTTGACTGCCTAAGAATATTATGAAAAGTTCACTGATGGATAATTTCGACGTCCTGATTCAAAAAATAATATTTATTTATTCTAAATTATTTTATAAATATTTTAATTGTTAATTTTAAAATTAAAACCGACATTTACTTAAAATTCATGCATTTTGACAAAAATAGTTTTCAAACATTATTAAAAATTATAATTTCAATCATAAATTAATATGATGATTTATATTTAATAAAAAGTAATTTAATAATAATATTTTATTAAAATATTATTCAATTAAAAAATCTTTTAATTCATAATAATGTATTTCTTAGTTGAATATTAACTAAAAATACTATTTGTGATTTAAAAAAATATTTACAATGTAACAATAATAAAATGAATGCACATTCTTTATACAAATATAATGTACAGTGTCTTAGTGCTAGGTACATGTTACATAACCCCTTATAACACCCACATAAGACCTATGGTTAAGGTGTGTGATGGTGAAAAACTCATAGGGTGGCTTGGATAACATCTCTCTAGTGGTAATCTCTATTAATTTCCACTTCTCCCGTACTCGGTTCCGCTCAAGCTTAACATGTTCAAGCTCGGCTTAGGATTGGTCCAGAGAGATGCCAAATGACACAACATACATTCTCAGCTCTAACAAATGGGCTTCTTAAGGTTAAAGTCTACTATATTAGGATATCACTTCCTTTTATAGAGTAAATTGGACTTGTTAAAGCTCTATATTAATATTAATCATGTGATCACTGTTCAATGGGTATATTAGCAACAGTCACAATTCATAATGGTTTTTTAAAATCTATAAGCATAAAACCAATGATGTTTACATTTTATATAACCATAACAAGACATTTAATTATATCAAGAGGAATTTTCATTAATAAATGTTTGGGTCGTTACAATTACCATCCTCACCAGCTCATCTTCTGATTAGTAATCATTGTATTTTGTTTATTTGACACACATTCTCCATCTCTTGTGGGAATGCTCCTATGTTGGTTGAAACACTCAAAAAAGTAATCATCCATTGGGATAATTAATTCTTATATTTTTACAGGAATCATAGGTTCATTTCCACAAGAGACTGGGGATGAGTTTCAGGGAAAACATTTTAATGATAACAGTACGGGAGATGAAATTAATGAGGTTGACAATTGAACTTAATTTTGATCTCTAAAAGGGGAAATGTTTCCAAGTTGTGGGGATTAAACCATTGACCTGTGTTATTAGTGCAATTTCTCTATTACCACTAAACCCTTCCTAATAAAAGATCCACATAACCAGGGAAATGATAGAGTGAATGGAGGGAATGTAATGCATAGTGTGGAGATCGATGAATCGAAATATGCAATTGCAGTGCTACACAGTCTGGTGGTCATTGGTTAGAAAAATGTAATTTCAGCAGACGAGTGAATGTTACTAAAATTAATTTATATAATTTGATGTGGAGGCATAGTTAGTGAATAATTACTTTTGTTTTATCCACAAAATTATCCAAAAGGATCGGAATAAAATGTTAATAAATTATCAGTTGATGATTTTTAATTGTTTTTCTCGATAAAACATTGCCTTTTAAAATTATTTATTTTATTAACAAAATAATAGGGTTTTATATGATTGGAAATATAGTTTGGTTTAGGAGTTTAATTTGTTCACACCTACCTCGATATGCAATAAACTTGAATAGGGTTCATGACATCCACCATCAAAAATAATAAAATCGAGGTCAATCCTCATTCGATACCTAGATAAAAAAAGTCAATCTACCAAAATATATTATACTATATATATATATTTGTAACATTATTTGAATATAAATATATATATATATGAATATTATTTATCATATTTAAATTTATTTAAATATATAATTTATTATATATATATATATATATAATAAAAAAATTTAAAGAGACTAATAAAATGATAATAGTAGTAATTTTGATATTATATTAATTATAAAGAATTATTATTCTTGTATTTTTGTACAAAATATAATTATTTAAAATTTAGTTCGTTTATTTATTTAAAAAAATGTTTATACAATTTACTAATTTTATTATTTTTAAAGTAACTTGATTTTACAATATTTTTAATGTTATTTAAGTATAAATTATATTTCATCTGATTTACTGTATATATATCCCTAAAAAATAAATACAGACCTAAATTGATGAATAACTAAGAATAATTTCTAATATATAGAATTGGATAACTTCGAATCACTAAGGAGATGCACACCCCTGAGACGCGCATTGAACAACCTTTTCATTGCACGGATTAGAAGAAACACCCAAATGAATATGCCCTCATCAACCCTTCAACAACACCAGGATTTAATCGCTTGTTGTTATCACCAAAAATAGTAACCTGTTGTGGGTTTCAGCTCTTGGTCCCTCACCTACAAAAAGATGTAGAATGGATTGATTTCTTAGAAGAACCATATATGTTAACCAATTATTCAAACCACTAAACCTGATTGCATAAAAATTCTCCCCCTATCATAATCTAAATATAATGTATAGCCACTCATGAGACATAAAATTCAACAAAAATACAAATAGAGCTAGGGTGATTAAATGACCAGGTTCTTCTATCAGAACATAAATATCATCCAAGGAGATTTCTTAGCATTCGTATATTCACTGGATATTGAAAATGTAAATGGATATTATGGAAACTAACCCAAATAGTTGCTGTTGTAATGCAGAATATCATATGGAAGTCATATGACCACCAAAAGTGATAGAACTAGAAGCCATTATATCTTCAGGGTGGGGGGGGTACTAGACCAAATCCTGAGAAGATCATCCAGAAAAGAAAAATGAATCATAATGTTCCTTTGATGACTATACAAACTATTTATCAATATTACAAACCCAGGACTCAATGATTAATCTATGAAATATTTCCATCAATAGAAGAAGAAGCATAAAATTCACAATAAATGTGACACTAAGAAGATTCGATTTCACGTTGTACATTGAGGTCGAGAACAAAAGATTCAGAATACCATGGAATAGATCTAGGACCTTATGATGGTGATACTGAGTGAAAGGGTGGTGAAAATTGAGTTTGGAGAATTGTTATAATGAATAAAAATCACCCTCAAAGGATTCTCAATAGTTTTGGACATTTTTTATTAGATCTGGACACTCTTATCGGTGCTTATTATTTTTACACTGATAAATGGAATATTTTTAGAGGGTTTTAGTGCTGATAAAGGTAGGTCTTTATCACTGCTAAAAAAGTGTATATAAACTCCATATCTATGAGATCTAAATTTTAAGCACTAATAAATATTACTTTTATTACTACTTTTTTAGAACTGATAAATCCTCACCTTTATCAATGTTAAAAAATAGTTGTTAAAGATTTTGTTATCAGTTCTTATTTCTTAAGCATTGATAAAGGAGTTATAATAATTATTATAAATAAAAAATGTATATATATAGTCAATTAATAAATAAAAATATAAATATTGTACATATATTACTTATTTAAATATTTTTATTATAATTTTATAATTATATGAATGTGAAATTATTATTTATAATCATAAAAATATTTATAATAAAATATTTATATCAGTATATATATATATTTAAAATATATATATAAATATAAATTAAGAAAATATATTCATTATATAATTAAATTTATTTTAAATTTAATTATCATATAAATATTTATAATTATTTATTTATAATTATTCAAATATATGTAATTATTTATTTTTAATTATATAAATATGTGTAAAAACATTTATTTATTTATAACTATTAATATATAATTTTATAAATTTAGTATGTAAATTTTTAAATAATTTTACTTTTAAATATTACTCAATAAATATTTTTTTACAGATAATTTTTTAACATTGTCAATTAATATCTAATTTTATGTGCTTGTGTTCTAAAAACGAGTGAAATTGAATAAATTAAAAATAATAACACTTTATTAATTTCAAAAAATTTGATATGTTTTGTGTGTATACAGTGTATATAAAAAGGCATTAATTACAAATATGTGATATCAATATAACACACAATTGATCTATTTTAAATTGAATATTCATATGTCATTCATCTATAAGTTGATTACTCTATGAAATTAATCTGCATTTTTAATTCATGCTAATTTTTAATTATAAACCATTATTCAATAAATATTGTCCATAAATATTTTTTAACATATAAATCATATTTATATACATTAATATATATATATTTAATATATAATATTTATTAACATTATCATTAATCATCTAATTAATAAAATGTTTAATATTTATCTCAATTTAATATATTTAATTTTAACTTGAATAATTTTCATTTTTCAGGTTTATATATTTAATATACACTATTTATTCATACTAATAATGTAACACCCCAAGATTCCACGGTACGTTTCCTTTTGAATAATGCAATGGAGTGTATTGTACGCAACTTTGAGATTCTAACACACCACTACCAATCAAAGTAGATGTTATGAATAGTAATACCTAATTTTTTAAATTTTAAAAATTATATCTCTCAAAATGGACTTCATTTTTGGATTCGGAATATCGAAATTATCCTTGGGTGAAATTTTGGTACTTTTCGGATAACATTCCTTTTTTGATGAATAATGAAAATTTATAAATTTTAATTAAAAAAAGCTTCATTAATCGAAATAATTAATATTGATAAATAATGAATTTGAGTGGTTTTAAAGTATATTTAGAATATATTTTTACCATTTAATTCAATTTTTGTCATTGAACATAATTTCACAATTAAACCAGGCATAAACAAGTGCCAATCTTTTGATAGTTATTTTCTCTTAAAAACATGCTTTAGGTTTTGAGAGCAGGAATTAATTTTAAATTAATTTCTTCCACTTCTATGTTTGAAATTTAGAAAAATGTATTCAATATTTGGAATCTGGATGTTCAAATTGTGTAAATAGTAACTTTTATTTTTAGACATTTTGAATAATTACTTTGGTAAATATTTTATTTACCATGGTTAAAGGGTAAATTCTTAAATACGGGTTAAAAATAATATTATAATAATAAAAAATTACCCTAAAACATGTCCAAAACTTATTGATTGATACATTTCCGACCATGGGAATCTTTGGGTCGATTTTGGGACCCTGTGGTGCCACTTGTTAGTGATAGGGTCACATTATTTTTAATTAAGTTAAAATGAATACAAAAATGGCACAAGCATATATCTTTTATGAAAACAATTTTTACATAGGGTTATGTATGTTGGAGTTTAGACTATAAATATTAATCAGAAATATAAAACGATTTCCTATATAATGGTATTTTATTTATAATTTTTAGACATTAATTAGTTTAATTTATTAATGACACAATGGTGATGCAGTAATTACCATAATAGTGAAAAATTAAAATAATTGATATTGTAGCTACCAAAATAAATATACTATGAGACTTTTTATGAATAAAACTAATTTTATAAGTTAATATGATATGTTAGGAATGCTTTAATTAACTTTTTTCGAAGTAATCAGTCTGTTATGATTTTTACAAAAATCAATTATTGAATAGTGTCGAAATTGACATAAAATATTTTTTAAAACAAATATTATATTATTAATTGATATTAAATTCCTAAAAATCTAAGGATTGACCAATAGACTTATATAATGATAGGTTTATCATTAATGGACCATTTGGGGGTCGCTTGGATATATATATTAAGTTTATTTACCATATAATATAAAAATACAAAGAGACATTGTAAAAGTGAAACTAATTAACTAAGATTTAATAATTAATGATAAGGTTAATATAGTAACCAAACCCTGTATAAATTCTACTGGTTGAGTGTTTTTCGACCCATCCCCACCTTAACCTGTCAATAATCCACTTTGGATCCATTAGAAACCAAATATGAATTTATTATAAAATAATATTTCTAGCTTTTCCAAAGGTCCCCCTCACCCCTCTTATAAAAGGGAACTCCCACTTCTCATTAATTCACACCTTAAAAGCTTTTTGGTTCGGCCATACCCTGCCCAAATACTCTCTAAACAACCCTCAATTCAACCTAGAGGCCTTCCTTTAGTCATAAAGCCAACCTATGGAGCCCTTTTTATCAAATCAAAAGGAATAACCTGGAGAAGAGGTAATGTATTCACCACCCTTTTTCAAGTTCCTTTCTTCTTCCACTTCTTCCTTCTTTGTTACTAACATTCTAAAATAATAATTACAGTATCTTATATATTATTTGATGTTATTATAAATTTGTTACAACCATATTCATTATTCTATCAATATTTTGAATAACATGTCACCATACGTGTGTACATACGGCTTACCGTCTCCACGTCGTGGTGTAATTGTCATTCAATGAATTATTATTTGGATGGGTATAATAATGATGTGTAATTCATATAAATAATAAATATAACATGATAATTATTCCGTCTATATGGTATACCATCCAATTATATATTATTTTAACATCAAAAAAATGATATTGTCGCTCGTGCGTACGTACGGACTACCGTCTCCACGAACGCGATGAGATTCATTTTCCATCGTATCCTTTCAAGTATAATTATCATTTTATTGTTTAAAAATAATTTTTAAGGACTTGATATCATTTTGGATATGAATAAGATACAACCTATCCCTGAAAAACATGGCTTACGTAACAAAACATATAAAAGAAAACGAGTAAGTTAACACCCGAAACAACGATAACACTAAGATATTATTAACAAATCAATGTTAAAAGATCATATATGATATCATATTAATGTAAATGATTCTTGTTTAATTCAATAACAATTATTTCACCATTATATAGGAGTTTAATCTACCATCAACCATGGAAAAAGTACAAAGTAAGGGGTTTCCTATCTCACTTTTAATTCTATGAGAATTCTATTTTTCACCACTTATTTATTACTTGTGGTGTGTGTACTGCCCGTGATTGTATTCATTGTGTAATATACTTTCATTGATGTATATTTACAAAATTATTTTATGATCCTTATTTCATGGTTGTATTTTTTTTATGTTACCAAATCAATAATAGAATTTGAAATTTCAATTTCCACTCATTCGGCTTTATGAATACTTCATTGATTATTTTACTCCAAGATTATGTGTAGAATCACTATTCATTTGATTATGTCAAAAATTCCACTACCCTTTCTATGGATATACTTTTGATACACATAATCACTCCATTTATAATTATCAGGTCATTGGTATGAACTTGATAAGAGTAATTTTTACTCAATCTCGATTTGTTGAGTTAAACATCAAATTAATTGGTGTTGTTTTTACAAGAATATATGTGAATGTCTTTTGATTGTTTTACACTGAATATCCAATTATATTGAGTGTATTTATATTTTTCAATCCTAATTATGTCGTTGATTTATCCTTAACCTAAGGATATGGCCTTTCTGAGAGATTTCATCTCAATGTACATTCCATTGAGACTTCTTTGTTTTTATACACCAAATCACTTTTATGTGGTGTATATAATGTACTTTGACATAGTATATCATGAATCACTTTATTATCATGATATTACATATTTTTGATTACCTCAATTATTTGTATTCAAGTGTCTCTCTTTTTGTTAGAAACTCTAACTAAAATTCCATTTTTAAATGTTTTAAAGACTTATTCTTCTAAATCTTTTTCATTAATGTCCATGTTTTAAAATTGGTTTTAAAGATTTATTTATATGGAAATTAATGTTTTAAAATTAAAACTCCTTTTAAAAGTTTCAATGTGGAATGGGACACTTTGATTCAAAAATCTATTTTAAATGGATTCTTGACAAATAGTGTGACTTTTAAATGATTTCAAGAAAAAGGGGGATATTTCACTCGGATTGTTTTGATGACTATTTTCATATATGTCAATATCCTTCATCATTCTCGATTGAGGTTAATATGATACAATAAAATCTTCCATATTGTATTGAATGAGTTATGTTTGATTGTGGATGTGCTATTTTTATACCATTCATGGTTTGTGGATAAAGTATTGACATTTCATATGCTAATTTTAATATGAATGTTTATGTTATGTTTAAAAATTTTCATATGAGGAATGAATTGGACTTAGTAAGTGACGGGTGGAGCCCTCTATAGCTCCTCGATGCATCGGTAGGTCTCATGATACAAACTAGTGTATTGGCAAAAAAAATTTTGTAGTCTTGGCACGAGGCCTTGGCTATGTGGTTATGATAGTCTGGCATTATGAATTCCATCATTATGAAAGTTGTTATTGATATTGCATGTGATTATTTGATTAGTAGAATATCCATGTGAATAAGTAAATGAAATTATTTCATTTTATTTTTTCCATACTATGTTGAAGTTCAAGTTTAAAAGGATTTTTTTTAAGTTATACATTGCCTTGAATGTTTATTCTTATTTACGAAAGTTTCCGCTATATTGTTATCCTTACTTGGCATTTGAGCTCACCCCTATTCTATGTTTTATTTTTCCCAGGATGTGAAGAAGTTATTTATGAATGACCTACAGGGATAGTATGATGGGATAAGAGTGTGGACTATGAAGACTATATTGTTGTAGTTTTCATTTTATGATGTAATGTAAAACTTTATAAATATATCTAGTGTCTCCAAGGCTACAAAACTAATCGGTCTTTTGAGATTTGATCTTTCTTGTGATCATGACAATGTTATGTAATAATGCACCGACTCTGGGTAACTTGGCACGGGGTGTTACAGTTGGTATCAGAGGATGTTTAGTACAAACCTTGGAAGATAGATTTAGATAGACTCTAATTAGAGCACGTAGACCTAAGATGAACATTGAGGATTAGTATGGAAGAACTTCATAAAATTTTGGTATTGTAGAGATTTTGTGAGTTTTCCGAGCAATACATCCCTGTCTAGATACGAGCAGGTAGAGGAGGATTTGGCACAAATGTACCTAGGGGTAAAACCTGAAAACACCGCTTTGAGCAAGACTCGAACATGAATTGGTGCACAACAACGGGCCTTGCTGCACTCTTGGTTACGACACTCCCATGGGATATGCTTAGGATAATTTAAATTTTCTTTACAAACCAATTTGAAGTATTATATATAAGATGACATTAATTGACCTTGGCTAATCCTAATGTGTTTAAAATTGAGAATATGGTTACATGTTAATCTATAAATGATTTTATGACTACTGTTACTCACACAATGCTTTCTGGTTTTAGCTATTGGATGGATTCCAAGGAAGTCATAGTGACTTTGAGAATGATGTACAAGGTGGGAACAGTGGTGGAAATGAGGAACAAAATGGAATGTTGATAGGTGTAAAAGATATCGTCTTTATGCCAAATCAATTTTCCCAAAATATGATCCACAATATATATATTAACCAATTCTCGGACTCAACAAAGAAGAGAAAGGTGATGAATGATAAGAGCTCCAGTAGTGGAGACCATGGAGAAAGAAATCCCCAATTTCCATCCTGTAGGAAATGTGGAAGGAGACACCCAGGAAAGTGTCTCAATGGGACAAAGAAATGCTTTACGAGTGGGAAGGAAGGACATAATTTGAAGAATTGCTGAAGAAAAATGATGAGTACTATGGAAGAAGATAAAAATGGTCCCAAGAATCCATTTACAATCATTTTCTATAAATGTAGGGGACCTGGCTATTACCCGAGTGAATTCCCTATTCTATAGGATATTTTCATGGACAATGAAGATGATATGTGTAAATAAATGGTTAGATAAATGTTTAAAAATTATTAGTGCTTATTGTTGATGGGTTTACTTTTGAATAATTTTATCTTGTATTTTTAACCTTGAATTTTTCCATGTGAGAATGATATTTGAGGATGAATTATCTTTTCTCTTGTGGATATAGTTATAAATAACCATTTGGTTTTATATGATCGTTGGGTTTGAGGAAATTATAAGTTATTATAATTTGGGATGAAAATTCAAGGTATGATATAATATTTGTGGTTAAATTATGTTATGGTTATTTTGAGAAATTTATCTCATTTTGGTAATGTTGTAAAATATAGTTTTTAAAAAAAGGCAACACGCAGACCGTGTGACAACCCGTCGCGTCGGACAAAGCTGTGGGAATCGAACCCACAACTAAAGTGCGATTGGGATTTATCGCCTACCACTAGACTACGTGAAGTCCCTGGTTAGTGTGACTATTATTTTTGGTTAAATATTTTTATTGATCAATAATAATTTGATATTGGGATCTTGTGTCTTATCAAATGAATACCCTTAGTATAGGAAAATGATTTGGTGATTAAGTGATAAATGTTATTTTAGAAGTTGTTCGCTTTGTTGTGAAAACTATATGCCCAAGGAAAATAGAATATTATGGGATTTTATTTGAGGAGAAATGATGGATTTTTATCTATGTTTTAATTGTGTATTTTTAGTGATTTTGGTTATTTATGAAATGATTAGGTTAATTACTTTTAAGTATGTGACTTTAAGAGTAATTAATGTTATTTGGAGATAAAATTTAATGTGGAAGACTAAATTCTTATAAGTTTTCAGTTTCAATGTTAGTTTGGACTATATTGAAGGATTTTAAGGACAATTGATTATTGAATGGTATTTATTTATCTTTGGGGTATTTATGGTTTAGTTTTAGAAATTAAGATTAGTGTTTTTTTTCTCTAATGGAATATACATTTGGGGGTGGGCTGGGTGAGTTGGTTCAAGGCGGTAGTGACCCGTCGCTGAGGATCTGGGTTTGAGTCCTCACAAAGGCAACGCGCACCATTTGTTAGCGAACCTCTCATCCCCTCGACTCTATGGGAACTGGCCCAAGCCCAAGGGTTGGCCACCTTGGGCCTAGCTGGGGGCATGTGCGGCGCAGGTGGGCAGGCCAGCCCTATACCTCATTACCCATAAAACATGTTTGCCGCTTCGGCGGTGGTGTAGTGGTGAAGGAGAGGGGTACAACAACATCGTTCTTTGGGAGGTTCAGGGTTCGAATCCTGGGAGTCCGCTTTCGGGGCGAACCTCTCCCCTGGGATCCACTCGCCTTGCCGGGTCACCCGGTTTCTGACTGGGTGGGAAAAATGAGGCACAACCCACCTGTGCTGACGGATTGCTTGACGAACCATCACCGCCCGGGTTGTCACCCTCCGGGACGCTCTGCCATCTTGGCTGGCAACGGCTCCTTCCCGGCTGGGGCTCTCTCCGGAGTGACCTCTTCGTGGGGAGGGGGGTTTCCTTGTGTGGAGGGTTCGAAAAGGTCACACAAGGGAATTCCCTTCAAAAAAAAGAATATCCATTTGGGGGATCATCAGATATTATACTAACCATTTTTGTTTTGATTAATCTCTAATGATAAGGTAAATATATTGTTTATCCTACGTGGATCATGTATTTATATAGATGTTTATTCTAGCTCTTCTATTGTGACCAAGTCTTCTTGAATACTCATTTTTTTTTAAAAATGAGTTAGTGGTAAAAATTTATTAAAGAATGATGATCTACATAAAAAGTAAGTATATCTGTTTATATTTTTAGTCAATATCCTAAATGAATTCCTCGTCCTTATGTAATGTAACTTAAATAAAAAAAATGGTTTCCGTTTACTTTTACTACGAGGAGACTATGGACCGTTTTTTCCAACACAACTTTGTAATTTTCTTATTGTTAACTTTCTCCTGATCATGTTTTCTATCCCTCTCTATCAGAACTGAACACTTAGTTTATCATCCATTTCCATGTTTTCCTACATGGAATCCTTGTATGGGTTATCTTGGGTGACCTTTATACCTCTCTTCCTTTCTATCAAAGTGATAGTTTTATTAACTCTTTTTCTGATGTGGGACTTTCCATTATATTATCAAGCCCAAATTTAAAAAATTGCGAGGAATAAATTTATTTATGGAGGGTAGAATGTAACACCCCATGATTCCATGGTGTGATTCCCTTTGAATAATGTAATGGCGTGCATTGTACGCAACTTTGAGATTTTAACACACCACAACTAATCAAACTAAACGTTTTGAATAGTAATACCTAATTTTTGAAATTTTATAAATTCTATCTCTCAAAATGGACTTCAGTTTTGGATTTGGAATATCGAAATGAGCCTAGGGTGAAATTTTGGTACTTTTCGGATAACTTTCATATTTTGATGAATAGTGAAAATTACTAATTTTTAATTAAAAACAACTTATTTAATCGAAATAATTGATATTGATAAATTATGAATTTGAGTGGTTTTAAATTATATTTAAAATATATTTTTACCATTTAATTAAAATTTTGTCATTGGACATAATTTCACAATTAAAACAGACATAAACAAGTGCCAATCTTTTGGTAGTTATTATCTCTTAAAAACACGCTTTTTGTTTTGACAGTGGGAATTAATTTTAAATTAGTTTCTACCACTTTTGTGTTTGGGATTTGGAAAAATGTATTCCATATTTGGAATCAGGATTTTCAAATTGTGTAAATATGTAGCTTTTATTTTTAGACATTTTGAATAATTATTTCGGTAAATATTTTATTTACCATGGTTAAAGGGTAAATCCGGTAAATAAGGGTTAAAAAATAATATTATAATAATAACAAAATACCCTAAAACATGTCCTAACCTTATTGGTTGATACATGTCCGACCATGGTCATCTTTGGGTCGATTTAGGGACCCCATGGTGCCACTTGTATGTGATAGGGACACTTTATTTTTAATTAAGTTAAAATGAATACAAAAATGGCACAAGCATATATCTTTTAGAAAAACAATTTTTACATAGGGTTATATATGTTTTATTTTCGACTATAAATATTAATTAGAAAGATAAAACGCTTTTATAAGTAATGGTATTTTATTTATAATTTTTGGACATTAAATAATGTAATTTATTTATGACACAATGGTGATGGAGTAATTACCATAATAGTGAACAATTAAAATGATTGATATTGTAGATACCTAAATAAATATAGTTTGAGACTTTTTATGAATTATACTAATTTTATGGGTTAATATGACATGTTAGAAATGATTTAAATAACTTTTTGAGAAGTAATAATTCATTTATGATTTTTACAAAAATCAATTATTGAATAGTGTCAAAATTGACATAAAAGAGTTTTTAAAACAAATTTTATATTATTAATTGATATTAAATTCATAAAAATCTAAGGTTCGTCCAAGAGACTTATAGAATGATATGTGTATCATTAATGGACCAGTTGGGGGTCTCTCGGATCTATATAGTATGTTTATTAACCATATAATATAAAAATACAAAGAGACATTGTAAAAGTGAAACTAATTAACTAAGAGTTAATTCTTATTGATAAGGTTAATATAGTAACCCAATCCTGTCTAAATTATATTGGTTGATTGTTTTTCGACCCATACCCACCTTAACCCTTAAATAATCCACTTTGGAGCCATTATAAACTGAATATAAATTTATTATAAAATAATATTTCTAGCCTTTCCAAAGGTGCCTTTCACCCCTCTTATAAAAGGGCACTCCCCCTTATCATTAATTCACACCATCAAAGCCTTTTGGTTCGTCCAATACCTGCCAAAGTACTCTCTAAACATTCCTCACTCCATACTAGAGGCCTTCCTTTAGTCATAAAGCCATCCTAAGGAGCACTTTTGATCAAATCAAAAGGAATAACCCGAAGAAGATGTAATGTTTTCACCACCCTTTTTCAAGTTCCTTTCTTCTTCAACATCTTCCTTCTTTGTTATTAACATACTAAAATAATAATTCCAGTATCTTATATATACTGTGATTTTATTATAAATATGGTACAACCATATTCATTATTCTATCCATCCTTTGAATAATATGTCACCATACGTGCGTACGTACGGCTTATCGTCTCCACGTCGTGGTGTAATTGTCATTCAATAAATTATTTTTTGGATGGGTATAATAATGATGTTTAATTCATGTAAATAATAAATATAACATGATTATTATTCTTTCTATATGGTATACCATCCAATTATATATTATTTTAGCATCAAAAGAATGATATTGTCGCTCGTGCGTACGTACAGACTACCGTCTCCACGAACGCGATGAGATTCATTCTCCATCGTATCCATTCAAGTATAATTTTCATTTGATTATTTAAAAATAATTTTTAAGGACTTGATATCATTCTGTATATGAATATGATACAACCTATCCATTACAAACATGGCTTATGTAACAAAACATATAAAAGAAAACGAGTAAGTTAACACCCGAAACAACGATAATACTAAGATATTATTAACAAATCAATGTCAAAAGATCATATATGATATCATATTAATGTAAATGATTATTGTATAATTAAATAACAATTATTTCAACATTATAAAGGAGGATAACCTACCGTCTACCAAGGGAAAAGTAAAAAGTAAGGGGTTTCTTATCTCACTTTTAATTCCGTGAGAATCCCATTATTCAGCACTTATTTATTACACGTGGTCTGTGTACTGCCCATGTTTGCATTAATTGTGTAATATAATTTAATTTATGTATATTTATATAATCATTTTAAGATCCTTATTTCATTGGTGTACATTTTTTATGTTACCAAATCAATAATAGAATTTGAAATTTCAATTTCCACTCATTCGACTTTATGAATACTTCATTGATTATTTTACTCCAAGATTATGTGTAGAATAACTATTCATTTGATTATGTCATAAATTCCACTCCCCTTTCTATGGATATACTTTTGATACACATAATCACTCCATTGATAATTATCAGGTCATCGGTATGAACTTGATAAGAGTAATTTTTACTCAATCTTGATTTGTTGAGCTAAACATCCAATTCATTGGTGTTGTTTTTACAAGAATATGTGTGAATGTCCTTTGACTGTTTTACACTTAATATCCAATAATATTGAGTGTATTTATATTTTTCACTCACAATTATGTCGTTGATTTCTCCTTAAGCTAAGGATACGGCCTTTATGAGAGATTTCATCTCAATGTACATTCCATTGAGACTTCTTTGTTGTTATACACCAAATCACTTTTCTGTGGTGTATATAATGTACTTTGACATAGTATATCTTGAATACCTTTATTCTCATGATATTACAAAGTTTTGATTACCTAAATTATTTGTATTCAAGTGTCTCTATTTTGGTTAGAAACTCTAACTAAAATGACATTTTTAAATGTTTCAAAGACTTATTCTTCTAAACATTCTCATTAATGACAATGTTTTAAAATTGGTTTAAAGGATTTATTTATATGGACATTAAAGTTTTAAAATTGAAACTCCATTTAAAAGTTTTAAATTGGTATGGGACACTTTTATTCAAAAGCCTATTTTAAATGGATTCTTGACAAATAGTGTTACTTTTAAATGATTTCAAGAAAAAGGGGGATATTTCACTCTGATTTTTATGATGACTATTTTCATCTATTTCAATATCCTTCATCATTGTTGATTGTGGTTAATATGATGCAATACAATCTTCCATATTTTATCAAATGAGATATGTTTGACTGTGGATGTGCTATTTTTATACCATTCATGGTTTGTGGATCAAGTATTGACATTTCATATGCTAAATTTGATACGAATGTTTATGTTATCTTTAAAACTTTTCATATGAGGAATGCATTGGACTTAGTAAGTGACGGGTGGAGCCCGCTATAGCTCCTCGATGCATCGGTAGGTCTCATGAGACAAACTAGTGAATTGGCACAAGGCCTTGGCGAAATCTTATTTGTAGTCTCGGCACGAGGCCTTGGCTATTTGGTTATGATAGTCTGGATTTATGCATTCAATCATTATGAAAGTTGTTATTGATATTGCATGTGATTATTCGATTAGTAGAATATCCATGTGAATAAGTAAATGGCATTATTTATTTTTATTTTTTCTATACTATTTTGATGTTCATGTTTAAAAGGCTTTTGTTTTAGTTATACATTGCCTTGAATGTTTATTCTTATTTATGAATGTTGCCGCTATATTGTTATCCTTACTGGGCATTTGAGCTCAGCCCTTTTCTATGTTTTATTTTTCTTAGGATGTGAAGATGTAATTTATGAATGACCTGTAGGGATAGTATGAGGGGATAAGAGTGTGGACTATGTAGACTATATTTTTGTAATTTTCAATTTATGATGTAATGTAAAACTTTATGAATATATCTAGTGTTTCCAAGGCTACTAAACTAATCGGTCTTTCAGGATTTGATCTTTCTTGTGTTCATGCCAATGTTATGTAATAATGCACCGACTCTGGGTAACTGGGGTCGGGGCGTTACAAATAATTCATATATATTTTAATAAATTTATCCATTTTTATCAATAATTATTTAATTTATAATTTATATAATATTTTATTTAATAAACACTTTTTTATTTATTATTTATTTAACTATTTATTTTTTTCCGTCATTTATCAGCACTGAAAACACTTATGAAGGACTCCTTTTAAGCGTTACAAATATAGCACTGATAAATGGTGCCCTTCCTGACTGCTAAAAATATAGCACTGATAAAGGGGGCCTTTATCAGCGCTAAAACACAAGTGCTAATAAATGGTGATATTTTTTCGGCACTTTTATTAACAATAATAATGTTTCCATTAATTAGTTCTTTTTCTTGCTCTGATAAATACTAAGACTTTAAATTTATTATTTTTAGTAGTGTTTTTTATTAACAAATTAATTTTATCTGCTACATTTAAACATTAGTATTTAGGTGTTGATAGATTAGAATATAAAACATACATTCATGATGAAATAATCTTCAATTATCTAAATATTAATTAACTAGACCATTTTTTTCATCATCTAGAGGTTATTGTTATAAGTAATTTTTCTAGGGATCCCCTTGAATTTCATCACCTTTAATTCAATTTTTAATGTAAGCACTTTAAATTTTTATGATAATAATGTAGAATGTCATTTTTTTTGAATTTTATCAACAAAGTGGAGAATATATTATTATCCCAAAAAATACCTACTCTTTAATTTCATTTACATTCATGACTTTTCCCTTATGTTTCTAATTTGAAATATTATTTGGTGTAATGGGTTTTATATCAATATTTTGTATTTCTATTTGACTGTTTCATCATATAAAAATTTAAAAATGAATATGAACGTTTCATATTTTCTTCCACTTCCATATTTTGTTCGTTCTTCTACTATCATAGCTATACAACCATGAAAACCATCATTATAAGTTCAATTTTCATATTTTTCTAAAATTTCATTGTACTACCACTAGTTCATTTTGGAGTTTGTATATTTTTATTTATTAACACATCCTCTCCTTTTCCACATTCTCTTATAAATTTCCGGAGTATGTCTAGAAAATATATACCCTATGTGTATCTTTTTGACTCCTAGAAAGTTATTATTTAGAGTTAACATATAGTGAACATCTACCTATTCATCGTAGATATCTTCTGATCATCAAATATACACAGTTCTTTCTTAGATTCTAAATATATGTTTCTCAAACATTATAACATTATCTTGAACATTCATGGGTAGTTTACAACTATCTATGCAACATCTCAGTTAAATAATGAATATTACATTTTCATATTTCAGAAAATTTATGAATTAAATATTAATTTTACTTTAAAGGGGATTATATGTTTGATGGCATTCTTGATATGAAACAAATGGATTATTTGAAATCTTATGTTTCCCACAATGAAGAGTCATTCTGAAAAATAATAATATAATTTTTTTAAATGGTAGTTAATGCCTAGTCGTTGTATTGGTGAGAATAGACAGAACTAACTACAATATGAATATAAATGTTTGTTAAATTTTTTTACATTTATCAAATAAATTTTAGAGGCTTAAAATAATATAGAATCTTAATTTAAGAATAAATACTCTAATATTCATTAAAAGGTCGTTTTACTACATTTTGAGGGTGAACCCTCATTAAATCTAGTTTTTTCAACTTTTATATGTTCTATTTGAAAAAATAATATTCTTATTTATAATCGGGACATCAAAATTTACTTTGATTAAAATGATGGTTTTTTATGATAAAGTTCATTTTTTTGGAATAGAGAAAATAATGAATTTTCATTCATAACTACCATGTAATATTATTTATTTATATGGTTATATATTATTTAAAATTGTTTTTAAAGTGTAACTATATTATATTTTTACCATTTAATCCAATGTTGTTCATTTTATGTAATTTCACTTTGAAATTGGACATATATAAGTGTCAATCTATTGATATTTATTATTTCTTAAAAGCACGCTTTCTATTTTGACAGCAGAAATTATTTTATATTCATTTCTGCCACTTTTTGTTATGAATTTAGACAAAACGATTCCATATTTAGAATCATGAGGTCAAAATTGTTTAAATAGGTATGTTTTATTTTTATACATTATGAATATTTAATCAAGTAAATTTTTTTATTTTCCATGGTTAAAGAGGACATCTTATAAATAAGGGTATCATAATATTATTATTATAATACTAAATTACCCTAACATGCGTCCTAATCATATTTGTTGATACATATCCAGCCATGGGAATACGTGGGTCGATTTTGGGACTCCATGGAGCCACTTGGGAGTGATAATGACACTTTATATTAATTAATTTAAACTAAAGACAAAAATGACACAAACATATATATTTTAGTAAATCAATTTTTAAATAGGGTAATATAAGTGATCTCTTAGACTATATATATTCACTTGAAAGATAAAATGATTTCCTATGTCACGGTATTTTGTTTATACTTTTTAGAAGACATATAAATAAAGTTATTTATGACACAATAATGATTCAGAATTTACCACATTTATGAATGATTTAAATAAATAAGATTATAAAGATTAAAACAACATACAAAACCTATCCAATTATAATTGGATTATTTTATTTAGAACATGATTCAGCCTATATTAGATCATAATATGTTTTTTACCTTTAGAAACAGAAAATCATTATATAACAAATTAATATTTTTAAACATTCCTAAAGAACCCCTCCTCCCCCTTATAAAAGCACTCACTTCAAACACAGTCTTCACACTTATCAAGCCCCTTGGCTCATCCAAAATCTAAAAAATTAACCTACCTACATGTATGTCCTCCTACTAGAACCCTTACCCTAGGTAGAATGAAATTCATGTAAATCATTTAGTTCAAACCAAAGGGTGATCCTCGATTTAAAGGTAACATATTATCTTAAGTTCTTTTGTTTTACTTTACATCTCCAACCCCATAAACACTTTTATTTCAATTTTTTATAACAAACAGTATAATAAATATACTAGTTTGTTGTTATGAGAAGTATTTGAACTACACATACCCAAACCTCCATCTAATGGGTGAAGAACATATTGTTTCTCTAGAAGATGAACTATTGCCTCACGAAACGATGATTGTTCAATCTTCTTCTACCACCTCTCATGGTGGATTTTATTTTGGAATGGTATTTAAATATGATATGTATTATTGTTATATTTTTACTATTATTCGTTAAATTTTATTTACAAATATAAAATTATTCTTTCTAATATATGTAAATAAGATAATTTCCTTTGAGGAAGTGTGGACTACCGCCCCTTCAATTGATATGATTCGTTCATGACATACATAAAACATATAAAGGTTTGTGTTAATGAAATTATGTTACATTTAAATCATATTATATTATACTGTAATTATAATATACATATGTATCATAATTTTTTCATTCCATTAAATATGAAATAGAAATGAATGTATCATTCATCTGTTTGTATGACATACCATCTCCATGAATAGTGAATTTGATTTTTATCTCCAATTGTTATGTAATATTATAAATAAATAATTATACTAGGTACATATGATATATATGATATTTCAATCCTGAATATCATTTTTTAGATAATGGAATTTTTTACGACATGGACAACTTGTTTATTTCAGAAGTTCATTTTTGACTCAACTTCCAAATATCGACAAAACGACCATTATTAACATAAATGGATTCATATTGTTTCTAACATTCAAATAAGTGATATAAATGAAATAATAAACATGAATAATGTTCTTAAATAATTATAAATTAAATTTATATTATTATTCAGGATATTAATGAATGAACGGGTCAAGTCGGACACGTGGTAATGAGTTTCTTATCTCACTTTTAATTCTTTAAGATTATCATTGTTAGACAGTTATTTAATTGCAGGTTGCTTATTTTGTACTTCCATTATATATATATATATATATATTATCATGGTTATCTCTATATTCATGGTATTTTTTGTTTCATTTGATGGTTCTTAACTTCGGGTCATATAACTCGATTAATTACAACGCAGTTAGGGGTTTTCATCTCATTTTTTATTCCCCTGAGATTCATGCCATATTTTCCACTATTTTCTCTTTTGTGGTGGATGTACTTCCTATGATTGTATTATTTGTGAATATATAATAATTAATGGGTATTTACATCTTCATTTAATTATCCTTCTTTAAGGGGTGTATGTTTCATAAGTTACCAAATCGGTATGCGAACCTTTCACCCTCCTCATTTTAATACACTTGTTTTTGTCATGTGTTTTAATTTCCAATTTATTATGTTGGGATATATTATTATAAATCATTGTTCCTGTGAATTTTATGTCCATGTGATGAGATTCCCTTTTCTCTCATATCAACTCATTTTCTGAATTTTAAAGTGACGTTGTTAGGCTATCAAATTTTTGTAAGGGAACATCATCACCCAATGTCAATTCTTTAGGTTAAACTTATACTTCTTGATTATGTCGTTCTATAAATATGTGTGAATAACCTCTGATTATTCTATATTTAATATCCACTTATATTGGGTGTATTTTTATTTGTTACACATAATTATTTCATTAATTTTTCCTTAATCTAAGGATACCTTCTTTATAAGGGATTTCGTCTCAATTTACATTCCATTGAGACTTAATTGTTGTTATGCACCAATTAACTTTTATATGGTTTATATACTGTCCTTTGGCATGTTATATAATGAATAAATTTATTCTCATTATATTATTATGTTTTTATTAAATGTTATTTCTAAAATATTTTTACCTATGCTTATATCATTTGATAAAGAAATCCATAACAAAATTTTTGTTTTAACGACTTATTATTCTAAATCATTCTCAGTAATGTCCATGATTTAAAAGTGGTTTTAAGGATGTATTTATATAGACATTAATGTTTTAAAAGATAATACTTTTAAAATATTTATTGTGTTATGGGACACTTTGATTCAAAACCGCTTTATTAAATGTTTTAAATGGTTTTGAAAATGGGTGGATAATGCATTGATTATGTCAATATCTTTAAAATATATATTGTTATTGCAATGTGGGAATTTAATCTTTCATTTATGCTTGTTTTATGTGTTATGAATATGTTATGGTTCTTCGGAATTTTTTACGTACATGGGTGGCCCCGTGATAAACATATGGCGGGTGAGCATGAGATATATCTCCAATGCATTGGGTAACTTGACGGAGGTAAACATTAATGTATACCTTAATAGATTTTGGGAATATAGTATGATGGGTATTCCAAATGTAACTCCCTACATAAATTTGAAAGATACAATGTAATTATGTTATGTATTCAAAAATTTACCTTTATGGTTTATGATTTCTATGGATTATTCATAAATCATATGATTTCATAAGGTATGTTATGATTGGAATTTATGGTTTAATTGTTTTTTATTTATTTATGGGCTAATGTTTTCATTCCTTATTTTATAACCCTTACCGAGCTTTTTATTCACATCCCATGATTTTTAAATGTTTTCTATAGGACATACAGATGAATATGGTCAAGGATGCGATCATGGAAAAGTAATGATATCTAAAACATCGAACTAGACATGTTTTTAAGAGTTTTTATTTAATGAAAAAAATGGATATTGAGTAGTAGTGTATACATGTAATATTCACATTTATATGTAATAGTTACGACATAATTCTACAAAAATATAAACCTAAAAATATCCTCAATGTTAATTATTAAATTAATTCATGATTATGTACTGTTTTAAGGCTATGTTATTATAGTTGGTATTAGAGGTTGGTTTAGACAACTTCAAGGATTAGAATTTTTAGTTAATCACATGGTTAGTCCCTATGTCTATTATTTCTGTTAAATACTTGTTTTATAAATGTTTCTAATCAAGGAAAGTAGTTAATAAATGGAAATAGGAGGATCTAAATCAACATTATTATCTCTTCCCAATGAAATGATTCCAATAATTATTTCAAAGTCATGTTTAGATGATTGTGAAACTTTTTCTAGTATACAACCCACTTTCATGTAGTTTTTTGAGATATCAAACACCACCACAATTCCTCGATATTATCTTGGATCAAGAATTGTATATAATCAAATCCAATTTTCTAAATGTAATCAAATTTACAAGAAAGGTAAATATTTTCAAGGAATTTTTAAATATTTTACCTTGTCACAAGATTTTGAAGCATATTATGATTTTTGAAAAAGATGATGAAGAAGGATAACCTCGCACAAACTATTTATATTTTATTTTACAATATATTCTCTCAGCACATAATTATGGTATTCTGTAAGGACCATTGATTGAATGTTTTAACTCTATCTCAGTCTAAACATTTATGAAAAATCATGATTTATTAGATGTTTCAAAATTATATGTTATACATGATTATTTTCTGAAACTGTTTTTCTGTGAACAACCATATGACCCATGTTGTACACGGTGTATTTGGATGAAGGAAGCAAATAATTTTGAAGGATATGAAAATAATTGTTTCAATACATGGTCCTTCTACCTTTGTGATCAAGATGATGAAGAAACCATATAGACACCATGATCATGGTATGATGTTTTTTCTATTGGAAATATTATTATTTTATCATATGGAGGCAAAAAAATGACAATATATAAGATGTTAACGTCTTAATGTATTGGGATGAGAATGAAAGGTATAAGAAAACCTTTGAGGTTAAAACAAGTTAGCAATATTTTTGAGTTTTATAAAAATAACATCCCGTAAGATGGGTGATGACCCGTCGTTCCCGACAAGGCAACATGAATTGAACCCAAAACTGAAAGTCGACAAGGGCGCATAGCCTACCACAATCCTACATGAAGTCCCAGGTTAGTATGACTTATTATTTTATGTTAAATGAATTTATGGATCAATAATATATTTATTCGGGATCTTATGATTTATCAAATGGACATCCATAGTATAAAAAAATTATTTGGTGATTAAGGAATAATGGTTATTTTGTAAGACATTCTCTCTTTTGGGAACACTATATGCTTAAGAAAAATAAAATACTATGGGATTTAATTTCTCGAGTAATGGTAGAAATATTATTTTTGATGAATCTATGTATTTATTGTGGACATAAGGTGATTTACGTTATTTATGGAAATGAATAATCTATCATAGATAATATTTTTTAGGTTAAATAATCTTCAGTATGAGACATTAAGTGTAGTCGTGGTTTTTGGAGATAAATGTTTATATTTACTATGGAAGTCAATGTGATTAAATCCTTCTGAGTTTTAGGATTAAATTTTAGCTTCTATTATATTTATGAATTTTAAAAACAATGGTATATTGAATGATATTTGTTGACCTTTGGGTCCATTTTGATGAATTTTGGAGATTAAGAGTAGTACTTCTTTTTATAAAGGAATATCCTTTTAGGGATTATCTGATCTTGTACTAAACAATTTTTGTTTTTCTTGATTTCTAAAGTTAGGTGAAATATATAGTTCATCTTTTGTATATTATGTGATAATATGGATGTTTATTATATCACTTTAGGTGTGACCAAGTCATCTTGAATACTTACTATTTGGAGAAAAGATGAGTTTGTTGAAGAATTTTATTAAAGGATGACACTCTACAATAGATGTATATTTTCATACAATCTTATTCTAATTATTAAAAAAATTCTTCAACTCTATGAAAATTATCTTAAAGTAAAAATGTTATAATCTCTCTTTTACCATCACAATTTTACCCAACCACATATTTATGGTATTGGGGTGGTTAACATTCCATGATCAAGTGCTCTATCACTCTCTATTAATCTATGAGAGTTTTTTTCTTCTCCATATCTATGTTTTCATGCTATCCTAGTATCTTCTATCTCAAGTTACCAGTTTACTCCTCTTAATTTATTTTAAAGTGATATTTTAATTGACAATTGTTCTTATATGTGGCATTCAATGACGTTTTGAAGCCTATATTTAAATTTATGAGGACGCAATTCCCAAACGGGGGGATGAATTTAACATCCCAGGTTATTAAAGAATATAACATTTTCATATTTATTAAAATATTTGAATTAAATATTAATTTTACATTAAAAGGGACGCTATGCTTGATGGCGTACTCATTATGCAACAACAGGTTTTTGAAATCTTATGTTTCACCCAATGATGAGTCATACTAAAAAATAACAATACAGTATTATATTAATTGGTAGTTAATACAATTCGTTGTATTAGAGAGAATGGAATGAAATAACTAAAATATGAATATACATGTTTTTTAATTGTTTTTATAATTATCCAATAAATATTTTAGTCTTAAAATAAGAAATAATCTATTTTTAAGCAAAAATACTCTAATATTCATTAAAAGGTTGATTAACCGCCTTTTGATAGATAACCCTCCTTAAATATAGTTTTTTTCACTTTTATATGTCTTATTTGATATAATAATATTCTTCTCTAGAATAAGGACATCAATATTTACATTGAATAAAATTTTGGTATTTTTCTGCTAAAGATAATTTGTTTATGAATAGTGAAAATTACGGTATTTTAATTCATAACTGAATTATAATCCATGTTATTTATATGTTTATATTATCTATTTAAATGGTTTTAAAGTTTAATTAGATTATATTTTTAATATTTAAGTCAATATTGGTCATTTGAAAAAAATCCACTTTAAAATTGGACATATATAAATGTTAATCTTTTGAAAGTTATTATTTCTTAAACACACTCTTTTTGTTTTGACAGCAGGAATTATTTTTAAATTAATTTCTAAAACTATGTGTTTTTAATATGGAAATATTGATTCCATATTTTGAATCAATAGGTCCAAATTATTTAAATAGGTAAAATTTATTTTTGGACATTATGAATATTTACTTCAGTAAAATTTTATTTACCATTGTTAAAGGGTAAATCTGGTAAATAATGGTAACAATGTATTATTTTAATAATATAAAATTACCCTAAGATGTATTCTTATACTATTGGTTAACATATGTCCGGCCTTGGGCATCCTTGGGTCGATTTTGGGCCATGGATCCACTTGGCCGTGATAATGACACTTTATATAAATGAATTTAAAGTGAAGGAAAAAAATGACATAATCATATATCCATTAGTTAATAAAATTTTACATAAGGATATATATGTTATATCTTGTACTATAAATATTAATTGGAAATATAATACTATTTTTAACATCATTTTATTTTTTTATAATATTTAGACATCAAATAAATAAAATTATTCATGACACAATAAAGATGCAGTATTTACCTCATCAAAGAATGATTTAAATAAACAAGATTATAATGACTAAAATAATATCCACAACCTATCCAATTATTATTTTATGAATTTATTTCGAACATGAGTCATCATATATTTAACTTTTATATGTTTTGGACCATTATAACCCAAAAATAAATATATAATAACATAATATTTTAAAATATTCCTAAAGTTCCCCTCCTCTTCTTTATAAAAATTCATCACTTGTAACCCCTTACTCACACTTCTAAAACCCATTGGATCATCCAAAAATAACAAATTAATATCCCTACATCCTTATCCTCTTCCTAGAAGCCTTCCCCTAGAGAGAAGGCAATTCAAGTAAACATTTCGGTTCAAACAAAAGGGAGATATCTGATTTAATGGTAATGTCTTCTCTTAAGTTCTTTTGTTTCATTTTACTTATCCAACCCCATTAACTATTTTTATTACTTTATTTTATAGAAAAACCAGTTTCCTCAATATTATATGTTTTTCTTTTGATAATGATTAAAACTACACATACACACACCTCTGTATAATGGGTAATGAACATACTATTTCTTTGGACGGCGAACTACTACCTCCCGAAATGATGATGGTTCAATCTTCTCCTACCACCTCCCATGGTTTCTATTATGATGGAAATATATTTATAAATGATATATATTATGTTTATGTTTTATATATTCTTTTTAAATTTTTATTTACAACCATTCCTTTATGCTATCCAATATGTGTAAATATAATAATTTCATTTGAGGAAGTGCATACAACCGCCCCCTCAAGGTGATATGATTCGTTAATGACATATATATAACGTATAAATGATGGATTTGACAAATTTATGTAACATATATATCATATGATATTATAATTAAATTATAATATACATATTTATCATTATGTTTTCATTCCATTTAATATGAAATAGATATGAGTGTTGCATTCATGCATACATACAGCTTACCTTCTCCATGAACGGTGCATTTCATTTATTATCTCTATATGTAATGTAAAATTATAAATACATAAATATACATAATATATATAATATATATGATATAAAAATCATTACTATCATTCTTGAGATAATGGAATTTTTACGACAAGAATAATTTATAAGTATTAGAAGTTCATTTTTGACTCATGTACAAAATATCAACAATACAACCATTATTAACTTAAATGATTGCATAATGTCTATAACATGGTAATAAGAGATATAAAAGAAATAATAAACTTGAAAAAGTTTCACAAGGATGTATAAATTAACATAATATTATTAATTTTGAGATTAACGAACGAATAAGTCAAGTCAGACACGAGGAATGGGGTTTCTTATCTCACATTTAATTACATGAAAAATCAATTGGCTTCCAATTATTTATAGCATGTAGTGTATTGTGTACATACATTATATATATATATTATCATTATTCTCTCTATATTCATGGTATTCTATTATTCATTCTGTGTTTATTTAGTTTTGGTCATATGACTCGTTGATTACAACGTAGTAAAGGGTTTTCATCTCACTTTTTATTCCCGAGAGATTAATGCTATATTTTCCACTATTTCTTTTTGTGTGGTGGATGTACTGCCTCTGATTTTATTATTTGTATAATATAAATAAATTTATGGTTATTTAAAACTTTATTTAACTATCCTTATTTCATGGTATGTATTTTTCGTAAGTTACCAAATCGGTAAGTGAACCTTTCTCCCTCCTCTTTTTAAAAGAATTATATTTTTAGGTCATTTAATTTCCATTTTATTATGTGGAGATATGTTCTTATATATCCTTATTATAGTAAATTGTATGTCCAAGTGATGAGATACCCTTTTCTCTCTCATTAACTCATTTTTGGAATTTTAAAACAACGCCATTAGGCTGTCGAATTTCTATAAGGGAAATTATTCACCCAATTTCAATACATTGGGTTAAACATCTACTTCATTATTATTTCATGATGTAAATATGTTTGAATAAAATCTTATTGTTTTACACATAATATCTAGTTATATTTGGTGTATTTATATTTTTCACACAAAATTAGGTCATTAATTTATTATTAATCCTAAAGATACTGACTTTTTACCTGATTTCGTCTCAATTTACAATTCATTGAGACTTCATTGTTTTTATGTACCAATTCACTTTTATATGATGTATATACTATCATTTGGCCTATTATATCATCAATATATTGATTCTCATGACATTAAAAAGTTTTTATTATATTCTAATCCTCAATTATTTGTATTCAAGCATATCTCATTTAGTTAAGAACTCATTAACTAAATTATGGTTTTAATGATTTATTCCTATAAATATTTTTCATTACTGTCCATGTTTAAATAATGGTTTTAAGGATTTATTTATATAGACATTAATATTTTATAATGTTAATTCCTTTAAGACCTTTAATGTGGAACGGGACACTTTGATTAAACATCTTATTATTAAATTTTTTAAATGGTTTTGAAAATGGTTTGATAAAGAATTGATTATGTCAACATATTGAAAAGATATATTGTAATTGCAATGTAGAAATTTTATCGTCCATTTCTGCTTGTTTTATTTGTTACGAATATGTTCTGGTTATTGGGCATTGTTTTCGTGTACTCGTGGTTCTCTGATAACCCCAGGGTAGGTGAGCCCGAGATAGCTGTCCAATGCATTGATTTACATGACAGAAGTAAAGGTTAATGTTTATACTAAGATATTTAGGGAATATACTATTATGGGTATTCCAAACGTATCTCTATATGTATATGTGAAAGATACAATGTAATTAAGTTATGCATGCCATAAGTTATCATTATGATTTATGATTTCTGTGTGTTATTGATAAATCGTATGATTTTATAAGGTATGTTATGATTGAAAATTATGGTTTCACTGTTTTGTATTTATTGATGGGATAATGTTTTCATTCCTTATTTTATAACACTTACTGAGAATTTTATGCTCATCCTATGTTTTGTAATTTTTTCCCATGAGACTTAAATATGAATAAGGTCATGGATGGGATCAAGGAAAAGTCCTACTGTATAAAACATTGAACTAGACATTGTTCTTTTTAAGATTTATTATTTTATGATAAAAATAGACATTGATTAATATTGTATACATGTAATTTTCACGTTGATATGTAGTAGTTATGGAATATTACTCTAAAACTGAAAACCAGAAAATATCCTCAATGTAAATTATTCATTTAATTCAAGAATATATAAGGTTTTAAGGCCGAGTCCTTATAATCTATGAGGTAAAATGTTATTATACATAAGTAACGTCTTTTTAGAGGAATGGAATATTTTAAAAACATTCTTCATGGGTGGATCCTTACTTGTAACATATAATTAATTGTACCTCAATGTATATTTATTAATTTATTTTTTTTATTCTCGTTCAAATTTTATGGTATCCTTCCATTGTTAGTTTTTTTATTTTTATATATATAGAAGTTAACTATAAACTATATAATCATGATAACTTCTTCAACGATATCTATAAATTTTTTTAACATATTCAAATATGATTGACTCTAATAGGTTTATCCTTTTTGGAGAGGGTTGGAAATATATTACTAAGTATTCTAAAATATCTCTATTTTTTCCCCTTAATCATAGCATTATTCTTTCATACCATATCATATTATACCATAATGTTTTATCCATTTGTTCAGACATCCCCCAAAACAAACTGTAAACATCCAAAATGTTTATCATTCATTGAGTAATATTTCAGCCAGTGGAGGGTTCTTCCGAAACATATTTCTTATGAAAAATGTTTTTTGAAAATATTATATTCATAATTTCCTCTAACAAATTATAAGTGGTTGGTTTCTACCAATGTTCATCCACAATACTATTCATGTATCTAAAAATTACATTTTTCAATGTATTGTAACTAGTGCATAAAAATTCAGGCCAACATAGGGTTACATTCTTCTTCAACATATCATAATATATAAATAATTAGGTTTTAACTTAATTATTATCATTTTATTGAGTATTTTAAAAAGTATTACCTTAAGAGGAAATTATTATAGTGGATCTTCTCTCATCATTATGTAATTTTTAAATTGGAGTGGTTTCAATGGTTCATAAATTCACTAGCATATCAATGAACATTAAATTAAATTTGTTCTTATGATCTTTGAAGAACCTCAATTTTTCATCACATTCATATTATAATTTGTGTATCTTTTCATAATGAAACATAACCAAATATTTTAAGGAATTATAATTTTCAATTACATTTATTTCCTTGATATCTAATTAAGTACTCATAAAATCAACAAATTATTTGTGAGTCTCCTTTAGCTTATAGTGATTTTCTTTCATAACATTTATTAACATATATTTTCATGTAGACTCATTTTTAAATATTCTTCAATAAAATATAATTTCCATCGTAGTATGTTATGGGTTGATATTTAATATCATTTATTTTAGTCAAGGTGTCACACATATGTTCCCTCTAAATTATTTTTTCACACATTTTACAATCTTCCTGTTGTGAATTTTTATGATGTTTAATTTTTCAATATTTATCTTCTAGATGGGAATTATTGACAATTTTTAAAGAATATAACATTTCCATAACAACATCATTTTTATCTATATTGTTATAAAATTATCTGTTCAAATATTCTTCCTCAAGGTTTTTCTATTCTTGAGAATAAAATAGATTTTGTTTTATACAATCAATGAGAGTAGTAAGATCATTACATTCTCAGAAACTATTTCCTAATTAATTCTCTATCTCATCAACATCCAATTCCAAATATGTTTATTCCTTTCTATTCATTGTATATATGAATATATAAATATAAAAACAATAATAGGGGAATTTTTTTTATGTAATCATTAATTGATAAGTAAGATTATTTACTAGAATCATCATACTCTTAATTATGATAGATAGAGTGATCTTCTTTCAAAGGATTAATTTTATCATATTTATTCAATATTATTAAAAATCCCTTTAAACTCTGATGATGGTGGGGCCTCCATACATGTATCATAATAGGGTGATTTTATTAGAAAATGTACCTCCTTTTATTTTTTAATAACATTAAAAGATACAGCAATGTTTTTGTTAAATAGAATAACTTTTTTTTCAACAACTCAACGATTGATATTATTATATTATAGAGAGAATATTTAGTATACTTCTTGAAATATGAACTTCACATAAATGAATGAAAAATAACTGGCAATGAAATATTTTAGAACCAAATAAAGATAACATAAAGTATGTCATTAATTATAGTACCCAATAAATCATGATTGCACCCTAATAGAGGGTTGAATTGGGGGATACAAACTTCTTACCAAATATATTCAACTTATTATTTTATATTCATTAAGGTTAGAAAAATAAAACCATTCATTTATTTTTATACATGTTTTGTTACGGTCCATAACTACTTTTACCTTATGAAATGTAAAAAATTTAAACACATAGGCGTTTTTACATGTTTTCACCCCAATGTTTGAACCGACTACTGGATTCATCAAGAGTCACCTGTGACCGAAATTTTACATTATAATTTCCATTATATATTACATGTGGTGTGGGTTGGATTCAAACAACACCCTAATTATGGTGGTAAGGAATAACCATTACCCAAAATTGTATTCATGAGGAATAACTCTTAACCTAAAATTATTTTTACACTGGTTCCACTTGTTTATAAAATAATCCTCTCAATATACCTTATGGAAATAAATTTTACTACATATGATCTTCATTTGAACTTAAATTCACATAGGCTTATCCTCCTTCTAGAATAATGATAATTTAGAGCACTCACACTCCAGAACATGTATTTGTGTTACTTTTCTATCTATTACATTGTTTACAATGACCCTTAGTATATTTCACCTTGGTATATTAATCATTTTATTTTATGAGCATAAGTCCAATGAACCTCTTTCCAATGAACCACTATCAAATGCACAACATTATAATTCTTCTATTTCTAAAAAATATTTATTAGAAACCCATCCATTCATTTTTTATCCTCCAACAACTTAGTTTCATTGTAGGTGACTCACATTGAACCAAAAATAATAAATTGATTCAAAATTGTTTACTACATATCTCAGGTGATATTCCACTCTTTATAAGAGTAACATTTATTTTTTAAATTTTTTGAATTGAAAAGATTTAGTTTAAACTTCCCAATAAAATCAATTTCTATTTTATAGAATTTAAATCCTATGGAAGTAATCAATGTCATCAAACTTCATTTAAGCTACCTTGGATATTAGTATCAAATATATTCCTAAAATATCATCTAATATCATTAGTAATCCTTCATGAACATTGAATATTTAATGAAAAACCTATCATCACCAATTCAACTACTTCTTCACAAAAGTTTATGTAAAATTATTCTAGGTCATCCATCCCGAAATTCATTCCAAAACCAGGCTTCTAAATCTCTTCCCCCAATTCTAGATCTTTTACATGAAACAAGTTGATTATTTAATGAAGATCACATTATTATAGTAGTTCTCCAGCATGTTACACTTTATTTGAATCTCCCTAAAAACCATCATTTAGATAATTTTAATAGAAAATATTCTGATCATTCTTCTTTATTAAGAAAACTATTAAAAAAATTAATTTCAGAAATCTACCTCCAGTGAAATCATTCTTTTAACCTAATACCAGTAACGTAATTCAAGAAAAAACATTTAAATATTATTTTTCTGAAGGATACATGATTTTTATCTAGTAAACTTGTAAATCTCTATAACATACTCTATCTAATCATTAATCATAAATTTCATGATCTTATGATATATATAATTGTATATATGATGGAATTTATAAATGTCCCCCATTAGATGTAATTTATATAAGTATCTATCTAATTATCTTAAAAAATTTATATCCAATGGGATTCAACTTTCACTATCTAGTGATCTTCATGAATTTTAATAGATAGAAATGATTTTCATTATCTAGAGAAAATTAAAATATTTATCTTTTTGAACTCTTCTTCTATGAGAGTTACAAGGAATTATTTTCTTAATTTTTTGATCAATAATAACTATAGAGGTTAATATCCATACAACATAAAATCCATGAGTTATTTACATAAAACTTATTATTGTTTTTAGCTTCATCTTTGTAGCTTCAAATTTTGTATATTATTTAAAAAATTTTCTATATAAAAATTATAAATTCAATTATTCATAAAATATTTCTATATTAAAGATTCATGAGTGAAATTTGGCTAGAACTATGAAAACCATTCACTAATCATTATTTTAAAAAGGCACAGGATCGATAATTAATCATCTATGTTAGTTCTTTGAAACATGTAATGGAATCAGTTTCTTACCTCATCCTTCCAAAAACTATTAATATTTCTATACATCAACCATTATGATTATATTGGGTGAACATCTTAAAAAATAATTTTAGAATATATTTCTAATATCTCGTTCTAGATATTATAACCCTAAAATATTTTAGGTTTCCAAACATTATCTCTCGGTCCAACCTCTATAGATGATCTCTTGTATCCTCTAGTTCCCCACATAGTGGGATTTTATTTATTTATTTCTGAAACACTCTTTTCATTATTCGGATATGAATCAAAAAGAAAAAACAATTCTGTATTGTAATTAATCCTTCAAATGATAGTAGTTTCCCGAAAATACATTAACTATGATACATTCAAGTTTAAATTCAACAGTGTTTTATAAATATTCATTTGGGTCTTCAATGTCTCTGTATAAATTAAATAGAGACATTAAGATATTAATATATCCACATATTTTTTCTTTATGTGTCTATAACACTACTCTCAAATATTCATCATCTATTTCTGAAGTCACCTTCTAATAGTAGAACTTCTGTATATGGATCTCCACCTTTTATTAGTTCCTCCTTCCAAAATAGGTTTTTAATTTGGACTACTTAAGGATTATCCATTCGAAACCTCTTTACCATTAACTATCACATTGAATTTTTTAAACACAATGGGCTCAAAATATAATTTTTCTTTATCATAAAATGATAAAACATTCACATTGGTATGCAGATGATTCAAATAAATTATGGAATATATATTTCATAAACTAGTAAGCTAAGGAGGGGTGGAAGAGGATTAATTTGTATGTTTCTAAACTTATGTTCCTTTTATAGGATACCCCAATGAAATTATCTAAGGAAGATGAAGGTAAAAATAATTATGTGACTCTGCATAAAAAAATTATTAGCAATTTTCTTTGCATGGCATCCACTTTCCTTGACATTATACATGAAACCTGTCAAGTCACCTACTATTATTGTTTTTGAATAGGAATTCACATGAAAAATTTTAGTTGGATACTACATAATATCATCCAATCATTTGATTTTAGGATATATTATTATAAAAAATGACAAAAAACAGTTGGGTAAATAGATGATGATTGAGTAGGATTAGTTGATGATTAAAAACAAATGTATGGAGGTATGTTCTCTTTTATAACATTATTTATTTCTTTGAAAAGTAAAAAAATCAATAAATAATTTAATTAAGCGTTGTAGTGGAATAATATTTCATAGAAACTCATTATAAACATAGTTTATGTTCATGAAACAATAACTTAAAGGCATTGTAATTGACGTAGCATCTTCTATTCTAACCATGTGTGACATCTCAAGTGAGATAATCCTTTGAATCAATCCCATTAAACAATCATGGTTGATGTTTATTTATATTAAGTTCTACTAATTGAAGGGGAATGTGGAGAAACTGGTTGTGAATTTGGAGTATGTGCCTACGAGAAATAAATTATAGAAAACCCTCAAAAATACATTACACAAGGGGGTTTTAAACAACATCTATTGACACATAGAGTCCCATCAAATCCATCTCTATATATGAATTAGAGAAAAATATCCCACACTCTTTTGTACATATCAATGTGAGCATGGTATGTTTTCTTTTATTATGAATATTATAATATATCTAACTATTTATTTTGTATCATTATCTAAGTACTCATTATAATAATTAACAAAATGGGAGAATCATGTTTACGGGTTGACGAGAAAAACTACTCATTTTGAGGATAAATAATAGATCATACATAACGGGGTATAGTGTGTGGCTATAGATTATGGGATTATTGGTCTGATGGGTTGATGCATATATTGAATTGATGTTCTATCATGACATAATTTTTCCATTAAAAAATGGTTTCTAATATTGATACTTGACTCATGTGATATTAATGTTTATTATTGATGAATTATTGATGCAAATAATGATAACCATATAAATAGAATTTGGTTTCTATGTGTTTTGTATCGAATTTCTAAATTCATTCCTGAATAGATATTATCAATATTTAATTTCATGTGAAATGTTAAAAACCCGTATAAATGTAATTATTAAAAAAAATAGCAATGTATTTTTTAAACATGTGTTTCTATACCAATACATAATTATTAGATTATGAACGAAGTGATGATTCTTTTAGGATTGTTATATTTCTAATAAATCATTAACCATTGGTGTTGTTGGAATAATAAATGTTTCTCTATGATATACTATATACCAAAGACCCTCACTAGAGCCATGGATGTAATTGGATTGGGAATTCAATGCCACTAGAAAATAGTCCACACCATATGGATGGTAATGATTGGATACATAATGTTATTAACCTTAGACTGAAAAAATATTTTCATTTTATTAGGGCTTCTAATTCTATAGTATATATTGGTGTATGTGAAAAAATGGCCAATCCCAATCAATTCCATCACTCGAGCAACCCCCAAACATGGTGGTGGACAAACATAGTGAATAGATATCCATGTTACCCAATATGGGTCAAAATTTGAGTACCCAGAAATGTATTCACCTTTTTTTGTGAAGGTATGCGACAACATAAGGGGAACTCATGAAAAAACATGTTTAGCCTCTCATGTATACGTTGATATGGTATTTTGTAGATAAACATAAATACTAGTAAAACTCATATAATCTATTGAGAGAAATAAATTATTATTATATAAAGGTATACTAGAGTAAATTCAAATGTGTAAAAAGGTTCTTATAGGATACAAGTATGATAAAGGGTTCATTTCATTGGGGATATTCATAGGTGAACTTCAATTCCCCAAGAATAGTTGGGGTTCCTTCCACATGGAGGACTTGCTGTGTTGTAACTATATTCATTATATCTTACTCACACTTTCGATACTAATATGGCTAATATTTTCCTATGTTTTACATGAATTTAAATTATTTTAACACACCAAATTTTTCAATTTGATCATATTTAAACAAATTTTGGATTTATGGTGTGTTTTTGGTTAAAATGTGAAATTTAGACAATTCAGGAATTTTAAAATATTTAATCACTTTTCTATTATCTAAATACATTTTAAAATATTGATCTAATTGATTTGGTTATTAATTTTATGGTTTCTATGATTTATGGGATTCAAAATTATCATATTTACCTTTATGTGATTCTAACATCTAGAGTCCCAAAAAATTAATCATGGTGACAAATTGATGGGTCGGACAATGTGTACCCCACTCTGAAAAACAGGTATAAATAATTCTACATGCCTCTAAGTGAGGTTATTCCATATGGATTTCAATTAATTATCATAGTTATGATTCCCCCATTAAATTTGAATAATTTATTCACCAATTAATTGGGGAATCGGATGCTCAACATTGAAGGATGATTCAAGACCCATTTGTCCATAATAAAAAACTGGTGTAATTTGGTTATAACTTCTTTTAAATGTGGATAATTATGCTTAAATTGGGAGGGAGAATGAAAAAAATATTTTAGAACAAATTTTATGGAGAAAAATATACAATATTTGGTGAAAACAAGGGAAATTCACATGGAAAGTTTGATGAATAAATTCTAGAACTGAAATTTCAACTATTGACTACCATTACGCACCAAAAAAATTAAATGGTCTATTAAGAAACCCCAAGGCCTCTTCCATTCCTATAAATATAAAGATATATGTGTATTTAAGTGAATATAGATCATATAGGGAAGTAAAAACAATATCCATTCTCTATTATCTTTACATTGTTTTCTTTTCATTTAAGTTTTATTTTCCCATGAAAGGCATTCATAATTTTTATTGTGTTTCCTTTTCTTCTTCCATCCCTTTTTCTCTTACAACCCCAACCAAATTTTATCTCTTTCTCTACATTACAGTGTGATATATATTCAATATAAAAGAGAATTTTAGTAGCCTTAGTATTTTCACTTGGAGAGGTTTCACGGTCTTCTTTGTTATTACACATCAATTCAAAATGTTTTAAATCTATTTGTTGTGGATTTTGATTTTTACATTGGTGCAACGGTCATCCAAAACAGTATAATTTCCAAATCTATTCATTTTCATTAATTTATTACTTTCCCCTTCATTAAATAATTCAAATATTTCATTCATTGTATTTGGGGTTTACTTAAGGTATGAAATTCCATATGGTTTAGTCGGATATTTTATAAATATCATTCTTAGTTGAGGTATTATCCTATTTGACTGTTAGAGGAGGTGGTATTTCGTGCTCTGAAAGCATGCTAAAATCAAGCACCCAATAAATCGAAGGAATGTAATTCATTAATTATGTTTCAAGAAATTACATATAAAATTGAATTTAAATAAAAAAATAAAGAATGAATGAACCCATGTTATCCAACCCTATAACCAAGTTCTTTTCTCTAAATTTTTTTTCTCTTTCCATATGAATCATTTTTTATATTTAGTTTTTTCATCTCATTATTTTAATTCCACATTTTATATGGAAACAAAAACAATCAATTTAACTAATAATATAAAAAAATCATTAAATTAGGTGAATTAGTATTACTGATTGAAACAACTATGTCCCTCATCAAGTGAGATGACCCAAGTTAGCTTCTGTACCAGATTAGGAAAATTAATTTTCATTTTTCTCTACCCTATATTATGTGTGACACAAAACTAGTTTTGTTTACTATTAAATATATAAATATTTTTATCATTTTTTATAAAATATCATTTTTTTTAATATATGATTATTTTTTCATTATTAAAAAATACAATAATACACAAAATTTTTTCCCATGATGCGTCTGAACTACAATTATTTGGTTTTGGAAAATTACTCATATCTGAAATACTAATAACAATAAGTTTATTATTTTGATCTAAATGATATGGTGGAAAAAATGACTGATACTCTAGATGAATTTGGGAGGAAAATGGAATGATCATTAGATTATGTTCCTTCATTAATGGAGAAACCCACCCCTGAGTTTGAGTTAGAACATAAGGTAGTGGTGGACTAAATTTCACCTCTCTTCATTTGAATTGAAGAATATTATGATGTAATGGTGGAGGTACCTAAAGATTCATTCATTCTCAGACGACCATTTCTAAAAGGAATAGATGTAAAGGACATTGTTTTTTATGCCAGATATGGGAGATCAAGACAAACTAGTTGACATTGGGATTGAATGTTAATAACTACTTTGTCTCCCGAAACCTTGAAAATAAGAAAATCCATCACCATTGAATATCTACCCATATGTAGAAGAAAAATCTACCCAATTGGTGGAATTCAAATAATGAATGGATGAGACTGGATACTTACTTATATCTAGCGAAAGTCATCTCAAAGTGGCAAATTCCACAAAAAAATATATTCAAGTAAAATCAACATAGGGAGATGATAGATTCATGAACTCAAACTCATTAAATTTTATTGAATATATGTAATGGCCCGGACCTCTCTGGTCCATTACTCTGTGAAATGTTGGTGTTGGAGGTGTTCCGGGAGGTCTAGGGGACTTATCCCCAACACTTTGCCAATTTTACGGTTCTGTGAACAGTGTTTCCAGTTTTAGGAACAGTAACGGATCGGTAGCACAGATCGGTGAGACAGATCAGTCTCACAGATCGGTGAGAGAGATCAGTGTCACAGATCGGTGAGACAGATCAGTCTCACAGATCGGTGAGACAGATCAGTCTCACAGATCGGTGAGACAGATCAGTCTCAGAGATCGGTGAGACAGATCAGTTTCACAGATCGGTAGCACAGATCGGTAGCACAGATCGGTGAGACAGATCAGTCTCACAGATCAGTGAGACAGATCAGTTTCAGATATCGGTGAGACAGATCAGTTTCACAGATCGGTAGCACGGATCGGTAGCACAGATCGGTGAGACAGATCAGTCTCACAGATCAGTGAGACAGATCAGTTTCAGAGATCGGTGAGACAGATCAGTTTCACAGATCGGTGAGACTGATCAGTTTCAGAGATCGGTGAGACAGATCAGTTTCACAGATCGGTGAGACAGATCAGTTTCACAGATCGGTGAGACAGATCGGTTTCACAAATCAGTTTCACGGATCGGTGAGACAGATCAGTCTCACAGATCGGTGAGACAGATCAGTCTCACAGATCGGTGAGACAGATCAGTTTCACAGATCGGTAGGTGTACAGTAACGGTAGGTGAACAGTGTTTCCAGACTCCAACAGTTTTTCCCCTTTTGACGTTTCCTTTGACGTAAAATACATTTAAAGCCTTATTTTAAGGGCTCTTAAGGCCGATTCAAATTCCATAAATCCTATATTAATTATTCCTAAGTCTTGGAATGTTTTACGTGGTCAAACCGCGTGGGTTAATGCGATCCGTTTTTAATGGAGAATTAACCGGATCTTAAACCGTCACCTCGTTAAATCTTAAAAAGGGACGAGATATCATTCTTCCTGGTTCTTTCCCTTTGTTCTCGATTAAGAGGCACTAGAACCTTTCAATACTTCCCGTAGGAGTTTCACAATCAACCTTTACTCCTAGGATCAGTTCCGCTCTGTTGGATGCAACCAAGCTGTGTCGATCATTCTTCCACATAAGTTGTCGCGAGGGGAGGATCGTGACCTGCTGTGTGGATAAAGGACGTCAAGAACTCTTCGAGGTAGGGGATTCATGGCTTCTCTAATTATATATGTGCAATAGTAGAATTAGCATGATTTATCTCTTTGGATCACAATGAAATTGAGCTAATTAAATACTTGAACCGGATTAAAAGAATTGGTTGATCGCATGCTATTGCTTTATACCGTAATGACGGTTTGCCTCATGTTTTCCTAGATATAGTGATATCTATGTTTCTTTGTTTTGTTGTTCCTTCATGATAGAAATTGATAATGAACGTAAAGCCGGAATTAATTGTTGATTAATTGGATAAAGATAAAGAGGCATGTAAATTAATCTGGTTATTGGCGTTGTTGTGGTTGTTCTAATTTGAGGATAATCAAATTAGGGAAGTAAGCATGGTTATTTAATTGTGATAGCTTACTGATTAGGTATCCATGTTTGGAACCTACGAATAACAAATCTGTTAATTCAATATGGTTTAGAGAACAGATTATGTGGTAATTTCAAAAAGGGTTCTGAGTTACCCTCTTGTTTGTTAAAGGGCCGAGAGCCCATTTTGTGATGTTTGTTTTCTTGCTGCTTGTGCTGTGATGTGAGCCTGGATGGTTGTTGTGATATGTGGAGGCATGGAGGCCTTATAGTTGTGGCAGCGGATGACGCCTAGTGTGGCGAGATGCATCGGTTTATGCATATGGGTGTCAGGGAGGACACCAGGGGTGTTGGAATGGGATGGATGTGGTTGCTGGTTGCTTGTGGTGTTCCTGAATGTTAATCTGCCTTGCTTTTCCCCACTGCTCAAGGCAGCTGGTCTTGCTACCATTCTTCCAAAGGAGGCGAAGACGCGCGGGGTATGCCACGTGCTTTCCGTGTTTAGCCTCTCGAGGGAGAATGGGTATATGCTCTTTCTATAGGCGGCAAAGACCCAACGGGTAGTATATCTACTCACCGTGTTGAGCCTCCTTTGTGTTTAGAAGCATAGGATGTTTTTCTAGAATGCCTGGGAATGTGGAAAAGTATTTCTGTAATGAATGTTTGATTAAATGGTGAAAATCCACGGGGATGGAGATGCTAGAATTTAAAGGTGATGTGAATCTTAAAAAGGAGCAGTTGTATTGAAAGTGACGCCATTTCAGTTAAATGGGGAATTGTTCAATATTAATTAATGCTTAAATAATTAACTAATGTACAGTGGAACTGATAAATTAGAATGGAGTAATCTAATAAAGCTCTTCAATTGGTTGTGTGCTTATAGGATACCTAGTCATAGAAGTAGCAGCCTGGAGTCTGAGAGACTTTAGCTGCAGTTGTACCTAAGACTAGGTAATGCCCATAGTGTGGATGTGAGTTACTTATATATTCTGTACTTTTTGTGTTTCTATACGCTACTCCACCCTGTCGGTAAGGGCAACTGACACCCCGGGGATTCTGAGCCCTGGGGGGGGGGGGGTGTTTTCCCCAACATTCTGATGGGAGGTTGAATGGCTGACTACCCCCTTTGGCCCAGCTCTCTTCTCTTGGTAGATCTTAGTGCTGGTAGGAACAGTGGTTAGTTTTACCCATATATGTGTGTAGAGGGCTGTAATGGCTTGTGGTTATTTCACACACATATATTCTGGATATAGTATCCTATGGACTACTATAGGTGTAACGTGTATAGGCTGTGATGGCTTGAGGATCCTTACTCGGTGTATGGGCTGTAATGGCTTGAGGTATAATACCCGACGTATGATAGACGTTATGCGAGCTGTGGTGGCCCCCGGAAACTACCTGGTTACTTTTGGTTGTGAGGATTGTGTGGAGCTTAGCCCAGGTGTCTGCGGGCAAGCCTATGTGGTGCACGTGGTGCAGATTGTGGAGCTTGACCCATGTTGATACGGGCAAGCCTTTGGAGAGAGATGCACAGGACGTATGTCGTTGGGGCAAAGCGGTAAACCAGTGGGGAAGTAGTAGCGGGGTACCCTTGACATTCTTTACTATATGCTATATTCTTGTATGTGTTACTTGGTGAGAGTATCCATGGTGAGGTTGGGAACATAGTATACCTGTTTAGGTGACGAGTTAGTTTCACTTGTTGTTCACTGGGCTTTAGCATGCTTTCTTTACTTTTTCACGAGAGTCTTGGGGAGGATCCTACTAAGTATACTGTTATACTCACCCTATGTACATATAAATTGTTTTTCAGGTCACTTGGAGCAGGTTGGAGATCAAGCTGGTTACTACTAGCTTGCGGTTGGAGGAGGAGCTGTTCGGGCTTGTGGTCGCTGTCGTTTTACTTTCTTTTGGGTACTTTTAGTTTCCCCTTTCAGTTGTAGTACTTTTGCATGACATTTCATATATGTACTTGGGTTTCTTTTACATTTCAGTTATGAGTTGGAGTTGGTTGGATTCTATTCTATCTCTCTCTTCTGCATGTGTTCTCTTAGAGGGTAATGCCTCCCATTTGTGTGTGTATTATACCCTCGGTGCTAGTCGCCAACCCGGGGCCTACTGGAGGCGGGACTCGGGGGTCATTATCTCCCTTTTCACATTGCCGGCCTAGGAGGGGTACACTTTGTGGGGAGGGGGTCGTGACAGAGTGGTATCAGAGGTCTGGTCGAGGGATAGGATGGAGTTTGGAGTTAGGCACATGTGAGGATGCATGGGATGGTAGGGCAACGGTGTCATTCATGTTTAGCAAGTGGGGTAAACACTGGAGACCGGAAGAGACATAGGCGTTCAGGGCCCCCTATGATCTGTTGCACGGACCTTTAAGTTTACGATGGCTACTAAACAAAGTGATACTGGTTGCAGGGTAGAGACCTAGGAAAGGATCATGCATCATTATTCCTTGCGCCTGTGTTTGAATGGGTAGACCTTGGGATAGGTAACCTAAAATTAATAAAACAAAATAATTAATTAATTAATGTTGAGTCTTCCATATTCCAGGCTTAGGAGCTCTAACGATTGTTATTTTACAGGTATGGCTCCAGGTCGGCGTCCCCGTCAGGTTTGCGCAGAAGGTGCCCAGCAGGCTGTTCCAGCAGATCGCCGCCGGGTAGAGGTTGACGACGATGACACTTGGAGGATGACACTCCAAGAGTTTCAGCACCAGAGTCTACAGAAGTATGAGGGCTCCGTTTCAGATGCAGTCACAGAAGACTGGTTGGAGGAGGTCGAGATAGGCTTCAGTTCGATTCGTGCTCGGAAGGAACACTGGGTGTCCTTGGTTGTGACGATGTTGCGTGGAGCAGCAAGACAGTGGTGGTTCTTGTTCCTCGGGGATCGTGAGGAGTCATCGATCTCATGGGAGGAGTTTCGAGACAGGTTTAGAGTCGAGTTTCTTTCTTCGACTGCGAAGGCATCCAGTCGCCAGGAGCTTCTTACCCTTCGACAGGGGAGCTCCAGTGTTCGGGAGTATGGAATCCGTTTCAGGAACCTTCTACGATATGCTTCAGACCTGTTACCAGATGATGAGGCCAGGGCAAGGCATTTCGAGGAGGCTTTGCGTCCAGAGATCCAGCGCCAGGTCACCCCATTTATGCTGAAGACATATCTTGAGGTGATGGCGAGGGCAGAGGTTGTTGAGAGGACTTTGGCTAGGACCGGATCGTCACGAGAGGGGAATCTCCATGATTCCTCAAGAAGCAGAGCTGTGGTCCGGGGTTCCCGGTTTTCAGGACAGAAGAGTTTCCGTTCACCTGGGGGTAGGTCCCAGCCCTTCCCATCTCATTTATCCGGAGGTAGCAACTCTCAGACCTATGCCAAGGGATCAGGCGCTTGTTTTTCTTGTGGTGGACGTGGTCATCAGCAGCGGGAGTGCCCAACTTTTCAGAGCAGTCATCGTGCACTAGGCGCTCCACTCCAGGTTCCTCCGTTGAGGCAGTTCCAGCCGAGGCAGCAGCAACAGGTTGCACCAGCTTTAGATCACCAGAGGGTAGATGGAGCAGGCAGAGGACAGCCCCATGACGCTCCCCGTCCTTAGAGAGCAGAGCGCGGCCGTGGTGGTGGTCGTCATCAGGGTCAGAGAGGCCGTGGAGGTGGTCGTGGTCAGCTTCATGCTCTAGCGTTGCCAGCTCCAGGCGAGCCAGACGTCGTCCGAGGTACCCTTTGCTTGTTTTCTACCTTGGTGTATGCCTTGTTTGATTCAGGAGCGACACACTCCTTTATATCCCCTACCCTTGTCCATGCTTTGGGACTTGAGGTAGAGAGGATTCCAGTGCCCTTGAAGTTGACTACGCCAGTTGGAGGTCGAGCTAGCTTGTTTGAAGTATGTAGAGACTGTGAGCTAGTGTTGGGGCAGCACCGCTCTTGGGGAGATTTCCTATGTTTACGAATACAACCATATGATGTCATCCTCGGCATGGATTGGTTGTATTTGGTGCAGGCTATTGTGGATTGCTACAGGAAGAAGGTCGTTTTCTTTGATGAAGATGGAGAGGAAGTAGTGTTTGTTGGTGAGAGAGATCCTCGGATGAGTCATAGACGAGTTTCATCCTTATCATCCATGATGGCTGTGATGATGCTGAGTTCTTCAGAGGTTCAACAGCTGGTGTTTCCTAGGGTCGTAGAAGAGTACCCTGATGTCTTTCCAGAAGAGGTTGTATCCTTACCCCCTCGACGGAAGATCGAGTTTGGGATCGAGCTACAGCCAGGAGCGTCTCCCATCTCTATGTCTCCATATAGGATGGCCCCTTCTGAGTTACGGGAGCTACGTATTCAGCTCGATGGTCTATTGCAGTGTGGTTTTGTTCGGCCAAGTGTGTCACCGTGGGGTGCACCAGTCTTGTTCGTGAAAAAGGCTGATGGCATTTTGCGGTTGTGCGTCGATTATCGTTGCTTAAACAAAGTGACAATAAAGAACCGTTATCCTCTCCCGCGGATTGATGACCTATTCGATCAACTGAAGGGTGCAGGTTGGTTTTCAAAGATCGACTTGCGGTCAGGATATCATCAGATCCGTGTAAAGGATGAGGATATCCCGAAGACTGCTTTCCGATGTCGTCATAGGCATTATGAGTTTGTCGTAATGCCATTCGGCGTGACAAATGCTCCAGCTGTTTTCATGGGGTTGATGAATGCTGTGTTCCGTGAATTCTTGGACAAGTTTGTTGTGGTTTTCATTGACGACATCCTTGTGTACTCCACATCTGAAGAAGAGCATGCAGAACATCTACGAGCTGTTTTGGGAGTTCTTCGCCAACATCGGTTGTTTGGGAAGTTGTCCAAGTGTGAGTTCTGGGCTCGAGAAGTTCGTTTCTTTGGACATGTTGTGTCCCAACAGGGAGTAGCTGTGGATCCTTCGAAGATAGAAGCAGTGGTGTCTTGGACAGCCCCCAAGACCGTGTCAGAGGTGCGAAGTTTCCTTGGTCTCGCAGGCTATTATAGGAGGTTTGTGGCTAATTTCTCCCGAGTTGCGACTCCTCTGACGGCTTTGACCAGGAAGGATCAAGCATTCATATGGACTGATCAGTGTCAGACATCTTTCGAGTATCTAAAGGAGAAGTTGGTAAGTGCTCCAGTCCTTTGTCTTCCAATGGAGGGAGTCCAGTTTGATGTTTTCTGTGATGCTTCACATCTGGGGCTAGGCTGTGTTCTCATGCAGCAGAGGTCAGTTGTTTCTTATGGGTCTCGGCAGTTGCATCCCCATGAACGCAACTATGCCACCCATGATCTTGAGTTGGCAGCCGTGGTGTTTGCGCTGAAGTTGTGGAGACATTACCTCATTGGAGAGCGCTTTGTGGTTTTCACCGATCATAAGAGTTTGAGGTATGTTTTCTCTCAGCGGGATTTGAACTTGCAGCAGCGTCGGTGGATGGAGTTCTTGCAGGAATACAACTTCGAAATATCGTATACACCTGGGAAGGGAAATGTTGTTGTTGATGCACTGAGCCGAAAGTCACGTAATGATGTTGTGCGTGAATCTGGTGATTCCTGGAGAGGGATGGAAGAGCTAGCAGCTTTGCATCTTGATATGGGAGAAGTTGGAGGAAGAGGTTTTCTTTTCCCGATGACGGTGCAGTCATCCCTGATGCAAAAGGTGGAAGAGTCTCAGTTGGGTGATCTAGAGGTGGAAGTTTTGAGAGACAGAGTTGTTTGTGGGGAGGCCCCTGATGGTTGGTCAGAGGATGAACAACACCGAATGTTGTATCATGACAGGCTTTTTGTTCCCTTGGCGATGCGCGAGACGGTTCTCCGAGAGTTCCATAGCTCGCCCTTAGCTGTACATCCTGGTGTGACGAAGATGTATCGATCCTTGAGGAGTCAGTTTTGGTGGCCTGGGCTGAAGCGTTCAGTTGCAGAATGTGTGTCTCGATGTTTAGTCTGCCAGAAGGTGAAGGCCGAACACCGTGTTCCTGGTGGTCTTCTCCAGCACTTAGAGATTCCTCAGTGGAAGTGGGAGGACATCTCAATGGAATTTGTTACAGGTTTACCTCGAGCTCCGGGAGGACATGATGCCATATGGGTGGTAGTGGATCATTTAACTAAATCGGCCCACTTCATAGCAATCAAGGAGTCGAGCTCAGTGGAGGTTTTGTCGAGGTAGTATCTGGAGGAGGTGGTGAGGCTTCACGGAGTTCCTAAGACGATCATTTCTGATCGAGACCCTCGTTTTACCTCGAGGGTGTGGAGAGGTCTCCAGCATGCTTTTGGCTCTCAACTATGCCTTAGCACTGCTTTTCATCCTCAAACGGATGGTCAGACAGAGCGAACCATCCAAACTCTTGAAGACATGTTGCGCTCTTGTGTTCTTGATTTTGGAGGTTCATGGGTGAAACACTTACCTTTGGTAGAGTTCGCTTACAATAATAGTTTTCACTCTACCATCGGCATGGCGCCGTTTGAAGCCTTGTATGGCCGGCCATGCCATTCTCCGTTGTGCTGGACTGGGGTCAGAGAGTCAGAAATTCTCGGACCAGAACTAGTGCAGAATACGACGGAGATGGTTCAAGTGATTCGTGAGAGGATGAAGACAGCACAAGATCGTCAGAAATCTTATGCGGATCAAAGAAGGAGACCCTTAGAGTTTAATGTTAGGGATCATGTGTTTCTGAAGGTGACTCCCCGTCGTGGGCAGCGAAGGTTTGGTCACGGAAGTAAGCTTTCTCCCCGTTTTGTTGGGCCTTTCGAGGTGTTAGCTCGTGTTGGAGCTGTGGCATATCGAGTAGCACTTCCCCCTCGGATGAGTCGGATACATGATGTTTTTCATGTATCGCAGCTCCGTCATTATCTTCATGATGAATCTCATGTTATCGATTGGGGAGAGATCGATATTGATGATGATGCAACCTTCGAGGAGCGACCTGTGGAGATCCAAGACCACAAGGAGAAGGTGTTGCGTGGGCGTTCTATTCCTTTAGTTCGTGTCTTGTGGCGACACGGTGGCATGGAGGAGAGTACCTGGGAGCGTGAGTCACAGATACGTGCTCAGTACCCAGAGTTGTTTAATGTTTAACTCCTTTCATGTAATGATGTTTTCTCTGTGGTTGCACCTTTCATGTTTTATTTATGTACCTTTGATGTGATGTTGTGAATGAATTGTTTGGGTATGGATTGTTTTTTCCCGGATGTCATAGTTTTGTTCCAGCTTTCGAACAACTCATGGTGGTTTTCCCCTGAGAGGTATCTTATGGGGTGGTTGTTCGGACCCCTCTTTTCTTCTGGGTTGGTTTTTAATTCTCGAGGACGAGAATGTTTTGAGAGGTATCTAATGTAATGGCCCGGACCTCTCTGGTCCATTACTCTGTGAAATGTTGGTGTTGGAGGTGTTCCGGGAGGTCTAAGGGACTTATCCCCAACACTTTGCCAATTTTCCGGTTCTGTGAACAGTGTTTCCAGTTTTAGGAACAGTAACGGATCGGTAGCACAGATCGGTGAGACAGATCAGTCTCACAGATCGGTGAGACAGATCAGTGTCACAGATCGGTGAGACAGATCAGTCTCACAGATCGGTGAGACAGATCAGTCTCACAGATCGGTGAGACAGATCAGTGTCACAGATCGGTGAGACAGATCAGTTTCACAGATCGGTAGCACGGATCGGTAGCACAGATCGGTGAGACAGATCAGTCTCACAGATCAGTGAGACAGATCAGTTTCAGAGATCGGTGAGACAGATCAGTGTCACAGATCGGTAGCACGGATCAGTAGCACAGATCGGTGAGACAGATCAGTCTCACAGATCAGTGAGACAGATCAGTTTCAGAGATCGGTGAGACAGATCAGTTTCACAGATCGGTGAGACTGATCAGTTTCACAGATCGGTGAGACAGATCGGTTTCACAGATCGGTGAGACAGATCGGTTTCACAGATCAGTTTCACAGATCGGTGAGACAGATCAGTCTCACAGATCGGTGAGACAGATCAGTCTCACAGATCGGTGAGACAGATCAGTTTCACAGATCGGTAGGTGTACAGTAACGGTAGGTGAACAGTGTTTCCAGACTCCAACAGTTTTGCCCCTTTTGACGTTTCCTTTGACGTAAAATACATTTAAAGCCTTATTTTAAGGGCTCTTAAGGCCGATTCAAATTCCATAAATCCTATATTAATTATTCCTAAGTCTTGGAATGTTTTACGTGGTCAAACCGCGTGGGTTAATGCGATCCGTTTTTAATGGAGAATTAACCGGATCTTAAATCGTCACCTCGTTAAATCTTAAAAAGGGACGAGATATCATTCTTCCTGGTTCTTTCCCTTTGTTCTCGATTAAGAGGCACTAGAACCTTTCAATACTTCCCGTAGGAGTTTCACAGTCAACCTTTACTCCTAGGATCAGTTCCGCTCTGTTGGATGCAACCAAGCTGTGTCGATCATTCTTCCACATAAGTTGTCGCGAGGGGAGGATCGTGACCTGCTGTGTGGATAAAGGACGTCAAGAACTCTTCGAGGTAGGGGATTCATGGCTTCTCTAATTATATATGTGCAATCGTAGAATTAGCATGATTTATCTCTTTGGATCACAATGAAATTGACCTAATTAAATACTTGAACCGGATTAAAAGAATTGGTTGATCGCATGCTGTTGCTTTATACCGTAATGACGGTTTGCCTCATGTTTTCCTAGATATAGTGATATCTATGTTTCTTTGTTTTGTTGTTCCTTCATGATAGAAATTGATAATGAACGTAAAGCCGGAATTAATTGTTGATTAATTGGATAATGATAAAGAGGCATGTAAATTAATCTGGTTATTGGCGTTGTTGTGGTTGTTCTAATTTGAGGATAATCAAATTAGGGAAGTAAGCATCGTTATTTAATTGTGATAGCTTACTGATTAGGTATCCATGTTTGGAACCTACGAATAACAAATCTGTTAATTCAATATGGTTTAGAGAACAGATTATGTGGTAATTTCAAAAAGGGTTCTGAGTTACCCTCTTGTTTGTTAAAGGGCCGAGAGCCCATTTTGTGATGTTTGTTTTCCTGCTGCTTGTGCTGTGATGTGAGCCTGGATGGTTGTTGTGATATGTGGAGGCATGGAGGCCTTATAGTTGTGGCAGCGGATGACGCCTAGTGTGGCGAGATGCATCGGTTTATGCATATGGGTGTCAGGGAGGACACCAGGGGTGTTGGAATGGGATGGATGTGGTTGCTGGTTGCTTGTGGTGTTCTTGAATGTTAATCTGCCTTGCTTTTCCCCACTGCTCAAGGCAGCTGGTCTTGCTACCATTCTTCCAAAGGAGGCGAAGACGCGCGGGGTATGCCACGTGCTTTCCGTGTTTAGCCTCTCGAGGGAGAATGGGTATATGCTCTTTCTATAGGCGGCAAAGACCCGACGGGTAGTATATCTACTCACCGTGTTGAGCCTCCTTTGTGTTTAGAAGCATAGGATGTTTTTCTAGAATGCCTGGGAATGTGGAAAAGTATTTCTGTAATGAATGTTTGATTAAATGGTGAAAATCCACGGGGATGGAGATGCTAGAATTTTAAGGTGATGTGAATCTTAAAAAGGAGCAGTTGTATTGAAAGTGACGCCATTTCAGTTAAATGGGGAATTGTTCAATCTTAATTAATGCTTAAAGAATTAACTAATGTACAGTGGAACTGATAAATTAGAATGGAGTAATATAATAAAGCTCTTCAATTGGTTGTGTGCTTATAGGATACCTAGTCTTAGAAGTAGCAGCCTAGAGTCTGAGAGACGTTAGCTGCAGTTGTATCTAAGACTAGGTAATGCCCATAGTGTGGATGTGAGTTACTTATATATTCTTTACTTTTTGTGTTTCTATATGCTACTCCACCCTGTCGGTAAGGGCAACTGACACCCCGGGGATTCTGAGCCCTGGGGGGGTGTTTTCCCCAACATTCTGATGGGAGGTTGAATGGCTGACTACCCCCTTTGGCCCCGCTCTCTTCTCTTGGTAGATCTTAGTGCTGGTAGGCACAGTGGTTAGTTTTACCCATATATGTGTGTAGAGGGCTGTAATGGCTTGTGGTTATTTCACACACATATATTCTGGATATAGTATCCTATGGACTACTGTAGGTGTAACGTGTATAGGCTGTGATGGCTTGAGGATCCTTACTCGGTGTATGGGCTGTAATGGCTTGAGGTATAATACCCGACGTATGATAGACGTTATGCGAGCTGTGGTGGCTCCCGGAAACTACCTGGTTAATTTTGGTTGTGAGGATTGTGTGGAGATTAGCCCAGGTGTCTGCGGGCAAGCCTATGTGGTGCACGTGGTGCAGATTGTGGAGCTTGACCCATGATGATACGGGCAAGCCTTTGGAGAGAGATGCACAGGACGTATGTCGTTGGGGCAAAGCGGCAAACCAGTGGGGAAGTAGTAGCGGGGTACCCTTGACATTCTTTACTATATTCTATATTCTTGTATGTGTTACTTGGTGAGAGTAGCCATGGTGAGGTTGGGAACATAGTATACCTGTTTAGGTGACGAGTTAGTTTCACTTGTTGTTCACTGGGCTTTAGCATGCTTTCTTTACTTTTGCACGAGAGTCTTGGGGAGGATCCTACTGAGTATACTGTTATACTCACCCTATGTACATATAAACTGTTTTTCAGGTCACTTGGAGCAGGTTGGAGATCAAGCTGGTTACTACTAGCTTGCGGTTGGAGGAGGAGCTGTTCGGGCTTGTGGTCGCTGTCGTTTTACTTTCTTTTGGGTACTTTTAGTTTCCCCTTTCAGTTGTAGTACTTTTGCATGACATTTCATATATGTACTTGGGTTTCTTTTACATTTCAGTTATGAGTTGGAGTTGGTTGGATTCTATTCTATCTCTCTCTTCTGCATGTGTTCTCTTAGAGGGTAATGCCTCCCATTTGTGTGTGTATTATACCCTCGGTGCTAGTCGCCAACCCGGGGCCTACTGGAGGCGGGACTCGGGGGTCATTATCTCCCTTTTCACATTGCCGGCCCAGGAGGGGTACACTTTGTGGTGAGGGGGTCGTGACAATATAATTTTAGTATCACTATGAAATGTTCTAAATTTTTATAGTTATATGAGTTGTATTATGATTTGGAGGAAGATGAGGAAAATGAAATATCACCTTTTGGGGAACACTTCGAGCTCACTGATGACATTGAAAATTTACTGGAGGGAATAAAAGAGGTGATCCTAGTGGATATAATGGATGAACATGAGACATATTATACCTAAAATAAAGAGGAAGAAAATTAATTTCTTTATCATTTTGAATTTTTTTGGGAAATTAAATTACAATGAAATTATCCCTTTGATTATTCTGTTAATATATATTGTATGTAGAAAAAAATAACTATGAAGAAGATATTTTACAAGTAGAAATGATTGATGTGGAGTTTCTAGAATTTATCATACCCCCACCATGCATGTTTTTCTAAATTGTGAAGGTGTGGTTCTGGTGTACTCTATACATGGAATTATCAAAAACAAACCTAAATAAATGCATGTTCGGAAAATAAGATGTTATGGTTCAAGTCAAAGAATCCCCAACCACCATCAATCATTGGATAACAGTTGGTACTTCCCTCTAATGGAAATATTAATTCAGGGCCCACATATAAGATTTTAGTAAGAATTAAATTTACTTGATTTTTAGAAATTTAGATTATAGTTTGAATGTTAGAATAAGTATAGCATGCATCCCACTACCTCCTATATTTTTTTGATTAAATGACACAACCCTTGTGGTTTATTGAGTAATTTTATTCTTTTGTTCATGAAAATATAAGAACGCTCTAAATAACTAAAGAGTAAATATGACTAATCTTTATTTTGAAAGTAAGTTATCTTTTATTATTTCCCTTTCAAACAATCTATATTTTATTTCATGTTTTATTATCATTATGATTAAATTTCATTCCCACAATTCATTTATGTTCTACTTGGATTATCTAGAGACAAGGCTTTCTTAAGAATCATGTGATGCCTTGTTTAGGATTTAAATGTTAATGAGATTGAATTATTAAAATGGAGAATTTAATTTCTATATTAAAACATGGTTATTGAAATAATGATTCTTGATTTGATGGAATTGAATGATTCATGGAAATGAAATTTCACAACAATTTTTCATTATTTGAATTACTAAATTTCATTTTAATAGAATTTTCACTACTATTCTAGACTTGATTTACATTCCAATATCATATTTCATATTCCAAAGAGGATTTCTTGACCGAATAAATCGTATTTTACTTAAAAATATTTCTTGAGTGTTCCTTGTACATGACAATGACTAGAACATGCATTAAAACTTGTAAATTATTCTAATGTATACAAATAAATTTGAAATTGATGTGCCATATTTTTATAATCTAGTTTATCTTAAAATACCACCTATACATCAATACATTTTTAGAATATAAAGACCATGAATGATTTATTTATGGATGAACCATATTTTAAACCAATTTTATCTATTCCTACCATACTCTTGGTATTTTCATGTCATATTAATGCTGATTTGTGGGGGTGAATGGACTTCTTATTGAAGGGATGGAATACACTATAAGTAAGAGGTGTGGGGTGATATTGGGGTAATAAATAAATTTCATTGATTCATTTAGTGTACATAATTATATTCCCCTCTTAAAAACAAAAATATAAGAAGAAAAAGGGTTGCGACTTAGAAGAATAAAAAATCATCCTCATTGGACCGATGATTTGTATCATATTTAGATTTGTTGTGGTTAAGAGGTTTATTCTATGCCAAAAAATTTGAAAAAAACGTACATTAATAATAAGAAAGGTATATAAATATTCATGAAGGTTCACTTCATTCATTATGATTTCATTATTCATAACCATTTCTTTGATTTTTGGGAAATGGGAGTTACGACAATGAAGGGAAGAATTTATTTACACATTTATTATTAAAATAATAAATTTTACTTAATATATAAACCTCATCATTAAGCCTTAATTTTCAAAAATAAATTACTACCAACCATAAGTCTCAAATTCATTTGATCCTTTAAGAAAAGACAACATGATTTTATGTGACTTTTGTCTTTACAAAGTGGAGAATGTAGTCCCATTACCAGAATAAGGATAAATAATATATTCTTAGGATGTGAGTAGATCTCTAACTAAATTTCATCATGTTTCATGAGAGAAAATATTCCAAATATAGGTATATCATGATTTGTGATGTTTAATAATAATTAATTAAGGATATTGAATGGATAAAATGAGAAGTTCCATAATTTTTCAATGGGGAAAATTAAAATATAATAATTATTTATTTATTATAAAATTGTGAAATAAAATAAATATTTTATGTTTATTTTATAAAATATTATCTAACATTTAAAATGTTTTCAATTTATTTCATTATAATTTAAATAATAACAAAATTGGAGCCTTTTTAATTCCATGATGGCATTTTATGTTTGAGGAAAAGCATGGTTTGAGGGTGTGATAATTGGTAAAGATAATATTTCCCATATTTTTAAAATTAATTTAAATTATTTAAACCCTTAAAATTTATCAATTCAAGTTTATTTTATACAATTTTTTATTTATCATGTATTTTGTGATAAAAGTTGAAAATTAAATAATACTTGAATATTAATCGATTTTAATTACTTTTGTATTTCATGAGAATTTTTTGAAATATTGATCCAATTTATGGGATTCTTTTTTTATGACTACTTTTTTTATTAAACATTTAATTTTTTACCAAGATGTTATTAGAATGTATGAAGGACATAAAATATTAATCAATTCATGAAATTAGTTTGGATGGCAGGGAAGACCCCACCCCAGAAATGAGGCATAAATCATGATATACACCTCTAATTAAGGATATTATTACTGGATTAAAAATAATATTAATATGATCATTTACATGTTAATGTTTATAGGATTATTGAATCATTAAATGTGTATTTGTATGCTCAATATTAAAGGTTGATTAAAGACACATTCATCTAGAATAAAAACCGAGATTAATTAAGTTATAACATTTTTTTAATGATGATAATGAAGATAAACTTTAGATGAAAAATGTACAACATATTTTCAAAAAACATTCTTGAACAAAACCTTTCATGAATCAATCAAAAAATTGAAATCCAAGTACAAACATTAGATGTAAATATTTAGGAATAGAAATTTTCACCTATTTACTACATTTATGTCCCGAAAAAATTTAATGGTTTGTTATGACACCATAAAGATTCTTCTATTCATATAAATAAAAGTCTAGCGTGAATTTAAGATAATATTGATCAATTTTTGAATCTCGAATTATAGCCATGCTTCAGGTTTTTTCTTTCTTTCCTTTTTTATATTAGTTTCCTTTCTCATGTTACACAATTAGCAGATGTTTTTATTAAAGTGTTCAGATTTCTGCTTTCATCCTTTTTTCTCTTGTAACACTAATATCATTTTCTCTCAGTTCCATATTTCCCTTGTGATATATTTACAAATTTCAATGGAATGTGACTAAAAAGAGACCTATAAATGGGGTAGGTTTCATGGAATTCATTGTTATTATGCTTCAATTAAAAATGTTTTAAATCTATTTGTGGTGGATTAATGTATATGACAGAGGTGTGGTGATCATTCACAAAGTCCCTATTTCAAAATAAATTATTTTTATTTGATTCATTATGTTTACCATATTTCTATTGGAAAACCCCTTCATATTGAGGATTTGGGGTTGACATAAGATATGAAATGGCATATTGTATAGCTGACTCTTTTAGGAATACAATTATAGATTAAGGTATTATACTATTTGACAATTGGAGGTGGTGTGGTATGGTATGATGGTAGAATTAGATAATCACACACTCAATAAATTTAATGAATATAAGTTATTATTGTGCTTTCATAAAATGAAATATCATATTGAATTTTTACAATAAATATATAATCAAATAACTCGCATTGTCCAACCCTAGGACGATGTTCTTTCTTCCCTAATTTCATTTTGTCAATATATGCAACTAAATATAGATTTAAAGTATTAATTTAATTATTTTAATATCACATAATTAAAAAAATCAAGGAAATCCTTCTCTTAATTAATAAAAAATAAAACATACATATATATTATGTGAATTAGAAATAATTATAGAACCAACTATGGTGCTCCTAAAAAGAGATTTCATTGGTCTTCATCTGTACTTCTTGAGGAAAATTAAATTTTTGTTGTCACGCCCTTTGACTTGTGTCCATAATCTACATCTTCCATCTTAAGGGATATTAATTTTATATAAATGAATATTTTAGTGACATAAATTCCTATAAGTTCCATCATCATATTGGAAAAGATAATACTATATAAATTTATGTGTTATTTAAGGAATGTAACTGAAATTGTGATGTGATCATGAAGAGATTATGGGTACATTGAAATCAAGATATATTTTGAGTGTTGGTAAAAATATAGGATTCCATTCCATTAACAGGAGACTATAGATACATAAAATAATTGATTCTCTATTTTATATAGTAATGTCGAAGGCTAAGCCATCGTGTTTCCCCATTGAGAAAATTATACACCGTATAAGGTTTGGTTACTCCATAGATGAGAAGTTATAATGAATTACTAGATTTTTTATTGGGAAATGATTCCAAAAAGAGACATACCATTTCGAGGGTATCTCCACATTATTTTTTATGAAGAATATTATGGTCTTCATGGAAGGATTATTGACTTTCTCCTTATAATGAGAGGTTGAGAGATTTGACATTTTAACTAACAAGGGGTTAAGAGGCTTAGTAAGACTCCTATATTCCACAAACCAAACAACAGAAATGTGTTCCATTGTATTTGGTTCATATGAACCATTCATTTTATTTCTTCTTAGGCTAGCACAATTTGGGTGAACTGAGGAAAATTTTTTATATGTTTTATTTCTTATAGTCCCTTGTAAATGGAAAACAATGTAGAGAAAAATAGTCTATGTCACATCAAGATAAGATGATAATAATCAATATATTTATGTTTCAAAATTGTAATATACATAATTCACCCCAAGGTAATCTCCATGATAAGGTAATAAAAGTATGATATGGTAAAAAGGATTAAATTCACCCTAAATAATTATTTTAAGATAAAATAGAAAAAAATTCACTACATTTATCAATTATGACACACTTAGTGGGTTTGATAAGGAGAATAGAAGTTGAAGTAGAGATATATGATGATAAATTTAATATTCATTAAAAGATTCAATAGAAGATACCTCAAGAGAAGTGGTAAAATTAAAATAAAGTGTAGAGGGAGAACTATACATCTTTATTGAGAATGAATAAGAAGAAGATACATATATATGGTTATGGAAGAACGTGATTCATTTGTGGATAAGTATTTTAATTAAAAGCTCCCTCAACAAAGCAAAGATGAATATGTGGTGGGACACATAGAATAAGAGAATCTTATTGAGAAGTACTTTTATAATCTATTAGAATCTTTTTTAGAGGACATCCATGTGGTCTCTAATTGGAAAAAAGTACTGATTTATTATATATAAATCATCATTAAAGCTTCCAATGAAAGATGAATCCACAACAGTGATGGTCTATGAGACTCCATACATTATCCTTCCACCACAAATTGACCAGTTATACTATATTGATTAAGGGGTGTACCTAGAGAACACTATATAAGGAGAATGTTAATAAGAAGAAAACCATATCATATTTTAATAGGAGATGATATGGGTATTTGTATTAATCAAACCAAATCCTATTTAATATTCAAGATAACCATGGTATTTTTAACTATTCTAAAAAAAACAATAAAACATATTTTAATGGAGTACCCCATGATTACCCTCCCTTATAAATTTATTATTATTTTATTAATATTAAATAAAATTTCTTATATTTATTTTTTATTTATATACGTTTCAGAAAGTAGAAAAAATCCAGGATACTAGATCAAGATATCTATAAATTATCCCAAGGGATATATTAACTCAAACCTACTGATACAAATAAAATTTAGATGGTTTTTATTCATTAAAACTATTTAAACGGTATTGATTTGTTTTCATTTCTTTTCATTGCACAATGGGGAGTGTTAAAAAATAATGTGGGGATTTAGACATATTTAGATATCATTTAGGTTTAATTTAAAAATTCTATAATTAGAATGACATTTTAATTACTATTTTTAATTATTAGTATATTTTTAGGTTATGAATATTGAGTTTGATTATTCCACGCATAGTAAAAGATATTTGATAGTTATGAGAAATCATATATTCCAATTTTTTATTTTCATGGTTACTCATGGGATTTTCATCTATTTTAATGAAAATTGTATTTTGAAAACATAGAAATGGGTTGTGATTTATTTTTATTTATATGGCTTTATCATTATAACATAACAGACTTGATTTCTAGTTTTAAACCTAGGTAACATAGAAGTTTTAAATAGAACACAATAGGGATCAAACATAAAATATTATTACACATTCCCTTTGATAATTGAGTATAATTGGATATTTGGATCCTGTAATGAAATTATAAAATATTTAGGCACTGTTTATGTGAGAAATAAATTCCTTAGGTAAATTCTATACGATATTTCACATAACTGTCTTGGAATAATTAAATAAGTGCATATTAAACCAAATGAATTATTTTATGTCATGGGGAATGTTGAAAAAAATAAAGAAGGGGAAAATTAACATATAATAATATAATTTGAGTTGTATCTTGGAAGGGGATATTGAAATTCACTTCATGGAACTAGGTGATAAGAATTTTAGAATGCATACCTTTAAAAAATTTATTCCACAACAATCTCTTTATTTTGCTCTTAGAATTATAGTAATAACATGGACTGAAGTAAGGCTATTGAATTACATCATATTGTGGGGAGAGACAAGTAATAGTAAATCAATTTCATTTTTAAATAATATTCACTAATTAAATTTTATTATGTCCCCTTAAATATACTAATTTAAATTAATTTTTAAAATGAAAATGATATAATTTTATTCATTTTAAAATCATTTTAATTCATTATACTGTTTCATAAAAAAGGTTAATTTTCAATTTCTCTAATTTAAAATTGATAAATGAATATTTTCAAACAGCAATCCAACATCATCTTAGATTGATTTATTATTATTTTATCGAAAGATAATTTTTTTGGGAATAGTAGAAAATACCTGTTTTTAGAAAAATTATTATTTTACATTTATGAGTTTATAATATATATTTAATCTTTGGATATTTTTTAATATATAATTTCATCATTTTTATTTATAATGATCCAATAAATTTGATTTGGAACAATATTAATCATATTCTAATATAAAAAATTATAATTAAAAATGCATTTTCTAGAAAAATGATTATCATTTCATTGTGTGGTTTTGATTTATAATTAGTTTATTATACTTATAGAAATTTATTTTGATAAGATATAAACAATTTTTTAAATATTATATCCAAAATTTATAATGAGGCCACTTATATTTTATTCATTATGAAGAGTTACTTGGAAAAACAATTGTTATCATGTTATGAGTTAAAACAGGTTAAAAGGATTAAGACAACATTTATAATTGTTAAAATGACAAAAAAACGAGCCAAAATATTATTTTATTATCTAATTTTGACCCTATCGTATGTCCCATTTTTATATGATTCATTTTATAGCCATGTTTCTTCATTAAGTCATTAATATATTTTAATGTTTTAAAAAATCCACAGGGTGTCCTATTAGTCACTTATAAATGTAAACCATGTTTCCTATCATCTACAAACTTTAGGATCATATTATATTTCTAAAACCTTCCAAAATACTCTCCCAATATCCCTAACATTTCCTAGAGTTACTTTTTTCATAAAACTTTCTTGATATGAATATCATTACAAATATAAGGTGGTTTTCAATTGATGAGATATAATCCTAAACTGAGTATTTTATTCTTATTTATTATTACACATCCTTAAAAAAATTATAAACAATATGATATAAAAAATAATTATCTCTTATATACATAAATATAATTATGTTTATTTTCTTACCATTTTTCATATACTTATTCATTTTAATGAAAATGAAAGCATATTTCATTCGTATGTGAAAACTACCTCCTCCCGAAGATGATGAATTTTAGTTTTTATTTATGAATCTTATATAAGTCATAATAGTATATCCAAATGAATTAATATGATATAATAATTGTATTTATTACAATATTCATCATACCGAATTCATTTGGGTCTTACTAACCAAGCATCATCAAAATATATGATGTAACCTTAAACAATTATGTGATTAATTATAACATTAAAGTAAGTGAAATAAAAAAATAAAATGCTAATGAAAATGAATAATATTATTAAGAATTTAAATAATTAACAATGAATTATTTTTTGGGAATATAAATAACATACATAACTTGTCATCCTATGGGTAAGGGATCTCTTGTCTCCGTTACATTTCCTCGAGACTTAAGGAATTTTAACCACATGTTTTATTTTATATGGAATATAAAATGACTTATGGGAGAAGATTGTAATTATTTTAAAAAAATTAATATGTCTACAAATTTATTCAAATTTATTATCTTTAATTTTTCATTGGTCCAATGGTTATCAAGTCGTAAGGGATAATCTATCTTGATACGCACTTTAAAAATGTTCTAAATATTTATTTATAATTTTGTTCTTATGTGTCCATATTTTTTTATGGATGTGTAGATTATTAATTATATGAATTAAAAATATCATCTTACATATCCTTTAAATTTTTTTTATAAAATTATCCTAGTAAAATAAATTTATGAATTTCATTTGAAATGATTGACTATATTAACTTAGTATAAAAGAACCTATTTTAAATTATATTTTATGAAAAATTATTCTTCCCACGAAAACCATTATTTTATATTTTTATTCCATTATAATCTTCCATGTTTTCTAGATTTCAAAACCCTTTGGGTATTTTAGTTTTTAAAATGTGGTTTTAAAGGAATGTGATGTATCAAAATATATTAATATTTTCTTTATGGGTTTAGAAGTATATTTTTATGATTTTTAATAATGAAAAGAATGGTTTTATGTGTTTAATAAAAGTTATTTTCCTTAGACATTGTTTATAAAAATGGGTGAGACCTATATAAATATCTAATGTATTTTTTAATGATTATGTTCTCTAGAGAAATATTTTTGAATTAACTGAGTAGGTTATTAAAATTGTAAGGGCTCATATATGGGGTATTTTAAGGGTTATATGAATCTTATATCCCAAGGAACATTCATAAATTTAATTTATATTTAAATTCCTTTTGATTTAAATCCTTATATTCCATAGGATAATACAATTATATTTGGTATAAAGGAATGATTATACCATTTATGGGAAAATTTTATTTTTTATGAATTTTTTTTTCATGTGCTCTTATTTCTTCGAGAAAATCTTCATGATTTTGATTATTTAATTATTATTTATTTTAATGTGTTTAATTAAAACATTGATCATTAAATATAATTTCATGTATAAGATAATTATAATTTGAGAATAAATTTAATTATTTTAATGTAAAACACTCTCTTGTATGATCACATTTCATTAATATAGAATAACGAGTTTATTACAATTTTTATATAAGTTCCTTAGTGATATTTTTTTACATGTCCCATTTTTCCAATAAAAATTATATATTTTAAGGATGAGAAGGAATAATGATGAATTCAAGTTGAAATCATGAAGTTTTTTCATAAAAAAGAAATAAAGGCCCATTTTTTGCTGTTTTATATTTTGAAATAATTTACATTGAATGGATGTGAACACTTTATATTAAATGGGTTTTATATAAGAGTAATGAAAAATTACATAAAATAATAAAACTAAAAAGGTATTATGGATAAAAGGAAAATTAATTTATTTTAAAATTAAATTATATATTGAATAAGGAGTGGATCTATATAGTGTGTTTCAAATAATGTATTTATACGAAATTTGTGGATAAGATGTTATTTTTGTATAAATTGTAATTGTTATGTAACTGAAAATTTATTATGTTTAGTAGAATTATGGATATTTTGGATTAATAGAAATAGTTGAATATAGGATGTCATTATTAACGATATATCAGTGTGTATGATTCTTATAAATAGATTTTTATGAATTTTTTGTAAAATCCTCTGATCCTTTATTGTTTTTTGTAAATATAGGGAATGAGTAGGATAAAAACTAACAAAGGTGGTGATGGAAAATATTTTGTTTTTATGAATGAGAAACTGAATGAAATGGAAGTTATAGTGAAAACTATTATCATTATTCATAACTATCTAGCATGATTTTTATTATTCTTTTAAACCAAGGTGAGTTTTCCAATGAACCAAATAAGAGAAAAATAGTGGTACATGGATGTTTAGTTAATAAATATCATAAAGGTAAAACTATTTCACATCTTATGTGTCCAGAATATGGGAATATGTACCTAAGGAAATGTATTATATTAATGGGGGATTTTTTTGTAACTCCTCAACCCCAATTCCCCCGAGTTAGTGAATTATTTTATTACAATGACAAGATCACAAGAAATAAAATCCCAAAAGTACCGATGAGTTTTATAGTCTTAAAAATAATAGATACAAACATATGTTTTACATTACATTATGAAATGAAAAACAATAAATTATCTTCTTGGAAAATAATTATATCTATTTGAATATAACTATGGGTAAGTAATAATATACTACTTTTCATCTTGGTAGAAAATGAAACATAATAAATCGGTGATATCAGATTATTAGTAAGGATTAACAATATAGAGGAAGCTATTGTAAATAAGCCTAAACTTTTACAAAAAGGATTAAAATTAAAACACAAGACATCTAAACCTAATATTAATCATAATATGGAAACAATAAATCAAATAATTCCATTTAATCATTCAAACAGATAATCTATTAGTCAAATAATCATAGGCAATATTAATTACATAACTAGGAAATACATAATGTCAGACTTCAAAACCATACCATCAAGGCCTCGTTATAAGACCATAAATAACCATATCATCAAGGACTCATTCCAAGACCCTATTTTGTCTCATGAGACGTAATGATTCATCAAAGGATTACATCGATCCCCTCCTATCCATTACTATTTCCAATGCATTCATCATACGAAATGGGTGAAACATAATATGAATATTTGTATTAAAACAATAATAAAAATGTTAATACTTGAACAATAAACCATGAATGGGTTAAAATAGCATATAAATTGTCAAATATATAATAAAAACATTAATACAATATTGAATATTGCATCATAATAAATCAACCTCAATCAAGCATAAAATCCAACAATAAATTTTTACATAAATTAAAATAATCTAAGAAATTCATTACATTTATTTGAGTGAAATAACCTTCTTTTTCATTGAAATTATTTAAAAGACACAAAATTATACAAGAAAAAATTTATTATGAAAAAAACCTTGTAATATTTTAATTATATATTAATAATATAAAGGCATCAAAAAGTTGAAATTAGTAATTCATGCCATATAAGTTAAAAAACATTTCTTCCCTAATTTGTTGAAAAGTTCATAAAGTACCTCGTTTAGAAAATGAAAGGAAGATTCCTTTCAAAATGTTTTATATAAAAATTAAAACATGGGTAGAAATTTCATTAAAATTCTTTTAATAATATTTTGAAATATATTTTAGGAAACATGGACATGGGTGATATATATGTACCAGTAGATACTTACATATAAACTATCTCAGATAATAATGTGATTTTGAAATTAACACTTACCATTAACTTACCTTTAGTGGAAGGTGAATTACCATACTTTATAATTTTTAAATAATGTTATTAAATTATACATGGACCATATCAATATTTACGATATCAAATATGATCCTGTTATATAATTCTATTTATAATATATCTATATTTGAATTATTTTGTGTGTTAACCGCTTCATTTTCCCATTCGTGTTTTGTCATGTTAATAATGCCACTTTTGAATATGATTTATTTTATAAATATGTATAATGATATAATGCTAATTTTTTTCAATTTAACATATAAATTTAATGATCATTCTAGAATGGTTAACATGGAGAACGAATCTCACCTCATTGTGGAGACGGTAGGTTGTACGCACGCACAAGCAACCGAATCATTCTGTTGATGGATAAATGGTAAGGAATTGGATGGTATATTAATTATAAAGAATAATTATCATATCATATTAAATATATATATCCACCATACTCATTATAATACTCATCGAAATAAATTATTCCTTAATAACAAATTACTGCACGAGGTAGAGACGGTAAGCTGTACACACACACACAATGTGATATTGCTATTTATAGGATGGATAAAGGGATAAATATGGGTTTTCCATAATTATAATAACATCTATGATTTAATATTACACTAGTGTCATTATTTTTGTATGGAAACAACGTATTAATATATCTTAAAATATGGAAAGTAATTGAATGGAATTTGAAAAACAATTACGTCTTCGTTCAGTGTCACCTTTCGATTATCACAAATGAAATCCTAAGGATGACCGTCTGAAAAATGTATGGCCCCTAGGATGAATTTATGGATGTTATTAAGATATGTGTTTAGTTTTTATCCGAGGTAAATTGCTTTACATGTGTGAATAAAAGGGAAGGATATGTTCACTTTTATGTGAGAGGGGATGGGCAGTTTGGGAAAATCCAAAACCATAAAATTGTAATAAATTTATTTTAGGTTTAATATACATAAAAAATTAGTTATTTTTAATATAATATTAGTATGGATATAAATAATCTCAACCAACTATATTAATAGGAGTTTAGGACATAAAATTAACCTTATATTTTGGATTTAACCCTTAACTAAAGAGTTTAACTCTTACCGTGTTTACTTTTATTTTTATAATATAGGGTTAATAATGTTACTATAAATTTTAAAAAGAACCCAAATTGGAAACATAATGAAATATTTTATAATTTATTATTTATTTACCCAATCCCAAGATATTTAAGAATTTTATAACAAAAAATAAAATATATTTTATTTTAAAGTGTCATTTATGTGAATTTTAATACCATTCGATATTTTCATTTCAAAAAATATAAAACCATCATTATAAGTTTAAAAAATACTTCATTAACTCACTAAAATCTCTATATTATTTATTATGTTTTTTTATGCCATAAAAACAATAAATATATATTTATTTTAATATTTTTGGGTTCATTTATTTGATATTTCAATTTATTAAAAAATTGTATCATTATTTTTTCATCATTAACGGTAGTTAATTAATCTAGAAAAATTATAAATAAATTTCTATGATATGGTAAATAATTTTATATTTGTAGATACTAATTATTATCTCTTTAATCTCTGGTATATATCTACATTAAAATTATTATACTTATAAGAAATGAGAGTGTCACATTTTGTCACATTCATTAATTTTAATAATATTCATGTCATATTCATTGAAAAGGGTCCAATAACTGATTATAATTATAAATATAGGTGATAATAGTCTAATTTAGTCATTCAATTATATTTTTATAGTTTTTAGGTTAATTTTATATTATTATTTTTACCTTTAGTTAACCGATTTACCCTTAAACGCAGTAATAAGAAATTACTAAATTTACTATTTATAATATCCAAAAAAAATACTAACCTATCAACATAACTTATACAAATTGATTAAATATATGGAATAATTTTTTAAAAATTTAAAACTCCTATTTTTCATTAATTAATATAAAATTAATCCCCGTCGATAAAACTGGATAAAAAGTTTTTAAAATGTAGAAACCTTCAAATGTTTAGTACGTGTTTATATATAATTTTAATTTCAAAATAATTACAATTACATATATTATATTAATTTATAAAAACAAAATATAATTTTACATTAAAAAATTATAAGGATAATATAATAATATAAATAAAGTAGATGAAAATCAGATTTGAATTAAAATACATTATTTTTCATTATTCAATAAAATATGAATGTTATCAGAAAAAATCTATAATTTTGTCCAGAATAAATTTTTATGTAACACATATACATATGAATTTAAATTTGTAAAATTGGATATATGAAATTTTCAAATGTTGGATTTAAAAATGGTTCTCCAATAAAAGGTAGTAAAACACCATTTTTAGAAAAATATTTTTTAAAAACAAATTAATTTGTTCTTATATCATATCTAAGAAACAAATGAGATGATTATTAAAAATATATGGAATATATAAAATTCAAAATGTGGATAATAATATTTATAATTTATTTTTAAATGTCTAGTCACGATGTGCTCAAACATTGTGTTGAGTGCAAGGCAAACTGTTGAATTATTTAAAAAGAATTGTATCATGGAAGCATTGGGTATTGCATTCTTCCATACATCAAGTAATTTCATCTTAGAAATTTCTAGAATATTAATTCCTAAAAAAATTAATGTGGTTCTTCATAATAAGTTCCTCAGGTTCCCAAATTTCCTCTTCCATTTTATGGTTTCTCAAAATAATTATTACTAGAAGAGTTGTCCGATTTCGCAAAACTTGTTCTATAGTATCAAGAATCTTGATTTTCTGTTCATAGTAAGAAAGATCATGTACTATTTCAATTTCATTTAAGGTGAGTACATGTGGTGGGTATATCATTTATTTCCCTAATAGTAATTTGTTGAACACATCATGAACATTGGAGAGACTTTGAGGCATTTTTAAATGGTATGCTACAAATCTAATTTGTTCAGAAATTTCAAAAGATCTGATTATCCTGGGACATAATTTACCTTTCTTACTGAATCATATACAACCATTTCATGGAAATACCTTAAAGAAAACATGATCTACCACTTGAAAGTTAAAATCATTCCTTTAGTTATTAACATTGATCTTTTTCTTACTTGGAGTTGTTTTAATATAGGTCTGAATAGTTTTTCCTTTTCTGTCGTTTCCTAAACAATCTATGGACCTATAAGTTTTCTTTCACCAAAATCATCCCAAAATGTATTTTTAAGGCATATCATTTCTTATGACACTTTATATGGTGTCATATGAATATATTAATGTATGTTATTTTTATAATAAAATTATGCTATAGGTAAATACTGATCCCATATACCTTGTAAGTCATGTGAGCAATATCTCAACATGACTTCTAAGGATTGAATAGTATATTATGATTTTCCATCAGTTTGATAATGATAGGAAGTTCTCAAACAAAGAACATTATCTAGGTCCTTGTGAATTAATTCCCATAATTGTGATGTCAAATGGAGATCATGATCAGAAACAATCGATAAAAGAACACCATGAAGTCTTAAAACATCATTAATATATAGCCTTGCTAAATGTTCAAGGGGTAAATAATCTCATATAGAACAAAAATTTACTAATTTGGTATGATGATAGACAATAACACATATCAGATCAATTATTCTGGGAGTCTTCTGTAGACCCATGATAAATACTATCATAACATCATCCCATTTCCACATAGATATAAGAAGAGGTTGCATAAATCCTCTAGGATATTGTCTTGCAACCTATACTTATTGACAAAACGAAAATCATTGCACATAATTATCAATTCCCCTCTTTATTTTTTCCCACAAAAATGTAAAATAAAACATCTACACATCTTACTGCCACTATGGTGTATACATTAATTGGATATTTGATCATCATCTAATAATTCACATTTTTATCTCAGGTGTAGTAAGAACAGAAACCCTCTTCCCAAATTTCAAAGTCCCCTATTAATAAAATAATTCAATAAATCTCACATAAATAATAGATTTTATTTCCTTTTGAAAATCCTCATCATAGAACTGATAACTTATTATCCTTTCCAATAATGATGGTTTAGTAACATTTTTAAGAAGTAGTGATGTTTCATCTTCCATGAAAATTACCATATTATCTTAACTAGATCTAAGAACATAAGATCCATTTCAATTGCCATTTGGTTTATAACTCCATGGTCTTTTCTTCTCAAAGAATCTACCACATTATTTTCCTTCCATAGGTGGTAGTGTATCATGAAGTCATAATCCTTGAGTATCTCAAGCCATCTATTTTGTCTCATACTGTTTTTATTCTATGAGAGAATATATTTCGAACTCTTATAATCTGGATATATCTCACCCCTTCCACCATATAGATATTTTCTCCATATATTCAGGGAAAATATTATTTCTTCTCACTCAAGATCATTATTTGGGTAGTGTTATTCATGGATTTTTAATTTCATCAATGAATAAGAAATAACTCCATCATAATATATAAAGATATAACCAGGTCCATTCTGTGATGTATCACTATAAATAAAAGACCCATCATTTACATATTTAAATTTCAAGATATGATCGTTAGCTAATATTCTCATCAATTTATAAAAGAAAAACACACACATTTTTCTGAACGAATTTAACTCATTTTTGTCTGAGCTGGGTTAATGAGTTTTCTCATCAAGAAAAATTATGGATGAAATGCGAATAGTGACCTGCTAATCCTTTTAAAATTCATACCTAAGTTATAATTACTACTAGTATCCATTTTTTATTTCCTCGGCCTTTGTAGGATCAATAGAGATTCTATCCTTTGAGACAATATATCTATGAAATGAAATTTATTGATTCCAAAATTCACACTTTCTGAATATCCCATATAGTTAATTTCATCTAGGAGTCTTCAGAACAATCTCCATGTGGATATCATGGTCTTCATAGATTTTAGAGTATACCAATATATAATCAATAAATATAATAAAAAAATAAACAAAATATTCCTCAAACACTCTATTCCTTATATTTATGATAATTAATGGTTCCTCATTCAATATGAATGGAATTACTGTAAATTTGAAATTCCAATACCAGGTTTGGAATATTGTATTTGGAATATCTTACCTATGTAGAAAAAATTATGATATTTATAATGAATTTAAATCTTTAAATAATGTAGATCACCAAGAATGTGATCAAAAAAATCTTCAATGCAAGGAAGATGGTACTTATTCTTTATTTATTAACATTGATTTGTCTATTTTCAATTCATAACCTCATAGATTCATCACTCTTCTAAACAAAACTAACTGGGGATCTCAATGGAGAAACACTAGGGTGACTAAATCCATTATTATTAACTCCTATAGTTTTATATTCAGATCTACTAATTCTATAGTGGTGATTATATATGTAGTTTTTGATATTGTACATGCATCAAGGATTAAATCAATAGTAAACTCAACTTTCTTCTTTGTAGGATGTCAAGGTTAATCCTATGGAATCATATCAATATATTTTCATACAATTTGTACATCCTCATTTTTAATATTTCTTCCTTCAGCCCTTAATTATATTTCTTCTCCTCCCCCTCAATCTTATTCACTAATACAACAAAGGGTGGGTTTTGATACGAATCAGGTGATGAAGATTCTTCTCTTGTGATAAGGGATTCTACATTTTAATCACAAATCACAACATCCTACTTCATTTAATAAATTTTCGAATCATATTTTAATATCGAATCTATACAAAGGATTATATGAATGATGTCCATAGATGGGTTGATAAAGTCAATAGATAAAGAATGTTTATATGCCATAATGTGAACTTCCAAAAACCTAATTGTTGTAATGGGACTTCCCATAGGGGTATTGAATAACAACTCCCTTTTTAATGTGAATTAGAATAATCTATTTTTTATGAAAACTAGAAAGATATAAAAGAATTAAAGGATCAAGAATCAAATAAATCATTGGTCAAATTTTAGGAAATAATTGAATTACATGCCACCACATCACTAGGTTCTTCATCCATAGTAGTTGTGATTACAAATTCATAGCCTTTCTCCCTTTACCTTTTTTGGAATGTTTTCTTGATGCTTAGTAAAATCACTTTCATAATGTCTCATATATTCCTAATTTTAGTATTGAACATTGGTAACTACATTCTTCACCTTCAAATCATGGACTTGGTGACCTTTTTCTCCATACATGTAGAAAACTCCCATAACCATTAGCAATGTTCCTGGGTGTTTCCTCCAACAATTATTTCAGGGTAGAAATTCATCTTTTCCTTTCCCCCCATTACTTATTTTTCTAGAGTGTCAGTGCCCCTCTTCTTCTCACACTTTAATTTAATGTCATAAGACATAGAGAATTAAATTTCAGTCTTGATAGAACATGTGACTATATCTCCATATGATGATAAAAATATTTAGATCATTTCCTATTGGAGGAATGGTTTTTACCCTTCAAATAATCAATCAATATTACTAATTGGATTACGTATGTAGTCAGCAACATGCACTGCTAAAAATGTGAAGTTTTCTTGATAGATTGAATCCTTCTCATCACCTTCGACCATAGACATCAAAATCACATCTCCATAACTTCTCATAGATCATAAGAAACGTATTTTTGTAGTAAGAGTTCTTTAAATTCCCTCAATTCCGTATTTTATACTTCTTCATCTAGTTTCATGTTTTGAATTAATGAACACCATGGATCTGTATCTCTTAAAAGATGATAAACTTGCACAATAAATTTTTCACTTTCATTACTCCACACAGAATGAAATATTTTCCCTAAAGAACATAAAAATTTCTTAGATATAAATGGATTTTTGGTCTCAATGACTGTTGGATGATTGTTTCTCATAAATTAATCTTATATTGATTCTCTGCATTGTGGTTTTGGGTGCTCTATATGGGAGTGGTTATTATTAATAACCGGATTCATCTATCCTGGTATAGTTATTAGTCATGTAGCACTAGTTGTATAAATAATACCTCTATCAATTTCTTACACATGAGAGAAGTTCCTACAGGAATTGTGTGGATTGATACAGATTCCATTACATCTATTAGGCTGTATTTTTAAATAGTGTCATATATTACAGTAAGTTATTAATAATAAATCATAATTCCAAACTAATAAAATTCTAATCATGAATTGAATAATTAATTCATATATAATAAATATTCATAAAAATGGATTCTTTTCTGATGAAATTATTCATAAATACATCATAATAGTTTATAAATAAAATATTAATTATCCTAAGAATATCCCCATGGAGTGTCAAACTATGGGGCTCAGTAAGGCTCATTATCATGTACCAGGTTACCATGATTTAAGCCCAGAACACCATGTTAGAGTATTTACTTCTAGGTATATCTGTTCTAGAACCACGTCATCTTATAGTATCCACATAAGAAGTTATTTTATAGGAATACTCATTTAATATCTAAATTTCAAATACATTAAGATGTTCTTATATACTTATCCTCATTGTATATCTTAGGGTAATGTCCCCTAATTAATGTCATTTCAAAATATATTTTCTATGGTTTAATATAAACTTCCAATGATACCATATGTAATTCCCCAATAGGATTTACCCAGATTTAGTGTATTATGTTATTTCATTGATACGATCACAAAAAAATCATGAACGACAGATCGGTTTTGTAGCTTTAAAACCACTAGATACAAGCATATGTTTTTTATTACAACATGAAATAAAAGACAACATATTTTATTCTCTTAAATAAATCACATCCCCTAGAATATCCCTTTAGGTCATTCATATCATACTTCTTCGCATCATAGGAAAAAAATTAAACATAAGAAAGTGTTGAGATCAGATGCTCAGTAAGGACAAACAATAAAGGGGAATATATTTTAAATAAGAATAAAATATTAAGGAAATGTATAAAACAGAAAAAAAGCCACTTAAACATAATATTCATCATTATATGGAATGAAAAAAATCAAATAATTACACTTAAATATTCACAAAGATATTATACTAGTCATATAATCACATATAATATTAATCACATAAAGAGGAAATGCTTAATTCTATACATCCGGACCATACTATCAAAGCCTCATGTCAATGACATAAAAAACTATACTATTAAGGGATTCTTCTATGACACTAATTTATCTCATGAGACCTACTGATGAATTAAGGGGATATAGTGGGCCCCATCTTACCGCTTATTAATTCCACTGCATTCCTCATTTGAAATGTGTGAAACGTAACAAAAACATTCATATTAAAACTATCATATGAAATGTTAATACTTTTACCACAAACCATGAATAGTTAAAAAGAATCACATCCACATTCATACATATCATAAAACCTTTAAAACAATTTGGAAGATTTTATCATAATAAATCAACCTCAATCAAGCATTAAATTCAACAATGTATATTGACATAGATCAAAATAATTGAAAAAACTAATTAATAGTCATTAAGAGAAATATCCATTTTTACATTGAAAAGATTTAGAATCTGCACAATTAGAAAAGAAAATATTTTTTTTGAAATAAACTTATAATCCTATTTGTAAAGCTTTAAAATGTTAAGCTGTCATAACAGAAGAAAATAGCTACTCATGTTGTATAAGTTAAAAAACATTACTTCCTTAATTTGTCTTAATGGTCATAAAGTACCTCATTTAAAAAATGATGGAATGATTACTTTAAAAAAATTATATATAAAAATTATAACATGGGTAAAAATATCTCGAAACAATTTTCGATAATATTTTGAAATACATTTTGAAAAACATGTACATGGATGATAAATTTTTCCCAGTAGATACTTACATATCAAAAATATCGGATAATAACGATATTGTGAAATTAACCCTCACCTTGTGCTTTCCATTAGTGTGGGGTTTATTAAACCCCTGTATAATGGTTAAATCATGTTATTAAATTATACTAGGTATATATCCACATTTATGATATCATATAATATCCTTTTATATCATATTTTAATAATATTTTTGTATTACAATTATTTTGGGTGTTAACTACTTATTTTTTACCTTCCAATTTTCCATAAAAGTCATTTTTGTTATGAATATAATGTATTTTATTTATATAAATAATAATAATAATTTAATAACTGTTTTTTTACTAATAATATAAATTTTATTATCATTCTCGACGGGATAACATGGAGAATGAATATCATCACATCCTGTAGATGGTTGGGCGTACATATGTAGGAGCGATAGTATCATTCTCTTAATAGTTAAATGGTAAGAAATTTAATGGTATATTAATTATACAAATTCATTTTAATTTTGCAAAAATTATTTATATCGATTATAATCCTCATTATACTCATCCAAATAAAGCAATGTTGAATAATAAATTACACTAGGGCGTGGAGATGGTATGTTGTATATACGCACGCCTGGTGATAATGCTATTCATAGGATTGATAAATTGATCAGTATGGTTGTTTCATAATTTAAAGAAATATAATAATGTATTTAATACAGGATTTATTAATTATTAATTGATATAATATAGGAATAGTAAGTAGAAGAAGAAAAGAAACTGAATGGAATTGGTAAAACAATCACTTCTTCTTTGAGTGTCTCTTTTTGATTTTAACTAAAATACATCATAATGTGGATTTATATACAACTTATGGACTATGTTATTAAGTGATGAAATTTATGATGAGAATTTGTATTATTTTACTAATACAAAGGGATTTTGAGTTTCTAATAAAAGATAAGGATAATATCCCTTTTATTAGAGAGTGGAGGTGAAATTTTGGAATTTCCAAAACTATTAAATTATTATAAATTTATTTTTTGGTTAAAAGTTACAAAAAATGATTTAATTATAGGATTAAATGATAATGGTTCTAAATCCTCACAAGAAATTATTTTTAGACATGCTTGGGTCAGAAAATTAACCTTATCATTTGGATTTAACCCCAAGTTATATAGTTTAACTCTTACCATGTTTACATGTCTTTTTATAATATACGGTTAATATATTTCAAATAAAATGTCAAAAAAATTCCAATTGGATCATTAATGAAATATTTAACACACTAATAGTTATTTAAATGAACTTGAAATTTTTATTAATTTTATAATATTTAATAAAATATTATTTACATTATGGAATTATCTTTGTCAATATTGATACTGATTAATAATTAAAATTTTAAAATATGAAACCATTATTATAACCTTTAAATAATAACTCAAATATGTCAAAAAAATGTTAATATTATCTATAAAATTATTTTATTCCATTAATTAAATAAAATTAAAATTATCTAAATATCATTAATATCAATTTTTTGATTTTTCTATTAATAAAATAATTTCTGCATCATTATTGTGTCATTATTAATGGAAATCATTTAATATCTAAAAATTGAATATATATTAGTATATTTTAGGTACATATTTTATATTTTCATTAATTATTTATAATTGATGTTATCTCTTGTACATATCTATATTAAAATTATTATACTTATAAGTAATGAGCGTGTGACATTTTTTCATAATCTAGAACTTTATTAATGTTCATGTCATATTCATAGAAAACGTACATTATATGATTTAATTTCTGTAAATAGGATATAAGGGTCTAATATAGTATTCCAATTGAAGGTTTATAGGATTTAGGGAATTTTTATAATATTATGTTTACCTTTAATTATGTGATTTACATATAATCGTGGTAATATACAATTACAAAAGTTACTATTCATAATATCCAAAATAATTAAAGTAACCTATTAACATAATTTTGAAATAATAATAAAAAATTTGAAATCCAATATTCACAATTTTAAACATATAAATTTTATTAACTAATTTAAAATCAATCATTGTTGACAAAGAGAGAAAATTACTTTTTTCAAAAGTAAAAACCATCTAAATATTGGCATGTGATTATATCTAATTTTAATTTTAAAATAAATCTAATGAACTAAATTATGTTAAATGATAAAGACATAATATTATTATTCTTTAAGAAAAATTAAAAGGATATTCAATCAATATAAATAAATTAGATGAAAAAGAAGTTTTGAATTGAAATGTAGTATTTTCACTATTCAATGAAATATGAATATTTTCAAATAAACACAGAATTGTTGTTCAATCTAAATTTTTATTTATTGATTTTAAATAAGAATACTATTTTGTAAATTTTCATATATTAAAGTTTCAAATATTGGATTTAAAATGGGGTTTCTATTAAAATTTATTAAAATTATATTTTTGTAAAATACTTCTCCTATTCAAAAAATTAAATTAGTTATTATCTCATGTTTATTAAACACATGAGATAAATATTAAAATTATATGGAATATATATAATTCCAATTCTGGTTAGTAATATTCATAACCACTTTTTCAACGGCTAGTCGTGGTGCACTCTAACTCAGTGTTGCGTACTGCTCAAGATATTGAATTATTTATAAAGAAACATATCATGGATGCATGGGGTGATATATATTGAATGATGTAAAGTATGGAATAGAAAAATAAACTTCTAATGGAAAAATGGAAGTGTTTTTCTAACACCATGAAGGGGAATGTAATTTATTCTATTTGAATCAATTTAATGTTCTAAATTTTGGGAGTATGGGAATTATGATAATCGATGTCCTAGGGGGGGAAGCTCGTGAAGGGGACCGACAAGACCATACATATAAAGGCTTAGAAATTTATAATTCCATTACAGATAAAGATGAGGAAATTGTTAATGTAATATAATATTATTGTATTGTATTTTAGCTTATGTTTTTCTATTAATGAATCATAGGACATGATTCAAATTTTTTATTATAGAAAAGAAGTATTGACTAATATGATATGGAAGTATGGATGATTGATTATGAATAATGTTAAATGATTATGGTGTCAATATATAGGTATTCAAGTGATACGATGTAATTAAATATTTATGGATGATCATAATTTTGTGGAATTAATACTCTATTGACATTTTATGTGATGGGAGTACAATGGGGTTTTTTATTATGAAATAAAAGAATTTTGAGGTATATATACCTGTTAAAATTAATTTATGTTTCAATTATTTGTTATTTGAGTAATAATTCATTTATATTTTGTTGACAGAAGTTGAATGGTATTGATAACCATTATAGTTAATATAATCATTGATTTTTAGGTAAATTTGTACAATTGGGATAAATGTGTTACTATGTTTTGGGTACATTTTTTTATAGACATCCTTAGGATTGAAGAGTTATTTGGTGACAATGTGTTAATTTTAATTTTTTAGAATAAGTTCACTATTTTGTGAACATTATATGATTAATTTAAATGGATGTAATTTTGGTTAAGATTGGATTTTATTTCAGGAAAAAATGTTGAATTGTCTTTTAGAGGTATATATGATTTTAATTGGGTTTATAGTGAATTAGATTACTTATGGAAAATAAAAGAATATTTTTGAGCTTATATGATTAGGATATATACATTTTTAGGTCTATGAATTTATGATTGTCTTAATGAGATAGATATAAATGTTAAATTGACCAAGAAATAATATATAATCAAGTCCTGTTGAATTTTTTTTGAACTTGTCTGTGAATATTTGGAGAGTTTCATGATTAGATATTTATATAATGATTCTGGTTTAACATTGATGTCATCATTTTGGATTTTAAGATTAATTATTATTTATTTATAATCGATGTTATCTTACCATATGCTACCATATTTTGGTTAATATATACAGAAATGAGGAATAACTTGTTATCCTTCTAGGGACATTAAGATCCATTAAATGATTAATTAATGAATTGATAAATGAATGATTCATCTTCTAGTCCTTGTAATTGATTCAAAATAAGTTTTAAAACTTTTCTATCAGGTAGGATATAAAACCACAAGGATTCAATTTCAAAAGGGCGAGACTATGAAATCCTAGGTGGTAGTAAATAAAATTAATTCCTTATTAACATATGGGAATTATATTTTGTAGAATTATATTATATTTAACTTTATTCAGTAATTTCACTATTGAAAAGGAAAATTTTTAATTCTTAATAAATTTATCTTCATGTATTATTTGATTTATTAAAAATAACTACTTCCAAATTTTATAATTTTAATTTGAAAATATAAACATTATTTTTGATATAATAAATAAAAAATTATATTTTATTGAACATTTGATAATTTTATTGAAAAGTTAATTTTTAGTTTGATACTAGAAAATAATATTGTTAGGAAAATATATTTTCATTTCATGTAATTAAAAAGTCTCATTCCATTTCTAAATGGTTTTAAAATATCTTGAGTTTCTTTTTATTAAATATAACCAAATAAATGTCATGTTGGATCAAGTATATTTTTCAATACGAGTTAAATTTCATTTTAATTTTTTATAAATTAAAACTATATTTTTTGGAACTAAAAGAATAAAATCATTAAAAAAATTATAAGAGTTGAGAATTGTTTAATAATAAATATAAATGATAAAGACTAAATAATTGTTACAACGTTTTAGTAATAATATACATGGGATCCATGCATCCTCTATCATATGGTGTACTTTGGATGTATTGGTTTAAACATATCTTTTTTAAAGTTATTGTATGAAAACATAAACTATTGATTTTGTTTTGTTATACTATGGAATCTAGTTATTAGTAGAAGATATTTGGTTTTTATTAGTTAGAAATATGTAACCCAAAACCCATCTTACCTTTAAATTTTTTTGTCTAGACACCCAAATCCACTAACATTAATATAATTGATCACCTTCCCCACAACCATCAGAATAGATGGAATTGAGAACCAAAGATAAGAAAAAAATAAGAGAACTTTATTACATAATACCTTTGAAGAGTAGTCACACTTATCTAAAAATAAATAGTGATTAAAGTACTAGATAGGGTGAGACAATAATATAATATAACTAGTATGAGAAAAAATTATGAAATTTTGGTGCCATAATGAATATCTTGGTTAAACATATTTTCTATTCACCATTAAGGGTGTATTTATAGATTTGGAGGGATTTAAGGGAATTATGGAATTTTTTTGGGAAAAATATAGTTGTTAAAATTATATTTAATGAATGTGTGTGCCACTTAAAATGTATAAAATTTGATTATGTTTGGGTTCCATCATGTAGTCGTTGGAAATTTCTTGTGAAGGGATCTAAAAATGACTCATTCCTCTACTTGAGGCCTCCGATGATCCAAAACATTAATGAAACATTTTATAGAATATAAATACTGAAGATCATAAAAATAAACTATTAAAAACACAAATATGTGTTTGTGATTAATAAAACAACATAATATTATGATATGTACATCATTTTCTGCTTTTGAGGATCAAAAACACATAATCAGTAAATAATAAAAGGGTAGGAATAAATAATTTTATAGGAATTTACATCAATGGAATATCAATATTTTATAATGAAATACACCCAAGAAAAAATTCAATAAAAGGATCATAGTTTTGAAAACCCTTTTCAATGAAAAAATTTGAAAATTTTCTTAAAATTTTCTTTCGGACTAAATCAAAGAAAATTTTAATGCCAATGCTAAGATTTTATACCCCATTTTTATTTTCAAAATGTCTAAAATGATTTCAACAATATCCTTGATATTTATTTTCACATGTAAATGATACTAGAATTATTCTTGCTTAAAAAAATATACAATATAACTATAACATGATCAAATCCTTAACCTCATTTAATTTATATATAGAATTATAGAAAATTGTTATACAAACAAAGAACAATGTATTCAGAATTAAATAATGGAGATAAAAAATTAGTGTTTTGTTTGTGTCCTTCATCAAATTTCATTAGAGAGACAGAAAAACCATCATTTATTTAGAAATATAAATTAATATTTCAATAAAAAGACTTTGAAAATATAAAGGATAATAATATTTAAAAATAGAGTTGGGAAAATTAAAAACCGTACTCCCCATGCACATTTATGTAATGATGGATCGTTGAATTTTAAAAAATAACTCAAATATAATTTAAAAATAAGCCTCTCTATGAGAAATATTATGTTTTAAAAGAGATGGTTCCCCTAATAGTATAGATACTATTAAAATTATAAAGGATAACCCAAAAAACATGTTAACAAATATGTAAATAAATAAAATTTAAAAAAAATCAAAACCTCACCTCATTGATTGAAATAAGTCAATATATAAAAGAAGTTATATGTATAGAATTCAATGTTAAATTGTATCTCATAAATCAACAAATATCAAGGAAATAACTAAAGGATGAATAATTGTGATTTTACAAATTATAATAAAATAATTATTGTTATACCATTCCTAACACCTTAATAAAATATATGTGGTCAATCATAAGTGGTATGGTGAAGATACTGGGAAACTAAAGATTAGTGAAAATTAAATCTAACATGATATCACAACTTCTAAAATGTTATCTAAGAAAATGTTTCCATAGATCAATGTGATTTTTGTGAGAGTATTGGATTGTTTTTTTATAATTAGAAAGCACTTGGTATTCATCACACACCATTGTCACATGATCATTATTTAATACATAATGTGGAAATTTGTGTTTTATCCATATTATTTTCACACAAGAACTCCACTTAATAATATATTCAACTTAATAAATAGAAAGTGCAACGTAATTTTTCTTCTTTATGCTCCATGATATAATGTATTTTAATTATATATGGAAAGACCACCTTTTACTTTTCTTGTCTTGTAGGAAACCACCAAAATCCACATAAAAAAACATAAAATTTCAAAAGATTTCCCTTTTGGATAAAATAAGACGAGATTTTATGTTCCTTTTAAATTATGAATTATTTTAGGGGTTTTAAATTTCACTCCATTATATTGTCTTGAAAATGGTTATAATGAAATACAGTAAACATTATGTATGGTTGGGTCCTAGTAAGATAGAGAATACTCCTAATAATACCTCCCTAAATATTATTGTCTACAACATCACTATATTCATCAAAACTATTATTTAATAAAGTACTAAATGGATTAATAGTCTCCATAAATTTATCCATGTCAATATTATTAAAAATATAATTAATGTATATTCTTTTTCTAAGAAAATTTCCATCTTAATTTTTTGAAATCTAAAAACTAAAAAAAAATTAGTTCCCCATAAAAATCATTTCTAATTCCTTTACCATTAAATCATAAAATTTATTATAATGATAATTTCTAGTTTAACCAAACATGAAAATGTTAAAATAAATATGTAAAATCAAAATATCATTTGAAATAAGCTTTAAAAACCAAGTGAAATCCACTTTACCCATTTCAAAATCATTTGTGTAAATAAATTTAGTCAACAATTTCTACTAAGCCTAATAGTGTTATTTTAATCTATAAATTTCATAGTTTAACATGAAAAATATTTCAAAAAATTTGGAATCCACAAAAGAGAGAGGTTTTTCCAAAAAAATTGTACATAAAACCATTTAAAATTAACTTTTAATATTCATTTGAAAAATATTAAAATTTAAATGACATACAAATTTCAGGATGATATATATATATTTTGACCAAGTAACTGGAATAAATTTATCGCTATAATCAATTAATTCAAATTTATAATAGTCTATTCCTTGATGTAGGGATTTTTTATGAGTTTTATTACCTTTATAGTATAATTTATTTCTAAAGACCCATTTTTTTTTCAAATAACTAGATGATCATTCGACCATTTCACAAGAATTCGATCATTATTTTAGGTAAATTTATTTTATTAATTTTCATGTAATGAAAATAATTGGTATCATTAATATATTCATCATGATTTTGGGGCTCAATGTGTTGCACAAAATCATGGTGTGAAACATAATATAATATAGACCAACTATGTAACACCCCAAGATTTTATGAAAAATATTCTTTCTAATTTCATTAATGTCTTGTGTTGTACGCTACACCAAAAGGAGCTTGCACAACACGCATCCTTGACTTGCCTTTCATTACACGCAATCACGAACTTCCTTGATAGCGTGTGTAGTACGCAATACCGAGTTTCACTAAACAACGATATGCTATTAAAATATTATTAAAACTAGCCATTATGAATAGTAATAAGCACTTTTTGAAATTTTGTAAATTTTATTTTTCAAAATGGATTTCATTTTTGGATTCAGAATATCGAAATTATCTTAGGGTGAAATTTTGGTAATTTTCGGATAACTTTCATATTCTGATGAATAGTGAAAATTACTAAATTTTAATTAAAAACAACTTTTTCAATCGAATTAATTAATAGTGATAAATTATTAATTTGAGTGGTTTTAAATTGTATTTAGAATATTTTTTTACAATTCAATAAAATGTTGGTGATTGGATGTAATTTCACATTTACACCAGACATAAACAAGTGTTAATCTTTTGATAGTTATTATCTCTTAAAAACACGCAATTTGTTGTGACAGCGGAAATGAATTATAAAAATAATTAATGCAACTTATATGTTCGGAATTTTTTAAAATAGATATCAATTTTGAATTCGGAATATCAATTTTAGTTTAGGGTGAAATTTTGGCATTTTTCTGAAAAACTTCAATTTTTGATGAATAGTGAAACTACTAAGTGGTAGTTAAAAAAATTAATTTCTTCATAAATCTTAACTTTACCGCTTCTGTGAATGGAATTTCAAAAATCCGAGAGACACGGTTGATGTCAGTATGTAAAATGTGGTTCAATGAGATGAAAATATTTTTTGCTGAATAGTAACTTTTTACTTTTATTTACCACGGTTAAAAGTACATATGGTAATTAAGGGTAGAAATGATATTTTTATTATCCTAACACATGTCCTAATTCTATTGGACAAATGTAATTCGACCAAAAACAAAATTAAGAATAAAATATGACCATTTAGGCCCACTTGGATTAGATTAGGACATTTATTATTAATTTATTTAAAGAAGGGTTAAAAGAGTTAAAATCAAAGTTTATTTACTAAAACATTTTTAATATAGGGTTTTACATAATATAATTTCGACTATAAATATTAATTAGAAATCTAAAATGATTTCATACATAATGGTATTTTATTTGTAATTTTTATACTTTAAATGATTTAATTTATTTATGACACAATGATGATGCAGTAATTACCTTTTTAAGAAAATATTAACATAATTGATGTTATATATGCCCAAATAAATGTAATTTGAGACTTTTTATGACTTAAAATAATTTTCTAGGTTAATATGACATGTTATTGTTGATTTAAGTAACTTGGATTGAAATTATAATTCTGTTAAAAATTTAATAAAAATCATGTACTAAATAGTCTCAAAATTGACATAAATTAGTTTTTAAAACAAATATTATATTATTAATTGTTATTTAATTCATAAAAATATAAGGTTCGGCCAAATGACTTAGATGAGGATATATATATTAATAATAAACAAGGTTATTTTGTCGTCATATAGTAAGTTTATTGAACATATAGTGTAAGAAAACAAAAAGACACGGAAAAAGTTAAATTATTTAACTTAGAGTTAAATCTAATTGATAAGGTTAAAATAATAACCTAAACTTGTATAAATCCTATTGGATGAGAGGATTTCGACCCATCCCCACTTTAGATTCGAAATAAAACCATTTGGAACTATTATAAACCGAATTTGACCTTAATATAAAATAATATTTTGAGATTTTCCTAAGATGCCCCTCTCCTCCCTTATAAAAGGGCACCTCCTCCCTCTCCTCCTCACACCAATTTGAGCATTCAAGCTCGGCCAAACCCTGCCCAAATCTCTTATCCACTACCCTAGTATCATTCTAGAGGTCCTGGTCTTCTTCAAATACCATCCTTAGTTCATTAAGTGGAGGTTAAGTGATGGCGCGTCAAAAAGAGGTAATATCCATTACCGATCTTTTTCAATTTCTTTCTTCTTCAACTTCTTCTTATTTAGTTTTTTCATGATAAAGTAATAACATCAGTATTTATTATATACTGATATGTTGTTATAAATATGAAACAACTCTAATTAACCTTCTATCCATCCAACGGAAAAAAGGAAATCACCGCGCGTGCGTACGTACGGAATACCGTCTCAACGCCGTGGTGTAATCTATTTTCCACCACCACCTTACTTGGATGGGTATAATGGTGTAAATAATGACTATATATGACTATTATAAATTGATACTGATTCTGATATAGTATACAAACACTCCAATACAATGCCACGATCATAGGAACGATATCATCACTCGTGCGTACGTACGGAATTCCGTCTCCACGATGTGATGCGACTCGTTCTACATGATCTTCATTTCTTAATGATTATATAAATGAATTGAATGAATTAATATGATATATATTACACTAATACCAATATGGAAATGAGTTATCTATAACCTAAAGAGAATAATAAGAATTTATTCAACAAGACAGGCATAAGAACAAAAAATTATAAACACCCGAATAACAAGTAGCAATGAAATATTACTACTAAGAAGCTAAGAATATGACCATATATGATATCATAAAAATACGTATGATTCTGGAATAAGTCAATAGCATTATTTAAATCATTATATAGGAGGTTCAGACACTTACGAAGGAAAACGGACCTATGGTAAGGGAAATATCACAATCTCATTTTTATCCGAGATTGTTTATACTTTGGTATTTGCTGGGGTGTATTTTATCATCCAAACCCATGTTTTCTCAATATTTAATATTATTTCCATCCACATACAATTTTTTAAATCCAATTTTACCCTTCTATGAGTTTTTATTAAAAGGATATGAAAGGAATCTTTTGTCGTTTTTCGTACGGGATACTTTTTGACTTTTCCGATAAAAGTACGAAGAATGTTTTTTTAACTTATACGGCATGAATGGATTTTTAAAACATTATTTCCAAGAAGATTCCTTTACAAGTTTTCAAGTTTATTTTTAATCAACTTATTTAAGTTTAAAATTGTATGACATGTTAAGAAAGGAAAAGTGTTTTTGAAGTAGAAATGATATTTTCCTCAAAAATGAAGTTCAAGTGTTTTATCAAAATTATTTTACATCTAAGATAATAAAGGGTTCTGTTTTTATCCCTATTATTACATTGATTTGATTATGTTGTGATGTAATTATTTTTATGAATTCCTTTGTCCTATATGAATTGTTTTATGATGTCATGATGTTTAAGATTCCCATTTTTATTACATGGGCTATGTAATGATGTATGATTTATGATTTTGTGGCACACATAATAATGGTATCATTATGAGATGGGTGGGACCTATATCTCCCTCCAATGCATTGGGTAAAGATTTTATATCTAATGAGATAGACATGGTTGAAATGGTAGGTTATACTGGTTCAGTGAAACAGGACTGAAACGAGGGTGATTCGGTTCAGAAAGGGACTTTGTCTACTAAGATAGTCTTGGCAATGACTCTTGACTTACAAGAAATGATTCTCTATGATTATGTGTGTATGCCACAAAGTTTCATGTTTTATGTTATGATTATTGGTATTTCATTTCACTACTATGATTTATCCCAAGTTATGAAAGTATGCTCTCTTTTCCAGGTTAATATTTCCAAAATTTAGGTTATTATGAATATGATGTGATTGATTTTTCTTTTGTTTACCCTTACCGAGCATTTGAGCTCAACCTTTTATGTTTTCTTTTCCCCAGGATATAAAGAAAGGTTTTAGGTAAAAAAAAGAGTAGATCTTTATGGGAGATATTGAAGATCTTTCACCACGATTAGAATATTACATTCCGAGTTTCCAAAGACACTAAACTATTACGATCCTTGTGTGTGTGTTTTTTATGTTATAAGTATTCTGCAAATGTAATGTAATGTCCTTGTACGTCAGGCTTCGGGTCTCTACAGTTGGTATCAGAGGAAAGGATTAGTCACCCTTTGGAAACTAGGATGCGAAAGCGTTAGTGAGATCCCTAGAGATATTTCTAAGGTATGTCTAGGGATGTCCCTAAGGATAAGTATACATATAAGATACAGTCGTAGAACTACTGTAACGATCTTCGAATTTAACTTAAGATGTTAAATATTAAGGGTACTCCCCCTTTACTATGTTTTTTTCCCTAGAAATATTTTTGCCTCTCACAATATTCTTTTTGTGTTTTAGTTAACGGAGGGAACCAGAAGGAATTCAGTTAACATTGAATCCAATGGACAAATTGGTGACTATGAGCAAAAAAATTGTGTAATTCCTAGAGATAAAGATATTGTGATTATGCCAAATCATTCATTGAGATATATGATTAACAAGGTGAAATTTATTGGTATGCCTAATTAATCAAAGAAGAGGAAGATAAACTATTATGCATGTTCGCATGTTGAGGAGCATAAAGAAAGGAAGATTGAGATTTCTAAAGAAGGGAAGAATAACCTTGAGGAATACCTCAAATGGAGGGACCGATGTTATCTGTGTGGAGAAAAGGGTCATAGAGTGACAGACTGTTATGGAGTTCAATGTCTTATTTGTGGAGAACATGGGCATTACCCAACTCAATGCCCTGACCTAAAAAGTTACTTCTAAATCAAGGAAGGACTTCTTCTAGGAAAATCATTGAAGTGGATGTACTGAAGTGTTTATGTATTGGTATTCAGGAATAATGTTGTTGAGGTACTTTTATGGTGTATTGAAATATTTATGTATTGGTCTATTGTGGTCTTCAATAATTTTAAGGTACCGGTGACCATCAAAAGTGATTCAAATATTTTGGAAAGTAGATTATATGCCCACAATGAAGGGATACGGAGAAAATGAAATGTTTGACAGTATTCATGAGCTCATGATTGATATAAGGACTAAGTGATATCATGGTTTGAGTATATAGAATTTTGAGGATTTTGGTATGTTGAAAGTGAAAACTTTTAACTGCATTCATGTTTTCACTAAGGTTCAATGGGTATTCATTCTTCAAGAGAATACATGATTAAGGTATTCACATGTTTGTAATTTGACCAACAAGACATATCTTATGATATATGGGGATCAACGATGGTATTAAATCTCTGTTAATCGTTTTCACTATATTATGAGAATGGACTACAGTATAAGCCTAAAGATTAGAATGGATTATGTTGGACATAGGTTAGTATTTTTTAAGGATAGAATTTTTTTGATATTATTGATGGGATGTTATAGTAATGTAGTTTTAGAAAAAGAACAACCTGCAGGACGGGCGACAGCCCATCGCGTCAGACAAGGCTGTGGAAATTGAACCCACAACCGAAGTGTGATTGGCCTTTATCGCCTACCACTGGCCTACAGGAAGTTCCTGTTTAGTAGAAACTAGTTTTATTATATTAAGCAGTATGATATATGAAGTATAATTCCATTTTAGGAACCATATATGATTAATCTCACTATAGATCGACTTATGTATATAATTTTTGCTAAACTTTTGTTTGAGACAAATGGAATGACCCGTCATTCTATCACATGATCTGCTAACACTTCATGAATAACAAATTCAACTTCATTTATTTAAGAGATGAAGTGGAAATTGTTCAAGGCACAAACAACAGTCAGATTGTACCAAAATGAAGTAAGTATTTATTCTAATTCAAATTTTCAACTTTAGGGAAATGATCTTGAAAACCAAAAATGCTGTCCTAGTGATCTTATACCTGATGAATCAAATGGTACCTTATATCATCACAAATCTATGGATTTGTGATTACTGGCTTTTCCATAGCCATGTTCTCTACCACTCTCCATCAGAACATGATGGTTAGATTTCTCTTCCATATCCATATTTTCACTTATGTGGAAACCCAGTGATTAGTTTATTTGGGTAACCGTTACGTTTCATACCTTTGTTTTTTAAGATTGGTTTTGGTATTCCTTTTTACGATGTGGGTTTCGATTAATGAAACTTTCGAATAGTAAACCATTTATAACCCCGACGAATTTCTAGGGTGAAATTCATTTTAAGGGGGGTAGAATGTAACACCCCGAGATTTTATGAAAAATATTCTTTTTAATTTCATTAATGTCTTGTGTTGTACGCTACACCAAAAGGAGCTTGCACAACACACATCCTTGACTTGCCTTTCATTACACACAATCGCGACCTTCCTTGATAGTGTGTGTAGTACACCATATCCAGTTTCACTAAACAACGATATGCTATTAAAATATTATTAAAACTAGCTGTTATGAATAGTAATAACCACTATTTGAAATTTTGTAAATTTTATTTTTCAAAATGGATTTCATTTTTGGATTTGGAATATCGAAATTAGCTTAGGGTGAAATTTTGGTAATTTTCGGATAACTTTCATATTTTGATGAATAGTGGAAATTACGAAATTTTAATTAAAAACAACTTTTTCAATCGAAATAATTAATAGTGATAAATTATTAATTTGAGTGGTTTTAAATTATATTTAGAATATATTTTTACAATTCAATACAATGTTGGTCATTGGATGTAATTTCACATTTACACCAGACATAAACAAGTGTTAATCTTTTGATAGTTATTTTCTCTTAAAAACACGCTATTTGTTGTGACAGCGGAAATTAATTATAAAACTAATTAATGCAACTTATATGTTGGGAATTTTTTAAAATAGAAATCATTTTTTAATTAGCAATATCAATTATCGTTTAGGGTGAAATTTTGGCATTTTTCTGAGAAACTTCAATTTTTGATGAATAGTGAAACTACTAAGTGGTAGTTAAAAAAATTAATTTCTTCATAAATCTTAAGTTTACCGCTTCTGTGAATGGAATTTCAAAAATCCGAGAGACACGGTTGATGTTAGTAAGTAAAATGTGGTTCAATGAGATGAAAATAATTTTTGGTAAATAGTAACTTTTTACTTTTATTTACCACGGTTAAAAGTAAATATGGTAATTAAGGGTAGAAATGATATTATTATTACCCTAACACATGTCCTAATTCTATTGGACAAGTTTAATTCGACCAAAAACAAAATTAGGAATAAAATATGACCATTTAGGCCCACTTGGATTAGATTAGGACATTTATTATTAATTTATTTAAAGAAGGGTTAAAAGAGTTAAAATCAATGTTTATTTACTAAAACATTTTTAATATAGGTTTATAAATAATATAACTTCGACTATAAATATTCATTAGAAAGATAAAAATATTTCCTAGATAATGGTATTTTATTTGTAATTTTTATACTTTAAATAATTTAATATATTTATGACAGAACGATGATGCAGTAATTACCTTTTTAAGTAAATATTAACATAATTGATGTTATAAATGCCAAAATAAATGTAATTTGAGACTTTTTATGACTTAAACTAATTTTCTAGGTTAATATGACATGTTATTCTTGGTTTAAGTAACTTGTATCGAACTTATCATTCTGTTAGAAATTTCATAAAAATCATGTACCAAATAGTGTCAAAATTGACATAAATTAGTTTTTAAAACATATATTATATTATTAATTGTTATTTAATTACTAAAAATCTAAGGATCGGCCAAATGACTTAGATAAGGATATATATATTAATAATAAACAACTTGGGGTTCTTTTGGCTTCATATAGTTTGTTTATTAACCATATAGTGTAAGAAAACAAAAAGACACGGTAAAAGTTAAATTATTTAACTTAGAGTTAAATCTAATTGATAAGGTTAAAATAATAACCTAAACGTGTCTAAATACTATTGGATGAGAGGCTTTCGACCCATCCCCACTTTAGCTTCGAAATAAGACCATTTGGAACCATTATAAACCGAATTTGACCTTAATATAAAATAATATTTTGAGATTTTCCTAAGATGCCCCTCTCCTCCCTTATAAAAGGGCACCTCCTCCCTCTCCTCCTCACACCAATTTGAGCATTCAAGCTCCGCCAAACCCTGCCAAAATCTCTTCTCCACTTCCCTAGTATCATCCTAGAGGTCCTGGTCTTCTTCAAAGACCATCCTTAGTTCTTTAAGTGGAGGTTAAGTGAAGGCGCGCCAAAAAGAGGTAATATCCATTACCGATCTTTTTCAATTTCTTCATTCTTAAACTTATTCTTCTTTACTTGTTTCATGATAAAGTAATAAAATCAGTATTTCTTATATACTGATATGTTATTATAAATATTAAACAACTCTAATTAACCTTCTATACATCCTACGGAAAAAAGGAAATCACGGCGCGTGCATACGTACGGAATACCGTCTCCACGCCATGGTGAAATCTATTTTCCACCACCACCTTACTTGTATTGGTATAATGGTGTAAATAATGACTATATATGACTATTATAAAGTGATACTGATTCTGAAATAGTATACATACACTCCAATACAATTCCACGATCATAGGAACGATATCATCACTCATGCGTACGTACGGAATACCGTCTCCACGATGTGATGGGACTCGTTCTACATGATCTTCATTTCATAATGATTATAAATGAATTGAATGAATTAATATGATATATATTACACTAATACCATTCTAGAAATGAGGTATCTAGAACCTAAAGAGAAGAATAAGAATTTATTCAACAAGACACGCATAAGAACAAAAAGTTATAAACACCCGAATAACAAGTAGCAATGAAATATTACTACTATGAAGATAAGAATATGACCATATATGATATAATAAAAATAAGTATGATTCTGGAATAAGTCAATAACATTATTTAAATTATTATACAGGAGTTTCGGACACTTATGAAGGAAAACGGACCTAAGGTAAGGGAAATATCACAATCTCATTTTTATCCGAGATTGTTTATACTTTGGTATTTACTGGGGTGTATTTTATCATCCAAATCCATGTTTTCTCAATATATAATATTATTTCCATCCACCTACAATTGTTTAAATCCAATTTTACCCTTCTATGAGTTTTTAGTAAAGGATATGAAAGGAATCTTTTGTCGTTTTCCATACGAGGTACTTTTTGACTTTTCCGACAAAAGTACGAAGAATGTTTTTTTTTTAACTTATACAGCATGAATGGATTTTTAAAACATTATTTCCAAGAAGCTTCCTTTACAAGTTTTCAAGTTTTTTTTAATCAAGTTCTTTAAGTTTAAAATTGTATGACATGTAAAGAAAGGAAAAGTTTTTTTGAAGTAGAAATTATATTTTCTTCAAAAATGAAGTTCAAGTGTTTTATCAAAATTATATTCCATCTAAGATAATAAAGGGTTCTGTTTTTATCCCTATTATTACATTGATTTGATTATGTTGTGATGGAATTATTTTTATGAATTCCATTATCGTATATGAATTGTTTTATGATGTCATGATGTTTAAGATTCCCATTTTTATTACATGGGTTATGTAATGATGTATGATTTATGATTTTGTGGCACACATAAGAATGGTATCATTATTAGATGGGTGGGACCTATATCTCCCTCCAATACATTGGGTAAATATTTTATATCTCATTAGATAGACATGGCTGTAATGGTAGGTTATACCGGTTCAGTGAAACAGGACTGAAACGAGGGTGACTCAGTTCAGAAAGGGACTTTGTCCACTAAGATAGTCTTGGCAATGAGTCTTGACTAACAAGAAATGATTCTCTATGATTATGTTTGTATGCCACAAAGTTTCACGTTTTATGTTATGATTATTGGGATTTCATTTCACTACTATGATTTATCCCATGTTATGAATGTATGCTCTCTTTTGCAGGTTAGTATTTCCAAAATTTATGTTCTTATGAATATGATGTGATTGATTTTTCTTTTGTTTACCCTTACTGAGCATTTGAGCTCACCCTTTTATGTTTTCTTTTCCCCATGATATAAAGAATGGTTTTAGGTAAAAAAAAACGGAAGATCTTTATGGGAGATATTGAAGATCTTTCACCACGATTAGAAGATTACGTTCCGAGTTTCCAAAGACACTAAACTATTATGATCCTTGTGTGTGTGTTTTTGTTACGTTATACATATTCCACAAATGTAATGTAATGTCCATGTACGTCAGGCTTCGGGTCTCTACAAACTATTACAAGGAACAAAATTAAAATCACTGATTACCTTTTCTAGAGGATGGTCTTTAAATTTTATTGTGCCTTAAGTAAGGGATAAGTTCTATTACAACTTCAATATCATTAGTAGTTTGGTGTTCATTTGAGATTAATTTGTCAAGGACTACCTGAAACCATCAATTTGAGGATGAGGTTTCGACAAATTCTCATCAAATTCGATGAGAATTGAATCTCTAATGGTTTTGGCATTTTTTTGAAATCCCAGTAGGCTTTACATGATTTAGAAAACCTGAGATATATACCCACATATTATTTAGGGTCAAATTTACCTAAATTATATTAGGTATTTTGAAAAAAATATTTACATCCAAACACCATAAAAAAACCAAACGTGGGTGATATAAATTTCTAAACCACATAAGGTATCATTTAATGAATGGGTCTTATGAATACATTATTAATAGTATAACAAGAGTTATTGACCAAATCAGAACAAATATTTTATATGCAATACATTAAATTAAAAGAGTTGGAGTAATTTTTTTAAACATTGTATTTCTCATTTCAACAACCTCGGTTTTTAAATAGATATAATGGTCCAAAAAAATTATTATATCCTTTTGAAACAATAAAATCATCAAAATTATTATTTTAAAACTCTTCTTTATAATCACTCTAAATATAAATGATCTTATACTGAATTTTACTTTCAACCTTTTTAGTTTCCTTAATTGTGTATTTACAAGCCTCACATTTATGTACCACGAAATACACCCACATAAATATTGTTTAATCATTGATAATAAAAATTATGTAATATGTACAACATATAATATTCGATTAGGTTGGTTTAAAACGATCTATGTGTATATGTTCAAAGAAGTTAGTGGTTGACACATAAATTATTCATTTAAAGGATGACTTATGTTTATTACTATGTTATCGTGGTTCATACCCAATGTCATTTTTAAATGAAATTCTGGTAAACCCCACCCTTCATTTCTATGGTTATGCATTACTAGCGAGTGTGTTCCATCATAAACAAGGAATTTATGTCATAGGAATGACTCACTAATATGTGGACTAAATAATTTAACATTTTCACTTAGAATATATTATAAATCAATAACTATTTCCGAGAAATTATCCTGGTTATTAACCATACAATAGTAAAAATATTGTATGATGGGAACTTATATATCTAGTTTTTTAACCATATAAAGTAGATTACATGGTTAAATGATTTCACATCGGGTTCAAAAAAAAATTCTGATAAGTGGGAGTCATGGTGTTGTTCCCATATGAAGGGATATATAATAAAAGAATCATGAATTTCTTTTATGGTATGATTGACTATGGGGGTTTGAATCTTTCAAAATAATTTATATCAATATTTCCATTATTAAAAGTAACCTACTTGTGATGAGTCAGTTCCCAGAGGGTTTTTTTGTGTAACCATGTTTCTTATATTTTTGAAGACTCATGGACATACCATCCAACGTTAGGTTCTCATTAGTTATCTTGGCCAAAGATAAGAAATAACATTGGTCAAGAGGATGGGGAGCTAAGATCATCACACACTTTTGGTGGGGGAACTATTGTTTATTCTAGGATTCTCTTCTTGAATTAAGTTATGTTTGTCAATCCAATGTTCATTCCAAAGTATGATGTGGATATCCTTGAATTAATTATAACTTATAAACATGAATTGGTTCAGAATCATCTATATGTATCTGAGGTTCTCCATCTATGGAGGGATCAGTAAGTATATAAGGTTCTCTATCAATGGCACATATTGTTATACGGATTATAGATTATTTTTAAATTCATAATAAATTTTCTGGTATTGAGCCATGTGGTGAGGTACTCTAGAGTTTTATATCATATATGGAGACAAATGTGATTTGTATTTTTGGATTTGACCCACAAGATGGTATTCCTATATATACTTTCAAAAATAATAATAACCCATACATTCTTGTGCCACTTAATAGGACAGATCATATTTTAAGGTCATGTGATGGGGACACAACCATTCATCTTATTTTCATGCTTTACGTATGTCCAGGATAATGGTTTCAAGCCATGGAAGTAATGAGACTTACACCGAGGTGGAATAAGGGACTTATAAGTGATGTGGTCTCCCATGGGTGGGGCAATGATCTTACTCGGGATTTAAAATAATAAGGATGGGGATGATAATGAGAATGAAAAAATGTAGAGACCCGAATCTTATCGTACATGGAAATTACATTACTTTTGCGGAATACTTAGTACATAACAAAAACACACACACAAGGACCGTAATAGTTTAGTGTCTTTGGAAACTCGGAATATAATCTTCTAATCGTGGTGAAAGATCTTCAACATCTCCCATAAAGATCTTCCTTTTTTTGTACATAAAACCGTTCATTATATCCTGGGAAAAGAAAACATAAAAGGGTGAGCTCAAATTCTCAGTAAGGGTAAACATAAGAAATATCAATCACATCATATTCATAAGAACATAACATTTTGGAAATCATAACCTGCAAAAGTGATCATAATATCATAACATGGGATAAATCATAGTAGTGAAATGTAATCCCAATAATCATAACATAAAACATGAAACTTTGTGGCATACTCGCATAATCATAGATAATCATTTTTTATTAGTCAAGGCTCATTGCCAAGACTATCTTAGTGGACAAAGTCCATTTCTGAACCGAGTTCACTCCTTGTTTCGGTCCTGTTTTACTGAACCGTTTTAACCTGTCGTTCCAGCCTTGTCTATCTCATGAGATATAAAATCTTTACCCAATGCATTGGAGGAAGATATAGGTCCCACCCATCTTATAATGATATCATTCTTATGTGTTCCACATAATCATAAATCATACATCATTGCATAACCCATGTAATAAAAATGGGATTCTTAAACATCATTACACCATAAAACAATTCATATAAGATAAAGGAATTCATAAAAATAATTCCATCACAAAATAATCAAATCAATGTAATAATAGAGATATAAATAGAACCCTATATTATCTTAGATGGAAAATAATTTTGATAAAACACTTGAACTCCATTCTTGAGGAAAATATCATTTCTACTTCAAAAACACTTTTCCTTTCTTAACATGTCATACAATTATAAACTAAAAGAAGTTGATTAAAAATAAACTTGAAAACTTGTAAAGTAAGCTTCATGGAAATAATGTTTCAAAAATCCATTCATGGCGTATAAGTTAAAAAAACATTCTTCTCGTACTTTTGTCAGAAAAGTCAAAAAAGTACCTCATACGAAAAACGACAGAAGATTCCTTTCATATCTTTTACTAAAAACTCAACGAATGGTAAAATTTGATTTATAAAATTGTAGGTGGATGGAAACAATATTACATATTGAGGTAACATGGATGGGGATGATAAAATGCACCCCAGTAAATACCAAATTATAAACAATCTCGGATAAAAATGAGATTGTGATATTTACCCTTACCTTAGGTCTGATTTGCTTCGTAAGTGTACGAACCTGCAGTATAATGATTTAAATAATGTCCTTGACTTATTACTGAATCATAATCATTGTTATGATATCATATATGGTTCACTTATGACTTTATATTACCTGTTCTTTTGTAAATTCCATGTTAAAGAGCGTTTTGGGTAAAATCGTTTCATTTGTCGTCTATGTTTTGACTTGTAATTATTCATATGATTACATAGATCACTATTACATAATTCCAGAATATAAAACATGATTTATTTATAATATATATTCAGAATATACATATATATAATAGATCAGTTAATGGAATGAAATACACCGTTCATGGAGACGGTAGGCCGTACATACGCATGAACGCTGTTTTCGTTTCCTTATTGAGTTGAATGGAATTAAGTAGATGAAATAAATATATATAAACATAAATCCAGTATCATTATTCTGTCATATATATCATGATTACTTATTATATTTACTTTATAATCATTCAGGAATGGTTAACGTGGAGAGTGAATCTCATCGTGTCGTGGAGACGGTAGTCCGTACGTACACACGAGCGATGATATCATTCTCATGATCGTGGAATTATATTGGATTGTATGTATACTATTTCAGAATCAATATAACTTTAAAATAATTATATATAGTTATTATGTACACCATTATATGCATCCAAGTAAGGTGGTGGTGGAAAATAGATTACACCACGGCGTGGAGACTGTATTCCGTACGTACGCACGCACGGTGATTTTGTTTTTCGTAGGATGGATAGATGGTGAAATAGGGTTGTTTCATAATTATAATAACATATCAGTATATGAGTGATACTTATGTTATTACTTCATAATGAAACAACCTAAGAAGAATAAGTGGATGTTGAAATAAAGTTGAATGAATCGGTAACGGACATTACCTCTTCTTTGAAGCGCCTCTTTGAGTCCTCCTCTTAATGCACTAAAATTGGTCTTTGAAGAAGACCAGGACCTCTAGGATGTTTCTAGAGAAGTGGAGATGAGAATTTAGCAGGGGTTGGCTGAGCTTTAAGGCTCAATGTTGCGTGAGGAATAGAGAGAGGAGGTGCCCTTTTATAAGGGAGGAGACGGACTCCTTTGGAAAACTAAAAATATTATTTTATTATAAAGTCACATTCGGTTTTAAATAGCTCCCAATTGATTTATTTCGAAGCTATGGTGGATATGGGTCTAAATCCTCTCATAAAATATAATTTAAAAAATTTTAGGTTCATATTTTAACCTTTTCATTTATATTTAACATTAAGTTAGATAATATTACTTTTATCGTGTCTTTTTGTGTTCTTACACTATAAGGTTAATAAACTTACTATAACAATCCAAACGAACCCCAAGTTGTTTATTATTAATATTTATATCCTTATCTAAGTCATTTGGACGAACCTTAGATTTTTAGGAATAAAATAACAATTAATAATATAATATTTGTTTTAAAAACTATTTTATGTCAATTTTGACACTATTTAGTAATTGATTTTTGTGAAAATTATAACAGAATGATTAGTTCAAAAAACGTTAATTAAATCAATACTAACATGTAATATTAACCTAAAAAATTAGTGGAATTAACAAAAAGTCTCAAATTTCATTTATTTGGGTATTTATAACATCAAATATGTCAATATTTCTTTAATAAAATAATTACTGCATCATCATTGTGTCATAAATAAATTAAATCATTTAATGTCTAAAAATTAAAAACTATATATCATTATGTAGGAAATATTTTTATCTTTCTAAGGAATATTTATAGTCGAATTTATCTTATGTTTAACCCAATATTAAAAATTATTTACTTATTAAACTTTGATTTTAACTATTTTAACCCTTCTTTAAATAAATTAATAATAAATGTCCTAATCTCATGAAAATGGGCCTAAATGGTCATATTTTATTCCTAAGGTTGTTTTGGTCGAATTAAACTTATCAAATAGAATTAGGACATGTGTTAGGGTAATAATAATATCATTTTTACCCTTAATTACCCTATTTACTTTTAACCGTGGTAAAAAAAGAAAAAAGTTACTATTCACCAAAAATTATTTTCATCTCATTGAACCACATTTTACATACTGACATCAACCGTGTCTCTCGGATTTTAAAATTACACTCACAGAAGCGGTAAAATTATGTTTTATGAAAAATTCATTTTTTTTAACTACCACATAGTGGTTTCACTATTCATCAAAAAATGAATGTTTCCAGAAAAATACCAAAAATTATGCCTAAGCTATATTTGATATTATGAACTAAAAAATGATATCTATTTTACCAAATTAAAAGCATATCAGTTGCATTAATTAATTTAAAAACTAATTTCCGTCGTCAAAATAAATAGCATGTTCTTAAGAGATAATAACTATCAAAATATTGACACTTGTTTATGTCTGGTTTAAATGTGAAATTACATCCAATGACCAACATTGTTTTAAATTGTAAATATATATTCTGAATATACTTTAAAACCACTAAAATTAATAATTTATCACTATTAATTATTTTGATTAAAAAGATCGTTTTTAATTAAAATTTAGTAATTTTCACTATTCATCAGAAAATGAAAGTTATTCGAAAAGTACCAAAATTTCACCCTAAGATAATTTCAATATTCTGAATCCAAATATGAAGTCCATTTTGAAAAATAAAATTTACAAAATTTCAAAAAGTCATTATTACTATTCATAACGGCTGGTTTTAATAATATTTTAATAGCATAACGTTTTTTAGTGAAACTTGGTATTGCGTACTACACACGCTATCGAGAAAGGTCATGATTGCATGTAATGTAAGGCAAGTAAAGGATGCGTGTTGTGAAAGATCCTTTTGGTGTAGCAGACAACACAAGATATTAATGAAATTAAAAAGAATATTTTTCATTAAATCTCGGGGGGTTACATTCTACGCCCCTTAAAATGAATTTCGCCCTCGAAATTCGTCGGGGTTATAAATGGTTTACTACTCGAAAGATTCTTTAATAGAAACCCACATCATAAAAAGGAATACCAAAACCAGTCTTTAAAAAACAATGGTATGAAACGTAACGGTTACCCAAATAAACTAATCACTGGGTTTCAACATAGGTGAAAATATGGATATGGAAGAGAAATCTAACCATCATGTTCTGATGGAGAGTGGTAGAGAACATGGCTATGGAAAATCTAGCAATCACAAAGCCATAAATTTGTGACGATCTAAGGTACCATCTGATTCATCAGATATAAGAGCACTATGACAACATTTTTGGTTTTCAAGATCATTTCCCTAAAGTTGATGAAATTAGAATTAGAAGAAATACTTTCGTGCTTTTGGTATAGTCTCACAATTGGTCATTCTTTGGACAATTTCCACTTCATCTCTTAAATAAATTATGTTTAATTTGTCATTCGTGATGTGTTAGTAGATCATGTGATAGAATGATGGGTTATTCCATCTATCTCAAAGCAAAGGATAGAAAAAATATCAAAAAAATACATAAGTCCATATATAGTGAGATTAATCATATAAGGTTCCTAAAATGGACTTATACTTCATATATCATACTACTAAACATAATAAAACTAATTTCAACTAAACAGGGACTTCCTGTGGCCCAATGGTAGGCGATAAAGGCCAGTCGCACTTCGGTTGTGGGTTTGATTCCCACAGCCTTGTCCGACGCGATGGGATGTCGCTCGTCCTGCAGGATTTCCTTTTTCATAAAACTACATTACTGTAACATCCCATAAATAATATCGAAAAAAAACTTCTATCCTTAAACAATACTAACTTATGTCTAACATAATCCATTCCAATCTGTAGTCTTATCCATAATACTGCAGTCCACTCTCAAATTATACTGAAAATAATTACCAGAGATTTCATATAACAAGCATGTTAATTCCATAGTTGATCCCCATATATGATAAGATATATCTTGTTGGTCACATTAAAAACATTATAAGGCCTTAATCATGTATTATCTTGAAAAATGAATACCCATTGAATATTAGTGAAAACATGAATGTTGTCAAAAGTTAACTCTTTCCACATACCAAAATCCAAAAATTCTATATACACAAACCATGATATAACCTTATCCTTATATCAGTCATGAGCTCATAAATACTATCAAACATTTAATTCCCTCCTTATCCCTTCATTATGCGCATATCATCTACTTTCCAAAAATATCTGAATAACGTTTCATGGTTACTAGTACCATTAATCATATACTTTCAAAAAATAGGAAATACAATAGTGTAGCAATCCTTAGATGTCTCTTTATTCCATAGTACCATGAGATTACTTATACAACAACATTACACTTGATAAACATGTAATCATTCCACTACCTTCTTAAACCATTGACCGAGCTTCAACAATTCTTTCATCTCACATATCATTTGTAGCCTCTTCATTATCATCAACATAAATACTACCCATACGACCGTACTGATTCTCTTCAAGAGACATTCCCTTAGCGAATTGGTTTCCATAATGCCCGTACATTCCACATTTAAAACATTTAACCATTTTTGATGTCGTACAAATACCATTACACTCATCCATGGTGTTAAATGAACCTTTTCTTTTTCACTTACTGGCTTTGTGTCCTTCTTTTCCTCACCCAAAGCATCTTCCAGTTCCTTTGAAACAATCTCCCTGATGCCTCTTCCCAGATGATTTACATGAGGGAAATTGAACTTTCTTTCCTCTATGATCATCATGAAACTCCATCATTCACTTATTATCTGAGTTGGGAAACTTACCAAAGTTGATATTATTGATCATATTATGAGATTTCTGATTAGGCATAATAACGATTTTTGGACTTCCAATTCCCATTTCATTTGGTTTCTCATGAATAATATCATTCCATTGTCCGTCATATCCTCCATTATCATGAAACTTCCTGTTTCCAGCCATTTTCTAAAACCCAAAAAGAATAGTGTGAGAGGAAAAAATCATGCTAGGGAAAACAACATGGTAAAGGTGGAGCACCCTCAATATCTAACATCTTAGGTTAAATTCTATGATCGTTACCATATTTCTAGGACTATATCATATACGTATACTTATCCTTAGGTACATCCCTAGACATACCCTCGAAATATCTCTTGGGATCTCACTAACGTTTTCGCATCCTAATTTCCAAAGGATGACTAAACCTTTCCTCTAATACCAACTGTAGGGACACGAAGCTTCACGTACATGGAAATTACATTACTTTTGCGGAATACTTAGTACATAACAAAAACACACATACAAGGACCGTAATAGTTTAGTGTCTTTGGAAAATCAGAATATAATCTTCTAATCATGGTGAAAGATCTTCAAAATCTCCCATAAAGATCGTCCTTTTTTTTCTACCTAAAAACATTCTTTATATCCTAGGGAAAAGAAAAAATAAAAGGGTGAGCACAAATTCTCAGTAAGGGTAACCAAAAGAAATATCAATCACATCATATTAATAAGAATATAACATTTTGGAAATCTTAACCTGCAAAAGAGATCATAATATCATAACATGGGATAAATCACAGTAGTGAAATGTAATCCCAATAATCATAACATAAAACATGAAACTTTGTGCCATAAACACATAATCATAGAAATTTATTTCTTATTAGTCAAGACTCATTGCCAAGACTATCTTAGTGGACAAAGTCCATTTCTAAACCGAGTTCACTCCTCTTTTTAGTCCTGTTTTACTGAACCGGTTTAACCTTCCGTTCCAGACATGTCTATATCATGAGATATAAAATCTTTACCCAATGAATTGGATGGAGATATAGGTACCACCCATCTCATAATGATACCATTCTTATGTGTGACACAAAATCATAAATCATACATCATTTCATAACCCATGTAATAAAAATGGGATTCTTAAACATCATGACACCATAAAACAATTCATATAAGATAAAGGAATTCATAAAAATAATTCCATCGGAAAATAATCAAGTCAATGTAATAATAGATATAGAAACATAACCCTATATTATCTTAGATGGAAAATAATTTTGATAAAACACTTCAACTCCATTCTTGAGGAAAATATCCTTTCTACTTAAAAAACACCTTTCCTTTCATAACATGTCATAAAATTAAAAACTAGAAGAATTTGATTAAAAATAAACTTGAGAACATGTAAATGAAGCTTCATGGAAATAATGTTTTAAAAATCCATTCATGCCGTATACGTTAAAAAAACATTCTTCTCGTACATTTGTCGGAAAAGTCAAAAAGTACCTCGTACGAAAAACGACAAAAGATTCCTTTCATATCTTTTACTAAAAACTCAAAGAAGGGTAAAATTGGATTTAAACAAATTTATGTGGATGGAAAAAATATTACATATTGAGGGAACATGGATTTGGATGATAAAATACACCCCAGTAAATACCAAAGTATAAACAATCTCGGATAAAAATGAGATTGTGATGTTTTCTCTTACCTTAGGTTCGATTTGCTTCGTAAGTGTCCGAACGTCCGGTATAATGATTTAAATAATGTCATTGACTTATTCCAGAATCATACTCATTGTTATGATATACTATATGGTTCACTTATGACTTTATATTACCCGTTCTTTTGTAAATTCCATGTTAAAGAGTGTTTTGGGTAAAATCGTTTCATTTGTCGTCCATGTTTTGACTTGTAATTATTCATATGATTACATAGACCCTGATTACTTAATTCCAGAATATAAAACATGATTTATATATAATATATATTCAGAATATACATATATATAATAGATCATTAAATGGAAAGAAATACACCGTTCATGGAGACGGTAGGTCGTACGTACGCATGAACGTTGTTTTCGTTTCCTTATTGAGTTGAATGGAATTAAGTAGATGAAATACATATATATACCCATAAATCCAGTATCATTATTATGCCATATTTTTCATGATTACTTATAATATATACTTTATAATCATTAATGAATGGTTAACATGGAGAATGAATCTCATCGCATCATGGAGACGGTAGTCCGTACGTACGCACGAGCGATGATATCATTCTCATGATCGTGGAATTGTATTGGAGTTTATGTATACTATTTCAGAATCAATATCACATTACAATAATCATATATAGTTATTATGTACACCATTATACCCATCCAAGTAAGGTGGTGGTGGAAAATAGATTACACCACGGTGTGGAGACGGTATTCTGTACGTACGCACGCGCGGTGATTTCGTTTTCCGTAGGATGGATAGATTTTGAAATAGGGTTGTTTCATACTTATAATAACATATCAGTATATGAGTGATTCTTATTTTATTACTTCATAATGAAACAACCTAAGAAGAAGAAGTGGAAGGAGAAATAAAGTTGAAAGAATCGGTAATGGACATTACATCTTCTTTGGAGCGCCTCTTTGAGTCCTCCTCTTAGGGAACTAAAATTGGTCATTGAAGAAGACCAGGACCTCTAGGATGTTCCCCGGGATGTGGAGATGAGAAATTGGCAGGGGTTGGCCGAGCTTTAAGGCTCAATGTAGTGTGAGGAAGATACAGAAGAGGTGCCCTTTTATAAGGGAGGAGAGGGGCTCCTTTGGAAAACTAATAATATTATTTGATTATAAAGTTACATTCGGTATTAAATAGCTCCAAATTGATTTATTTCGAAGATAAGGTGGGTATGGGTCGAAATATTCTTATCCAATAGAATTTAGATAAGTTTAGGTTCCTATTTTACCATTTCATTTATATTTAACTTTAAGTTAGATAATTTTACTTTTATCGTGTCTTTTTGTGTTCATACACTATAAGGTTAATAAACTTACTATAACAATCCAAAAGAACCCCAAGTTGTTTATTATTAATATATATAACCTTATCTAAGTCATTTGGACGAAACATATATTTTTTGGAATAAAATAACAATTAATAATATAATATTTGTTTTAAAAACTATTTTATGTCAATTTTGAAACTATTTAGTAATTTATTTTTTTGAAAATCATAACAGAATGATTAGTTCTAAAAAAGTTAATTAAATCAATACTAACATTTCATATTAACCAATAAAATTAGTGGAATTCATAAGATGTCTCAAATTACATTTATTTGGGTATTTAAAACATCAATTATGTCAATATTTCATTAATAAAATAATTACTGCATCATCATTGTGTCATAACTAAATTAAATTATATAATGTCTAAAAATTACACATTAAATATAATTATGTAGAAAATATTTTTATATTTCTAATTAATATTTATAGTCTAATTTATCTTATGTATAACCCAATATTAAAAATGATTTACTTATTAAACTCTGATTTTAACTATTTTAACCCTTCTTTAAATAAATTAATAATAAATGTCCAAATCTAATCCAAGTGGGCCTAAATGGTCATATTTTATTCCTAAGGTTGTTTTTGTCGAATTAAACTTATACAATAGAATTAGGACATCCTTTAGTGTAATAATAATATCATTTTTACCCTTAATTACCCTATTTACTTTTAATAGTGGGAAAAAAGTAAAAAGTTACTATTCACCAAAAATTATTTTCATCTCATTGAACCACATTTTACTTAATGAAATCAATCGTGTCTCTAGGATTTTTGAAATTACACTCACAGAAGCGGTAAAACTAATTTTTATGAAGAATTCATATTTTTTAACAACCACTTAGTGGTTTCAGTATTCATCAAAAAATGAATGTTTCCAGAAAAATACCAAAAATTATGCCTAAGCTATATTTGATATTATGAACTCAAAACAGATGTTTATTTTACCAAATTAAAATCATATCAGTTTCATTAATTAATTTAAAAATTAATTCCCATCTTCAAAACAAATAGCGTGTTCTTAAGAGATAATAACTATCAAAAGATTGACACTTGTTTATGTCTGGTTTAAATGTGAAATTACATCCAATGACCAAAATTGTATTAAATAGTAAAAATATATTCTAAATATACTTTAAAACCACTCAAATTAATAATTTATCACAAATAATTATTTCGATTAAAAAGGTTGTTTTTAATTAAAATTTAGTAATTTTCACTATTCATTAGAAAATGAAAGTTATCCGAAAAGTACCAAAATTTCACCCTAAGATAATTTCGATATTCCGAATCCAAAAATGATGTCCATTTTGTAAAATAAAATTTACAAAAATTCAAAAAGTGGTTACTACTATTCTTAATGGCTGGTTATAATAATATTTTAATAGCATATCGTTGTTTAGTGAAACTCGGTATTGCGTACTACACACGCTATCGAGAAAGGTCGTGATTGCGTGTAATGCAAGGCAAGTCAAGGATGCATGTTGTACAAGCTCCTTTTGGTGTAGCGTACAATACAAGACATTAATTAAATTAAAAATAATATTTTTCATAAAATCTCGGGGTGTTACAAAAAATATGGCCATCCAAGTTGAATATAACCTTACATAGAATGTGGTCTAGAAAACCTTAAGGTTAACTTGGGTGTTAGTTTTGGACCTCAAGAAGGATTTTGACATTTCTTTGTTAGATGTGAATAAAATATCATGTAGTTAGAAATGGTTTGGGTCTTACACCTATAGAGGAGGCCCATGTTTTAAGAACCATGATAAAGGTCTTACCTCAGGGTGGTTTGAGTGTTTTTTGGGGCTTACACTTATAAGGATTCCCAATTGATGATTGGGATCATGTCTATGTCATGATCACCACTAAATCCCACATGAGTCATGCTTGGTATGAGAAAAAAAGAATAAGTGGTAGATATCAAGATAACACAATACACGTTAACATACAGTAGACTTGTTTAGGGACCAAAGGGATAGGGAATGAGAAAGTAATTTTACGTGACCATCCACACCTGTTGTTGTACCCTAGAGTAGTGAAGTGGAAGAAGACTATCAAATCCTTCAAGAAAGGCTTGGGATTTACTACATGAGGGATTCCGTACTCCCTATATCAGAGAGGATGTGATACGTATTCAAGATTAGGCCTCCTCAAAGAGAAATAAATGTATTTTCCCTCAATATCTAGAATGGGGATGTTCACATGGGAGCCTCTAAGGTGGTGAGAACCTCCATGTTTGGGACCATAGTTACCCGGGGAATGTAAAACTGAAGAACATTTGAGGGTACTCCATATCATGAAGATTAATAATAGATCTCATCTTACCATGAGTATATATAATTGAGAGGAAACACTAATGTGTTTGATGGTTTGATAACACATATTATCTACCATTGGAAGAGTATTTGTCATAATAACATTATAATGGTTATTGGTGGGGTTGGAGTGAAGTATAATGGTATGATGAAGGGATGTTATGTAAACTATGGAGTACCATTCCCTAAGATTTCCCATTCCATGTAGCAAGCTTTTATATGGGATGGGTTTCCCTCCACATATAATATTTCATTGAAGGTAAGGGGCCATAAACATAGTGTTTTTATAAAGTTACCTGGTTTCCATCCATGTTGTGTCTTTCAAAGATGGGTTGAGTTACTCCCATATAGAGTTTTTATATACGAGGGTAGGTTCTACTCAAATAAAAATTTGTTTTGTTGGATACTTGACCATAGAGGTCCATTTATGTCTGATAAAATGGTTTCCTCAAAGTGAAATCAATATTATGGAAAATTTCTATATAATCCTATACAGTGGGTTTAACTATTGGGAATTGATGGCCCTCTCCCAATTCTCCTCCATGTATTCATTGCTTCACCCTTGTTTACTCTAATTCTTATTTTTTTTCCAATTTTCAATTTACCATGTGGGTTTTTATTGATGAATAGAGTAACTAAATACCGAGATGGTCGATAATCCTTGTTGGGATATGGGGATTTAATTTTTAGGATCCCAATGTGGATTCCTAAGGCTGTAAAATATTTTGTTTTCATGGCGCAAAAATCCCTACACTATCCTATGAATGATTTATTTTTCCGATGATGTAGATGTTCATGGGGGTGTATGTTTGTGGGAGATGAAAATAACTGTCAATCCTCACAATATAATTTGGATTCATTCACTGAAACACTGATTCAATATCATCTTGTGAATTATTTTCTAAGTGGGATTCCATGCGGAGTTGCAGAACACCATACCAAGCGGTAGTCTATGAAGAGAATTTCACTTTATTAGATCAATTCTTCCTTTACAGCTTGACACTCTTTGGAAATTTTTCTACAAAATATTCTTTGGTTTTACATACACCATTTTTCAAAATTCATTGATTTTATATCCGTTTATGTCTAGTTTTTGAAACCCAAAACATTCCCCCCATCAGGATGAAGAGGAGGAATTCTAGTAAAGAATGTGATCTTGTTTGAGAAGAAAATCATAAAATGCTCTTAGTTTTTCCTAATCCAAGGGAATCAGTTTAAATATTTTTGATTATTTCTAGGGTTACATGGATAATATTAGAATCTTTGTATATTTTCTATGATAAACCAAATTTTTTCCTAATTCCATTGTGGTGCGGGCTTATAGAGCATAACTTGACTTTTTATTAGGCTTCTTATTATGAGTTATTGACCTACCATGTTTTGTGTCTCTTTTTTTCTATATATTTTTTCAAACCATGTAATGTGTAGGTTTAGTGAGCTTGAAATAGAATTTTATCTGGGGTTCCCTTAGAAAATTTTCAACCTAGAGAGCACTATAAATTTTTATGTGAATTTTACAGACAATCCAATCAAACTAATGTGACTGATATTTTAGGTTTGAATACTTTTACTATGAATTATGGGGTAAAAAACCTAGTAGGTCTTATGGTTTGAGAATTTTCCAAAATTTTATATTCATGAATGTGGGGTTTTAGACCATAGTTTTGCATTATATGAATCTGAGACTTGTTTTGGGACAAGTACACAAGGAGTGACTATAAAAATAGTTTCCATCATGATGTTGTTAGAGCGTATAGAGATAGGAATGGTCTCTGTTGAGGATAAATTTTCCATTGGTTGATAGGAATTTATTTTCTCCACTTAAGAAGTTCCACTTGAGGAATATTGTGTATTTTAAGACATGAATGTCCACGTGAAACTGACCATCCATTTATGATGGTGAAGTAGTCTGTGAAATAATGGATTCTATAAGGCCAAAAAGGGTGGGTTACCAAGGGAATAATGTATAAAAATGGTGAGGGAAACTGTGCCGGCTCTATCCCTAAACGACAAACCACTCCCACATAAATTTGAAGTGTGTGATAGATGATTGGAGGATAGTGAAATTTTAATGTCATGTTACATGGAAACATACCCCATAGTTTTCCATATAATGGAAAGTATGTTAAAATAATATTGTTTAATGTCATTTAGCTTTGACCATAGTATAAACAATTATCCCATTTCAGGGTAGTCTATCTATGAATATTCCATCATATTCACGAAATAAGGGGAAATATTGTAAGCTATAATCTGGGGGTTTTTGAATCTGAAGAGTGATATGGGATAAAGACATAATTGGGGAAAACAGAGATACAAAGAGTCTCTCAAGAAAGAGAATTTTCCTTTAGTAGATATGCCATTGGTATGAGATATATATACAGTTCCAACTAGGGCATATTGTGCATAGTCAAAAATGGGTCCTTGATACATTGTCCCACCATTTATGACGAATTGGAAGGTTTATTGAGATCCAGACTTCCCTAGACACATTGATTGGTATTTGAAATTAAAGTATCTCAATATGAAAGGAACCATTCATGTAAAACTATTTTTATAATGGGTAAATATTTCCCCTCACATAGGTCAAACACATATGTGTATCGAAGGAATATCTATCTTTTTTGTTATGGGAAGGCATGAGATATATGGTCAAGGAATCACTATGCATCTCATCATAATGAGAATCAATCCATAAGTAGTTCTTGAAAATTTCCCCATAAAATTCTATCATGTGTACAAAGATGGAATATTTTTAGCTTTTATTGTGGATCAACCAAATATTATATATTTAGGCATCACTTTGTATAATGTTATGGAACGAATAAATCTATATGTATTTTTAGTAATGTTTCCCCACACATCGATCAAAATATTGTGTGGGGAAAGTGGTGCATCCTATGAATACAGGCTCACGAGAGGGGTGAGCCACATATTTGAGCCTTCTATACTGATCTATCTTGAGTATATGAAAGTGGGGGAAAATATTATCTTTTTTTGTTACATCTGGATCAAGACCAATGATAAGGGCGTCACTACATATCTCATCAAAGAGAAAATTAGACCATAAATTGTTCTTGAGTTGGGAACCTTCTATGAATGTTTAGTCCATACATAGTAAAATTAGGGAAACATTTATTTCATTGATAGACCCAGTATTGAATATACATGCATTACTATGTATAATGTGATAATATCAATCAAGCCATCCATAGTTCATAGAAATTATGCAGTTTAGTGCCATGTGACTAAGACATCATCCATGCTATTTAACATCATGTAGTAAGAAAAACATGGGGTTTGGTTGTTTTTGGTCATATTGTTAGGATTATATTTCATGGAAACAATGAGTAATAATGGGATCATTAGGATCATATGTTCCTTCAAGAATCAATGGTGAGGGGAAAAGAAAATTTAAATAATGATTCTTGGGATTATCAGATTTAAAGAAATGATATTGAGAAAATGCCCTTTGGGCTTACAGATATAAAAATTCCTCTCATGAGGACTAGTTTTCCATTAGTTGATATTAATTTTATGTGGGAAACATATATAGATACAATTTGGGAATATTGTGCACAATTTAAAGAAGGTTTTCTCAAGAGACTGACCCTCCATCTTCGATGGCTAGTGAAATATTTCCAAGATCTAAAATTTCCTAGGACATAGTGTAAGATAAACAGAGTAAATGTGTATAAGTACCTAAAACGAATAATTAATATGATTGGTTATTAAGTTTGAAGTTTTGTACATCTATCTAATTCATATGTCGTGGTATTACTTTTTTCTTAAAGGTCCCCTAAATGAGGAACCCAAATTTGATATCTTCTACATAATTCAATGTTTTTATATAGATGATGGGGGTATTTTTTCCATTAATTCGTGTTTCGGATGAGGATATGAGATATATATATCACTACATATCTCATCAAAATTGTAATTACCCACACCTAGTTCTTGAGTATCTGTGTAGTTTAATGTCATGCAAGAAGGAATTTCACCATGCAGTTTAACATCATACAGTGATATCATAAGATCCCCATTTAAAGATCAAATATGGTGGTCATACCTAGGATTGAAGACCTATGAGTCACTATTTATCATTTTATAGAAGGAATGAAGCCATATCCAACTCTCAAATTGGTCTTTACCATGTAGTTTAATGTCATGAAGTAAGGAAATTGAGTGTTCCTTTTAAGGTCTTGTTATACGGACCATTGTAACTCTAATGTGGATTGATACAACTTTATGATATATTAAATCCCTTACCAAAACTCTAAATCACATGTGACATTTTCTCGGTGTGAGAAATAACGAGTGGAAAAGGTTTACTCCACCACACAGGGGAGATATAAACAAATGATTGATGAATTTTTAATAAGATGTGGATTTACTGGTATTGGGGATTTGGATGTTCCTAATTATCTCATTATAGTGAGAATCAAACCGTATATATTTATAGAAATAGATATCTATGTTTTTTTACCCATAAACTAGGGAAATTTTTCCCTTTTCTTTTTTTGAGTGATGCGTTTAGAACGAGGATTTGCTACCCAAGAATCATTATCTATCATGCGTGGATATGTCTCAAGCCACTTGTATTTCTGGGACCTCATATAGTTTAACGTCCTATGGTTTGTATGAAAATGAATCAACATGAAAGAAGAGGAATGTGGTAGTTGAAACCAAGAATGGAGATCCATGTGTCACTATGTATACTTTGTGGTAGTAATAAAACCAAAAAAAGTCCTGGATGAGAACTATCTATGTATGTCTAATCCACTTAAAAAATGATGTATTTTTCCAATATTTTGTTGTTGGGACTTGTAAATAGGGTCTAGGCTTAACAATTTATCCCATTACAATTGGAATCAATCCACACATATTTGTTAAGAAACCATGAAATTTAATTTCATAGAGCATGGATATGGTCCTCCTGATGCGGTGATAAAATAAGTATTTATTTTGGGCCAAAGAGTAGATTTTTTGGTGTCACTATGTATCATCTAATGATTTTAATCAAACCACTTTTAGTTTTTGAATATGTAATGTTGGACGACCAATTCCAGGGGCGAATTACTTTTTAGTGAGGAAAAAATGTTTTCATTCAGTTTAGCAGTGTACAATGAGAATTTTAGTGTCATGATGTTTATTGTCATGCAACCTGAAAAAATATCTCATGAATTTTAATATAATGTAACAATGACCAAGTCTATAGTTTGATATTGTGTAGCTATGATAATTTACTATGCATTTTAACCTCATTTGATCGATACATATTACCTTTTGATTACACGAAATACTTCGTTAGGAACCTTGCATTGGTGGGATATATGGTAATATGTTCTTACATTGATGAATATTCTTTATTGGAGTACACATTATGTATAGTGTTAGGTCCCTCCCATTTTATTTATAAATATATATTTTTTATGTATCATCAGATTCCTATGGACCAAAACCATTTCTCCTTCTCGAAAAGATAAGAGGTGAACCTTTTTGTCAATGATTCATGTTATATGTCTTTAGTAGACTTCCAAATTATCCAAGGTATTGCAATATTTTATCATATATTCACCCCAATTCACACCAACTTTTATGGGATTTGAAATCCCCAGATAATAGATCACATGTGGAGATATGGAGCAAGGTAAATTTTACTTTGATGGGTAGGGAAACCTATGTCCCATATAGTAATGAGTATCGATTCAGCAATGTGGCATTGTAGGTCATGTTCTAGTAAGCCCAAAAGGCATGAAAGATCTTTCCCATCTTGTAATTATTAACTTTATCTACCATCTTATGGTATATATTTTATAGTGTCTTCTTGAAATACTATATCTTTTAATTATCCACTACATGGTAGAAGTATTAATTGTTGGACATGATGAAATTCCCTGAAAAATCTTCCCCAATTCAACAAAACATAAATTACTTCAATTTTCACTCAGTATCGTATGAGGGGCATAAACATTTGTGATGTTGTTAGGTTTCAATAAGTCCAAAATGTTCTTTAACTCTACTAATTTTATGGGTATAACATCTAACCACTTGGAGAAGAATTATATTACAGTATGAATGTACACGAACATATTCTACGTAGTGAGACGAAGCAGTCCAATGATGTCTATTCCCCAAATGTAAATTCCCAGGAGTTCATAGATGCATGGAAGAACTTTGGGGGTTGGTGAATAATATTTTGTTGAAATTGATAGGTTTGTCCCTTTTGGAAATTATTGTCCAAACCGATGATACATTGGGTAATTATTACCCAAACCCACAGATTTGAAGAGAAAACTTAATTATTGGCCAGTGCGAACCATATATGTTTTTTTGAACCTCCTTCATGATAGAATTTGTATCCTATTCATCAATGCATCTATGAAGGACCCCATCAAGGATCTGATTATACAAAAAAATTCAATGATTTTTCAATCATGTAGAACAATGTTTATTTATCATCTTATGATTTTCTCTTTCATTTCTCTCTTCATGGGAGTTCTCTATTTTGAAGATATCTACAATTGGTTTCATTCATCCAGTGGTCAGAATGTATGGTACAAGGATGGGACTAATTTCATTGTTCTCTTATACATTATCTTAAACAAAAGGTGAGAACATCTGATGGTGTGCAATCGGGATGACTGTTTTATCGGATTATGGGTGTACTTGAAGAATGGATACATTTTTAGGGCATCTACCTTGGCATTTTCTGACCATGGTACATGATTCAATGTTGGATCCATTTAAATTCCTAGAATATAAATAGATATGGTATATAAGGTTATCTAGATCTCTATTTTTGATGACATAATCACTGTTGACCTATATGGAGACCGATTCTAAATATTCTTTTATATTAAATTGATTCATTTATACCTAAAGTACCATCTCCTTCCCAATAATTAGATCCTTCTATTCTACATCATTGTTCTTCCACCATTGTGATAGAAGTAAAGAGTAAGTTATTACTACCTTTTGTGAGAAATGAGTATGACTCCTAGCCCCACCTCGATAGTCTGGGGACTTCTATCCTTCTGCTTATTTAGATTCTGGATGCACCATCGAAATGCAACTCCCATGTATCGGGTACCTATTGAATATAGTAGACATATTTATTGATTAATTCAGTATCCAATTAAGTAATTTTAATTGAGGGGTTCTATCCTAGAAAATGTACTAATTCGAAGACTTTAACCTCATTTTACTGCACTAAATGAATGTCTAACAACAGCCAGATGACCACCCAACATGATAGATGCCTGGTCAACATTGGATAGCTGAGAATATATTTAATTGGATTTCTATGAGATACCAAATGGTTCTTGTAATTATAAAAGTAGTGGATTAGTATTTAGACCACAAATATTAGAAACAAACTACTCATATCGATATCTTAATAATGAGTATAAGCATCAATCATGGTCTTGTTGTAGTAATAAAGGTTGTTTTTATAGTAGAAGTAATTATTTTCCATGAGAAATGAACCCAACGATACCTATAAGACTTTCAAATTCAAAATAGGTAGCCTTCCTTCTGCAAGTGGCATCATCTCTAATGGCATCAATAGATATTTATTGATAATTTTGAATTCTTCTTAATAATCATCAGTTTTCTAATATATAACCCCCTTTTTCATCAACCCGGCGAAGGAAGTAATTTTCCTACAATATTACCAATAATGTTCCAGATTTAGGCTAAGATTATTTAATTTCAACTCAACCCTTTGATACTGAAATGAGGTGACATTCCAAGGATATCCTATTCCTCATCAGGTTAAAATTTGATGCCATAATAGAGTGTAATAGAGCTTTGAAATTTCCATATGTTAACCAAAAAAACATGCTTCAAGGGGATCATTTTTAGGTTCTATTGTCAAACTTTGTTGAAGATAATAACAAGATCCTCCACGTGGAATGAGTTTTGTCGAGAATTAAAAACCATATCATTAATTTATCATTTGATGATCATTAACAAGAATGGTTTGAATATTCAATGTAGGGATTATTAGTACATAGTTCAGGTATTCTTCAGGCCAAATGGCATTACCTGTTAGCAAAACCCTCCTTGGGGATCCATAAAGGCAGAGGATTATTTATCTTTTTGGGAAAATCCTATTTGATTATATCTCAAATATACATCTATAAAAGATAGATCCTAATATCTGGTTGATGCATTGATCAACAATTATTTGATCGGGAATGGAAAATCATCATTTGTCCCGTGCCAATTATGATCTCAAAAATCGATGTAGATTTTTATTTGCGCATTCTTATTCATGGCACATGATATATTAGCCACCCATATTTTGTATTTTACAGCTTGTGTAATGATGTATCTAATGATATTCCTAGCTTTAACCTCAATTTTTGTATCATATGTCATGTGAGTCATTTTTTCTTAATGTTTATAACCCTGGTGGTCCTCAAGTAATCCAAAGTGATCAGTGTCCACCCCAAGGTTGAGGATTATGATTTTTATGTAGTTATTGGAGAACAAATCGCATTTATATGTTAGGATGGATGTATATACATTTTTATCTTCAGAATACATTGTTTCACTTATCAAGGTTTGTTGGGAGTCTTCTTCTATTCCCAGATTTATTTATCTGAGTTTATCTATCGTGGATTAGATTCCCTCCTGAAATGATGGAGGGGAATCCTCGAATTCATCCCCCCTCCTCTTATTCCACCTCTTAATCTTCCACTTTTATTCATTGGGGGAGATCTTATTGGGGTAATTCCTTCTGATTTTGGAATGGATTCAATATATTGACATTCAAAAGTTGAAGTAACATTCTCTGATCCTGCTAACTTTGTGGGATTTACTTGAAACTCTATAGTGGATGGAGGATAAGTTTATTCATCTTCTTTGGGTGATGAGATAAAATATTATACCTCATAAGGTGAGGAAGGTAATTAATGGAGCTATTAGGATGGATTTAAGGCATTTAAATTCTTGATTTTATCATTACCTAGGGATTTCGAAAACTTTTAAACACTACGGGAATTAGTGCTCATGGATGAAATCTTGAGGACCAATAAATATACATATGAACAAGGACTCATAAGCCCGATCTGATTGATGTGTAAGATATAATATTCATTGATCTATTTGAAGTGATTGTTCATGATTATTTCTAGACTATTAGAGGTGGGGACCCATGAAACAAAATCAACTAGGTGTAGTTTCTCCTCCTTATGATAGAATCCTTTATCGATATAATGAGAATAATAGGGATCCAACGTGGCCTTAATGTCATGAAATTTTTTATATTATCCATTATGGATATATTTGATGCCTTGATGGTATAGTGATTGGTTATTTCATATTGATTCAACCAGGCCCATCCTTGTAAGAAAATTAATGTTATATACTATCAGACAACCATAAATTAAGTGTTAGATATGAGGTCTCCAAATTGATCCCTAGATATGATTTGTGCCACTGGCCTTTTATTTCATTTATCAATGCCTTTTAATGTCATATTGGAAGGTTCTAGGTTATCAATGATGTATCCTAGCTGGAGAAGTGTTTTAACTATGATAATATTATCTCCAGATCCATTATCAATGAAACATTTTTGGATATAGACACCATTTATCATATTGAACACATACAAGGGTTAGAGGTATGCCAATATAATAGCATATTCAACTTGATAAATGATGGAGATAACCATGTGACATTCAATTGTATTGTGGTTTTTATGATAGGCCTCATCTATGGCCACATCATCTTCAAACTCATAGGGGTTATATAAGCCTCAATTAGTGCTTCCAAGAGGTCTTTTATCAAGCTCATGGAATCCAAATATGATATCTTAGCTATTACCAAGGATATCTATTTCAGAATTTCATACTTCTATTATAAATGTATAAACTTCCCAGCATGGGGATGGTCTTTCACAAGATCCATAGAAGATGTAGTAATTAATGTATATGTATTTTCCCTCAAAATATGAGTTGCGGTAAATCCATTCATTGGTGGGTTTGGCCAAGTATGTATTCCTGCATGCCGAGTTATATTGTACACACGTTCCTCTTATAATTTTATTCCTTAGTGATCATGTCAATAATGATTACTGAATGTTGAAAGGTGATTTTACTACTCTTATTTTACTCACTGAAGGGATATTTCATAATTTTCCATAACATTGACTATATGACTAGGGATGTATCTAGAATTATAGTTCATTCCATGACTGTGAATTTTTCGGTATCCTAGGATCCTACAACCAATAAATATAATTCCCCAATCATATTTATGGTACCCAGGTTCATATACATACTCATCATCAAATAAAGGATTCATTAAATGAATGAAATTATTGGAATAGAAGACTAACTCATCATCCGATGTTGACTTTTCCAAGATAACTATTTCAAGTAGAGAAATCTGGAAGAGCGTTATCCATTGTCTCAAATATGAGGGAACATATTCTAAGAGATTAAAATACAATGATAGACTTATATTAGGTTAATTATCATATGGTTTCTCCCTATCCTTCTATTTATGCTATTTTTTTTTTGAAATGACAGCTATTCATGGTTTCTATGGTCAATGATGTTGGTTGTGTTGTAGTGGAAGTTTCTAAAGAAATAGTTGGTTTTTTTAATTGTTATTAGAGAATAACATGAGTTTGGATGATTATATTTCAATCCGTCCAACCATAAAAATGTTTTTCCTTTCTTCTAAAAACATCTTTTCCACTCATCACCTTCATTAAGGGTAGTAGTGGAAACATATAATCCTTGTTCTTGTGGTTGTACCAACATTACATTCACAAAATAAACTATTTTAAATAGTGTGTATTTTATGAAAAATAATTCTTGAATAGAATGATAAAATGTCCTATGGAAGATAAAATAATTTGGGTTTTCATCAATTCCTACATTTTATGGCGTCTTAGTCGCTAGCATTCCAAGAGAATCATTGTCCATAACAGTTGTAAAGTAGCCGCGAACCTGATCATCTCCTAACAAGTAAACACTATTACATGATAAAATGAATTGATTTATATTAGTTATCATTATCTATTCCTATAAGGGTTGGAGGTTATGAATCCTAAGGGGATGTTTATGATGTAGTGTGGTTTTTAGAGTAGGGGCTAGTGTGGAGGCAGTGATTAGTGTGACAGACACCACCTCCTCTTTTCATGTTTGTTTCCAGGGTATTAGTGACCTTGTTTTCTTGTCCCATAAATTTTATTAGTATTTTATATTTTATTTTTATTCTTTTTTGGACATTAGTTCATATCACAAGTTGGGATTAGTTTTAAAGTGCGTTTTCTAAATCAAAAATACTAATAGATGCGGTGTTTTTGAAAAATGTTTTCAATATAAAATGACTTAATTAAATTGTATAATAGATAGAAAAAGAAGGAGGTATTTTTTTATATGAGAGAAGTAGGTCATTTCCAGTTCACTACATAAATTTTATAGGTCATTGTTCTAAGAATTTTTCATTGTTTAATGTAATCATTTGGTTGAGGGTTTTCATGATCTTGATTCCCCATTATCCTCTTAAAAATGCATAATAAACCGTCCCTTAACACAATAATCATGTTTCTAAGGTTAGGATCTCAAAAATAAAACAATGGTTACCAAATCATACTAAAATTTAATTTATATATTTGAGAAATAGTATTCATATCTTCTCCAATCAGAACAACTCAAGAATCCCAATTAAATATAAATGCAATTAGTATTGAAATGATATAATATTCACTTTATTAAACAGAATACATGATTTTAGAGTAGAATCATGTTAATATTAACCATTAGTGAAAAAATTCACACAAAAATTACACAAAAATTCTGTAAAAACAAGTGTGTGGAATCCTTTCCACGTACGAGTAGCTTCCTTGAAATGGTTGTCCATAGTTTAGCTCACCATTGAGAAAGTGAGGAGGCTCATTTGGAATGTCACATTCATTAGAGATCCCCATATTTGGAAAAAGAACTCTAAACTTCTATGATTATTAGACAAATCCTTTGGGTCTCCTAAATGGTAAATTTTTTCACCCTGGTTGATAATGAAAATATGGTTCCAATGGTTCCCTTTTATTAAAAAATTAGAGGATGTTTTGGAGACATAGAATTAAAAATGACCCTTAGACCATGGTTTTTGGAGGTCTCAAATCCTTGTATTTCATTTCTGATAATTCAAATGTTATTTCCCAACCATTGAAATATCTCAACCTAATATTTTTCATCATTTCGAAAAAAACCCTGAGATATGAACACAATACTGAACACAAATTTTGACTTCATTCAAAATTATTTTCATGGAAATATCAGTTTAGTTGGGACTATTAATGAACCAATTGAGATTGATTGTATCCATATGAGTTGAATCCTACTACACTTTGGATCATCCTAAAAATTTTATCTGAAATGGATGACATTAATGTCTAAATTATCTATTTGAGTCTACATTGTGCTTGGATGCTTACATAGTTTGGCCCGGTTTCTTTTAACTTCATCCTGGGTCACCCAAATCACCTCCTCCTATAATGAAATTATAAAAACAAGAAAAATTACCATTATTAACAGTTATAAAAATTAATCAATTGAATCAATTTTTTAACATTATTTTTAATTTTTAATACAAAACTAATTTAACACAGTGGTGTAATAGTCAAATAAAACAATGAATTGTCGACCAATAACACCCCCAAACCTAATAATTTTCACCCATACGAAAGGTATATTTTACGACAATGATTCATTGATAAAATTTAAACATAATAATGATTAAACAATAAAATAACATTTAATTCAATATAACAATGTGATCAAAGAAAAAAACAACACCAAGTAGTTATTCATAGTGATTATGAAAAAAGATCACTAATAAATATTTTTATATTGAACTTCATAGTGATATATGATACCAATATGAGAAACTATTTCAAAATTTATCAGTATCACTATCTCTCCATGTGTGTGAGTGAAAATCATTTCATGCTATTATTTCAACGTTGTATCCTATAAAATGATGTTATTTTAAAAAATTTATACATATATGATTCTTTACACTGATCCTTCCCAGCCTCCTTTAACATAAAATTTCATGACCCACTCAATTAGGAATTCAAAAAATCAAAAATTAATCTCTAAATGTATATATCCCAATATGATTAACATTTTTCACTCCCCCCAAAATTTATTTGTTTTTTGGGTGTACAATAGTCAAATAACTGGAACACATGCATTGTTAAATGTGGTATAGTAATGAAATAGATCATATAAGGAAAGAATATATGGAAAGTATATTTTATAAATTTTACAGTCATTAAAATAAGGTATATTTATCATTTATTAATTACAAAAAATTTACACTATATGGTATGGTGAAATGATGTGTGGAGATATTAAGTGAAAATAATTTCCTATAAACTTCCCACAGAAAAGGTATGAATATTCTCAAAAATATCCTAAAGACAGAACCATTTATATAATAAAAAATAATCAATTTACATATAAATGTAACATATTAATGTTAAATTCATGTAGAACAAACATTTCATCCATGAAAAAAACCAGACAACGTGAAATAGGGAAATTATAAAGTAATTTTCAATTTTTTCAATTGTTATATGAGAAAAAATACAATCATTTTAGCTAAAAATTTCTGGGGGAAGGGGGGAAGTTAAAAATACTATTTATTAATAAAAAATATAAAAATAAGAAGGATGACGAAATTTTGTAACTAACCAAGGAAATCGGGGATATGTGGAAATACTATACAATAATAGAAAGAGAGAAAAAAAATAAATAAAGATGAAAATAATTCCATACTGACCAAAGAATATTCCAATACACACACCTATAGTGTCCAAAGTACTAACTATAAAAAAAATAATGTATTATGGAGGTATAAATCATTGGGGGTTTCATTGGTAAGTTGCTTCTTGAACATATATTTACTCAATTGGGTACTATATAATGGCTTTCAGATATTTGTTCAATAGGTTCCCATTGACATTGAATGTTTATTCTATTTCTTTTTATTAACCTAAACAAAACTAAATGTATAAAAATTAGTAATAGCGTAGGTTTCATCCTAGTGGGAATGAAGTTTATATGGATATAACTCCAGCCTTGCGTTAAAAATAAGTACCTTCTTCCTAATATGGAATTGATGATTAATGAGGAGGTCATCATGGGAATCCATGGTTCATCCCTTATAAATATTTGACTTCTCATATAAATATCTACACTTTTCCCCCAACCCCTAAATCTAAAAAAAATTATTTGAGAAACTACACCATAATGATTATAAATTCATTGACTAATTTCCTATTATGCCTAGTTCTCTATCTTAAATTGGAAGTGAAAACTCTTTCCAAGTACAACCTGATATAGTGACATTTGAATGGGAGTTTTAAAGGCAATATGGTAAGCCCATAACAAATTATTGAGTATAAGACTCAATAAAATCTATTGGGTATAACCATTTTTTCAGTAATATAATTTACCTCTCTATTTGAGACCTAATCTTGACCATGATTTTGTGGGTGATATGTAGTAGACACTTAATGCATGGCCCCATATTGGTGAAAATGTGATAATATTGTTTCAATTCAGAAATCATAAGCATAGTCACTAATTATGATCCTTGGTAATCCAAACCTGTAGAAAATCTTGTTTTTCAAAAATTACAAAATATTCCAGGAATCGTCAGTCCTTATTCATAATGAATCCACTAATATTTATACATAATTAACTTCTAAAAGATTGTAAAATTCCAAAATTAATTGGATAGTGGCCCCATTAATTAAATACCCCAAACATCAAAAATGACCTGAAAGAGAAAGGGTTTTTCTGTAATTTAATTTCTCTTAATGACACTCCTAATTCGTTAAGAGCAAGAAAAATCATTTAAAAAATCATAGAAATCCAAAAATACTACAGGCCAAAATTCACCAAAATTGAGGACCATTACAAAATTCTATTGGGGACCAATGTGACCCCAAATATAAAGAACGTGGAAAACCGTACAGATAAATTTTAACTCACTATCAAAAATAAAACACTAGAGGTCCTGGTCACTACATGGGTTCCAATGGTAGAGGGCGTCCCAAATGTTCCAACTTGACTCATGTTATATATAATCAGCTTGTTATTATATTGAAATCTACATGAATTAAATATGAAATGAAATAATTTACAATATCAGCACACCATGGACTAACATCTTGCACATAATATAATTGTTCATTGGGAAACATGTAATGTATAGGAATATAGGGGGATAATTAAATATATGTGCAACAAAGGATCCTATTAATATATCTGGAGACCACATTCTCTTCTCCTTTTTTACCGCAAATGTCTAGATTAAATTATTGAATTAGGATAATCCAGTGAATGATACATGGTTTGGCTTCTAGTTTCTTAAGGAGATATCGGAGGGCTGTATAGCAGGAGAACACTAATACTTTTGACCCTAATAGGTATGACCAGAATATATCCAACGAAAGCACAATGGCAAGGAATTATTTTTGAGTTTTCATGTAGTTTTCTTGGTTAGAGTCCAATGTCATGAGGCATTGACTACGATATGTGGTGCTTGATCAAAACATTGTGATAAGATTTCCCCAACTTCATATTTAGAGAAATCACACATCAGCTCAAATAAAAAATACCACTGAAATGGTGGGATTATCGGGGGTGATGTGAGATTCAATTTAAATTTATTAAAATCATCCTCACATTAAATATGAAAAATTTTCTTTTTCTTTTTTGACCAGTTTGGTGAGTGGAAATTAAATCTTACTAAATAAATTAATGAAATCACGGTAAAATCCATCATCACCTATGACTGATGAAGAATACAATACATTTATTGGGGTAAAATAAAGTCTACTTTGGATTTATAAACTTATAAATTAAATTTACTTGTATTATAGATTTCTTCATTATGGAATAAAGTGTCTCATAATTTAATAAGAGATTATTTTCAATATAGTGTTGTATGAATGAACAAAGACTACTCATACACTAATCAAAATTGGATCCATATAAATGGAAATCATTAATGAATACATCCATGAATTTCTCTAGGAAATGAAAAAAAATACTAACCACGCATTGCTGAAATGTGATAGGTGCATTTCACAGACCAAACAGAATCCTCCTATATGAAAATTTGATAAGGAGGAAAGTAAGGGTGGCCTCTTCCTGGTCCTTGGAGAAAATATGGATCTAAAAGTATCATTATTACCCATCACTAAAATAGTAAGGGATCTTACCTTATAGCCTATCTTGAATAAGGTCAATGAATGGAAATGTGAAATGGTCCTTCCTAATGTATTGGTTTAGTTGGAGAATGTGTATATATACAAGACAATTATTATACACATGGGTTAGAACCAATTAATTGTTTTCATTTTTAATTATAGTAAGACCAATTTTCATGGGAAATACCTAAACAAGACTATCCCATTAGCTATCATAGATAAGGTAAAATATTCAAGCGTCAAATAATCTTGTTAACTTCTTTTCATCCAAATCTATGAGGTTTTGGTTCTATCAATTTCGTTCCTCCCTCACTCATCCTCATAATTTAAAAATTTATGATTCATGTAAATTTATGGTCTAATACAAGTATTATTATTATGTTTGCATCTGATTTGTTGTTTATACTCTCTCAAAAGGTTATGAAATATAAATTCATGCTTTAGAGGGAGTGAAATAGTAATTATTAATGAAAACTTTTTTTAATTATCATGATATTAATTTTTAAAATTTTTAGTTAGAGGATTGAGTTCTAATTTATATTGATTTTGGAATTATATGAGTGAATGTGAAAGAGAGAGGTCAATGATCTCATCAAACTGGAAAATGGTAACATCCTCAATTAAGGAATTCAATTTTTCTTTAATTTTAGTATCATCGATGGTCATGGGATCATCAATGCTGAAGACATATTCAAGTAACAAACATCGATTAAATTTTTCTAAAAAGGAAAAACATTAAACGTAAGACTCCATATCTAGAAGGTCTACTAATGAAGAAAACATTTAAAAGGGATCAGGTTAAGAAAAAAAATTCCAGGAAAAGGATTAAATCCTTATAATTAATTGAAATTCTGCAATGTTATTTTGAGTGGTGAGTCATGGCATCTAGGATGTTGAAGTAGAAAATGTCACCACCAAATTCCATAGATAAAGTAACATTATGTACATTAATTATGGTTTTCAATGTTTTTGGAAATGAATCTCTAATATAAATGGGGAATTTCCATTCATCCTATCATATTATATTTTAAAAACAAAAAAAATCAGGAAAAATTAAATTTTCCACCCCCATATGATCTAACACTAACACGATTGTAAGGTGTGTTATACCTGGGTTTTCAATTGAAAATAAAATTATAGTGGGAATTAGTTTCCCATACTGTAATGAGGACACTAGTTTTCTATTAGAAAAAAACATTCAGTGGTATTCATTTCCCCATCCAATAATGATTTGAAAATCGAGTGAGGCATCATATTTATGGAGGCACCCAAATCAAACATTGCATCGGAAAATAAATACTCCCCAATGGTGAAAGGAATTACAAATGTTATAGGATAAAATAATTTGGTGGTAATTTATTCCTCAATAAATGATGATATATTCCTCTTCAAGATCATCTTTTTGTCACCATGAATTTACCTTTGGTGTGTACATGTATCATTTTCAAACATGGCATATCATGGAATTTTCATCATCGCATAAATCAAGGGATGTTAACCTGAACTATTTTGAATGTTTACAAGATTTATTTATCATGTTTAATTTCTATTTGTTTTTATTTTTTTGTGTACCATTGGGGAAATAAAAGTGGATTTGTCGGTATAGTTGACTCATAAACATGACACTCCTTCATTTGATTGTATTTTTCATTAGAAAAGGGTTTTTTTATTTTGATCATTTAATATGCTTGGAATGGAAGTTTCCTTGATAAGGGATTACCAAAGTAGAGGTATGACTTTTCTTTTATGATTTTTGAAACTTTTAATGGTGATGGAACTATGATTTCTATTATTCCTAAGGTTGACTATTGGTTGAGATGGTAGATTACCTAATACATGACATTGGATTTCCACCACCGATTTGGTAAGTTGTCCTAATTAGGTATTTTGATCTCTTATGGTAGCATGAGTTTTTTAATTGGAGTTTATTTCAATGCATTGTATTCATCATGTTCAATAGGTTAGGCTCAGATTTTGGAGGGGGTAGATGGAATGCCTATTGTGGTGGTTAAGGATTTATGGGTGGGGGTGGTGGATGACCACTTTATCCCAACTAGTTCCATGGTTTTTAAGGTTGGTTATAGGGGAATTAGGGAAATATTATCTCACAACTCTAAGAATAATCACTTAGTTGAAGGAATTATTTACAATAGTGGGTGTCATCAGAAAAAATACCATAATGGATGTGGGTAGAAGATTAGGGTTTCCCTTGGGAAAGAACATTTTTTTTGAAGAAGGATACATACCTATTCCGAATATGTGTCCACCTTAATTTCAAACTCATAACATTATGTCTCATGGACACCTCAAATGGGTATATTGGACCTTGAATCGAATTATTGAGTATTCTACGCCATGATTTTAATCAGGGATATTATAGTAATTTGGGTCTTATCAACTATTGATCCACCTACAGAAAGATCAATCATGTTATGATCAATATGTATTATACCTTGATAAAAATATTGCATTAAAATATGATCACTTATTTAGTGGTTTATGAAACATTAACAATGCCTTTTAAAACATTCAGAGTATTCATAAAGTGTTTCCCCTCTATGACTAATTTATTCCAAAATTTTATTTCATTATAGTTGATTTTGGAGATTTAGGAAATATTTTTCAAGGAGAAGTTGTTTCATGTAAAACTAATATTCTTAAAAATTTTACATAATATAAAAAATATTTTAAAATTACTTTTAAAGAGAATTGTAATTATTAACATTTTATATGTTGTTAATCCAATTTTTTAGGTTTTAATGTTGAAAACACAGTGTAAAAATATTTTATTTTATTATGAGGTTCTTCTCTGACACGTCCATGGAATTTTGTTTACATTTGAATTAAACAGAATTTTTGTTCAAAACTAGGTGTTTTGGCTTGTATTTGAGTGTATTTGGTGTGGAACTCCATATTAGTAAAGGGTAGTTCTTTTAATATTTTATTATTTTCATCCTTATTATAAAAATTTATTTCAATATTGGTGTTGTGTTAATAGTAATAATAAGGATCAACAAGGGTGTTGTTATTTTTTTCATAATCCTTAAAGGGATCGTTCAATGCTTCTTGGTTTTGATGACACAAGATTCTCTCTAGTTTGTGAATAGAAGAATGTAGTTCCTATAATAAATATTAAATCATTAATTAGGCCAATAAGTTTAATATTTTAGAAATAATCATAAAAAATAAAGGAAAAAAAGCATGAAAATATTTAGAAAATACATAATGTTATTATATAAACGAACACTTAAAACCAATGGTCTCCCTAGTAACGGATCCAAAATTCGATCATGTTGACATGAAATATAATATTAATTAATATTTTTTTATAGTATAGGGATGACCCAACGCCATATATAAAAGTGTTTGGAGGTTTGATGTATGTATTTTTAATAAAAATTACATAATGATGGGGTGGTTTTGAAACAAAATTTAAATATAAAATAAATCAATGGAATTGGTTAATAGTTAAAAAAGGAAGGTGGTATTTTTAGTTTTTTTACATAAGGAGATCAATTCTTGTTTACAAGTCATCTTTTATTGTTCATTATTTTGAAAATTTCACATAGTTCAATGGAATCCTTTTGTTGAGCAATATCAAGATATTGATTCCCTTCATTCCTCTTAAATTGATACACAAAAAACTAAGTCTAAACAAAAAAAAAGTATTATCATGGTTTGGATCTCATGAATAGGACAAGGGATGCCAAACAATTTTAATATATTATTTATTTGGGATAGAAAGAGGATAATTGTATTGTCTGAACAACCAATTATTCCCACTTACATATTGACCAATAGATTTGAAATGGAAAATGATTCACTTAATTAAACCAATGAAAAGAATTAATATGATATTAATGTTAATATGAAATATATGTGAAAATAGTTCAAAAATAAATTATGAAAAACTAGTAGAAGAAAAATTTTCATAACACCCTCCCATGTATTTGTGGATTCCTTGAAAAGACTGTCCACCACTTAGCTCGATATTTCTAAGAGGATGATGCTCATGTTATACTCCACCATCATATATAACCCCCTATGTAGATAAGGGCCACACAAACTTCTAAAATGGGAATATTAATCTTTCAACTCACCAAAATTTTTGATATTTTCTCCCTTATTGATCTTGAAAATGAGGTTCTCAAGGAGACCTTTTCTCAGAAAAATGAATCGCAGTTTTGGCAAACCAGATTTTAAAATGTCACAAGTAAAATTGATTTTAGTAGCCATAAAACATTATATATATTTTTGAATATTTGTATAGTTCTTTCCCTTCCTCTGAAATATCTCCACGGAAAATTTTACATCATTTGGAAAACTATAGGCCGATATATATACAAAATAAATAACACAACTCTTGACTTTAGGAAGATTCCTTTTCTTGGACAGATCAATTTTTTTTAAAAGGTGGGTTCTGGTCAAAAGACCAGAACATAGGGCTTTATTCAAAGAGAAATAGTCAAAAACAAGTTACAACAATCATAAAGAGGGCAATTTTTTAGAATCCTTAATAAAAGAAGGAATCAACTCAGGAGGGAGTTCATTCCTCTAGGTAATCTCATGAGAAAATCCCATGTTGGAAAGTCCATCAGCGATCATATTCACCTCCCAATAGGTATGGGTGGCAATGAAATTGAGGTCGGTGAGCACAGCTAGGCAGTCCATCCATCTGGGAGTGAGAGACCATGAAAGATGTACATCACCCTTCCAGATGGCTTGCACAATAGTTGTGGAGTCGCTTTCAATCTAGATATTCTTCCAGTTGAAGAGTTTTTCATAGGAGATGAATTGAATGGTAGCAAGCCTTCCTGCCTCCAGCGCAGAAGCATTTCCACAGCTTCCAAAGTAAGATCCAAGTATCCAATCTTGATGGTCTCTAAAAATTCCACCGCATCCAGCAAGTCCAGGATTTCCTTTTTAGGCTCCATCCACATTTACCTTAATCCATCTAGGAGGGGGTGCCAGCCAGAAAACTTCAATAGTGCAGTGTGGCTTTGGGAAAATACCTTTGACACCAATTTGGTGAATGGTTTCAAAATCTATGACAGAATTGTCACACCATGCTGTTTGGATCGTAACCGCTTCCTTTATAGCCAGTAGAATCCTGATTTTACCTGTATTGATATAAAAAGTGTTATTGTTGAAAAAAGAGTCATTTCTACCATACCATATTATGTGAAGAAGTTCCGCAACAGCAGTAAGAAAGAGATTCTTGATTTGGGAAGATCTTGGGAATTCCACCGCTCTTTTCAGCTGAGAGAAAATAAAAGAATCTAAACTCCATCTGCATCCGAAAAGGTCAAAGATGTAATTCCAAAGGGCCATAGCAGTATCACAGGATAAGAAGAGATGATTTATGTCCTCACGATGATGATTTCATAATCTACATTTAGAGCATAGATTAAAACCATAAGATTGCAAGCAGACATCTTTTGGAATTTTTTTATGCGCAATCTGCCACATAAGAGTGAGACGAGAAGGTTTAATCCAGGATTTATTGAAATTGGAAAGCCAATTAAAATTTTCATCCCCGTTAGGGAAGTGAAAGTGATAAAAAAAATTTGAGTCTAAAAGTCCATTATGAGCAGGTTTACAAATGATGAGATACTCATTGGGGGTGAAATAGTAATTGTCCACAATTCCCTTGATAGGATTCGGAAGATGAAGTTCAGGGGAGTTGAGCATCTCTTTAATGGAGTAGTTCGAAGGATTAGGGGAAAAGGTATTCGACATATCAGAAATGAGGGGGGAGCCAGTCCAGTTATCAAACAAGAAATTTAAAGAAGAATTTTTACTAACAAGCCATCTAGAATATTCCATGATAGAGTGAAAAGAGGCTTTAATCGAAGGCCAGATAGAAGAAGTCATGTAATTGGAAGAACCAGACTTAATCTTATCAAGAAATCAGATTTTGAGGAATCTCATGGAATGAGAGTTATTATGAATGAGGGACTATGTGAGTTTGGCCTGAAGGGCCTCATTAAAGATTTTATGATTCTTAATACTGATTCCTCCATTTTCAATAGGTTTACATCAAGTGGCCCAGGAGACCATTACCAGCTTCTTTTCCAGAGTGCTTCCACTCCAGATAAAATTTCTTATAGCTGTATTTTATTTTATTTCAACCCCAAAGGCCATTTTTAAACCATCATCGAGTAAAACTGCTTAGAAACAATAGTGGATTTAACAAGGAAAATTCTTCCAGCCATTGAGAGGGATTTAACTTTCCAGGAAGAGAGTTGCTTTTGAGTTTTATCAACGATGCTATGAAAAAATAGGCTTTAGGTTGGCCCCAGAAAAGGGGGACACCAAGATAAGTAAAAGGAAGGTATCCTTCCTTAACTCCTAAGACATTGGTGATAAGCGTTTTCCTATTTGAGGGGATGTTTTTAACAAAGTAAATGAAAGATTTTTTCCAGTTAATGTGTTGGCCTGAAACTTCCTCATAGTGAGAAATGATGTATTTATGATTGTTAACATTTCTTTTGTCTCCCTGAAGAAAGATAATGATATCATCGGCATAGAGAAGATGAGAGGGAGCAAGATGATTTCTAGAAGAAAGGATTGGTTTGATTTTTCGTCCCTCAACATTGAGGGAGAGGAGTCTACTAAGATAGTATTCAGTGATAGAAAAAATGATAGTAGAGAGAGGGTCTCCTTGTCTAACTCCTTTGGAGCATTTGAAGTATCCCCTAGGAGAGCCATTAATAAGAATGTAGATATTGGCTGAGCTGAAGATGATTTTAATTTTACTGATAAAGTAATCATTAAAGCCAAAATTGTCAAGGACCATAAAGATGAAGGCCCATTCAATCGTATCGAAGGCCTTAGTGATGTCCAGTTTAAGAGAAATGTTCCCACCTCTGGTATTTCTATTCAATAAATTAGTGGATTCCGAGGCGAGGAAAATACAATCTTGTATAGATCTGCCTTTGATAAAGCCAAAATGGTTCCAGGAGACAATTTTGTTGCCAATGATAGAGAGTCTATTTGAAAGGATCTATGTAATAATATTAAAGAGAGAATTTAATAGAGCAATGGGACGAAAGAGGTGAATTTCATCAGAATTTTCATCTTTGGGAATTAACGTGAGGAATTGTGAGTTGACAGTGTGGGGAAGAATACCTTTTTCAACAAAAAGATTTCACTAATTTACAGAAATCATTTTGAAGAACATCCCAATTTTTTTGATAGAAACCATTGTTGAAACCATCGGGACATGGGGCACTGTCTGGATTAAGACCAAAGACAGTGGCCTTGGTTTCAGAATCAAGGGGGGTGCAGTTGACCAGACGATTATCCTCAACAGAGACCATGCAAGGAATAATGTTAGGGAGAATATCTTTGTTGATGTTAAGACCATTGAAAATGTCAGAGAAGTAAGAGACAACATGATTAGCAATATTTTCCTCCGAATCAATGAGATTTCCCTCAACTATTAAGCAAGAGAGAGGTTTACAAGCTTTTTTAACCTGTTGAAGAGAGTTGTAGAATTTGGTGTGTCCATCTCCATCATTTAGCCATTTAGTTTTGAAAATTTGCTTTTTTAAGTTATCATTGAAGTTTAGAAGAGAGATCAATTTAGTCAAGATGTTGATTTCCTCCTGGTGATCATAATTGAAACCGGGTAAAGTGTTATTATTTTGATTGAGAGACAAGTCCTTTTCCAATCCCTGGATATCATTGTCAATTAAATTAGGTTTATTAGAACACCACTTTTTGAGAATGTTTTAAAGGTTTTTCAGCTTAGTGGTGCATGAAAAGGCATCATTGTGATTGCCCATATTAGTCCAGGAAGAATTGATAAGAGAAACACAATCCGGGTCCGAAGACTAGGCCAAATTAAATCTGAAAGGAAAGGAGGGTTTTTGAGAGTTTTGTGGAAAACTGACTAAGATAAGATGATGGTCAGAAGAAAGTTTAGTGAGGTTAGCACACAAGATCTGTTTAAACTTATCAAGAGCAGGTTCATTAAGGAATGCTCTATCATGTTTTCTCGCCACCACGCAGTTGTAATGATGTCATTACCAAGTCAACTGAGCACCAGTAAGATTAATCTCAATGAGATTATTTCCTTCTATGACAGATTTAAATTCTCTGTCAGATATAGAGGAGAAGGAGTAGCCAATTTTTTCAGAGGGAGAAAAAATTTCATTAATGTCACCAATCACAACCCAGGGATCTTGAATCATGTTATTGATGTCAGAGATATCCTTCCAAAGAGATCTTCAATCGAGGTAAATTTTTTTTCCTAAACAAAGGTATTGTATATGTGAGTGCTATCAAGATATTAGTCGCACGTCAAAGCTTGAGCAGAGAGACTAAAAATGTTAACATTTTGGAGAGAGGAGTGGAAAAAAATCCAGAGAGAGTCCACATAACCATTGTTACAAGCACCCAAAAAAGAGAAACCAGGATTACACAGATGCATGAATTTAGGGGAAAAGTTATTTTTAGGTTCAGTAATGGAAATCAGCATAGGACGATGGGTAAAAATAAAATGCTTCAAAACATTAAGGGTTCCAGGGTTTGCAATCCCCTCACAATTCTAGTGGAGAATATGCATTATTATTTACTTTTTGGGTTTGTCCCCCCTTTATATTTATTACCAGCACTTTGTCCTCTAGTTTTCATAGGGGATGTGGTTTTGATGGGGGAACAGATTTTATCCTTTCCTGTCATAGGATGGTTGGCAGTGTTACCTCTTGTTTTAATTTCTACAGGATTGATAATTAAAGGTGGAGCCAAGGGCTCCAAGTTAGAAATTGTGTTATCCACCAAACCAAGGTGGTCTCTCTCCAAAACAGAACTCCACTGATGAGGGGTCACCGAATCTGAGGAAGGAACTATTTCAGAAGGTTCTGCGATTGATGGGTTCTTATCAATCACAACATTGGGAGCATTTTGAATGGAAATAGTGATGGGAGAGTCTGCAGCTTGCATGGAAACAGAGAGGGGACCATCTGTAGACAAGGAAACTTGGTTAGAATGATCAAAATACTGGAAAGTTGAAGAGGAAGGGTTGTTTTTGGCCAAAGAAACAGAGGGAGCAACACCGGGTGTTGAGGAAATAACCTGCTTACTGCATTTTATTTTTTCAGAAGAACAAAGGTCTTGAAGATAGGAAGTTGAACTGGAAGACCCAAGAGGAGGAAGAGGGAGGTTGAGCTGGGTTCCAGGAGCTGGTCTAATTAGGCAGGAAGACTCTCCCTTATAAGACTGTGAAATTCACACTAGAGGGAGATCTTCATGAAAGGAGCCATGACCCAAACTAAGGGAGGGGCAGGGACAGTTGTATGAATAAGATGGTAGTAAAATTTTTCCAGTTTTTCCAAGATGGGTTGGTCCTGTGATTCCTATTCCTGGTTTTAGACCTGGTCAGCCCAGGTTATCCCAGGTTCCTTTGGGGTTTTAGACATCCACCTTCCAGGATTGACTTGGGACGGTTTAGATTTTTCCTTGGGGGGGACTCTATACTTCTTATTTTTCCTAACTTCAGACCAGTCATAAGGGTTATGATGGCTGGGATGTCCATGAACCATTCTACAAGTTTGAACAGAATGTCCTATAATCTTACAATAGTCACAAAAGGAGGGAATATTTTTATATTCAAGGTGAATTACAGTGTTATAATCAGTAGCATGAAAAGAGATAGAATTGGGAGTCTTGGTTTCCAGATTGACATCCACTAAGACCCTGGCATACATACCCAACTCATCATTAATGGTCCTTTGGTCTATTTTTAGGGGTGTACTAATGTAGGCTGCAATATCATTCAATATTTTAGGGTGCCAAAAAAACCAGTTTAAATTGTGAAACTTAACACAAATTTGTGCAGACTTTCCTTGTTGTGTATTTTGATTGAAAGAAAAATCCCAATCAGAGAGTCTCAAAAAACCAAGCTTCAATAAAAGGTTCCCTAACTTCCAAACAGAATTCGGATCATCTTGAGAGTACAAAAGAATATGAAAAAAGCCTTTACCTAAGGGGATCATTTACCAATTTGTAATTCCCCAACAGATTGATATTCGTTGCTTCGGATCAACATAGGACCAAGGTTTGTCTCCTTTATCATATGAGATACGTCCCATTAAAGAAAACTTACAGATATTTTGTCGTTGTGCAATTGCATCAGGATCTGCTTCAACTACAAATCCTCCATCATCCAATCTGACAGATCAATTTAGTTAGGCCCGTTAATGGATGAATTGGGCTTGGATGTGTTTATAAAATTTATATCCCAATAAATCATGGATCATACCATAAAAATGAAGCCCTATTGGATTCGTGAAATAGTTTTATTATCTGTTTGATTTCACATGTGTGCTTGGAATCTTGCATAGTTTTGCCCATTTTCCTTCATATTCATCCTTGGTCTTCCAAATCCCCTCCTACTGTAATGAAATTATCAAAAAAATTAAAATTTTATATTTTAATATGTTAAAAATTAATTTATTGAAGCAATTGTGGAGTGAAATTTTCTATTTTATTATATTTTTAAATACAAAAATAGTTTAAACCAGTGGTGTAAGGGTGAAATAAAACAGTGAATCATGGTGATATCAACATGTGGAGTTATTTTGGGCATAATATTAGTCTACTATATGGAATCCTAAATTATTTGAGAAATGGAAAAAAAATCCTAAATCCACATATGCATTTCACTTGAATGAGTGGCCTTCACAGCACATCATTAAGGTTCCAAATGTTGAGAATGAGCATATCCTCCTGAGGAAGTAGTTGGTTCAGTGAGTATGTCTACCCATTACATTTAGAAATTAAATTTTGGACTCTCTAATTTACTCAAAAATTTTAAATACAGAGGTAAATTATGTTGTGTATTTTGTACTATTTATCTAAACTAAAATAGGAATTACCAAAAAAGAACTTGCCATCCTATGATCAACTAAGCTAGTAAACTAGTGTGACATATAATTGTTGGCCTTACAAGGTTTTTAGAAATAATATCAGTTTCACTACTTCTTTTTAAATGGTATTTACCATCATGGAAAAAAAATTGAATGAAAATTGATTCAAATGTTATTTCGGGTTACATGATCCATTGAATATCGAAAACATAGTACTATTAAATTTTGTAGGGGTTGGGGTTTTACTCACCCATTATGGCTAAGATTTTAGTTCTCATTATATGGGTCAACACCACTTCTCCATGAATTCAAATTGATCCACAAATGACTTTATGATGTTGATAATCCCATGGTGATCCTTTATTTGAACATGATATTATATATGTTAAATAGTGGGAAGGACATAATGCACCGGTTTTACCATTATATTTCACTGATATCTAATCGATGATAAAATTTGAGGATTTATCTAAACCAATATGGTGGTCTCTTAATGTCGGAAAATAATGATATCCATTCATAATTAGGTCTAGGTAAACTGATTGTCCTGGCACTAAGTTATGTAGTTATCCAGGCCCTACTTCAGTCACTAGGATATGCCATTGTAGAGGTACACCTATTGGAATTTTGTGTTCAGAAACTTCCCATGGAGAATATTTAGTTGGAATTCTACCTCAGAGTAACTTAGTGTTGATTCACCTCAACACTTTCATTTCTTCATCCAACCAAGCAAATTTCTCAACGAGTGTGAGGAGATCATCCTCCCCGATAGGAGTATTTGGTTTTATGAACACATTCCTTTATTATTTACTTTAATATATATTTTTATAAAACGTAGTTGAGGACTGAATGGGGGAACCAAAATTCAGGGAAATTCTCTAGTTATGATCACACACACATTCATTCATCTTTGTATGAACCATGTTCTAAATGGAATGATAATCTCATTACTCTTCTTCATATTCCTCATTTATTGTTTCAACTATAGGACTGACATGATAGGCGTCTACTATTTCATGACACATTATAAGAATTTTACAGGTTGTTGAATGATATGAGGGTAATTTTCACTCTTTGTTTCATATCTCCCTTCTTTTATAGGATCATCTTTGTGATTATTGATGAATAATGAATTAGTGGGAACTCTTATACAACCAAGTCATCTTCTTCCTTTGCATTTAAATGGGTTGTGATATGTAGTGAACTGGGAGACCTTAATTCTGGTTTCCCTCCCTATACAGGTTATGACTAATTTCCATTAAATGATATATTGACGTTAAAAATCCTCCAGCCCTTAGGGCCTTGGTTTCTACCATTAAATTTTTATTATGCCTTGGTTTATTTTTTTTATTCTTGTAGGGGAATATTGTTGAAAAAATTCCCTCAACGTTTTGGTGTAGCATTGATACCATATTTAGGTGTATTTTTCTACTGCATTCACCTTCTTTATCTCTTGCATCCCCATTAAAGCTTGACTGGGGTGCAATATCAGGTCTCTATGAGAACTGATTACTTCAAAAGACATTATAAGTGCCTGATGGTTGGAATGCTTTTGATAGAAGCTCGCATAATTTTCTCAGAATAATGGTTCATGTGTTTTTTATAAATTTCATTCATTTGGAAGAATATTTTTAGAATTATTCAAGTGTGATTATTTATGAGTGTTATATCATTCATGAGCAATGATATTTATTGATATCCAATATAGAATAACGACATTACTAGTTTTCATTTCGAAGAAGCACTCTTTAATGAGGTGTGAGGATAAATAAAAATACCCATGTTCCCCCATACCGGTGTTTTAACAATAGGTGGGTTGTCAATAATTAAATGATCAAACTCATTTAACATGTTGAAGCTTGAAAATTTAAGACAATATCTACACATATCTGATCATGGTTGTTGCACAAATGAAATAGCTTCCAGGTCGATTTGATAACGAATATCTCCCAATTGTTTCCCTTGGCATGAATATCCCTTATATGTCAAGAATATTCATTTCATGTGGAAGATGGTTTCCCAAGATTTAGACAAATGTTGTTTATGCATTCTTATGAAAATGCCGTAGTAATGTCTAACTAAGAAGTATTTTAGGTCCACAAAATAATTGGTATATCATCCATAGCCAATTATCTTCTCAAAAGTAACATATCCTTATTTTATTCTGTGAGATACTTCTCTACCTAATGAGATCGACTTGAGAATTTCGTGATGGTTTTGTCACATGTAATGGGGTTAGTGGAGATCTCATTGGCATGGTAACATTCCATGACTGGCTCTAATAATGATTATTGAACCAATACATCTTTAGGTAGAGAAAGGATGTAACTTTTTATTGATATGGTATCTATCATGATTGGACTTATATTTCATAGTGCCTCATAATATGGGGCTTTCAGATATTTGATTTGGATTGGGGAGGACCTTTATACTAAAATGAGATGTCACTGTGGGGAGAACCACCATTGAAAATTTCATCATGGTTAGTACTAACATTGTATCTCAATGTTCTAATATAAGGATAATGATTCACACATTTCGTGGGGCATGGAAGAACAATATTTTAATTACATAATAATAGTATATCAATTGATCCAAGATGTTCTCTTGAAGAGGAGTGCCCATAAAACTAGGTTGAAACTTTTTGTAGGTTTTCTGAAAAAGATTAGTTTAATCTAATTTGAATGACTATAAGAGAAACAAAAAACATTAATTGATTGGATTTAACAAATTATAATGATGGTGATCTGATTGGGTTCGGCTAGACCTAGTGTTGTGACATCATGGTTTCCAAATTTTATCTCTTCTTATTCCTTAAACTAGTAAAAGAGAGATTCAACTATTGAGTCCTCTCTCTCCCTTGGTCAGATAGATGTGATGAGAATTTTCTTTTATAAAACCTTAGATTGGTCTATCCTCATTCCAATGTGCTCATGGTTGTAGAAGGTCTCATGATTAATTAGAGAAATCCCACACATGGAATTGTTTTTACCTAATAATCCAAGATTTTGACATACAATCCTATACACATGCTTGAAAATATTCAAGCAATCACAACCCAAGATTAATCTTTTCCACCTTATACAAGTTAGAAATGGGTGGAGGGAGATGTGTTAATCGATAAAAGTAATTTATAATTTCAAAATCAAAACCTAACACTATCGCATTTGGAATTTAATACTGAATTAATAATTGAATCCAAAATAAGAAAGAATAATAAATTTGATTCATTTCAAGAACAAGAACTCAAGAAAACACATAGGTCCAGCATGTCCTTTTTAATCACTCAAATGAATCTACCCCTCCATAGATTTGGTAATCGATATGTTGCGGGAGAGGAGAGACATTTTAAAATAATGAAAAATAAATGAAAGAAAAAAAATGATACTAATGGTGGTGGTCCTAAAGTGTCCCTTAGCTTACTCCTATATCTAAATTTGGTGTCGAACTCCCCCATCAGAATGGGTGAAGACATATTTATATAGGCCAAGGGGGTGCCATCCTCCGGTCTTCAAATTTAATATCTTCATAATTCCTCTTTAAGATTTCCTACAGATTCTATCCAATGAAAGATTGACCTTGTTAGGAAAATTTAATGGACTAATTTTGCAATAATGTCTTATATAAAGTTCTTCAAAAATATATTTTATGTTTCATAACAATATTTTAGATTTATCCTCCATGTGTATTACGAGATATAAGCAATTAATTCTAATCTTTTATTCCAGAGGAATGTTTCTTTTTTTCTTCTCCATAATTTGAGCATCTAGGGACTGCCTTAATGAAGTTCAATCTTCATAATCATCAATGTACAATCTCCAAATTTAATTAAATTTTACTTAAAATTTTAATCTCCCAATATGGATGCGTTTTGACAAATTTATGCCAAAATCATTGTGGTGGGCTCCGCACCATTGTCTAGAGTAAGTTTCCAACTTGATTGAATTTTTCAGACCCTTGGATGGAGGAATTAATTCTTGGTTCATAAACAAAAGACGATGAAAATATATACATGAACCAAATAAAAAAATAATCTCATCAATTATATTTATAATTATATGATATTTGTGAATTACCATAGTGATTAAAATATTTAAATATTTCCAAGTTAAGTAGTTTTCCTATTTTAGCCTAAAACACAACCGAAATCCTAAATTAATATAAATAAATCTACTTGTACAATTTTTTGGGATCAAATCATTTAATTAAATAAAAAATTATGAAAATATTATCTTTATCAATTCCCCCATACTTAAACTATGCTTGTCTTTAAGCAAAAAATATCAACACGGAATTCCAAGGGCACCAATGTCACCAAAATTAAAATATCAATGAAATAAAATAAAATGATTATCAATGTCCAATAAAATTTCCCACTTCCACAAAAACTATCAATTTAATTTCCCAATTTTTAAAGAAACAATCAATTTATGCATTTTACTTTTCCCCTTTGAAAAATTATTGAACTTCTCCCTTCATCCGTTCAATCTTCTCAATTTATTATTATTAGACATGCCAAATAATGATCTACCTATATAGTGAATCTTTTCTCTCATCACTCATGAGACAATTAATATTGGAGTTATGGTCATATCATGAAAACATCCTTTTAATTCATTTGCTTTTAAAGGAACTACTTTCACCATTTTTTTACGAAAAAATGCACATAAAATCATGAGGACATGAAATAAAGGTTAAATTGACTTTGTGTCTTAGGGTTGGTGGGTAAATGATTGAAATAATTTAAGGATAGAAGTATGAGGTTTGAATCTTAAATAAAATGCATGATTAATCAAGTGAAAACACAGGATGAACCTCACTCAAATCCCTTTGATAATGTAAGACACAACATCACCCCCCTTTTATTAACATTGGATATGTGTCAATAAATGATTACAAAGAATGATATCATCCAACTTCTCCTCCTCTTTTTTTAATGCTCCAGAAACGTACACCGTTATTTTTCTCTTTTTTTAAGCTCTAGATAGGCATAACTTTATTTTAATTTTTTACACTTTTTAATGGAGAACTGAATTAAATGAAAGAATCTTAATGAAATGATGTCTGATGCCCAATTTTCTAATAATACATTGCCCAAAATGATGATGCAAACCTCACACCACCCACAAATGATACATATCCCAATAAATGCACACAAAAGGCCCTCCCCCCACACTCAAACTATAATTACCATAAAAAATACTAAAAGTGTGGGTAGGTAATGAAATATCAGCTTGTAATGTGGCTTAAACCTATAAGGTAATTCTTGGCTTATATAGGATAATGAAAGATAATTGTAAGGTTGGGTATGAGTTAAATATGTGGCTAGACAATGTAGTCCCTCAATAATTTTAAATGTTTTTTGTACATTCATGGCTTTGTCAAGTTCCAATACAAGTTATGGTAGGTGGAATTTCCCAAGATCACTCATAAAATATTCTCAAGATAAAATAATAAATATTTTGTCTAGAAATCATCTCGGGAATGGGAATATAACATTGGAAAATCAATCATGGCTTGATGAATAATAAAAAATTAATTCACATGAATTTCAATAATTCAAAGCATGAAAAATGATAGGGAAATTTCATTTACATGAATCAATTAATTCTATCAAATAATGAGTCCTCACTTCAATATTCATGCTTCACTTTAATCATAAAATTATAAATTTTACACAATTAATCTCACTAACATTGAAATCTAATACATGGAATCACTAAATTCATAAGAAACTCATGTCTCCTAAATATGTCAATTAAAATATTATTCATGTGTTGGAATGAATTTTATAATTAACATTTTAAAAGAATAAAAATGTAGGTAATAATGTTTGATAATATTGAATTTAAACACCATCTCTCCTTTCAAATGTATTCTGATCTTCATGACATGTAATCCCACTACGTCTTATTTTCCTACTTTGTGCATGACTTGATGGTTATCCATTAGAATTAAAATTTTCAGCCTTTCTGTATATTCATTAATGGACCTTAAATATAAGAATAAAAACAATTTATTGTGTAGCCATGTTCAATCATGTTGGTATATGACCAAGAATAAAATTTAAAAATGGGGACAACATGGGTTTCCTCCTAGTAGTTCCTTTGTTTAATGTCATTGGATCGACTAAAAATAAATTATTTTTTTGAAAAATCCTATATTACAAGATTCCCCCCACTATACATAATTGATGAAGTGTCCCAATGCTTGTAAATGGATTTTCTTTTTATGTTTCAAAATGATGGTGTTACTGCATTTAATCAATTGTAATGGAATGATGAAACCTGTTAGGTCATCATTTGTACTCTGGGTAGGGGATTGTGATCTCCTCCTATGGTTCTTGAGGTATGGTCCCATGGAACTTCTTCGGCCTCAACCCATTTACATTGGATGGGTTTCTTCCTTCTTCCATTTTAATATGAATAACATCAAAGGGGTATACATGAATAACAGTAAAGGGGCCTTCCCATATAGAACGAAGTTTACCTGGCATAAGATTAAGTCTAGATTTGTATATTATCACGTGATCTCCAGCGTTGAAGGTTCTTGGTTGAATCATCTTGTCATGGGACATCCTTATTCTCCATTTATTGATCATTAAGTTTTAAAATGATTCTCTACTAATTTCCTATAACTTCTGAAACTTCAATATTCTTTCTTTCCCAGCATTCTCAAGGTCCATATTCATCTCTCTTACTGCCCAGTAGGCTCAATTCTCCAACTTCACAGAAAGGTGGAAACTCTTTCCATAGACAAATATATAGGGACTTATATCTATCAGTGCCTTGTAGGCCTTTCTGTATGGTCATAATGTATCATCTTACCTTTAGCTCCAGTCCTTCTGGTTGGGTTTAATAGTCTTTTCCAAAATGGATTTTATTTCTCTATTGGATACTTCAGCTTGGCCATTTGTTTAGGGATGGTATGGGATAGATGTTCTATGATGTACCCCATACATTTTTAGCAATGTTACCATTTTCCTATTTTAGAAATGAGTTCCCTGATCACTGATGATTACTCATGGCACCCAAAACCTACAGAAGATGTTATACCTGACAAAATCACAAACAACATTAGCATCGTCAGTTCTGGTAGATTTTTCTTCTACCATTTTTCAAACATAGTCTACATCCAAAACAATATATGAATTCCAAAATTACAATGGGAATGGTCCCATGAAATCTATGCCCCACACATCAAAACTATCACAAAAGTTTATTGGTTTTTGAGGAATTTCACATCGTTTGTATATGTTAGCAAAAAAATTGGAATTTTTCACATCTATTACAAAATTCATATGCATCCATGAATAAGGTGGGCTAGTAGAGTCCAGATTCTAAAACATTATTGGCAGTACTTTTAGTTCCAAAGTGGCCTCCGCATGATAATTTCTGAAAAAATTCACACCGTAATTCAATTTCACTTCTTGGTAATCATATTCTTATGATTTGATCATTACAAATTTTCCATAGAAACGGAACTTCCCAAATCTAAAATCATTATTCACATTTAAGCTTATGTTGTTGATGAGAGATTATCTGATAGGGTACCTGAGATGTAACTAAATAGTTGACAATGTTGGAATACCATGGTAATTCACTATTTATGATGTTGAGTTGTTATCCAGAAACATCATCATTAAGTGGGTTCTACTTTGGGATTTCTGCTTCAGTGGTGTGGGGTAGTCGACTCAGATGATCAGCCACGTCATTTTTAGTCTCCTTCTTATATTTTATTTCCAAATTGAACTCTTATAAGAGTATAATCCATCTCACCAATTGTGGTTTATCATATGCCTTTTTCATTAAGTACCTAAGTGTTTTATGATAAAAAACAACTTCAGTTCTAAGAAGATATAATAAAAGTTTATCTAGTTCCAAAACCACTACAAGGATTTCCTTCTCAGTGGTTGTGTAATTTATTTGTGTAGGATACAATTTCCTTGATTCATAGGAGATGACTTGAGGCTTTATGTCAATTCACTATGATAGAGCGGCTCCCACTGCTTGGTTAGATGCATCACAACGTAGCTCTAAAGGGTAATCCCAATTGGATAGATGAATTATTGGTGGAGTTATAAGAATTTCATTTCATTAATCAAATTATTCCCTATATGCACAATAAAAATTAAAATCATCATCATTTAAAAGTCATATTGATAGACGAATTGAAATATTATTTAAATATATGGTGAATCTTCTGTAAAATCTATCATGCCCAAAAAAGGATCTAACGTGTTTGACACAAGTTGGATATGGAAATGGATTCATTACATCAACTATGTATTTATCAATCTCAATACCATTTGGTGAAATTATTTTCCCCAATACTATCCCATTTTCAACCATGAAATGACATTTTTTTTAAATTTAAGACACGGTGCATTTCAATGCATTTTTTCAATACATTTTCCAAATTTCCCAAGCAATAATCAAATGAATTCCCACAATTCTTTGAAATAATTATTAAATACCTCCATGTTTTCTTCAATGTGGTCTGAGAAAATACTCACCATACACTTTTGAAATGTACTTGGGCATTTCCTAGCCCGAAAGGCATCCTTTTTTAGGCGAATGATCCAAAAGGACATGTGGAGGTCATCTTCTTCTGGTCTTCTGGTGATATAGGTACTTGAAAATATCCTAAGAATCCATCTAAAAAACAATAATTAGTTTTTCTATCTGTCCTTTTAAGCATCTGATCAATGAACGGAATAGGAAAGTGGTCATTTCTAGTAGCTTGATTTAGCTTCCTGTAATCTATACACACTCTCCAGCTGTTTTGTACTCTAATGGGGATCAGTTCATTTCTTACAATCTTAACAGGGGTCATCTTGGTTTTAATGGGGAATACATGAATTGGGATGACCCATTGAAAATTAAATATTGGGTAAATGATGTCAAATGCTAACAATGTCTTTATCTCATTTTTAACAACCTCCATGATTGTGGTATTGAGTATTCTTTGAGGTTGTTTAACTGGTAGAAAGTCACATTCTAAAAATATCTTGTCAGAGCATACATTTGGGATGATTCCAAGAATATTACCTAAACTTCATCCTATATCTTTCATATTCATTTTGAGAATTTATATTAGTGTTTGTTCTTATGAAATGGATAAGTTACTGGTAATGATTACTGGAAAATTCTCTCATTCCATTAGGTAAGAATACTTCAAATCACATAAAAATGCATCAATTATAAAAATTGGGTTTTTTTCAAGGGATGATATTGCATTTAGGTTTCCTACTTTTAAGATTTTATTCTCTTGTATAATCTCACTCTCTTTAAACAAATCATAAAAAAATAAAGTTTTACCTCATCCTTCAACATTATATCAGTATTTTCAATTTCATGGTAATTATAACATTCAAATGAAAAGTGTTATCATACGGATAAGAATTCATGAAGCACACTGGAGTCTTCAATTGGTTTCATACCTTCATTATGGGAGATCATATAATGTAAGTGATAGTTAGATGAGTGTTTCATCGTATCAATAATGTTGAATTGTGCCATATTGTATGTGAACTCACTGGTTAGTGTTCCTTCATGAACGTTGATGATCGCCCATGATGTTTTATGGAATGGAATCCCTAGGATGATGGGAGATCAGTATGGTGCTCAATCTTCTTCCATATCATGGACATAAAAGTCTACAGGAAGGATTAATCCTCTCACTCCTGCAAATAGATCCTCAACAACCCCAGCTGGAAAAACGGTGGACCTGTTTGCTAATTGTACCACAACCTGAGTTGGTTTTAGTTCTCCTCTCTGAAAAGATTCAAACACTACGTGAGGCATCAAATTTATCGATTCTCCATGATCACATAGTACATCTGTAAAATTTAAAGAACTGATGGTGTCGGGAATAGGGAAAGTCCTTGGATCATGATATTTTTTCAGTATTGGTGGTGTGATCAATGCTGAGATGCTTCTTCCACAGTTGATTATTTCTTTTCCATCTAGCCTCCTTCTTTTAGTATACTGCTCCTTCATAAATTTTTCATATTTAGGGATTTTCCGGATTGCATCCAGTAGTGGGATGTTAATCTCAACATTCTTGAATATTTCTTAAATTTCTCCTTGAAGTCGTTCTTCTTCACCCTTCTTTTACTCAACAAATGTAGATGGGAATGGTGTTGGGATATAATTTATCCCCATTGTCGTTTTTGCAAAGGTTTTTATATCCTTTCATTACTAAACCTTGTTATATCTCCTTTGCTGTAAACAAATTTATCTTTTGGTGGGATATGACAAGCTTTAGGAGGTTTTCTGGAATCATCCTCCTCACATTGTTCTGGTGGTGTGAGCTCTTTCCCACTTCGGGTGGCTGTTTCACTAACATTATCCTTTTTATTGGGAACTTATTATGCGGGAAAAGTACCTTGGTTCCTTGTGAGAGCATCCATAATTCTTGCAAATTGATCAGGAAGCTTATCCATTCTATCTTCTATTCCCACAACTATTGTCATATGCTGTTGATCTTCTATTTTCGGTGCACTTGTGGACAGTTGCTCATAATTCTTCTTCATGAAAGGTGGTGGTTGGAAAGTGTGTTGTTGTTGGAAGGGTTGCCTATAATGCTATTCTAATTCTATCAGGTTCCGATATTGCTACAGAAAAGTTTCCCTAGCTTGGTTATGTTGAAACCCAAACCCCGGTTGGGTTTGTAGTTGGTATTGCCTTTGTTGATTGGTTGTAGCACAACATTATGTCCCCTAAACTTCTGGACATTGATCACTGTAATGAGAATCAAAAGAGCATAAACCACATAGCCGATTTGATACTTTTGGTTCTTTCAAATGGTTTAAAGCTATTTGTCGCACTAACCTAGTGATTTCACGCATTTCATTTATAATTAAATCTACTAAATCAGATGTTCTTATCTCAGGTATTCCTCTGGTGATCGTACCTCTGGTGCCAAACTACTATGAGTATTGTGAAATCATTTTAATCAATCCACTTGCATTTTTTGGTGAATTTTCAATCAAGGCTCCTCCAGATGATGCAACTAGAAATTTTCAATCATTGTCCAGAAATATTTGATAGATGAAAAGAATGAAATGTTGTTATTCAATAGTCTAATGTGGACAATTGGTGCAGAGCTTATTGAATAGATCCCAGTACTCATATAGTTTTTCACTGATAGATTGGCGAATGGAATAGAACTATTTTCAGATAGATATCCTTCTATATGTGGGGAAAAAACCTTTGAATGGAGCATATTTGCATATATTCAAATTCTTGGACTTCTCCTCATTGTTGAATATACAACCATTCCATTGCTGCTCCCTCGAGTGAGAAGGGGAATGCCCTCAACAATACCTGTTTTTCTATAACATATCGGGGTTTGTAGCTGGAGAACACATTAGTAAATTCTTGGATTTTCATGTTGGGGTCTTCACCTGCAAGACCATGGAATTTAGGAATAATTTGATTCATGTTAATGCGCAATTCAAAATCATTTTCTAAGGCATGAATAGCCACTTGATTTCATGGGTTATATAATTGTGGTACACATATATCATGCAATGTTTGGTTAGGATTACCAGCCACTGTAGGTTCAGATTGATCGCTGGATGTGTCACTGGAATCTTTAAGATGATCTTCTTCAAACTCTAATTGCAAATTTTTCTTTATCAATTGGGTTACTGTTCGCTCAATTTCTTGTTCAAATTAAATTAAATTGTTTTTTTAACTACGGGTCTTCAAAATAATGAATTTTTTTAGGTTTTTGAGGCACTACCTCCCCAAAAATGGTGCCAAGTTGGATGTACTCCATTTGTGGGGTGTGGGAAAACTATATTTTAATTAAATAAATATATTATAGTAGTTGATCCTAGGTAGTCTCCCAATAAGGAGTGCACACAAAACAAGGTTGTCAGTTTTTGGTGGTTTTTTGAAGAAGATTGGTTTTATCTAAATTGTATGACTATGAGAGAAACAAACAGATTTAATTGATTGGATTTAAAAAATTATAAAGATGGTGATAGGATTGAGTTTGTCTAGACCTACTGTTGTGCCATCATGGTTTCCAAATTTTATCTCTTAATCTTCCTTAAACTGGTAAGAGATTGATTCATCTTCCGAGTCCTCTCTCTCCCTTAGTTAGATAGATGTTATGATAATTTTCCTTTCTAAAACCTTAGATTGGTCTATCCTCCTTCCAATTTGATTAGGGTTGTGGAAGGGTTTCATGATTAATTAGAGAAATCTCAGACCTGGAATTTTTGTTCCCTAATAAACGTAGATTTTGACATACAATCCTACACACGTGCTTGATAACAACTGAGCAATCACCAACCATTCCTAATCTTGTGCCACCATATACAGATTAGAATTGAGTGGATGGAGATGTGATCATCGACCAAATCAATATATAATTTCACAATCAAAACCTAAAAATTCCACATTTGGAATTTAATACAGAATTATGAATTGAAACCAGAATAAGAATGAATAAGAAATTTGATTCATTTAAAGCACAAGAACTCTAGAACACACATAGGCCCAGCCTCCCCTTATCTCGATAAATCAAATGAATCTACCCCTCCATGGATGGGGTAAGCGAGATGATGCAAGAGAGATGATACATTTTAATGTAAAGAAAAATAAAATAATGAAACATAATGATTCTGAAGGTGATGGTCCCAAAGTGTCCCTTAGATTACTCTTACCTCCAATGTTGGTGTTAAACTCCACCTTCATAATGGGTGAACTCCTCTTTATATATGCCAAGGGGGCACCATCCTCTGGTCTTCAAATATAATATCTTTATAATTCATTTTTAATATTTCCAATAGATTCTGTCCAACGAAAGATCGATGATGTTCGGAAAATTTAAAGGACAAATTTTGAAATGATTTTTTATATAAAGTTCTTCAAAAAAAAATTTCTTTCATCCCAACATTTTAGATTTATCCTCTCTGTGAATTTTGAGATATAAACAATTAATCCTGAGATTTTATTCTAGAGTAATGTTTCCTTTTTTCTTCCCCATAATTTGAGCGTCCAAGGACCGCCATAAGGAAGGTCAACATTCAAAATCATCAATTTAAGCACTCCACATTTTTTATCTTTCCATTCAAATTTTAATCTCCACAATTGGATGTGTTTTGACCGGTTTATACCCAATTCATTGAGGTGTGCTTGACGTGGATGTCCAGAGTATGTTTCGAACTTGATTGTATTTTTTGAACCATTGGATGACCGAATTAATTCATTTTTCAGAAACAAAAGATGAAGACAATAAATATACGAACCTAATAAAAAGGAATCACTTATATTGGATTTATATTTTAAATGATATTCATGAACTACCAAAGTAATTAAAATCTATAAATATTTCCAAATTTAGAAGTTTTCCAATTTTAGCCCAAAACACATCAATTATCCAAAATTGATTTAAATAACTCAACTTGTTCAATTTTTAGGGATTAAATAATTAAATTAAATATATAAAGTGATGTAAATATTATCTATATCATATTATTTCTATAGTGTATAACATAGGGAGGACCTTCTTGGTGGAGAGTAGTATGGGGGGACCTTTTTACTAAAATGATGTCACTATGGTGAGGCCCTTCTCAAGGAAAGACATTGGTGATGACTACTATCATATCTCATTATCCAACTATAAGTATAGTTTCTACTATCTAATCCTTTGGATGGACCTCAATGGAATATAGTATAAAGGGGAGGACGTTGTTGCTAAAATGTGGTGTCACAACGGGGAGGTCCTTCCCAGCAAATGCCATCATGCTGAGGACTTCCATCATGGATCGATATACAACACTAAGGATAATTTCTATAGATTATACCGTATAGAGGACCTTTTTGGTGGTAAAAATATAGGGGATGACTTTATTTTTCAAATTATATGTCAATACGGGGATGACCTTCACCGCAAATTCCTTCCTGATGGGGACTACCATCATAGATAAATGACCAATGAAGATAAAATTTCAGTAGTACATACCCTATAGAGGACCTTCAAGGAGGATAGTAACAAGGTGAATACTTATTTATTTTTGATCATCTATTCATAAGGAGGGATAATATGATAATAAACAGTTGAAAGGATCTCAAGATCGATCAGTTTGTAATTGTGAAGAAAGACTTCATGGTAGATGATCTTGGGGGGACCTTCAGGGCTACTGGTAACAATGTTATGGGGAGGAACTTCGCAATGTCTAATGCAAATTCCATTACATTTCAATGTATTAGAAGTATTACAACTAATAATATACATTTTATGGATGGAATAATACCATCATCTAATTGATGTGGGTTATTATCCTACTATTCATTTTATATTTTCCTTTTGTGTAATTGTTTTTAGCTGCTCCCGTGAAGGATAATAGGTCCACTAGATATAAGTAAATGAATTCATATATGAGTGATTTTTATAGGGGCTAAAAAAGTTTTATTTGGATATTATGTTATGATTTTAGAGTTTTGGAATGGATATATGCCTACCCAATAGTGACCATCGAAGTGAATCTATGATCCCCAATTTTTACGAGAATTTATGCTTAATCTAGTTGTTAATTTATCCAGGAATGTTTTCCAAAACTTTTCTCGATGGGAGTATATATGTTTATCTATATCTGAGTTAGCATCCCATTGTAAAAATGAGTTACCCCACTGGAGGAGGTGTGGTTCTGGTCCAGACTTCTTTAAAATTACTACTAATGTGGTCACATCTTGGCAAGTTTGTTGGATTTTGTTACGAATTGTTGTATAAACCTCTATAATTTCAAGGATATACAGAGAATCAACCTTCGTGGTAATGGTGATATATGACCATTTTGGTGAGAGGGTAGGAATGTGAGTCAAACCCAGATTTGTTTCTAATATATGTTGACTATATCTTCTAATTTTCACTGTATTTTAATAGCAGTCTTGATGTATTGGAGTAGGTACATTCATCATATTATATTTTCATTTCATATTTTATTGACACACTTAGTTTTAATCCAAATGAAATATCATCTAATTGTATTTTTCAACTATCTTTTTTATGGAAGGATTGATGTGAACGAGAAAGAATATGTGTCTTCTTGTAGTTTGTCACCGTATTTATATGGTGGGATTATTCAAAAAGATATAAGATTATGGGCTACTCCAAATTATTTTAATGTCTCCCTCTATATGCTACCCTAGGGACAGGGGATTACATGAATTCAGATAGGGGTCATGGTGTAGTTTCTTCTTCATGGGGAGGATAAATTGTTAGCGAGAAATTCACCAGCTTCTCTAAAATGAGGGAGGGACTCATTATCATGTTCTAGGTATTGGATTAGGAAATGGTTGTATTGGATTACTAGGTGCATATATTTTTGTATTTCTTATCATTGTTTCTCGGATGACACGTGGGGATTTAAAATATTGAGGGTTTGTCGAGTTTCCTTCATGGTGGAATGTATAGTCACCCAAAAACTTATTCAACATTAATACATGATTGATTATTTAATATTACATTTAATACAACCCTGAATATTGTTAATTCTTGTTTATTTAAGAATTCGTTACATTAAAAAATTATTTAAAACAGGAAAAAAAAGCTCATTATTGAAAACATCCTCAATATGCTAACACTTAACACATCCTGGGATTACCTAAGGACATACATAAGAATGGGGTGAGCTATAAATTCTAAAAATAGAAAATAATTGAATAAGATAATACATGTTATAAAATATGTATGTAAATAGGGAATAAATGGAAGATGAATAATAAGTTATGATATAGCATGATAGTCATAACATGTGAAATATGGAATCAACGTAACACACTGCATCATGAATATAGGTCAAGGATAAATTCCATGTCATATTGAAATGAAAAATACAATAAAGGAATGAGGTTATCTCCATATATCAACATAAAATATTAGGAGAAAAAACATTACCCAATTTGTTGGTGTGCTATATAATCTCAAGTGCACCCGTCACTTTCATTTCCTTCTCATGCTTATGTGTGCCACATTGATTATAATACATGGATTCATTAATCAAAATATTATCTTCCATGAATAAGGAGTGTGGAATAAATACATTTAATTCCAAATTATCAGATTTATATGTTTATAAAGTTGAATACGCTTAATAAAAAATGAGTATTTTATTCACTACACAGTGGTTTTGGCATAGAAAATTGTAGTGAAATTTCAATAACCAAACAATGTCATGTAAGAATTAATAAAATGGGGTAATGAGATAAAAAGTTGTCTAGAATATTTTTTAAACCAATTGTAATGTAATTTTAATATTTAATAATATATCCCATCATAAGTAAATGAAGTCAATAGACATAAGATAAAGAAGAAACTTGAATAAAGAGGATAAAGGGAAAGATCACATACTTGAGTGTGTGACTCCAAATTCTTGGGAAGAAAACATTACGATCATAAGGTGACTTTAGAGGACAACAGATATTGGGGGGAATATTAAATACACGATACAATGATTTTTAGTTAATATTGGAGGGTTATTTGGTGGGTTTATATAGGAAATGGGTCGGGAATTCTTTAATATTTTACAGACATTGGTTTTGGAATCTATATAATAATATAACCAAAAGGAAAATATTTATCATGGTATTTTCTCATGGATTTTTGAAACTAGGAGTTGTTGTAATTATTTTAGAAGATCTATTCCGAAAATAATAAAAGTATACCCTTGACTATGTGGAAGTGAGTCATACTCTTAAAGAAATGTTTTAAAAAACATAAAATATTTTAAAATCATTGGAGGATTCTTAAGGACATTATAAAATAAATAAAATAAACATAAAATATTTTTTAAAATTTAATACATATATTTGGTCTTGGATAACCTTTCTAGTACTAATTACACATCGTTTGGGTCATTATGATTTTATATTACACATCATATATATATATAGTATATTTAATGTTTATTTGAAAATTACACTATCTTAGAAAATTATGAAAAATTCATCATTGGACAATTTAAATGTTCTAATTAAAAAAATAATATTTCATTTTTTCTAAATAATTTTCTAGATATATGATTTTCACACACATTTATTGAGAAATATTGAGTTTTTAGGAAATTATGTTTTCTGAACCCTTATAAAAAGTACACATGACTTCAAAAAAAAATAGTCATCTATATTTAATAAAAATAATTTATTAATAATAATTTATTAAAATATTATTGATTTTAAAAATAAATTAGTTGATCAAAATAAATTCCTCAAATAAATTTTTATATTTCCAAAAGATACAATTTGTGTTTTATTGTATCAAAACCAAAATCATTTATATTGTAACAATAATTGAATGAAAATATATTAATTATTATATAAAAAATAACATAGATACTCATATATCTAGTGCCAAAATACATATCATTTTAATACACCAGAAAAATAAGTAAGAGTGTGGTGGGTGATTGTAATATTTTCATGGGGTGGTTCGGTGGACAAGGGTTTTGGACATGATATCAATAAGCCTTATCTTCTCCCTTAAATAGTTTCACTTATGCTTTTGTTGTTGGATCTTTGCTTGGGATTGGATAAGGGAAAATACCAATGACTCTACCTCCCTCAAATGCCCTAATAAATTGTCTTCAAATGGTATAATCCTACTTGTTGAGGTCGTCACATCTTTTTTCGGTGTCAATTAGATTTGTTAAAAACCTATATTTTTAGTAATCATGTGATCACTATTCAATAGATATATTATGAAAGGTTAAGATTCATGATGGTAATTTAATTATAATAGGATAAAACCAATTAATTTCATGTGTTTTATATAAAAATACATTTAATTAAATTTAAAGTGTAATTTTAATTATAATAGTCTAGGTATTTATAGGGAGTGTACTATACGAGTGGTACTCCCTATCCAATTGTAACATATCATGTATTTATAAAACAATAAATTTTAATATATAATAATATTTTTGAGTTTTATATTATATTAAATTAAATTTGAGTGATTTTCTTAATAGCATACCTAACACCCAACAAAATGTTTCTCTGAAATCATTCGATACTCACAAAACATAGTTATACTAAAAAAATATTACATTATTAATATTATTATTTTAAATATTTGTTAACACCTAGAGACTGTATTGGTGGGAATTAAAATAAATAACAATATTATGTGTAGATTTTTTTATTAAATATTTTTATAATCATCAGCAAAATTGTAGAGGCTTAAAATGAGGAAAAATCAAATTTTTACAATAAAATACTGAAATATTTTAAAAAGGTAGTTTTACCACTTTTAATTGAGAACCGTTTTTAATAATATTTTTTATCACTTTTTTATGATATATTTTTTAAAATAAACTTTTTATTTGGAAGGGGGACATAAAAATTTACATTGATTGAAATTTGGGTCTTTCTCTGAAAAAATTTATATTTTAATGAATATTGAAAAATAATGCATTTTAATTCAAAATTTCATTGTCATATAAATTATCTATATAAATAGGTTATCCATTTAATTTGTATTAATGTATAATTGAATTAATTTTTTATAATTTAATAAATTTTAGTTAACTTGAAGTAATTTCACATTCAAATTTTATATAAACACACGTCAATCTGTTGATGATTTTTACTTTTCAAAAAACATGACTTCTCATTTAGACAAATAAAATTAATTTTAAACTAATTTTTGAAACTTATGTTTTTTTAATTTGTAAAAATTGTTTAAATATTTTGAATCCTAATATACAAAATATGTAAATAGATCCATTTTATTATAGGAAAATATGAATATTAACTTGGATAAATATTTTTATTTAGAGCGGTAAATTGTTAAATCAGGTAAATAAGTGAAAACTAATATTATAATAATACAAAATAGTCAAAAAACATTTCTTAATTATATTTAATGATATATTTATAACCAATAAAACCCATGGGATGATAATTTGGCCTTTATAAGCCACTTGGGTGTGATTATGACACTTATAACTTCTATATTAATGTAAAAGAATAAATATTATAAAAATATATCTTCTTAATATATTTTTTTATATGGGTTTATATAAGTGATATATAGAACTATAACTATTAATTATAAATATAAAAATATTTCATATATAATAATTTTTTATTTATAATTTTTTATAACTTATATAATTAATTATAATTATGACACAATGATGATGTAGTGATTGCCTTATTAATGGAGGAATCAAAGAAATAATATAATAAATATTAGAATAAATATTATTTGACATAATATATGTCATAAAAGATTTTTCTAGGTGAATATGAAATGTTATAAGACTACTAATGGAATTTTTTTGATGTTATCTCCTACTTTATATTTTATTTAAATTCTATAAAATGGCCAGTTAAAAAATTTCCATAATTGATGTTTTATAAAAATAGTAACATATTAAATTATTTAAAATTTCAAAAATTATTTTAAAATTAAAATGTGTTTATGATTTGTTATAAAAGATAATTGTGTGTCTAATTATTCGAAAATTATCCCATATAAGTGAAATTTAATGTCTCTAGATATTTAAAATGTTGTTACCAGAATTAAAATTAAAATAGAATAATTACTGGTAAACAATAAAGGTAATATTTAAAGTAAAATCATTACATGTCAAAAAATTATTGGATGATAGGATTTATAAGTATCCTCAAGTTATCTTAGACATATATCATGTTGGAATAATTTTTATTAAAAATAAATTAATATTAATTTAATATTTTACAAGTTTTCGAGGGTTCCCCTCCCCTCTCTTATAAAAAGGCACCCTCTCTTCGCTAATAATCACGCTTCCAAATCATTTTGGATTGGCCAAAATCTTCCCAAAAGAATTCATAGAATTTCTAAATCTATTATTGAAGCCTTATTTTAGGATTAACACCCTTATTTTATGTGTTATGGTGTTCATTAAGGGTGATCAACCGAAATAGAGGTATCGTTTTCTATAAGTATTTAAATTTTATTTCGTCTTCCACTACCATAAAGACTCTTCCAACCATGATTAAATAGTAAATACAGTATACGCATATAATTTTATGTTATTGTGTTAATATAGTCTCCCAAATCTATCTATATTGCCATTAAATATGGAATGAATTAATCGTTCATCTGTACGTGTGAATTATCACCTCCACGAACCGATTTAGTTCGTTATCCATTACTTTATTTCATGATCAGTTATAATGATATAATTAATATTAATATGCGGTATTAATGACATATTTATAATTTCAAAAGAATAATATTACAATTATCTTTATACCTTCCATGCATATAAAAAAATAACGTCGTTTGTGCATACGTGTGAACTATCACCTCCACCAAGCGATGTGAATCATTTTTTTCACGACATCACATGTATGATATATATAGGTATAATTAAATGAATATTATGATTAAAATAATATTATTATCATTATGTAAATATAGAATAAAAATTACCTTGTTTTCCATAATGATCATTAAAAATGAAAATGTTACTCATGCGTACATACTGACTACCATCTCCATGAATATAATGTTGTTCATTTTTCAAAACCCAAATTAATGGTTTGATATAAAAATTATGATTAATTTAAATTTTTTTTTGATATTTAATGAATATTATTCTGGAGATTATGGTCTTATGATAGTATGTACTAGTGACATTAGAACCGTGTTTATTTTCGAATAAATTACCGAATATCGACCAAACATCAGATATGAAATAAAATAATTATGTAAGTTTTATAGCATGGTAATAAGTGATATAAGAAGAATAATGAACTTGGAAAAGGTTATTAAGCAAGTATCAATTCACCTATGTTTATTTTTCATTTATATAAAGATTTTACATGATGATTCAGACTCAATATAGGGGACTACATCTCAATCTTATTTTATTGAGACATAATTTGACATTATACCCCTACAACTTTTATACGGTGTATAATAAACCCCTTTGACTTTTAATCTCATTCATCGGTTTTAAAAATGAATATTTTACTATGATTTTTTTATTAAACAATAATATTAATTCTTATTTTCGACATATGTAGAGACAATGACCTTTCTGTCACTAAGACAATTATTTGTTATTTCGCTTCGTCTACAAGACGTAATGTTTTTGACATAAAATTAAATACCATATTACATTCATTTACATTTTGGTATTGAAAATGATTTTGATAATGGATTTATTATATCAATATCATGATATGATATATTATTATTATAATGTGGAGCTGTTATTATTCATTTATCCATGTTTTATATGTAATGTTAATGTTATTGTTCTTTGGAATATCTTGCGTATACAGGTGGTTCAATGATAAACCCAGGGAGGGTGAGCCTCTGATATCTCTCTAATAAATTGGGTATTGCAGTAGAGTTCAACAATAAGGTTTCTCTTAAGAGATTTAGAAAATATACTGTTATGGGTATTCCAAACATAACCTTAAATGTTACTCCCTATGGAGCTTGGAAAGCTACACTGTAAGTATGATATGGAGGACACAAGTTACCATTATGATTTATTATTTCTATGAAGTTTTTAGGATTCATATGATTTCTTGGGATTAAAAATATCCATCTAATAACATTTTCGTTTTTTTTTAAATTCATTATTGTTATTTTTAAGCTCATCCCATATTTTTGTAATGTTTTCCACAAGGTATACAGATGGGTAATAAAAAAGAAGAAGCCAAGAAAAATTTTATCAACAAAATAAATAATTTTTATTTTAAAAAATATATATAGTTTAATACATGGATACTATTTTATATGTATTTACTTTTTAAATTTTTTTGTTTTTATTTAATATTTATGTTCTAATTCTTTAAATCTCAAAACCTAAAAATATCCACATGGTGAAATAAAGACAACTTAGTAACTAAACTCAAGATTACGTATTTTTTTGGTTTTTCTTTCTAGTTGGTATCAAGGTTTTTATAGATAAAATTAATAGTTAGGATATTTTTAAAATAATATCCATAATTTTTTTAATTTTTGTTCAAATTAAAATGATTCAAAATTTTATGATTTCCATGTTTCTTCACTTAAGATATATCTATTCAGAATGGTTTTTCAAAGAAGAAATATGGTAGTTGTGCTAGGATGAAATCCATATGAAAATAACCTTTTCAAATTAGCATCCTGAGATGGTCGGAAGAAGAACAGAATAGATTTTTTTATCTTGATGGAAAATTTAGATCTGGCTCTAAATGGCGGTGGAGATTTTCGGGAGGAAAAATCTACACTCATTTATAGGATCATCAGACATTTTGTTAGTTAAATATCGGATTAAACCCCCCCAAAAAATATTTTGAATGTCATGGGTTGTTTATAAAATTAAAATTTTTGTCTTGGTTTTTACCATTTTGAAGGTGAAGTTGATCAGTGGTGGTCGATGGTTAATAATATCTTAGATATTGTATTAATTAATGCTATTTATTTGGATGAATTCAAAGGTATGTTTCCTGAGAAATCTTTCACTAAGGTGGTTTTCCTTGTGTGGAAAAATAATTCTTGGAATTTAGAGAGGAGGATGACTGAATGGATACTTATGAAGAAAATTTCACTAGACTGGCATGAAATGCTCCAAATTTTATAATGATCTTAATAGTAAAATCATTCATTTTAATATAGGATTAAAGCCAATGTATTGAACGAAGTTGGCTTCTTGTGAGTTCAAAATTAATAAAAGGCATCTTTGATGTACCGAGAAGGTAGAAATGGAGTTTGATAATGATCTTTTGTTCTTTGAAAACAAGATGAATAAATGGTTGAGATGTCATACCAAAGGAAAAAATCATTACAAAAGTATAATAGTACGAAAATTCTGTATATAGTTTGTGCATATTGTGGTAAAAATCACAAAATTGTATGATTTTGAATTCCACTATGTGCTTTTGATGTGGTAAAATGTGTCATAAGTCCCATAACTACACTGAAAAAGATAACGGAAAGATAAAATATGATATACAAATCATTGAAATGTTTTAAAAGTAATGAGAAGGGTCATTATGCAAACATGTATCTGATGAATAATTTGAAAAATGGGAAGAATCCAAACTATTAGAAGAAAGGTGTGGTGAAATATTTTTCAACTACATCTGTAGATGTTAGGCCACCAAATGAAGTGGTTTTAGATAAATTTTTTATTTATTCAGATTATGCCAATATATTGATTGATTCCGAGACTACTGATTATTATTTTATTTATAAATTTTTGAGTTAATTTGGAATTCCATCTTAATAAATGAATCCATAACTTCTGGAAAAAACACATGTGGAAATTTTTTTGTTAAAAATAAATTATAAGATTCTTCATGTCATTTTATATGGAATGAATATAACTAAAAACCTATTTTTATTCCACTATAAGAGTTTCATGTTTTGCTGGTTATGGATAGGATTTTTATTTACAATGCAAAGATTGAATATATATCTAAATAATTTTGTTTTTAGAAAGAAATTAATTTTTTGAACAAGAATGATCCCTTACCATTGATAACATATTAACAAGTTGAGAAACTATTAAATGATTTAAATGAATGTATCCTTGCACATATTGTTGAAAACAATAAAACTATTCACATTAATGAAGTTCTGGTGGAAAATGAGTATCTTGATATTTTTTATGATGATTTTATTGGTATTATAACTGATTGAGAGATTGAATTTACTATCAACTTTGTTCTCAATTCTAATACAATTTCCAAAACCACATATCGAATGTCAAAAATTCTACTTTTAGAGTTAATGATGATATCGTATGAGTTATTAGATAAATGTTTCATTCCACCTAGCACATCACCATGAGGTGCTCCAATATTTTTTTGTTAAAAAGAAAGGTTATTCAATGAGGGTTTTCATTGATTATAGATCTTTGAATAACATAAAAATTATGAAAAAGTATCATTTTCCTCATATCGATGATTTTTTTAACATCTCTATAATGCTCAGCATTATTCGATGGATGAATTGAGTTTGGGCAACCATTAGTTGAAAGTAAATGATGCAAACATTCTGAATACCAATTTTTTACTAAAAATGGCCATTATGACTTTTAATTATGTATTTTTCGGTTATCTAATTCTCATGTTGTATTCATGGATCTTATAAATAGAATATTCCATGAGTTCTTGGGTATGTATGTGTTTGTTTTTATTGGTGATATTTTGGTAATTTAAAAAATTATATAATAACATGAAATTCATTTAAGGGATGTCTTACAAATCCTAAAAGAAAATAAATTTCAATGGAAATTCTACAAGTGTGAGTTTTGGTTAAAAATTTATATCATTCCTTGGTCACATTGTTTGTAAAGATGACTTAACCGTTGATCCTACTAAAACAAGAGTTATTGAAAAAAGTCCAAGTCCCAAAAATATAACCAAGAATCATTATTTTTCATGCTTTAACTAGTTATTACCCGAGGTTTTTTGAAAATTTTTCACAGTTATATATCCCACTAAATAAGTTAACATGGAAAGGTGTTAAGTTAATCTAGAAAAAACGATGTGATAAATTATTTTTGGAATTGTAAATATGATTAGTGAATTCTCTAGTTTTGGAACTGCCTTATAAAAATAGTGAATTTTTTATCTACTGTTATTCTTCATTTAAAGGACATGCTTGTGCCCTAAAGCAGAATGAGTAAGAAATTTTTTATGATTTTCTTCGGTTCAAAACACATGAGTTAAATTACCCTAAACAGGATTTGAAATTAGCTGTGGTCTGATTTTTAAAATTTGGAGGCATCATCTTTATGGAGTAAAATTTGAAATATATACTGACCATAAATGATTGAAGTATATATTTACTCAAAAATAATTGAACATGAGACATATAAGATGGATGTAATTAATCATGGATTATGATTGCACAATTCATTACCATATTAGAATAGAAAATAAAGTGGCAGATGATTTTAGTCAGAAAAGTAATTCTACATTAACCATGTTATATTTGGAATGTGACAATTTGATTAATGTTTTGATTGAAAATTGCATGGAATTTATTGGTGCATGAAATTCCATTATTTTGTGCAGATTTTATTGTAATCTTCCCTATTAGACATAATTAAGCATGCTTATAAGGATGTTAGTGAGTTATAGAAAATGATAGAGTTGGTTCAGAAGGTTAAGTTACCATAATATAACATTGATAATGATTTTATTCTATAGTTTTTAAAGAGATTATGTGTTCCTTATGATTCAATGTTGATGAAAGAGTTGTTTTTATGCTTGTAGTTATACAATTTTAGTTCATCCTGGAATTACTAAGATGTACATAGATCTTTGGGAGTATTACTAGTGGGTTTTAATGAAAATAGATATTTTTTAATCTATAATGATTTTTTAACTTTTCAATTGGTTAAAGTATAGAGACATATATCGAAATGGATTCTTCATACATTGCTAGTATAAGAGTGGAAAATGGAGAATATATCCATGGATTTCATAGTGGGATTACCAATGACATATCAATGAAACAATTCCATTTCATTTTTTGGTGATATATTGAATAAATATTCTTATTTTCTTACTAATTGAGATATATTTCCCCTAGATCAAATTTATCAGATGTATCTTAAAGAGATAGTCATGGACAAGGGGTTCTCCTCTCCATTGTATATGATAATGACCTCAGGTTTATTTCCAAATTCTGTAAACGACAATAGAAGTAAATATGAACTGAATTAAATTTTAGTATATATTTTCATCCACAGTCATATGGGATGTCAGAATGACCAATTCAGGACTTGGAGAATATACTATGGTCATGTTCAATATATTACCATGGATGTTAGGATCAATATAATTCTTTGGTTTAGTTCTCTTATAATAATAACTTTCATTCCAATATACAGATGGAACCACTTGAGGTATTATATTGCAAATGGTGTCGAACTATAGATTTTTAGGATGATGTAGATGAACAGAAGATGATGGGACTAGAATTGGTAGTAGAGATGGTAAATAAAGTTCAGTTGATTTAGAAACACATTTGGATAGCTCGAATTTGGTAGAAAAGTTATATAGATAATCAGAGAAAGGATCATTTGTTTGAGGTAGGTGATCATGCCTTTCTCAAAGTTTCACCCTAGAAAAGTGTGATGTGTTTTGGTAAGAATAGAAATCTGAGTCCTTGGTTCATTGGATCCTTTTAAATCCTGGATAAATTTGTATCAGTTGCCTATATAGTGTCTTTAAATCCATTTTTATCCCAGATACATAATGTTTTTCATGTTTTACTGATGAGAATGTATTTTTAAGTCCTATCTCATGTTTTTAGTACAAAAGTAGTTTAGTTGGACAGAAATGTTTCTTATGTCGAACTACCCATCGAGATTCTTGAACATAGAGAGAAAGTTTGCAGAATAAGGTGATTCTTCAAGTTATGGTTCTTTGGAAAAACATATGGTTGAAGTGACTTCATGGGAATCTGATACTAATATGAGAGATAAATAACACATCTTATTTGATAAGTAAATTAAATTTTGATGATTCTATTTCAAAATGGGGCGAAAGTTGTACCACACGATGTATTTATAGAATAATAATTATTCATATTTATTCATATTTATAAATTATATATTAAATTTACTGAAATTGGACGCTTTTTTCAATAGCATAGCTAACACACAACAATGTGTTTCTCCAAAATCATACATTGCACCCAAAACTGAGTTATACTAAAAAATACGTCATTAATATTAATATTTTACATGGTGGTTAACGCCCTGTAGTTTTATTGGTGGTAATGAAAAGACCTATCTTTATTACGATTAAAAAATTTATTATCATTTTTAGATTAATCAAATAAATTTTAGAGGCATACAATGAGAATAAATCCAAATTTAAGCATAAAATACCCTAATATTTTTAATATGTAGTTTTACATCCTTTTGATGGAGAAACCATTAAAAATATAATTTTTTCAAATTTATATGTTATATTTGACAAAATTAACTTCTTAATTTCATGAGGGACATCAAAATTTACCTTGGTTGAAATTTCTGTATTTATTTGATAAATTCATATTTAAATGAATAGTGAAATATTCTACATTTTTATTCAAAACTACATTTTCATATAATTTATTTATATAGTAAGGTTATACATTTAGTCTATATTAAAGTGAAATTGATATAAGTTTTATTAATTTATTCCATTGTTGTTTATTGGAAGTAATATAACTTTTAAATTTGATATAAACACATATCAATCTTTTAATGGTGTTTATTTTTTAAAAACTCATTTTTTTATTTTGATAATAGAAATTGATTTTAAATGAATTTCTATAACATTTATATTTTTAATTCGTAAAAATGGTTCAAATTTTTTTAATCATAAATTATTAATTATGTAAACATATCCCTTTTGTTTTTTGATGTGATAAATTGTAACTTCGGTAATTATTTTTTTATACCTCTGTTAAAGGTTAAATCAGGTAAATAAGAGTAAAAATAACATTATAATAATACAAAAATACCCTAACACTTTTTTTAATACTATTTTATGACATATGACTGACCAAGTCAACCCGTGGGATGAAAATTTGTCCATTTAAAGCCACTTTGGTGTGACTATGACACTTATAATTTTTATGTAAAATAAAGCAAAAAATATTATAAATATAAATTTTATTACTAAATAAATTAATATGGGTTTATATATGTGATGTATTAGACTATAAATTTTTTATATAAATCTCAAAATATATCCTAAAAAATTATTTCTTAGTTATAATTTTTATACATTAAATAATTTAACTTTATTATGACATAATGATGATGTAGTGATTGACTTATTAATGAAGGAATAAAATAAATAATATTATAAAAATTAAAAGAAAGATTATTTGACAAAATTTATGTCATCAAAGATTTTTTTGGTAAATATGAGATGTTATAAGACTAATAAATTCTATGGTTTGATGTTATACATCTGTTTATATATTTTTTAACATCTATAACATGAATAGTGTAAAAATTGACATAATTTTCATTTTATAAAAATAATAATTTATTCAATTACTTAATCATCCTAGAAATATTTAAAAATTATAATGTGATTATGATAAGTGATAAAAGTTCATTAAGTGCCCAATTATTGACAATTTATCCCATATAAGTAAAATTTAAATTCCCTTAATATTTAAATTTTATTACCATAATTAAAATTAAAATATAATAATTCTGTGTAAACCAAAAAGATAAGGTTTAAAATAAAATCAATACATATCTAAAAAATATTGACTATGATAATTTACAACAATAATAATAGTATCTTCTTCTAAAAATTATTGTATGAGATTATTTACAACTTTCCTAAACATATCATTTCCTTTTTTCATTTTTGAATCATTTGGTTTTAAAAATAATATATATTAATTTAATATTTTAAGAGTTTCCAAGGGTGCCCCTTCCCTCTCCTATAAAAAGGCACCCTCTATTCTATAATACTCACATTTCCAATTCCTTTTAGATTTTCCAAGCCCTACCCAAAAAACTCCCTAGAATCAATCCCCATGATAAAATAATTACTTCAATATCCTCAATATACATAGATTTTATTATTTTAATATCATCACCAAAATAGATCTCTAATTCCATCAAATAGTAAAGGAATTAATTATTTTTTTGTACATGTGAATGGTCACATCCACAGACCGATTTAGTTCATTTTCTATTACAATCTATCAATATCAGTTAAAATGATTTAATTAATATACATATGTGATATTAATGACTTAATTATAATTTTAAATGAATAATACTTCAATTATTTCCTTACGTTCCCTGCACATAAAAATAATAATTTTGATCATGTGTACATGTGAAGTATAACCTCAACTAAGCAATTTTAATCATTTTTATTCACCAAATCACTTTTATGATATATATATATATATATTATGATCCTAATAATATTTTGATCATTTTGGAATGATAAATTAATAATTACTTTATTTTAATAATGATCAATGAAAAATAAAAACATTACTCATGCGTACATACAACCTACAATATATATCAATAGATCATTGTTCATTTTTCATATCCATAATTAATTTTTTAAATAAAAAGTATGAGTAATATACAAAAGTGATGATTATTTTATTAATACTATTCTAGATATTATGGGCTTATTACCACATGGACTAGTGACATCAAATCCATGTTCATTTTCAACTCATGTATTGAATAATGAAAAAACATCTGATATAATCCTTAATTTTTATGTAATTTTTATAACATTGTAATAAGTCATATAAAATATATAATAAACATGAAAGTTTTTCTCAAGAAAGCATAAATTAAGCTGAGTTTCATAATTATGAATATTACGAATGTACCAGATGAGTCATATTCAAGGTTGTGGACTCCGTCTCAATATCATTTCATTGAGGAATAATTTGACATTATACGGCTCATAATTTTATACAATGTATAATCAACCCCATTGACTTTTACCTTCATTCAAATGTTTTTAAAAGAAATATTTTTATATGACAATTTTTACTAAAATATAAAAGAAAATTATTGTTTTTAATGTATGTTGTGACAATAACCTTTCCTCCACTAGAACCATTATTTTAATATTTGGATTCCTCCACATGCTGTAATGATTTTAAAAAAAAATTAAATAAAATATTCCATTTTTCAGTTTTTTTGTATTGAACATGGTTTTCAAAATGGATTGATTATATCAATATCATGAAAAGACAAATTATGCATTCAATGTGGAAATGTAATTATTCATTTATGCATGTTTTTTTTGTAATCATTATGTTATAGTTCTTCATAATTACTTATGTATACAGGTTGTTCCATGATACAATAGGGGTGGGTTAGCCCAAGATAGCTCTCCAATGAATTGGGTAATGACACGAAATTAAATATTAGGGTTTCTTTGAAGAGATTTAGAGAATATACTGTTATGGGTATTCCAAACATAACCATGAATGTTAAAACCTATATACCTTTGAAAGATACATTGTAAAAATGATACGTATTTCACAAGTTATCATTATTATTTATGATTTCTATGACTTTTTTATTATTTGTATGATTTCATGGTTTTATAAATATTCATGGACTATCTTCTTCATCCATTATTTTGTATTCATTACTGAGAAATTTATGATCATACCATGTTTTCTAAATATTTACCATAAGTAATAAGGATGGGTAATAGAACGGAAGAAGTCAAGAAAAATTTTATCAAGATAATATTTTTTTAATTTTAAAATGTTACATATTACGGAAGAAATGGATAATATTTTAGTTGTATCCAATTTTTGTAAATTTTAGTTTTTATGTAATATTTATGGCCCAATTATCTAAATCTATAAACATAAAAATATCCCCAATGAGAAATGAACTATAATTATTAACTTCACTCAGGATTATTTAATTATTAAGGCTAGGGACTTATAATAATGCATTAAAAACCTAGTATTGGAGAATATAGAAGGGTGGTGCCATCCCCTGTTTGGTCGAGGACCTAGCATGTACAGTGGATGATGTGAATGTCCACAAAATCCTGTGAGACTCCATTATATTAAAGAGAGTTCTAGTGAAAATGGCATGAAATATATATAGGACAAAAACACCAAATAATACACCAACAAGGTATCATAACCATAAACTAACTCATTAACCATAAATCATTAGGTTTATGACCCTTTAATATTGTGGTTAATAGGGGCCTAATGCATGGTAATACCCCCACATTGGTTATGGATTCACATCAAATTTACCATTTTGTTTCTAAAGAAATTATCGTTGTCATTACTCATACAACATGAACACACATGTCTAATAAGAACTAATAAAAACATTGTTTCCATCGTGCAGTGTATATGCCATTGTTAAAGTATTTCAAATATGGTTCCCCTTTTGTTTGTAATGAGAGGGGGTCATCGTATTGGTCTATATGATGGGAACTCTGATGAAATAATCATGGTGCCCCTTTATGGTATGATTAGTTTTGGGAGTTTAAATGTTTCATAATAAATCATATTGGACACAACATTCACATATATCACCCACTTATGATGATTTTGTATCCAATGGTGTTTAATCATGGAACCAAAAACACCAATTATTCTTATATCTATAATGACTCGTGGACCTACATTCTAAATTTAGGTGCTTATTGGTTAACATGGAAAATGATACTTAAGGAATAACATTGTTTAAGAGGATGTGATGTCAGGCTCAACATTCCCATTTGTTGGACTATTTCATATTATAAGACTCTCTTGTTGATTTGAGATATGTTCGTGAATTTTTTGTTCATTCACAAGTATTACATGGATCGCCCTGAATTAATGATCAATTAGGAACATGAATAGGTTTATAATAAATAATATATTTTTGAGGTTCTCCACCGATAAAGGGATATATATATATATATATATATATATCATACGTTCTCAATCAATTGTACCTTTTCATATTGGGATAATATATTATTTTCTCTTTCATTAGGACAACGCTTGTTTTTAGAAATGTGGTGAGGCACTCTTGAATTTACCATCATATTGGGACACAGAAGTTGTTTTGATGTTAGGATCAGACACATAAGATGGGATTCCTATATATCCTTGATAAAGTAATCAATACCAATGTAGTTCAATGCCACTTAATTGGACACATCACCTTTAAAGTTCATGCGATGAGAACCCAACCATGCAGTTTAATATTATGTGGCAAGGATGCCCAGGATAAAGGAACCTAGCCAATGATGGTGTGGGAATTATGTCGAGGTGTTCTAAGGGACTTATAAGTGATGTTGTCTCCCAGGTGGGGAGAATGGTCTTACCAGGGATGTCACCCAATAAATACAGTGATGAAATGGTCCCATAAAGAATATGTCCCTTTAGTGTGGATATCACCATATCATGGCCGAGAGAACATTATGGTGAACATGGTTGTTTGGTTTGGACCTCCGGGATGATTCATACGTATCACAGTTTTTTGTTAATCAAATCTCAGATAGTTCACAATTGTATTGGGATTAGACCATTATAAGAGGATCATGTTTGAATAACCATATAGTAATTCTCAACTCAGGGTGTTTTGTGGGTTTTTATTGGTGGTTACACATGGAAGGACACCCAATTGATGTTTGGGATTGTGTTGATGTCATGATCTCCACTAACCATTAATCACACATGATTTATGCTCAGTGTGAGAAAAAATAGGAATTAGTGGGCCTCAAGATCACATGATCCACTTTACCCACTGGAGGATAAGATAAGGGCCTAATGGGAGAGGGAAAGAAATATGGATTTATGGTCCTCATCACCTCTAATCTTTTTAACAGTAGCCGTTGATGTGGAAGATGAGTGAATCCTCTTTCATTTTGTCCTACCACTGATTTCAGAGAGGATGAGAGAAGAATCCATCATTCTCCCCCATCAAATGGAAATTCAAGTAGTTTCCATCGATCCCCTGAATGGGGAGGTTTACATGAGATCCTCTAAGGTGGTGAGAACCTCCAATGATGAGACCCTCATTTCCATGGTAATATAAAATTTAAAACATTTTGAGTGTATACCTTGTCTACGAGGATAATAATAGAACTGTTCTAACCATGTGTATACAGACTCGACATGACACAATTTTGTGTATAATGATTTGATCATACATAACTAGTGGATATAGAATATTATTTATCCCAATACCATTATAATGGTTCGTAGAGGGTCTGGACTGAAGCTAAATAGTACAATGGAGTGAAGTGTTTGGAGCTGGATAGTATAACACCCAAGAATATCGCATTATAGATAGCATGTTCTTATATGGAATGGGGTTCCCTCTTTGTAACATTATTTTATGTGGGTAAGGGGTCTATCAATACAACATTTTTCTAAATATATATGGGTTCCATCCATGTAGCTTGTCTCTCCATGGGGTTGAGTTCCTATCATGTATAATTTTACTATGTTGGGTTTAGTACATCCCATAATGAATTTTTTATGTGGGAAAGGGTTCCACCCACATAGTTTTTTCCTAAGTGGGGTGTTGGACTGCAATGGGATCATCCATTGGTGCCTTGGGAAATTGATTTCGCAAAGTGGTATTGATTTAAATGATTGTTGGATGACATTATTATTTCATCATTGTTATTCATTGGGTTCACATATAATGAATAAATTTATTTCTCCATATTCTTCTCCAGGTCTCTAATCTTGCATCCTTATGTCCTTCGTTTCTTCTTCTTCTTTATATTATCAATTATCCTTTGGGTATTTTATAGAATAATATTGGAATTGGATACTAGGATGTCAATTCATCAATCATTGTCATTGGGATTTCTATATTCTGGTTCTGATGGAGAAATCTTAGGCACGCAAATGACTTTATTTCAAGGGTGGTGGGTGGAATCACCACCATATCCCATGAATAATTTGTCATTTGTGATAGGTGGTCATTAATGGGGGAAGAAAATCACCATTCTTCCCAGAAAATTATTTTGTTTCATTTTTGGGTGCCACCATTTTTTGTCTTGTCCCATGAATGCTTATGTTCGTCGGCGCCTCATGGAGTGGTATAACACCATGTGGAGTGGTGGTCTGTAAATTATTTTTACTTCTTGGGATCCGGCCTTACATCACAGCTTCACACCATTTGAACATTTTTCTCTAAATTATTATATTAATTTACTCTTTCCCTTTCCCAAAATTTATTGAATATTTTATCCTTGCATTTTGAGTTTTTAAGGCCCAAAAATAACAACTACATTTTGAAATCATGAAACAGAAAATAAAATCTGTCCATGGGAATGAATAAAAGTTCAAAAAAAATTTTAAAATAAAATTTTGAATAAACTATTCTTTAATTTACTAATTATATGTAAATTAAGATTAAAACCTTAAAAATATATAATTAATTTAAAAAAATTGTAGTTTTATATTAAAATGGCATATATACCAGAGATCATACTCTTTTGATTATTTCTAAAGGTAAAATGCCCACCATCAAGACCCTCAAGATATTTTAATTTGGTGTATTACTCATACATATTATCTGAAAACACTTTATCCATATTCCACAAATCTCAACAATAATTTATATTTAGGTATTTTTCATACAAAATTATTTATGAAACAGATGATTTTAATACCCATATTTTGGGTCCACGAATGCGAACCAAAAGAGATTTTGGAACCCAAAATTGTTTTGAATTTTTTTTAGAATAAATATTTGAAGAAATATTAATTGATTTATGCTTACCAAACGATTAATTTTTTAAAGACAATCATAAATGAGATTCTTTATATTTGGAAAATAATTGAAATTTTTATATTATGGGAACAATTTTATAAATGTGGTAGTATTTTGTTTGCTTTATTAATTATTTGAAAAGACCAAATATGTATGTTCTATTCCAATTCCATTCGGAATTCTAAATAAAATTAATTTTTTTCTCACATTGGGTGAATTTTTCAAGATCATTTTTTGATAATTAATTATATTTTTTGTTTTTTCAAAAGTTTGGTTTTCCCTTTCGAAAAACCTTTTTCTCATTAAATTTATTAAAATAATATTTATGATATAGTTTTCTTTCATTGTAAAATAAAATCACATATTTGTATTTTCATCCTTTTTTGAAATAAAATCATGTAACTTCTCTTTTTTACTAACTTATTTTTTAACTGCATTAAATAATGGATAATTTTTATAAACCAAAAGATTGTAATTAATTTATATGTTCTTTAAACTTGTAGTTGAGATCAAAAAATCCTTCAGGTAGTTTATGTGTTTTATTCTTTGGAAATTTCTAATTCAGGTGTCTAGAATTGTAATAAGAAGCAAAATAATTTAACTATCATGTTACCTTAATATAAGGCCCCGGCCTTAAACCTTACTTAATATTGAATTAAATTAATAATTCACATTGAGGATCTTTTCAGGTTTAGAGTTTTAGAGAATTAGAACATAACTATTACATCTTAAAAGTTACAATGTAGACACTTCTACTAAGTCTCCATAAAATAAAAACTCTTAAAAAGAAAGATGTCTAGATTCCATGTTTTAGATAGCATGAAATTCCCTTGATCCCATCCTTGACCTTATTCCACTTTAAGTCCTATGAAAAACATTTCGAAAAACTTGGGGTGAGAATAAAAAGCTCAGTAAGGGATACAAAAAGAATGAAAACTGTTAGTTTTTCAAACATCAAGTAAACCACGTATACTATATCAACGTAATACCTTCACCTTCATGAAGTAGTAAAAAAAATCTTCACTGAATAAAGTATCATTACTTACCTTTTTGTAACCAAAGGAATTACCATAAAACCCATATAATGAACACAGAGAATATATAAAGGTAACTTTTGACATAAACATACTTAAGTGGAATAACCATACGGTTGACTTCCACACATATCACTTAATGGAATAGCCATACGGCCAATTTCCATACATACTTAATGGAATAGCCATACGGTCGACTTCCATACCCAATGCATTGGAGGTTATAACGTAACCACCCGTCCTGGTATTCACGGCACGACCCGTCATATGGTTTATAACGTAACCACCCGTTAAAATGTCCAAGTACCAATATAAAATCATAAAACATATAACCAATTTAAAGGAATGATAACATTTCCACATTTCAATCACAATATATCAAAAATATATTGACATAATAGAATCCTTTTTCAAAACCATTTTCAATACCAAAATACATAAAGAGTATATGGTATTTATTTTATTCTAAAAACATTACGGCTTGTTGAGAAATCCAAAGATCAAATAATACTCGCGGCGGCGGAAAAGGTCGTTGTCACCGCGTACGTTAAAAAAACATTCCTTTTTGACATTTAGTAAAACGCTTCATAGAAAAAGTTTCCTTTTGTATAAAAGTAAAAGTCAAAGAAGTTTATACACCGTATAAAAGAAAGTTGTGTATAAAACGAAATATGCCTCAATGAAAGGAGATTGAGACGAAGTCCCTTACCTTGGGTCCGACTTGACTCGATCGTTCATTAACGTCCTGAATAATAAACTTGAGTTAATTTATACTTGATTAAGAACCTTTTTAAAGTTCATTATTCTTTTTATATCACTTATTGCCTTGTTATAAACGTTATGTAACCATTTAAGTTAATAATGTTTGTTTTGTCAATATTTGGTTCTTAAGTCGAAAGTTGACTTCTTACAATTACATGTTGTTCATGTGGTCAAAAGTTCTTTATATCCAGAATGAAATTCCCGATTTGGATATAATGTGTATCATATATATCCAGCATATACATGTATTTATAATATTACATAATCATTTAGAGGTAAGAAATGAAATGAACCGTTAATGGAGACGGTAAGCCGTACGTACGCATGAACGCTACTTTCATTTCTTTGTCATATTAGTGGAATTAAAACTAAATGAGAGGTATGTATATTTTAATTCCAGAATTATATTCATCATTTAGATATATCATTAATTATATATATACATTATATACAAGTAATTTTAATAGTATATTACATTTGGGGATAAGAAATGAAATGCACCGTTCATGGAGATGGTAAGCCGTACGTACGCATGAACGCTACTTTCATTTCTATCTCATACTTTAATGGAAAGAAATAATAATGATATAGAGGTATATTATAATTCCATTATAACATCATATATAATAACTTTAAATCCATCCTTTACACGTCCCACATATGGCATTAACGAATCACATCACTTTTAGGGGGCGGTAGTCCGCACTTCCTTAAATGAAGATATCGTGTTTACCCATAATGGAAACCATAAAGGTATGCCCAAAATGAAAAATACAGAAGCTTAAAGAAAAAATAAACATATTATATATCATATATAAAAATAGTGGCATCATAATGGCCACCCTTGAAGGTGTTAAATGAGTATAGAACAATCATCGTTTCGGGAGGCAGAATTTCGCCATCCACGGAAACCGTATGTTCTTTAACCATTTGATGTAGTTGTGTGAGAGTGTAGCTCAAATAAATATTATAACAACATCCTAGTATATTGAAGATACTGGTGTTGTTACAAAAGAAGTAAATAAAAAGAGTTTAGAGGGTTGGAGAAGCAAAATAAAACAAATGAACAAGAGAGAATGAATTACCTTTAAAAGTGTAATGCCCTTTTGATTTGAGCCTAAAGGCTTCTTTTGAAAGGATTATTCCCAAAGGGAATCCTCCAGGATTAGGAGAGGGATGTGGAGAGAGTAATTGGGCAGGGGTTGGCCGAGCCAAAGGCTTGAGAAGTGTGTGAAATGGGGTGGAGTTGGGGGCCTTTTATAAGAGGAGAGGAGGGGCACTTTTGGAAAGTAAAGAAATATTACGTTATTTGAAAATGTGTTTCGGTTTTAAAAGGTCCCACATTGATATAATTCGTGGATAAGGTGATAAGGGTTCGAAATCCACTCATCCAATTGGTTTTGGCCATGTGTATGTTTTATATTTTTCATTATCTTTCCATTTTATTTAAATCATCAAATAATGATGTCATCGCTGCATCATTATTATGTCATATATAATTTAATTTATTTAATGTCTAAAAATTATAAAAAAAATACTATGATGTAGGAAATCGTTTTAGCTTTCCAATTACTATTTATAATCAAAATTTGGACTTGTATAAACCCACTGAAAAAGTATTTTAGTAAACCAATTTATGTAAGTGTCATTTTCACTTTAACATTAAATAAAAATATATTAATGTCATTTTCCAACTAAAGTGGCTCCATGGGGTCCCCAAGTTGTCCCATGTCATTTCTTGGTCGGACATGACTCACCCAATAGGTGTAGGACAAGTGTCATGGTGTTTTCACATTCTTATAATACCATTTTTACCTTAAACTACACTAATTACCTCTAATCGCGATTAAGAACTTAATAAGTTACTATTCACCAAAAAATTATTATAATCTCATTGAACCACATTTTACTTCTTAATGACTACCATGTATGTCAGATTTTCAAAATTAAATACACATTAGTGGTAAACTTTCATTTAACTGAAAAATCAGTTTGCTTGATTACCACTTAGTGGTTTCACTATTCATCAAAAATTGAAGTTTTTCAGAAAATTACCAAAAATTCACCCTAAGCTATATTTGATATTCCGAATTCAAAAATGAAGTCCATTTTACAAAATTCAAAACATATAAGTAAAATTAATTAATTTAATAATTAATTCCCGTTGTCATGACAAATAGCGTGTTTTTGTGAAATAATAAGTATCAAAAGATTGACACCAGTTTAAGTCCGATTTCAAAGTGAAATTGATTCCAATGACCACCATTGGATTAACTGGTAAAAATATTTTCTAATTTCACTTTAAAACCAATTAAAATAATAATATAATCATATAAATAATTTAGATTAAAAAGAGGTTTTGAATTAAAATACAACATTTTACACTATTCATTAAAAAAATGAACTTTATTAGAAAGGTACCAAAAATTTACAAAAAGTAAATTTTGATGTCCCGATTCTAAAGAAGAGTTATATTTGGTCCAAAATAAAGTATAAGAGTTATAAAAACTACATTTAATGATGGTTCACCATTAAAAGGTGATAAGTGAACCTTTAGTGAATATTTGAGTATATATGCCCTAAAATTGAACTCTTTCCGTATTTTAAGCCTTTATCTTTTATTGGGTAAATGTATAAACATTTAAAAACATATCTAATCATATTTTAGTTATTTCTATCCATTCCCGCCAGTACAACGGCTACTTGTTAACTAACATTTAAAATAATATTATTTTATTACTTGTGTGCAACGTAAGTTTTCAAAGAAACTCATCGTTGCGTACCAAGTACGCTATTGAACGTAGAAACCCCTTTTAATTAAAATTAATATTTAATTCGTAAATATTAATAAATATGAAAATTATTTATTATTTATTTACCTGGGATGTTACATCCTTCCCCCCTTTTGAGAAATTGTGTCCTCGCAATTTTATTCACTTATCAAAATAAGTGGGGGTAGTTATCCCTCATAGCATTTTCAGATTCCCACGTTGCCTCTTAAATCACATGGGTTTTCCACAAAACCATTACCCGGTGAATCACCTTATTCCGTAACACTTGCTCCATGTGGTCAAGAACCTGGACCGGTTGTTCCTCATAAGATAGGTTCTCTTCCAGCTGAACTACCTCTGGACTCAAAACATGAAACAGATCTGGCATATACTTCCTCAACATAGAAACATGAAAAACATTGTGTACATGAGATAAACTCGGAGGTAAAGCCACTCGGTATACAACTGATACAACTCTTTCCAGAATTTCATATGGTCCAATAAACCTTGGACTCAGCTTTCCTTTATTACCAAATCTCATCACACTTTTCCAAGGAGAAACCTTGAGAAATGCATGACCACCTACCTCGAAAGATAGATCCTTCATCCGGTTATCCGCATAACTCCTCTGCCTGCTCTGAGCTGTTCTCTTGTGCTTCTAAATCAACTGATCTTTTTCTTCCATCTCTTCTACCAATTTTGGTCGCATCAGCTTCCTTTCACCCACTTCATCCCAAAATGCTGGAGTTCGACACCGCTTCCCATATAATGCCTCAAATGGTGCCATCTGTATACTGGAATGAAAACTATTATTATAAGAAAATTCAACCAAAGAAAGATGTTGGTCCCAACTTCCCTGATAATCCATCAAACAAGCTCGTAGCATATCCTCCAATGTCTGAATTGTTCGTTCTGACTGCCCATCTGATTGAGGATGAAAAGGTGTAGTAAAATTTAATTCAGTACCCAACGACTTCTGAAGGCCATTCCAAAGGTTAGAAGAAAACCTGGGATCACGATCAGATATAATGGAGAGAGGAACTCCATGTAACCTGAATATCTCTTTAAGATACAAATGGGAAAGTTGATCTAGAGAGAAATTATCTCGTATATAAAGGAAATGAGCAGATTTGGTCAAGCGATCAACAATAACCCAGATTTTATTATTACCTCGAGATGTCCTCGGTAATCCCACAACAAAGTGCATGGATATGTTTTCCCATTTCCACTCTGGCACTGGTAAAGGCTGAAGAATCCCTTTCGGTAACTGCCGCTCTGCTTTAACCTGTTGACATGTCAAACACTTCACAATAAAATCAGCAATGTCTATTTTCATTCCATCCCACCTGTAATACTCCCGCAGATCTCTATACATCTTAGTACTGCCCGGATGAACTGAAAACGGGGAACTATGAGCCTCACATAACAACTCATTCTTCAACTGTGAATCACAAGGCACACATAACGTCTTCACACACCTCAAAACACAAACACAAACTTATCCAAGAACTCATGGAAAATTTTATTCATAAGGTCCATGAATACAGCAGGTGCATTGGTTAACCCAAAAGGCATAACTACAAATTCATAATGGCCATATCTAGTACGGAACACAGTCTTCGGAACGTCTGATTCTTTTACTTTCAACTGATGGTACCCCGACCTCAATTCAATCTTCGAAAAATACTGAGCTCCCTGGAGCTGATACCACTTCATTCGATGGCCCAACATCTGCTGAAGTTGTTGCAAATAATTTTACCACCCATTTCTGCTTGTAGTCTAACTGCTTCCCATCACTCAAGCTCCTTGTCGGACACACGTCTGCATAATGACCCATTTCATTACACTTAAAACATCTTACCATTGGCTTTTCATTTCCTGCTTGATCATCTTCCTTACAGTTACGAGCAATATGACCAGACTTACCACACCGAAAGCACTTACCATACTTGGATAAACATTCTCCAGGATGCATTTTACCACACTTATCACAGGATGGATATTTGGTTTTCTTAACTCCTTGCTTCTTTGATGAATTCTTCCCCTTTTCCTGCCAACTAGATCTCTTATTCTGTTGTTTGTCATAGAACACCTGATCATCGGCAAACTCCATTTCTACATTCTCCGCACATCGAACAAGTTTTTCATAACTTTTGAATTCATGAGAATCTAAAGCCCTTCGATACTTTGGCTTTAACTCTGAGTAAAAACGGTTTAATTTACTATCAAGATCTCGTATGAAGTTTGGAGCATACCTTGCCAATCGAGTGAACTTTTCTTCATAAGAAACCACTGAATCATCCTCCTGCCTCAATTCTAGGAACTTTTTTTCCATCCTAAGACGAACCACCTTAGGAAAATATTTCTCAAGAAACATACCTTTGAATTCGTCCCAGTGAAGATCCTAAATCTCATAACTATCCCTTATATTTTTCACCATCGACCACCACTGATCAGCTTATCCTTCAAAACGGTAAACAGCAAGACTAACCTTTTGATGTTCTGAACACCCCATGACATCAAAAATCTTCTCCAGTGCTTTAATCCACCCTTCAGCTTGCACAGGGTCAGATGATCCTCTAAATAATGGGGGATGTTCCCTCATGAAATGTTCCACCACTGACATGTTCCTCTGCGGTTGATCTGGCTGATCTCGTGCATGGATACCACCACCATTTATAGCCTGAGTCAACTGTACCATCACTGCAACAAACTGTTCAGTTCCGATTCCGACCATCTCAGGTTGCTGATTTGGAAGGTTATCTTTCTCCTGATGTCGTCCCAACATAGCTGCTTTGTTTCCTCTGTGGAAAACCATTCTGAACACAGAAATATCTTAGGCGAAGCAACATGGTAATCCGTAAATGCTATATCATTTCAATCATATTATAATTTAACACTTTTCTTACTCCTAAAGTTGTCTAAACCAACCTTTGATACCAACTATAAGGCCCCGGCCTTAAACCTTACTTAATATTGAATTAAATTAATAATTCACATTGGGGATATTTTCAGGTTTAGAGTTTTAGAGAATTAGAACATAACTATTACATCTTAAAAGATTACAAAGTAGACACTTCTACTAAGTCTCCATAAAATAAAAACTCTTAAAAAGAAAGATGTCTAGATTCCATGTTTTAGATAGCATGAAATTCCCTTGATCCCATCCTTGACCTTGTTCCACTTTAAGTCCTGTGAAAAACATTTCGAAAAACTTGGGGTGAGAATAAAAAGCTCAGTAAGGGATTCAAAAAGAATGAAAAATGTTAGTTTTTCAAACATCAAGTAAACCATGTATACTATATCAAAGTAATACCTTCACCTTCATGAAGTAGTAAAAAAAATCTTCACTAAATAAAGTATCATTACTTACCTTTTTTAACCAAAGGAATTACCATAAAACCCATATAAAGAACACATAGAATATATAAAGGTAACTTGGGACATAAACATACTTAAGTGGAATAACCATACGGTTGACTTCCACACATATCACTTAATGGAATAGCAATACGGCCAGTTTCCATACATACTTAATGGAATAGCCATACAGCCGACTTCCATACCCAATGCATTGGAGGTTATAACGTAACCACCCGTCCTGGTATTCACGGCACCACCCGTCATATGGTTTATAACGTAACCACCCATTAAAATGTCCAAGTACCAATATAAAATCATAAAACATAAAACCAATATAAATGAATGATAACATTTCCACATTTCAATCACAATATATCATAAATATATTGACATAATAGAATCCTTTTTCAAAACCATTTTCAATACCAAAATACATAAAAGAGTATATGGTATTTATTTTATTCTAAAAACATTACGGCTTGTTGAGAAAGCAAAAGATCAAATAATACTCGCGGCGGCGAAAAAGGTCGTTGTCACCACGTACGTTAAAAAAACATTCCTTTTTGTCGTTTAGTAAAACTCTTCGTAGAAAAAGATTCCTTTTGTATAAAAGTAAAAGTCAAAGGAGTTTATACACCGTATAAAAGAAAGTTGTGTATAAAACGAAATATGCCTCAATGAAAGGAGATTGAGACGAAGTCCCTTACCTTGGGTCCGACTTGACTAGATCGTTCTTTAACGTCCTGAATAATAAACTTGAGTTTATTTATACTTGATTAAGAAACTTTTTAAAGTTCATTATTCTTTTTATATCACTTATTTCCATGTTATAAACATTATGTAACCATTTAAGTTAATAATGTTTGTTTTGACAATATTTGGTTCTTAAGTCGAAAGTTGACTTCTTACAATTACATGTTGTTCATGTGGTCAAAAGTTCTTTATATCCAGAATGAAATTCCCGATTTGGATATAATATGTATCATATATATCCTGCTTATACATGTATTTATAATATTACATAATCATTTAGAGGTAAGAAATGAAATGCACCGTTCATGGAGACGGTAAGCCGTACGTACGCATGAACGCTACTTTCATTTCTTTGTCATATTAGTGGAATTAAAACTAAATGAGAGGTATGTATATTTTATTTCCAGAATTATATTCATCATTTAGATATATCATTAATTATATATATACATTATATACATGTAATTTTAATAGTATATTACATTTGGAGATAAGAAATGAAATCCACCGTTCATGGAGACGGTAAGCCGTACGTACGCATGAACGCTACTTTCATTTCTATCTCATACTTTAATGGAAAGAAATAATAATGATATAGAGGTATATTATAATTCCAGTATAACATCATATATAATAACTTTAAATCCATCCTTTACACGTCCCACATATGGCATTAACGAATCACATCACTTTTAGGGGGCGGTAGTCCGCACTTCCTTAAATGATGATATCGTGTTTACCCATAATGGAAACCATAAAGGTATGCCCAAAATGAAAAATACAGAAGCTTAAAGAAAACATAAAAATATTATATATCATATATAAAAATAGTTACATCATAATGGCCACCCTTGAAGGTGTTAAATGAGTATTGAGCAATCATCGTTTCGGGAGGCAGAATTTCGCCATCCACGAAAACCGTATGTTCTTTAACCATTTGATGTAGTTGTGTGAGAGTGTAGCTCAAATAAATATTATAAAAACATCCTAGTATATTTAAGATACTGGTGTTGTTACAAAAGAAGTAAATAAAAAGAGTTTAGAGGGTTGGAGAAGCAAAATAAAACAAATGAACAAGAGAGAATGAATTACCTTTAAAAGTGTAACTCCCTTTTGATTTGAGCCTAAAGGCTTCCTTTGAAAGGATTATGCCCAAAGGGAATCCTCTAGGATGAGGAGAGGGATGTGGAGAGAGTAATGGGGCAGGGTTTGGCCGAGACAAAGGCTTGAGAAGTGTGTGAAATGGGGTAGAGGTGGGGGCCTTTTATAAGAGGAGAGGATGGGCACTTTTGGAAAGTAAAGAAATATTACATTATTTGAAAATGTGTTTCGGTTTTAAAAGGTCCCACATTGATATAATTCGTGGATAAGGTGATAAGGGTTCAAAATACACTCATCCAATTGGTTTGGGCCATGTGTAGGTTTTATATTTTTCATTATCTTTCCATTTTATTTAAATCGTCAAATAATGATGTCATTGCTACATCATTATTATGTCATATATAATTTAATTTATTTAATGTCTAAAAATTATAAAAAAATAATTTGATGTAGTAAATCTTTTTAGACTTCCAATGACCATTTATAATCAAAATTTGGACTTGTATAACCCCACTCAAAAATTATTTTAGTAAAACAATTTATGTTAGTGTCATTTTCACTTTAACATTAAATAAAAATATATTAATGTCATTTTCCAACTAAAGTGGATCCATGGGGTCCCCAAGTTGGCCCATGGCTTGCCTTGGTCGGCCATGACTCACCCAATAGGTGTAGGACAAGTGTCATGGTGTTTTCACATTCGTATAATACCATTTTTACCTTAAACTACACTAATTACCTCTAATCGCGATTAAGAACATAATAAGTTACTATTCACCAAAAAATTATTATAATCTCATTGAACCACATTTTACTTCTTAATGACAACCATGTATGTCGGATTTTCAAAATTCAATACACATTACTGGTAAACTTTCATTTAACTGAAAAATCAGTTTGCTTGATTACCACTTAGTGGTTTCACTATTCATCAAAAATTGAAGTTTTTCAGAAAATTACCAAAAATTCACCCTAAGCAATATTTGATATTCCGAATTCAAAAATGAAGTCCATTTTACAAAATTAACAAAATATAAGTCAAATTAATTAATTTAATAATTAATTCCCGCTGTCATGACAAATAGCGTGTTTTTGTGAAACAATAAGTATCAAAAGATTGACACCAGTTTAAGTCCGATTTCAAAGTGAAATTGATTCCAATGACCACCATTGGATTAACTGGTAAAAAAATTTTCTATCTTAACTTTAAAACCAATTAAAATAATAATCTAATCATAAAAATAATTTATATTAAAAAGAGGTTTTGAATTAAAATACAACATTTTACACTATTCATAAAAAAATGAACTTTATCAGAAAGGTACCAAAAATTTACACAAAGTAAATTTTGATGTCCCGATTCTAAAGAAGAGTTATATTTGGTCCAAAATAAATTATAAGAGTTATCAAAACTATATTTAATGACGGTTCACCATTAAAAGGTGATAAGTGAACCTTTAGTGAAAATTAGAGTATATATGCCCTAAAATTGAACTCTTTCCGTATTTTAAGCCTTTATCTTTTATTGGGTAAATGTATAAACATTTAAAAACATATCGAATCATATTTTAGTTATTTCTATCCATTCCCGCCAGTACAACAGCTACTTGTTAACTAACATTTAAAATAATATTATTTTATTACTTGTGTGCAACGTAAGTTTTCAAAGAAACTCATCGTTGCGTACCAAGTACGCTATTGAACGTAGAAACCCCTTTTAATTAATATTAATATTTAATTCGTAAATATTAATAAATATGAAAATTCTTTATTATTTATTTACCTGGGATGTTACACTTAATGTCAGCCTTGATAAATTCAGGACTTCAATAAATTTATTTCGATAAAGATATTGAATCATAAATTTCACTCCAAGTTATTTCCTTGAAATCATTCATTTTACATTTTTCTCCTTTTTATTTTTGAGATAAGGACACTATAGATATTTGTTCCCCTATTTATTACACTTATAAAATCTTACCTACAATTTTTATGGTGTATCCTTAAAATCACATTGATTTTCCTTCTTCTTCATAAATAATTTTTTTATCTTATTGGAATGATTTTAAATATCCTTTTAACTAATGAAAGATAATAATTATTGGAATATAAGGAAATGGACTTCTTCTCCATAACCTCTTCGACTTATATATGTAGTTTTATTTTCATTATAATATCATAGGTCATGAGTGACCTTATGGTTTAATAAAAAAATGTTTTTTATGTCCCTATTTTTTTGTAATATATTAACATTGAGATTCAAAAATTAATAATTAATAAATATAGGATCTTATTCATAAGTGACTTCATTGAAATATCATAAAATAAATACTTCCATCAATTATAAATATTAGGGAAACTAGTCAACATTTGAGTTATATAGACACATTGATACATAAAAAATATTTCAAAAAAAAGTGATATATATCAATCCTTGTACTTTTTCCTTCTTGTTCTTGTCATGGGTAACCTCTAATAATATAAAAATTTCCTGAGTAGTTTTACATATATAAACACTATTAAATTAATATTTATCTAACATAAAATGTAGATAATTAATTTCATTACCAACATGATCAAATTCCACTATATCATTGGGGGTCAATTTATCTTCCATTTGTTGGTGGGGGTATATCCATATATTAAAATTATCTTCACTAGATATCTTATAATTATAATAAAAGTGGACATCCTGGTTTTCTAATAACATAACATGGTTCAATAAAATTTGGATGATCTACCCATGAAATTTCATTTGGTAGCTTCTTAGAAAGTTTCTTTATATTCCATATTTAGATGATATATCCTTTAAACCAAATACTATTTTGAAATCAAGGTTATATATGACACTAATTGTTAGTCCGAGTATATATGGGAAGAGGGGAGTATTTTATTTTATATATAAATATAGACATTAAAAATATATTTTATAGAATTAACCTAATTGAATCTATAAACCAAAATTTTAAGAGTATAGATTAAAAATTTAATAAATATAAAAGATAAATCACAAAAAAAAATTGTAGAAATGTTTGGAAATAATCCATAATGAATCCCCACATCTGCAACCCAAAACTTACATTGAGTTTTTTTTGTGTTTAAAATTAATTTTTGATAATTGTAGAAATAAAACATGAACCCATGATTTTTCACAATTGTATCTTAGAAACCCCTTATAATTTAAGGATGAATGGGTTTTTAGTGGTTGGTACCAAGAAAACAAAAATACAACTACCCTTTTAATTATTTTTTATAAAAACACGAATCTCCACAATTTAAAACAAGTGATAACGTACCGCCCATCACACTTAATGGTAGTGGGAACCTATGAAAATAAAAAGGAATATGCTTTCTTTATAGAATCACTTATAATAAAACTCAATGTTTTATAGCATGATATAATGAGAAAATATTTTGATATGGTGAGATAATTTTTAGAGATAAATGATGTGAAAGAAAAATAACACAATTTTGTCCATGAGAAAATAATGAAGGAAAAAAATTAATTCAATAACCGTTGGGGTTTATTTATGAGCTTTGATGGCATATATATCACTTTAGAATCCTTTTTGGTCAAATATAGTTGTTACAAGTCAAAATAAGGCATGTGGTGTCTTGATCCAACAACTATAAATTAAATATATCTGAGTGAAATCAAGTTTTTAGTGTGTACCACTTGATAGCTACATGATCCATCTGGTGAAAGGCTTTACAAATAGCCTTGTTTCTCCTCCTTAGGCCTCAAATTATTCTGGATCCATTGTGATATTTTTTCAAAAAAATAACTACAAAAAATTTATCAAAATAAAATACTAGAAACATCAATGTGTATATTTTATCATTAAAAAATAAATAATATAGTGAAATTTACAACATGTCTTTGCAATGAACATTACACAAGATTTTTATAAATAATAAATTATACATATATAATGCATTTTTCGGGAGCACCATCTTTATTAGGTTTTTCTAGTTGGATTTCTATATAATTTCTCCCAATTATAGAAATTGGGTATTATAAAATGGGATCCAAACTAAAAATCATTATTTCCAAATTTAATAATGAAGGCCATTTGATTTTTTCATTATGAAAAATAACTTTTTAAAAAATAACTACTTTTCATTATAAGTGCTAAACTAGATTGAAATAGTTAAAACTAAAATAAAAAAGTTTTAAATGTCTTAATAACATCTATAAATATTATTTTATGGTCATAAATATACCTTAGATCATCTCTTATTTTAATATGAAATATTTTTGAACCATTTTTATTGATTAATATATTAATATATTTTAATCTTATAAAAAATAACAAGCATGATCTCTCCCTCAATTATAAGAGTACACCGCGTCACTTATCTTCTCCACGCATAAAGAACCTCTTATTTCAAAAAATACATACTAAAATCATTTCCCAGTATCTCTCCCCGAATACAAGAGTTCATGGTTTGATCAGAATATCTTCATAAGAGGGCTTTAGGTATAAACCTAAGGAGGTTATCTAAATAAGAGGTATAATTTTTAACATAGAGTATTCCATATATTTTTTCTGTAAATCCTTATAACTTATCATTAAAATTTTAATATAATAATATAATTATATCATATATGAATATAGGTTATTATTATGATGTTGTAAAATTTTTCTTTTACTTAATCTCATAATGAAAAATGATATAATCTTTCATGTGTACGTGCATAATACCACCTCACAAAGATGATGTATTTCATTTTTCACCACCATATCTTATGTCCAACAATAATGATAAATCCAAATAAATAAATATTATATAAATGATATAATAAATATACATTAAAAAATTCAAGAATTCTGAATTCATTTTGGAATTATGAATCGAACATCATAAAATCATCATAAGAAAACTTAATATATTAAGTGATTAAGTATGAAATATTAATAACAGAATTGAATGGAATAAAAAAATAACAAACTTCAAAAATATTATCAAGAAAATAAATAATTAAAATCAATATATTATTATGAATATAGATATGATATGTGATAATTCAAACTCATTGTAATGGATTTCTATTTTTAGTACATTGTCATTGATACTTATGAAATTTTCACCATATCTTTTCTTTTATGTACTAATTAAACTAAATTTTTGACATAATTTGTCTTTATTATATAAAAATTAGTTATTTTTAAAGTCTATTAAATTATATTCATTGAATTTTAAATTTTTTAAACATTTCACTTTCCATAGGGGAAATTATTCCTTAATACTTAGTTTTAAAATGTTTTCATGATTTATTTTTTATATCATTCCTCCATGTCTCTATTTTTTGTTGGTTGTGTAAATATTTTAAAAAATTAATTAAAAGTTCCCATTTACCACACCATTGGATTAATTTTATAGGTATTTAAAATAATTTTTTTTACATATACCATACATGATGCTTAATATTATTTAAAAAGATAAAAATTATTTTTTTAATGTATATGACATCAAAAAATTTCCCCACCACTATAGTCATTATTTGATATTTTCTATCCATTACAATATTCAATGTTTTCTTTAAATAAAAATCATTATTGTATTTATTATGGGTATTTTATTAATGGAATTGGGGTTTAATGGAATGGTATATTTCTTAGAAACATGAGATTTTATAATAGGATCATTATGTTCTATTACGTATTCAACAAGCAACACCAAACTTCAAGGAATCGAAAAATATATAACTACTATAACATAATCATTAAATCGGAAGGTATTAATAGTATTAAGAAACCTATGGAGTATATTTGTATATAAAGTTCCAAATAAATATAATTTTTTTATGAATTATATGTAAATAACCATTCAAATTTATTACATTAATTTTATTCTTTAAAAACATGTTTTATTTAAAAATGTTTTTCAATGATTTCATGAAAAAATATCAAAAAATATTTTTAAAATTTTAGGAAAATTTAATTAAGAAAATTTAATTAATTATTTTAAATTACATATTAAAATATACTCTTGGTTAGGTTTGGAATTTTTTTCAAAAAATAGATATTGTTCAATGAATACTAAAAAATGTTGATTTTTGTAAACTGTCATTTGTTTAAAAAAATTAATTAATTAAAAATTACCATTCTATTTCTAATATGATTAAAAATAAAATAATAATTATTTTTATATTTAATAAACAAAATTAAATTTTAATAATCATTATATTAGAGTTTATTATATTTTTTTTGGGAATAATAATGATATTTTTCTAAAAAAATGTAATGTGCTTAATATTTCTCCATTTTATTTATTTAAACAAACCTCAAAAAATGAATGATTTAAATTTAACATATATATTATACATCAACATATATAAAATTATATTCATACACGAATTATTATATACCCATATTTATTTATTATATTATCTATGGGTCAGTAATTCACCATTTTGGGTCCTTTTTCATATAAACAACCTGGGTAAAGATTTTTCTTTTAAAAATTATTGGTGTTATAATCAAATCACTTATAAAAGGATATCCCCTCTCCTATCCTCCCCATAAAATCAAAGAAATTTTTTTACAAAATACATACACAAATATCTTACTTGATTCTATCACAACATCCTAGACTAATTATTTCGACTAGAAATCCATCACATGAAGGCTTTTGGTACTTATATAAGGATTTTGTACGAACAAGATGTATTGTTCTTAACTAAGCATTATTATTTTATTTCTTCATCCACAACAGTCAAATATAATTAAATTTTGATTATATAATGAAAAAAGTTTCTCAATTATAATGATTTTTTATTATATTTTTTTATAATATAAATCCCTCTCATCTTCCATCAAATAGAATATTAATTCAACATTAGTGTATTCGGGGGACTACTGACTAACGAAATGATGTAATTAAATTTTCTTTTTCATTCTATAAAATAATTTTAAAATTATGGATTATATATATATATTATATTTGTAACAAATTTATAATTTTGGAGTTTTTATTTAACCTATACCTTCTAATATTCCATTCAATGATTGATATGATAATGTCACCCGTGTTTCTGATAGACTACCGCCTCACAAAGCATTGTGATTAGTTTTTCACTAACGCATCACATGAAATGTAATAAGAAATATTTAAAGAATATATGCGATATAAATTTCATAATTATGAGATTATTGACAAATTTATCATTGATAAAGGATAAAATATCATTTTCTTTCATAGATAGAACAATGATGACATCATTCATGTGCATGTGTGGACTACCGCCTCCATTAAATGGTGTGATTATTTTTTCATAACACCAACACATTGATGATATATAAATATATAATAATATCTAAGGAAATAATATTAAATTTATGATATTACTATTTCTCCAGAAATATAAAATATTACATACCATTTTTTCATAATGATCATTGAAAAATAGAACAGATACTCATGTGTACGTATGACATACCATCTCCATGATTGTAATATAGTTCATTTCTAATATGAATACTCAATAATTTAGTTTAAAAGTATAATTTATTTATATATATAATAAATACGTAATTATTATTACTCTAGATATTTTGAAACTATGACCACCATGACCATGGTCAATACACAAGAGTCATTTTGGAACAATTAACAAGGCATCCTCAATAAAAGATTCTTGGATTTAATTGAATATATATTTTAATTTTTCATTAAAATAAGTAAAATAAATGATTTATTTATATGTTATTAAACCTAGAAAATTTTCTTAATAAATAATTATTTTGATACAATCTTATTATAGAGGAGTTAAAGTACACACATGGAATGTATAGAATATAAGTAGTGGTTTCTCATCTCACTTTTATTTTTATGATAAATAATCTATATTAACCACTTATTTATATTTTTAATCATATATACTTCCCATTTGACATGTATTTTAATTAATCCATCATAAATCATTGAATTTTAAATTTCCAATTGAATTATTTCATCCAACTGGTTTGGAATGAAATTTACCATGTGGTAAAGAATTGCATAACTCAATTTTTTTATTGGACTATATTAATGCTTCATTTTAATATATGATAATATTTTTAATAGATTTTAATTTTATTAAGATTTATTTTATCTTTTTTTATGTGGATATAATTATTATAAATATAATTGTTTCATTGGTTAATTCTCAAATTTTATGGCATGACTACTTTATGGATAATTCATTTTAAATTCTAATTATTTGAGGCTTATATTATTTATATGAAGCTATATTAATTTTTGAGGTGTATAAAATAAACTTTTTAATGTTATATCATGAGAACCCTTATTTTCATGAGATTTTATGTATGATTTGATGTTATTATTTAATGTGACATATCATGGAAGAGTTACCAATGTGAAAAATGAATTACATACCAATCTATTTTATTTGAAAAACATTATGTAAATTTTTCTTTGGAGTAAATAAACTGATATTATTTTAAGGAATCACATATATTTAATTCTCCAATTTTTTTAAATATAGTTCAAATGTTTTATTTCTATTTACTCTCTTCTTTACCGATGAAATAACTATAATGTCATTTACATGTGATACCAATCATGTGTCTTCTTATATTTAAGGTTTCTTTATCTTCTATATACATGTTTCCTAAAATGCTTCAAAAAATTATCTTTTATAACAATAAATGAATTAATAATTCCATTTTACATGATGTTTTACCTTATTTTAAAAAATTTCAATATAAATTTTTAAAATTTATATAAATTGGGTGTTTTTTACTCGCTTTTTAAATTTTTTTTGAAAAGTATATATATTTTTAACATTTATTACATGAATGTATTTTTCCAATGTCATTTCTATTATATTACATGAATTTTAATTTATATTTTTCCATGTATTTTTTTAGGAAAATTACTTTCCCAATTTTTTTAAATATTTAGTTTTTAAATGTGATTTTCAATATGAAAAGGTTATTTAAATATAAAAAGTTTTTATTATATTTTAATGGTAGTTCTATTTATTAGTGACAAAGACCCTTGATGTTACATAAATTTAACTAAGGATTTGTGTTATTGATACCATCCGTATTATTTTTATAGATGGATTATGAGATTTACATGGTCCTTTTTTCACAGGTTAATCATGTTTTAAAGAGATTTTTAGAGAACCTGTTTCTATTCCACGATTTAATCTTGTTTTAATTTTTTTTATGAAACCAATTTTTTTTCTCCACTATTAAATTTTATTCTGATAATAATAAAAGGGTTTCAATGATTATATGATGAAATGTAATCTATCTTTATTTTATTTATGTGATGTCTTTTAACCATTAAATTTGATTGGTTCACCTAGATAGAACAAGGTGATCCTTATATAGAATATATGAAGGTTTCACCCATATAACATCAATTAAGCCCAATATAGATTATACCATTGATACACTTTGATAGCATCAAGAGATTATGATATGGATTATATGATGGGTGCACCCAGATTGTGCTCTAATTCAATAGGTAATTATTATCTTCTTAGAAGAATTATGTAGGATGTTTTCTATAAGTTTCTTCCTATTTTAAAGGGTTCTATAACAGTTCCATTATGATGATGTTCCAAGATAGAAAAAAAATTTATTTATGATTTCCATGGGTTGAAAATTTTATCATTATCGTTATCAATATCACATGGTTCATAATTTTTTTTCATATGAATCATCCCTTTATTGAATAGTTATGAAATATTTCATGAATGATTATTCTAGTATTGATGGTTATAATAATAATAATTATTTTCACATGCACTATTATTATATTTGTATAACCTTATCACTTCTTATGCTCATTGATGTCATTCAATTGTTAATTATTAAGTTTACCCTTAATGAGAATTTATGATCACCCTTCTTATGTTACCTTTTTATCAAGTTATCAAGAATGATTTTGAATGATTTATTTCTATATGGGTTTTATTTGGATGATGATGATGATTAAAAATTGAATATGAAAATCTAGTTATAGTGGAAAAAAATAATCTTCTAAATTTATGGTTATTTTTTATTAAGTTTTTTTTCCCAAATTATAAAAAAAATATAATCCTAAAAGGTCCTTTGTTATGTATGAGATAAAATAATTTCTTTTTAGTGTACTAATATTTTGAAGGAATAAATTGGTTTACCTTCATTGATATCAAATCCATAAATATAATTTTCCTAATTTTAGAACTAGTTCATATAGTGTAGGTTTGGATATATTATAGTTGGTATATAAGAAAGGATTAGATGAATTTGATGATTATGATGTTTTCATTTGAGGTTATATTAATATGTATACCATCATTGATCCATAATACTATGTGTTATCTTGAGTTTGTTGTCTTAGAAGTCCCTTAAAGGTTTTAAAGGATGTGATCCTAATGTGATTATTGGAATTTTAAGAGATATTTTGGAAGGTTATTGTATATGTTAATATTTTTTTTAACATGAAGGGTGAATTTAATTTTTTTTAAATAAGATTTATGTTATTGAAAACTATTAGGGTTAATATTGTAATGGATATTAAGAATAGATGTTTTATTTTATATATGACCATATGATTGAAATTTATTTAAGGACTAAATGATTAATGTTATTTCAAGAAAATATAACAATATTTGAGTAAATTTAAGATAGAATTAGTGAGATGACCATATAATTTTAAAAACACTGAAATGTTGAGGTTATTGAGTATTTTTGGAAATAAGATAATTTATTTATTGAAGGATTTAGTTCAATATTTGGATATCACTATTGAATTTGGGAGATTAATGTATATTATGAAGGTTTATTCATTTTGGGAATTATCTTAACATGTGGTAAGAATATTATTTTTGGTTAATAACTAAAGATTGGAGGAATAAATTATTGTACCTTTTATAGTTATGTGGTCTTTTTAAAGATTACTATTGAACCTCAGACCTGAAAAATATATCTTAAAAACTAATTATCTACAGAAACCTGTGATATTATTATAGTAATTGGATAATGGATGAAATTAAAAATGTCAATTAAATATATTTCACAATTTTTTAGTATATATGGTAAATTAATTATTAAGTTATACTAAAATGTTCTTGAAATAAAAAATTTATCCTATTACCTTTATTTTTATTAAACTGATAGTAATTTCAATCAAAGTAGATCTATGGTTTTGAGGTCCATAATATTCTAATGATCAATACATTTCATATGATCAATAATTTATATCATCATCTATAATTATTTATTCATTTCATTCATGTATATATATTCACCTACCACCAATGTTATCTTACTTTAAACCAACCTATGTGATGACCTTCTTATTTATCAAATCCTTTTTTAAGAGAATGTTTAATTAACCATTTATTTATATGGGTTCACAAAAAGGTATTTTAGAATATCTAACAAATTATTACCTAGTAAAATTTCAAATTTTGAGGTTCATGTTTTTTAAATAGAGGATAATGGAACAACCTAATTTTTTAAAAGAATAACATTATGTTTTATATTATATTCAATAAGAAAACTAAGCTTATGAAACTCTGAAATATATAATCATTATAACATAGCCATTAAATTGGAATATATGAATGGTATTAAGTAATTTATGAAATATATATATTTATAAATTTTCTACGAAATTTAATTTATTGATATATTCTTATTAAATAATCAATAATTTTTTGGTAAATAAATTTTAATTACCCAAAATATATTTTTTTCAGAATATATATTGATTGATTTTTTGTGAAAAACATTATACATAATTCCATGATTTTTTTTAAAATTTAAATTATTAACATAAATTCATTTTGGGAATAAAAATATAAAAATTTACTTTTTGTGAAATTGTTTTATTTTTCGAAAATATTGATTTTTCATTGAATGATAAAAGTACTGATTTTTAAAAAAAATAATTTTCTTTATAAATTAAGTAATTGAAAATTGTCATCATATTTTCAATCATATCAAATGCTACATAAGTATTATTTATCATTATTTAATTCACTTAATTTATTTTGAATCATTTTTATTGTATTTTTATATTTATTTTTGTGTTTCAAAATAGAATATTTTGAAAACTATTTTAAAGTGCATAATTTATGAATATTTTAATTAATTAAAAAACCCCTAATGATGAATTATATAAATATAATTTTTATATTATATAATAAAAATAATTAATTTAGATTCATAAAATTATTATTAAAAGACATATTGTTAATATAAAACAATGTTTTTCTCGAAAAATACATACCTTCAAAACCCTCTTTTTATCAAGTATGCAGGATTAATTTTTAAATAAAAAAATTTAACTAATATGAATTTAATTTGGTAAAAATAATTCAATATTTTTTAATTATAAAATTTTCTATTATTCAATTATTTCAACTTAATTGTGTTCCATAGTGAATAATAAAAATAGTAAAAATTAATTACCATAATTAACTTAAAAATAGTTTTATCGATTGTTAAACAAAAAATATAGGGTTAAATTGACCTAAAAACATATCTAAAATATATATATTTTAATTATTTAAACTTTATAATGTATAAGTAAGAATAATGATCCATTTTTTACCTTTTAGGAATGTGAACAATGTAGGTTAACCATTTTATTTTCAAAATTTATAAGTGTTCCACACTACTAAATTATAAAATGTCAACCACTCTCTTCTACCCTTCCCACATTTAAATCGATTTTTATTAGAAACTTCCAAATGTAATGCTATAATTACATCGATAAACCCATACTAGATCCATTATATTGATCATAAATATATCCTATGAAGGATTATGATTCTTACCTATTGAGGTTCTCTGAAGAAGAGGTGTCTTTCTTAACTGAACATTATTATTTTATTTTTTATTTCACGTCCATAAATGTTATTCACTTTTGATAATATAATAAAAATATTCTTAATAATGTAGTAATATGTTATTATTTTTATTTCATAACAAAATTCCATATCATCTTCCATAAAATGGGATACGAAATAATCATTCGTGTGTACATTTTCCCACCGCCTTGAAAACTGATATCATTCTTTTTTCCATCATCACCTATCAAGGAATGTTATAATGATGGATTTGAATCATATATATGATATTTTAAACATATTTATACTTCTTGAGTTGCGATATCATTTATAAATTCTCACATTCCATCAAATGATAGATATAATAATATTGCTCGTGAGCAAGAAAGACTACTGCGTGGCGACGTGATGTTATTCATTTTTTACTAATAAATTACATGGATAGTAATAAGATAAAATTTATTAATATATCTTATATAAGTAAAATATTCATGATATTAATCAAATATTATCAATCTTAAATGATAATATATCATTTACATTCTTACACTATAAATTATAACATTGTCTATATGCATGTGGGGACTACCACCTCAACAAAGTGATGTAATTATTTTTTCATCACCAAACACATTGATGAAATATATTTATAATAATATTTAATGAAATAATATTTTATTTATGATATTTTTATCATTATATATATATAATAATATATTCCTTCATTCGATAAAGACCATTGTAAAATGGGAATGCAACTCATGGGTACATTTAGCCTACTATCTCCATGATGGTAATGTAGTTAATTTTTCAAAACCATCTTAAATTTTTTGTTTTAAAATAATAATTGATATAAAAATAAGATAAATATTTCATTATTATGATTTTATTTATTATAATAACTATATCCACTTTGACCACATTCAACACACCAAAGCCATTTTTAAATAATGAACGGAGTATCCTCAAAAAAATTAACATGGTAATAAGGATTATGTATATAAATTTATCATTAAAATAAATAAAATAAATGTTTTAATTATAATTTAATAAACATGGAAAACATTTACTAAGAAATAAATTAATTTTTATAATCTTATTATACATGATCTAGAGTACAAACATCGAAAGTCTAGACTCAATGTAAGGGTTTCTCATCTCGTTAATACTTTAGTGGGACATATTCTAAACGCACGGCTTATTTGTATTGTGTGGTGTATATAATTCCCATTTTAATTATACTATCATTTATCCATCCTATATTAGGGTATTTTATGTTTTCTGGTTGAATTATTTCTACCACAGGTAGTTGACATGAATGTTACAGTGTAGTAAATAATTCCATAACTCAATTTCTTTAAATTGGTTTATATTAATTATTCATTGTATTTTTTATTCTATGATAATGTGTGTCATAAATTAATATTATTATATGTTTTATTTTCTCTATTTTTTCTTGAATTTACATTTTATTCACATAATGGATTACTTTATTAATTATCAAATTCAATGTTATGATTTTTTAAGGGTTATTCATCTCAAATTATATTTCATTGACAAATAAATAAATGATATAAATCAACATTAATTTAGGAGGAGCATATCCTTATATTTTTCAGCTTATATCACGTATTTCCTAATTTATTGGATATTTAAAGGGTTGTTTTATTTTATTCTTTCACGGGTCATATGATTGAAGAGTTACCGAAGTGGAAAAATATTTATGTTAAAATATTTTTTCCATATTGATATTATAATTTGTGTGTGTTATATAAGAAGTCTATAATGATGATGATCTAAGATGGAAAAATATTTATTTATGGTTTACATGGGTTTATAATATTCCCCTTGATCAAGATTAAAATCACATGGCACATGATTATTGATTCTTATGATAATTTCCTTTTTTAATGCATAATACCATATTTTATGATTTTTGATTTATGTATTAATAGACATGAGTTATTTTATGATTTTCATATGAACTGTAAATATATCAGAATACCCTCATGAAATTATTATTATCATTGATGACATTTGATTGTTAATAATTATGTTTACCCTTACTAATCATTTGAGCTCAAGCTTATAATGTTTCATTTTCACTAAGTTGTCAATAATGATGTTGAATAATGATGTTCTATAAGGGATTCATTTGAATGATGATGATTACAAATTATAGAATATTATTTTCTGGGTATAGAAATAAAAATACTCTCCTAAAGTCGTGGGTATTATATTTGTATGTTATTTTCCTAATGCATAAAACAATAAACCTTAGAGTTCGTTTGGGATATAAGTTGTCCAATATTTTCCTATTTACTTTTTATGTTTTGGTTGAAAAAATTTAACCCACCATTATCAGTCTAAAATATATAAATGAAATTATTGGGTTTTTATCAAAGGATATGGGATAGTGGTTTTGATATGTTATAATATCAATATCAATAAAAGTTTTACTTATTTATTCAATTTTTTTTATTTTTATAATGGAAATGAATGATATTATGTTTTTAATGTAAATTATGGTCCTTGGAGATTGTTTCTGATGATGGGTCAGCTTAATATAGCTCTCTAATTCATTGTGTAATTATTTGTTTCTGTGAATGGCTATGTTGGAGTTAACTGACTAGTTTTGTCTATTTATAAGGGTTTCTATAGTGGTTTATGAAGATGATGTCCCACATCACCTATATGAAATTTAGGTGAATGAAAATTAATTATCATTAAATGTTATTATTTTATACGGTATGGTATTTTATTTTAAATGAATTATAATTATCTTTGTGGGAAACATTATGTTTTTCTGAATGTTTTTTAAAGTGTTATCATGTTTTCTTAAAAACCCATTCATGATAATGATTTTCATTTATGAATTATTTTAGTGTATTTTATAATAAGATTTAGTTGAAATGGGAATTTCAGGTGTAATTAATGATCTATTTTAGTGTAATGTTTATCATGTTAAAGGGACTCCCTATCCTATATTATATAAATGTTATTAAATTGACTAACATGATATTTTCTAATTTGAATATGCCCCTTACTGGGATTTTTATTATCATCTTGTGTTGTAAAATGTTTTTTATAGGTTTTATAGATTTATATTATTAATAATGATTTTAATTTTAAAATAATGAAGATTCTAAAATAATAGAAAATGTGTTTCATTTTTAAAATTATTTATTCACAGAAAATGGAAAATTTATGCAAGTGACCACTTTGTATTACATGGGTTTGTTATATAAGAGTTTTAATATAAATATATAAAACTATAAACAAAAAAAAGTACTTTGGAAATAAAATAAAATTAATTGAATTTTAAAAATTAAATTATGTATAGAATAAAGATCGTGTCCTTATATATATGTGGCATGAAATTTCTATTAAAAATGTGTTTTTATTTTCTATTATTTCTCATTGTTATGTAATTTTATTTTGAATAAATCTAACTAATTTTATTTCCTAATATTATAAAAATTAATGAATTTGGGAGTGATGAGAGATAAAATTTCTACATTTTTATGTTTTTTTTGTTAACCCAATATTTTGGATGTATCCCAAGGAGTTAATTCAATTTTGTTAGTTTTATAAATCTTGAAAATAAATTTTTAATGGATAAAATCTTGGTTATTGATATTTTATTCTTATTTTTTAAAATAGAAAAAGAATATATTAATTTGGCTTTTCTTAATATGTGGTTGTAGGTTAAATTGTTAAAATTTCTTACCTATGTATGCATCAATAATGTTTCATATTGTTCTTGCTTGACATGTGTAAACATAATTTAGGAAGAACCATAAGAATATTTTAACCATGGTATGCTATGTACAAATCAATTGAGGTGGAAAAAATTCTATATATTCATCATAAACCCTTGATTAATTATTAGTCTAGATTTTTTTAAGCATCAAATAAGTTATTGCTTCTCTCAAGAGATAGTGCAATTGATAGTTCCATTTGACTAACAGTTGAAGCTCGATTGACTATATATCCCAAGTAAAAGAAATTGAATATCCATTCAACTATGTGAATAAATAAACTATAATAATATATATGATTGACCATGAATTTCCATCATTTAGTTAATCCATGAATTGTCAAATTTTAGGCCTGATATGTTAAAATCCATATGCCAAAAATGGAAAACACTTTAAAGATACAAAATTCAACTGGATTTTCAAAATTAGGTTTAAACTATATTGAGATACAATATGTAGATAATAAATATGAAGATGAATTTGGGGATGAAAATAATAATTTGAGAAAAGAGATAGATGATTTTTGATACTAAACTTAAGAATCAGGACCCTAAATCTATACTCATTCCAATCATTCATATAAAATATAAACTCAAGAATCGTGCTCCCAGCACTGGATCCCAAGGAGGATGAATAATAGCTGGACATAAATATTTCCTCCCCACCCCATTATAAAGGATATGACTATTTTCCTTTGTCATAGTCTTTATTATCTAGTAATTTACTTTTCGACATTTTAAAATTAATTCTACTTAGTTTTTTTCATCTATTATCAATTTTTATCTTCAACATTTCATCACATTTATCCCTCTTTAGGTTAATGGTTATTCTAAATCCCTAATAAATAATGACAGGCTAAATTAAGGATCACATGGTGGATGATAAACATTGATCTAGAGTAAACACACCTAGTATTGTTCTTTATAATTTATTATGGGTATTTCAGGTTAGTAGATAATATGTAGATGACTATACCTCATGTATCCCACTACCCAGTTTCCTTTTTCAGTAATAAAAATCCATCCCTATCTCTCTATTTTGATCACTGATTTAGGAATGGTTTTGATGATTTGGGTAGTTGACGCATTCATGATTGTGGTCTATTTGGGGGAGTGATTCACTAATGACTTGGGGATTCTTCACATTCCCAAAACATTTTCTAATATGGAACATTTATCAAATGTTGTTATTCATGACTCTTAAATTGCAAATTTTTCCTCATATTTTTTTGGTTCATGAATCCCATTAAATGTCTTCTGATTTGGATCTTATTATTTTGGGTTCTTAAGACCATAATTGTTTTTAATATGCATCATTGTTCATGGTCTGGAAATCAGAAACATCAGCTCAAAATTCCTATATCTCTTACAAAAAACCCTTCTAGATAATTGGAAATCATTTGTACCAACATTATACCAAAGGGTATGTTGGAGGAGACTCTCTCTTTTAGTTAGTCACCGAAGGGATTTGTTATCATATATATTTTCACAAAGGGGGTTCCCTCGATATCTAAATCTCTACAATTTCTCCCCTTCAAGAGATTCTATACACTTGAGGACCTAGATGTCACATATTAGGGGAGACTAACATGAGTTTCTAATAATGTGTTCAACTCAAAGGCCTATTATTTCATTCCTGTTATTGTGTCTATCAATATATCAATGAAACATGATTCAATATCTTCTACTGTGGTATCGAATATAAATTTAGTTGGTTAAAAGGCTATTTCCCCACCTTTTAAGATTTCTATTATTATATGGAAATCTTGAGGTCTGACGGATTGTGTTAAGTGTTCCTTCATGGATTCAAAATATCATAGGAATCATGTTTCTTTTATTTCTGTTTTAGACCCAAAACAACATGTGGACAACTTTTAACTCATTTCTGAAAATATTTGTTTTGATAACTACATTCATGCAGGTTCTTAAAATATGTATATATGTATTTTTTCAAATAAAAAATAACATAATTCACCATGGATGATTATTTTAAATTAGTTACAATAATGATAAGTGAAAAATGAGGAGGTTTTGAGATATCTGATAATGAAACATATGACCTCAAAAATTTATAATCCTCTTTGAGCCAGACTAATATGGGTCTAACTAGAAACCAATATACTTGGTGTAACAACTACCAAGGGGCAATGAGGATTATTAGTAGACTTGATCACTGTCTCTCCGACATTCAAGGCATAGACTACTTATCTATAGAATAAATTACATTCCATACTATATCAATGTATGGTCATTCTCTTCTTCTACTAATACTGATGGAGGGGGTGTAGGGTTTATAAAATTATTTTATTATTTTAACTATAATAAAATTATTGTATATCTACAGATGTTCAAGGTCTCTATGGAAATAAAATACTATGGAATGACATTGAATGGTCTTTGGAACTACCTTCAATGCCTAACGATGGATTTACAAGAATGGATTCCCCTCAAACATAACAATGAAACCATCTCATAAGGACTACAATTTATATTGATAAACCCGAGGATGATCATATAGATGCCTGGGATGACAACCATTTTTATTTTTGGTTTGACTAATATATTAATATTTCTGATAAGTTGCATACTATTGAAAGGGCATGTAGACAATAATTTCAATCCATGTGGCACAAAGAGGGGGAAACAAGGCAATTTTATTAATGGTACTAAAGGAAAAAATGTTTAGAAAGAGGATTTATCATAATCTTGATGATTGATACTTCAGTTAAAACGTGGAATTGGTTGAAAAAAATTTCAATATAATACTTTAAAGAACTCTTGGTTGGACTGGTTTTTTTTAATGGAGAGTGATAAAGTATACAGGTTGGAGAGGATGATTTTATGAATTATATTCCAAGTATGGTGGACAACAGTGCTAATGATGTTATAATATATATTCTTAAAGAGGAAGATATCAGGACCATAGTGTTCAATATGATCAAGGAAAGCTCTCTCGGGTCCAATTGATTTCTAAGTGAATTTTTTATGCTTAGAATATTGTTTAGAGTCAAGTGAGGGATGATGTGTAGGAATATTTCAATGGAGGATCCCTGAACTAAAATATTTGATCTTTTAAAGTGTTTCTCATTCATAATGTGAAATATCCTTCCACCTTGAATTATACAATACCCAAATGCGAATGTAATTGTTTTTATAAGATCTTATCCAAACATCCCAATACGAGACATGGTAGTGTTATTCTGAGAATTTTTTGGCTTAGAAACATGGGTTTATTCAAGAATTTAGCATACAATAGGTGCATTGGTATCTCCCTTGAAATGGTTAGTGAATTGAATAAAAATTATGTTGGATTAAATATCATTATTACAGTGGATATTGATATGGAATACATTAAATTGGAATGGAGGTTAATTATTTTTTTCTATAGGAATACTGATATCCATAAATGGTTTTGTGACCTATGTTTAGATGTTATGATTCCTCATGGATCAAAATTTCTCTTATTAGTATGGAATTTGAGTTGTATAAATTGATATGTATTGTATGTAATGTTTATTATTTCTCACCCAATATAATCTTCATCGACCAATAGGGTCTCATAAGAAACATTCATCAAATTCTTGAGGATGGAGAGATCATTCCATATCATAATAGATTTAGTAATGGAAGGTGTCACATCATATATTTAATGATGATATGTTATTCAATGTTAATTATAGGATAAAAATAAATTTATGATTACATAAACATCAAATCCTCATATGGAAAGTTGATCAGTCAAAACATTAACTCAAGAAAGAGATGTGTTTTTATCTTTAATAAGTTCTTTGGAAGATGTATCGTTGAAATTCTATCCATTTTGTGTATACAACTGTGTCATATACCTTTGGTTTATCTTGGTGGCCCGATATCCAATGGTAGGGTCAAGAAGTCTTTTTATGACCTTATTAATTGGATAATGAGTAGAATTTTATACTAAAAAAAATACATTAATATTATTTAGATATAGTATCACTCTAATTAATAATGTACTCATAAATATTCTGTTGCATGTATTATCCATCATTAATTCATTGAAGGAGGCTATTAGGAACGTGGAAAATGCATTTACTAAATTTTTATTAGATGTTAATCCATCTCACCATTCTCAGTAGGCCCTGCTGAAATAAATAGAAAAATGAATTGCTAATGGGGGAATCTGCCTATGTGATGTGGAGGAGTTCATGAAATCCATTAAATAAAGGGCAACATGAGGCTTTTGTAAAGGTAAGTACCTATATTCTATGTTCATTACTGTTAGATATGGAGTGAATAAGAGGATCTGGGATAAAAACTATAGGAAATTGTTAGGCCTTGCATAGTCATCTAGAGGTGATGGATGGAGTTGTTTGCTGGACTGTTGTTCTTGGGAAAATCTATCTATGGAAATAATATTTGATGGGTTATCCTCTTCACTTCTTGGGTTACCCAAATCCAAAATATCATTTAAAGATGCTATTTATTATATATAATTCCTTGATTCTTTTTTGAAAAAATACTAAAATGATGTTTTTGAAAGCATCATACAGGTGGACAAACAATATATGTTTACATTCATGGGATCCTATTTTGGGAGGTTCTCTAATCATGACATCATGAACTTGTTTTATTCTGGTATCAGTACAACATTTTTCGATTTAAATATATTATTCAAGGAAATTTTTAAGAAGAACAAATTTTTAGCATGGTGTGTGAGAAACTATGTGATTCCCAATAACAAGAAAATTCAAACATGAGGGAAATGTCTTACCTATAGATGTCATTGTTTTAGTAGGCGACAATACGGTATAATGGATCATTTGGACTTCCATAGTGTTTAGGCAATGGGGATCTGAAACTACCTATAGTCGGGGATGGATCTCAACATCATTGATGGTTCAATTCCGTGCATTATTAAGGACTAGTTTTAGGGGTCGGGAAACATTGGGAAAATGGTTTCAGTTCATAGAATGGTTTATTGAGATACCTATTGTATAATACTATATGTTTTAAACAAATTAAGGAAGAAAATTAATATTTTATGAAATCAATTACAGGAGTGGGTGAAACTCATAGTGATGGAGTTTGGATGTTGATCAAGAATGTGTAACATTCTCTTACATTCAGAATATTTATTCCTAGCTAATGCATGGATTTGGTTAACAGTCAACCCAACCCATTCCAATGGGTAATATGGATAACCACTGGCATGGGGACAAAACTGAAAGTGGATGGGTCTTTCTTAAATGGGGATATGAGAGAGGGAATGATAGTTCAAGATATATATGGTTCAATGGTCCTAGGTTCTTAGTCCTTTTTGGTGAAGGTTATTCTTTGGGGGAAGAGGGTATAACTTTGGCCAGTGTTTTGATTTTATGTTGAAGTTTTAGAATCCATGATTCATATGTTGAGACTAATTCTACTATGATGGTAATGATTCTTGAAGAGAAGTTTGATGTTCCATGGGAGTTTATTTACTAGGCCATGTACTATTGGATTTTTTTCAACCAAAATATTTTGGTTAGACACACATAGCATGAAGGGAACCATAAAGATGATTTGTTCTCTAGAAAAGGCATTCGGGGAAAGAGATTGATTATTTAAACAAACATTTGGTCCATTACTGATGATTGTAATATTATTTTTACAACGAACTCTATTGGCATTCATTTCTTCTATCCTAGTTTATACTTTGTGACCTTGGATGGTTGTATGATTTCTTATTATTAATAAATAAAAAGTTAATTTTTATAGATCATTTATTGTATGGGTCAAACCACATCTCTCTTTTATATTTAAAAATAAGAAAAAAAATAAAATTATAACATTATAAAATAGTGTTGCTCAAGGACCAACTTCGTAAGAGACGACCCTGGTTAGCCATGTGCTATATTCTAGGTTAAAATAATTTTTTTAGAATTATTATGTAGATTTTACCATTAAAATTTTATTTTTCTTTACATCAAGTTAATATAGAAAGGTGATATTTTGGTTTCTTATTTTAATAAATATCAACATAGTCAATGTGATAGGAGTGATTCTGAGCTTGATAATAAGGGATTATCATTATACTGAAGTGATCATACCCAAAAACAACATCATAATGAGTCTTCTATTTCTCTCTATACTTTAATTTTGTGATTATACGCATAGGTAGGATAACTTATAAATAATGAGATCACCTCCTATATTTTGAACAGGTAGTGAATAAACTCAGTCGAGGCATCTTTTGTCCCAAAACCAAACTCCAGTCCCATGTTGTTCATCCTATAGGATATGTATCTAAAATAAAATTACTTATAGTACATGATACAATTTTAAGAAAAGTATTGATTGATGTTAGGATACAAATGTAAATGGGAAGAAAATATAACGATTATATATCCAATTCCTCTAAATTATAGTGTTGTTTAAGATGAAAAAAATGATGGAAATAAAATTTGTTATCGGGAATTACCATGTGATCTCTTATAGGTACCAGTCCCTTGGTTTATTACGTTGTGATCATAAAGATTGAGAAATCATAATTATACAATTAAGGAATAATCATAAATACAAAAAATAGAGATATAAAAATACATTTTCATATAAAAATTTATATTGAAACTGAAATTAAATGGAAAGAGTTGGTAACAATCTCTCATAAGGTAATTCTACTCATTATCAAGCAATATACCCTTTTAATATCACTCTTCAACTCTATAATAGAATAGGTAATATAAAATTACATTATTTAAAGACTCATCCTAGGATCAAAATATGTACTCATTTGAGAATAATTGGATATAATGTACTTCACTAGGTCATGGATGTTGTGAATGATGCTCTAGTTTCCTTGGAGATGATACTACAAGACTTATGTGATGTATTAGAGAGAAGTGGGGTGGGATTTTTGAACTATAAAAGTAAATATTTTATGACAGGCTAGAATTATTTCATTTGGACCTATTCTCTCTTGGGTCTATATATCAATAATCTGGGTTCTGGATCAACCCGTTACTAAACTCTGATGAATGATAAACCCTTGAGGTATGTTCAGTGTTTGATGACATCATTATCATTATCAATTGAGTTAGATTCACATAGTTAGTTGAGTCTCATATTTGGTTGATATAAAGAATCATGGTATATTGAGATAGACTCTCACGGTTGATTAAGTCTCATGATATGTAGAGTAATTATAGTTTGTTAAGTACATGTAATTGGTTGAAGCTGATGTGGCCAGAATTTTGGGGCATTCATGTATTAATGTTCAATGGGATTATTATAGAACCACTTTCAAATAGCTAAATTTAATTTTAATTTATGCTATGTGAATATTATTATCTTGGGTGAGTATATTGTATCGCTAGCTAGAGTGATCTTCCCTAGTTTAGGAATTTGGTTGAACATTATGTGTGTGGTGTCCTTTAATCATGAAGCTAGTGGATTGGGAATGGTTGATGCCTAATCATATTCAAATGAAAAACATTCATTGGGATCAATACAATGATTATAAATCATCAATCATCACAGATCTTCATATATCATCATCTTAATCTTCATCAGCCTACATTGATCAATTTTTTCCCCTTCGGTCATTTTTATTTGACCCATTACATCCATGAATGATTTGAGTTCCTAAAATATATTCAACATCCATCATGAAATATTTGGTTGTTTTTTGATTAATTATTAGGATGTATATATTAGATTTTGTAATATCAATTATAATAAATTTTATATTTACATTCATCATCATCCAATGTGAGAACATGTGAATTCACTGAAGGATATAGGGATATTTGTTTATATGAAAGGGGTATTCTTTTGTGTGGTTGTTGTGGGTGGGATAAGAGGGAAATTGGGTTGAGCATGTTTGGGTGATTATTGAGCTAATGTGGATTACGCCTAATAGAGTCATGATAAACTATAACTTGATTCAAAGTGAATATATTTTTGAAAAGAATAATTAAATTCAATAAAATAAAAAATGATTATACAAATTCCAGACCAAGAAATTAACACATTCAATTTAAAAACGTGTTCAACACACTAAAATCCATAGTTAAAGAAGAACATAATATGTCTACAGAAATCAAATATTTATTCAATAATGAAATTAGTCCCATGTATATGATATTATATAATGGAGTTAATAAGGGATCTAAAAATAAATATTATGAAAAAAATCTTTTTTTATCACTCCCACACTCATAGAATATCATACTCCTTATAAATTCAATGTTATTAGGATAAATAAATATTTCCAATTCCAACCCAAATCTCCCTTTGAAAATATGAAAATATTTTTATTTAAATATCTCTAAAACCATGGCCAAAATTGATTAAACACCCATAATTTTATATAAAATAGTTGGTAGATGATGTATGTTATTCAAAATGAATAACAACCCACGAAATCATTATATGAAATTATATAAATTATAAAAAACACAAATTAAACTATAAATTTAAAAAAATATTTTCATGATTGGCTCATATAATTTTTTTGACTATAAAAATTAAAATGATTAGTCATTTACGATTAAATAATAAATAATTCATTAAAATTAGAAATTTAAAAATCAAAACAACATGGATTTTATTTTTTATTTTCTTATCCAACCCACAATCAGTTATCCTTGAAAAAAGTAAATTCTTAAATAAAATAATCACAAGAAATAAGAAGGAATATAAAAACAATTATAAACCGTACATAATTCAGATAGAGGAATTCATAAAAACACATAAATTAATGAAATTCTTTATATATGCAACATAGTTCTTTCAAAAATAATGATTTTTTAACAATGAAATATCTCAAAAAATACTTTACATTTATTTTATCTATTTTAAAAGATCAATCATTGTATAAGACATTTTCAAAATAGCATGTCGAATTAATGTTCAACACAATCATGATTTTGAAGTGAATATTGACTTCCATAAATGTTTTAAAATTATCACTACCTTTAGATTAAATTCATCCACATTTAATATATAAATTAACAACCAACTTCAAAAAATATAACATATTTTAAACTATTTTAGGTAAAATTTAGTGTGAAGTATTTTTAAATAATAATTTCATCACAATCAAACATATAATTCAATGTTTTCTTACAATTAAAAACATATTTCAAATAATCCAAATAATTTTATAATAAAATAGAATTGTAATAAAAATTATAAACATACTTCATGGTTTTACTTAGCGTAGTAAACTCTAGAGTATCTGATATCATCAAACATCAATTGGTATATTTACAGAATTTGATAGATATTACAAGGGAAAACAAATTTCAATTTATATAAAATAGATTGTATTCCCAAGAAGAATCAACCATTAAGATAAATTTAGATACTTATGAAAAAATTTATTCACAAAATATTAAAAATTATATAAGATCATTAAATTATTTACAATGTTTTAGAGCATTCACAAATCTGATTTTCAAACCTGAAATTGACAAATCATCTTTGTAAAATGGTGTTTAAAATAGAGAAGCTCAAATTTATACTGTAAATATGCAAAAAACAAGTCACTGTAAAGTATTTCATACAAAAAAATACAAAAAAGATTTATAAATTCCCTTTAAATTTAATATATTAAGAAAAAACAATAAATGAACAAGAGAAGATATACTTAAAAAAATTACAAAAACAAATTACGAGTGAGATAATTTTTTGGTTGTTTCCAATAAAAAAACTCATCATTAATCATTCATTATATATGGTAATATTGAAATTGATCCCCCAACAATTGTTCCTTTTTTATCATGTTATTATCATAGGAAATGGTTACATAAAATTTATTTTTAACAGAACATAAAGAATAGGTGCGAAGGCCCTAATTCTTGATCCTAGAGACAGTGGTTACTTTATTAAGATGGAATAAGATACAAGATATCACATTCTGATGTAATAAATAGTTTAGTGGACTCATTAATTTGTATATATACATCAATCCCAGATATATTTTAAAACATAAAAGGAAAAAAAATTCATTGAAAGAATCTTTCTTCTCTCTAGAATATCCTTGAATATAACTCATTCTACACTTCATGGAATCCTAGAGAAATGAAACAAATACTGGTGAGCTCATATTCTCATTATGGGTTAAGTATAGTAGAATATATCTTGATTAAATATTTCATAATCAATATGGAATGGAAAATAATTGAATATATTCAATTAAATCAATAACTTGAGCCTGAAGAATAATATTATTGGAATATATAAAGATCAAATAAAGCCATCAGAACATAAGTATAAAACCTATCCATGTATATCGTAAATTAATGAATCATGACATATAAATTAAATATTTTTTCAAAATTAAGGAATGCATTATTCTGGTCATATAAATCTTATAGTCAAGGCATCATTCCAAGACATGTTACATAAATGGGTAATGACATAACAAATTTCCCAACCTATTTTTATCATGATAACTTCTAATGAATTGAGTGGATATTTAATTTTGATCACTATTCATCACTAAATAATTATAATTCATTAATTATACGTATAAATAATTCATCCTAATCAACATACATTAAAAACTGTCAATATTGGAATAACTATTAGGTGAAATGTCATTAATTTTCACTATCAAATTGATTCTAAAACAACCATAAAAATATACTGGATTGTATCATTATATTATATCCATTTCATAATATTCAATAAAAAAAGTTTTCCTGGATAAAAGATACTTTGAAAAGATCACTAGAAAATTTCTTTGGAAATTACTCATTTTACATTGATATCACATATTGAAAACCTAAAGATTTATGAAAAAATAAGGAAATAGTTTATTTGAAGGTAAACATTGAATCATGTAATTTAATCATAAAATAATTTGTTGGTTATGACTATGGGAAATTATATTCATGTTATGTTCTATAAAATTAATATTACTTTCACACATTCGGTAAAAAGTAAAAAAAATCCCTCATTTTAAAAATGTCAAGAAGATTCATTTTATTACATTTTTTAAATTAAAAATTAGATAAAAATATTTTAATAAAACATTGGATTAGAGTAAAAAAATTATATAATTCATTTTGGGGAAAATATGGACATGTATTAAGAAAATTCATGGCTGAGTAGAAAAATAAAGATAGTCTTCTTTAAAAAAACATTATTTTGATATCTTCAGTACATAAATAGATTAAAATTTAACACAAAAATTTAATTTACCTAGACAGATTTAGGAGAAGGTGATATGTGTGTTCTAATATATAAATATCAAATAATTTACCCAATAGAGACTAAAACAAAATTAAACCCAAATATTGATGAGATTGGGAAATAAACCCAAACATAAGGGTTGACTTCATTAATATGTGTTAAAAAATCATACATAAAATTATATTTTTAATATAAATGTTTCTCATTATCATACTGATATATTTGTAATAACATTTATTATTTACTTATAATCTTTTATCACCTTTTTATTAACTATAATTTATTAAAATCACTCTTCTGTGTGATAACTAATTCATTTTTTATAAATGTTCTAGTTTGGAAGATTTGGTCTGTATAATTTTAACAGGGATACAAAATATACAAAATTTTAATATTTTTATAAATATCATATATATTCATTATATAAATAGTATTTATCATCTATAAATGGTATATATAGAATAATGAATTACACCATTCAGGGAGATTATAAGCCATATGTATGCATAAACACTGTTTTCACTTTTTAAAAGACAGAACATGGGAATAGTAAATAATAGTTCAACATTAATAAATTACAATTATATCATATGTATCATATATTTTTTTAAAAATCTATCCTTATTACCATCCATGTGAAGATAAAACATAATACAGATTATATCGCTTCGTAGAGGTGGTAATCCACACATACACACAATTGATGTCATTACCTTACAACAGATATGAAGGTAAATGTTAGGGATGATGTTATAATTAAAAAATCAAAATTATGTGATAAATATCATATATATTCATTATTTTTATATTTTTATGGATCCGTGTAATTTTTTAATTAAAATGAATTACTCAATTACGTGGAGATAGTAAGCTATACATACGCAGGAGATATGTTATCGCTTTCCATACAAAGGAAAAGTGATGGAAATGGTTTAAACATAATCATAATAATCTATATTAATATTTATGACACTTTAGTTATTATTTTTGTATGGTTAAAACAATTTTATAGGATATATATAATGAAAAAAAATTTAAAGAGACAATTAAAATGATTACCTCTTCCTTGGTTGACTTATTTTAAAATTCTTCTTAAGGACCATTGGATTTCTCTCCAATGAATACCATAATCTCTAACTAGTGTAGAGATAATTTGGTAACACAAATGGTTAGTTTTCTTTCAATATAAATTTTACAAAGTTGTGTTAAGGATTGAGATAATGGGGTGTCCTTTTTATAAGGGAGGGATATGACGAAATTGGAACTTCGAAGAAAATTAAAAAATAATTATGTCGTTCTCAAGAAAAATACTTTCAAAAGACATGATATTTGAATAAAAAGATAATAAAGATTAAATATCATCATCCAAAAGACTAAATTATTATGTCATTTTAAACCTTATATTTTGTAATAATCACTTTATTAGCTGATTTTAACCATAACTACGGTAATGAATTTTTCCATCATGAAGGGTTAAAATTTGACATATATGTAAAAAAATACCTCATAAATAGTAAATTTAAGTCATTTTGACCATTTATCATCGTAATTGTCCAATTTTATGATTTGTTTTAAATTTTTTTTAAATTTAAAAAATATTTTTATCATAAAATACCATAAATGTCTTGTTATGAACTATTCACATAATCTGATATTGAAAAAAATATGATAGTAAAGGAATTAATATATAAATATTCGTAAAATTCTTAACTTTTTATTTTTATCTAAAAATTATTATAACAGAATAATTCACCCAATTTTTTTACTATTAATATTTATTAAATTATTTATTTTAATTATCAATTAATTGAATAAATAATTTGTCAGTATTTTGTAAGAATTTAGGGTAATAACCAAATTACTAAAAAAATTAAATAAATTACCATGAAAAAAAATTAATTTATATTTCCAATAAGATATTATAACTAAATTTTCATATTTTTATATTTTTGAAAATATTTCAGAGATATTAAATTCATGAGACATTCATTTCATAATTACTGATTCCTTAAATTCATATAATGTTCATAATGAAATGAAAAAGGATCAAAGTAGCCATATATTATATTAATTGATGTAAATGGATGAAATCCACACATAAAAGAGGATAAAGTAAATTTTGGATGATTTTGTGACCTTATATTATGTTTTTTACTTTAGATTATGAATTTACCATTTTCTATGTGAGAAATATTTATCACACTTACGATTAATAAGAACCAAAAATGAAAGGTAACCACATACCAAAGATTAACCTCTTAATTAAAAATATTGAAACCATTTTACATAATTCAATTTCTAGATGTGGTATACATCAATTTAATATGAAAATGCAAGACGTAATGAGAAATATTTTTTTAGAAATAAAATGCTTTTATGTATATAATTGTATTTCTACTGCATTCAAACATAAAATTTATTCTGATTAACTTAATTATATTATTAATAATAAAATAGAGCTAATATTATTTTGAACACATTTATAAACAGTATGGAAATATGTAGAAGTTCGAAACAAACATATAATTTTCAATAAAAACAATATTTTCACTATAAACTGAAAGATAAATCTTTTTTTAAAAAATAAATACAATAAAATATAAATAAAATTTTAAATTCTTATAAAAAATGATATCATTATTATCAAATAATGTTTTTAAGATTGTTATAATTTTTTCATGAATTGGTCAGTGCTTATGTCCATCCTCTCACACGACCCAACATGTGGCGTGGCCTAAAGAGCATTCTTGATCCCCACAGGATAAAAACTAGTTATTGAGCATAAAAGAAATCATTTTATAATTATTTACCCTTAATAATATTTTTTATAATACAACTAAAATGACAATACAACATGTACATAATCCATCACGACCACTATCTAAATCATTTATTTACAATAGTGGCATATACATATCTCAGGTTACAATTAAATTTATAGACAAAACCAAAATAAATAAAAGGGGGAAACAAAAATATTTTAAAAAAACCTCTTGTATTACGAGTACCACTCTCCACCATACCACAGTTGTGAACACCTTTTAAAAATGACAACTCTAAGAAGCGCACCCAACACTGCCAAATGATGACTTTCCTTTACCTGAATTATAAAATGAAAAATCTACATATTCCCATTGGGTATATGTAAATTGTGACTTTACATTCCCATTAAGATCCCATAATGATTTCCATACATGTCCATTATAAGAAAAATATTGGTTCTAGTTTTCCAGGAGAGTAAATTGTATAGTTTTAAAACATGCATTAAAATTGAAATAATGGATGAAAATACAATAAAAATGTAAAATAGAAGTAACTCAACATAATAACAATGGGAAACCTCTATGTAGGTTTTTATCTTATTTATAGGTACATTTTATAATAGTTATCAACCATATAATAAAACGTTTCCAATGCACTGGACATTGGAGGAGATGCACCAAAGCCCTAACGGTAATACTCATGCCAGATAGTTTAGTTAGTGTTGCATTATTATAATATTAGTGAGATAAGGTTGAGACCCTATAGGATTTCCTATCTATTATTCGTAGTGTGACCACATATTTTACCATGATTCCCAAGTGATTTTTTATATTTTAAAACCATACCACTCGCCTTTCATCACAAATAATGTCATCCAAATCCATGTAAACCATTTCAATGCATTTCAAAGTTGATAAATCATTTCAAAATCCATAAACACATTAAAACCTTTTAAAATCTTAAATTTACACAAATAAAACAACATAAAAGAAAATTTTAAATCAATCAGAACACATTTTGTTCCTTAAATATTATCACAACACATAACAACATAACTTTTCCTTTGAAATAACCACCAACCAATTGAGAATAGCAATAAAAAATAATAGATGATTCTATAAGAATAGGAACATAATACCAATATTAAAATACAAGAAAATATAATTAGGTTAATCCCACCCTAGATTACCACAACCACCATAGTGATGAACATCAAGGAAGAAGGGAGAATAAACCATTGATAATGTAGAAGAAGACCTTTTTTAGACATTCCTTGAATATTTTAGCCAAAACTACCAAGATGTGATTAAAATATAATGATAAAATAGAGGAGGGGAACACCTAGGGTTTTTTAGACAAATGGATTAAACTAAGGATGAAATATTGTTAAAATAATGGTGATTATTATGGAAAAAAATATTTTTTAAAAGCATTCTAGTCCAAATGGTTTTATCATATAGTAATCCAGACCATGCACTGACTATGTAAGAACAATTATACTAATAGGTGGATGGCACATGGATTGGATTGGATGAGTCCATGGCTATGTGTGTAAAATTGCAGGTACTCCAATTCGTCTCATTGGGTTGTACAACATTACTAATGTACGGTTCATGGTTTCTAATTATTGTTCTACAATAATGTACCTATAGTAAACCAGGATCAACAAACATGGATATTATATAATTTTAGATTAATATTCAGTAAATTATAAATGTACATACCCAAAGACTATAATATTTTATTGTATTTGGAAATATGTAAAAAAATATTCCAACTTAATGAAGTATTTTCAATTCATCCCACATATATATTTGATAGATCAAATATTTTCAATTAATTTATATTGAATATCATTTTTTTAAACCCACAAAAGTGTTCCTCTAAGATTAATTGTTTCATTTTTATGATAATGGTGTTATTTTGATCTGAATAGTAAAAATTGACCATTTTGGATTTTTAACAGTTTTAAATTATTTCTGTAGTTTGGCCATAACATTATCTACGCTGATCCAAATTGGAAAATTCTTTCTTTTGAAAATACTAAGCTTCCAGGGATTCATTTACTATTTTTGGACTAAAAGATGAATCTGCCATATGAAAGCTCAAAAGAAGCTCACAATTGGGCGAAAGAAAACTGTTTGCAGTTCTGCCTAGTTAATGTGTGGGATCCATAACTCATCCTTGGTGAGCTAAAATGTTTTGAAATTGGGTGGGTGGATGCACAAGGAGTTTGGGCGCATCTTGGATGAAGGAAGCACAGAGTGAATTGGCCGTTTATGGGGTAATTTAATCACCCTAATCCGGAGGATTTCATTTTAGAGAGTCTGACTGGACAGAATAAATGCTTATAGTAGAACGGTCATAACTCTCAGAATACATGTCCAAATCTGCTGAGATTTTTAGGGACACGTCCAAGGGAATTGTAAACAACATTCAATAAGGTATCAATGCGTGAAGATTTCATTTAATGGGGCTGTAACGAGTCAACATCCAGTGGACAAATTCTTGATATAAAAGGAGGAGAGCTCCACCCTTTCAAAGCATCCATTCTCCATCTAATTCCTTCTGGGACACCAAGTAGAATATCTTTTCAGATTTTTTTTTATTTCTTTTCTTTTTCAATGTTTTATAATGCCTTCTCCTTCCCCATTCATCTCTATTACCCTTACCATGGTGGGGTAAACATTTTGAGATATTAGGGAAGGGTTCGTTTCCTACATTGTAATGCTTGAGTTCTTGGACGCAATTGAATAAATTTTCTTCTTCTTCAAAGTTGTTTTCAATTTGTTATAATGGATTTTATTATCTAGATCGATTGTTCTTGAATATTAATTCCGTTATTTTTTTTCCTTGGTAAAATAATCAATATCTCCCTCCACTAATTTCTGGTTTATATACGATGGAATAAACCAGGAAATAGTGGTGAAGTACTCGACGATCTTCAGTATGTGTAAAAGGTGTAGTGAATGGTCTTAATTGTTTGGGATAAACAAAAACCGATCGGGAATTTCCCATTTAAATTAAGGATATTCAATAAAACTATTTTACACATGGAAAAAGAGTTGACCAAACCAAGATCTTGGTAAGGTTTTCTCTCACAATAATAATTTCATCAAGGAAGTGAAAGGAAACTATTGTGGAAAATCACTTTAATCAACTAAGAAAAAGATGTTTGAATTAAATTAAACAAGGATAGCTTTATAATTAGGAAACCGACCCCGACTTAATCACCCTTTTAATATCATATTTTTTCAATCATTTGAATTACAAATTTCCTTTCACAACATTTTTACCCCCATTTTAAAGTGACAACCCGTTTTGTGTGCACTCCTCTTCGAGAGACATCCTAGGTCAACCAAATTACTACATTTTAACATAGGAAATAATTGTTTTGCCACGCCCTACGGGAGGTGTGCATCAAACTTGGCGCAGTTTCCGGGGAGGTATGTGACACAAACTAATTGTAAATATTTGACTTTTTGAATTTAAAAAAAATCTTTTCTCATGTTGTTTTCAAATGATTATTTCTTTAATTCATGGAACAATTACCCTCCAGTGCGATAACCAATTATTGAATCACCTTGGTCTATAGAGTATAAAGTTTTTTTCTTGGCTAAACATATTCGGGGAGCTCGAATCCAAATCATCACAGAGGATGAATTCAAGGATCTCATTGAAAACCTTAAAGGGAACCTCGAATACCTAGTGTTGGAGGGTTTGCCAAGAGAATTAATTGAACTTCAAGAGTATTTTCTGGAATTGATTCAACAAATTATCAAAGTACAACACCAAGAAGAAGAAGTTCAAAAGGATTTTGAAGCCCAATTAGATTGAATTAGTCAAACAGTTAAAAAACTAGAGACCTCAATAGAGTGGATAGAGAAACAAGTACATGCATCCCAAGATCAAAAAATAGAGCCAGAACAAGAACCAGAACTCGAAAAATTTATTGAAGAAGTAGCCCCACAAATCCTTCAAGTTGAAGAACCCTTGGAATCCTTGATTAAACTAATGGAAGATCCATTGATCCCAGCTCAATCAATTTTGGAGGAGATTGATGAATATGATTTAGAAATTGAAATACATATGGGAGATCAAAAATATCTGGATAACTTCTAGAATGAGTGTGAGGAACTTCTTGATCCAACTATTCCTTATAATGTAGATGATTCTGAAAAATTGAAGGAAGAAACCAACCAAGCAGTGGAATTTGAATAGAAGATAGAGGGCCTGACTACCTACCTCTATCTACAGAAATTCAACTCCAAGAGCCACCTCCCTTTGAAGAAGAAATTGAATCCAAACAATATAAGGGAGGTAATATTTTCATAAACTCATTATCTTTTGATTTTGTTGAAACTGAATTGAGTTTTACCTCCACTTGTTTTCAATTTTCAGATTCATCCAACACTTGTATTTTCTTGGAGGGAAAATATGTATCTAAAGAGGAATATATGGAGCTCCCCAAACCTGTTGAACATTTAATGGAGGGAGAACATGAGAAGATCAAAGTGGTTTTTCTGGATGAAAATGAGACACAAGAAACATACTTTGAAAGGGAAGAATTTGATATTAATACTTCATGCTTTAATTTTTTTCAAATAGAATTAAACTCTGACATTGGCTTTGATTTTTCCACAGATGTATCATACCTTTAGCAACCACTAAAGAATAAAGAAGATGTTGTTCATTCAGAAACCAAGAAAGAGGAGGACTCATTCATTATCCTAACCCCACCATGCATGTTGTATCTCATTACAATGGGGGTGGACTTGGTGCATTATATCCAAGGAGTCCTCAACAAAAATGAAAAAGTATGTGATTGAAAGAAGAATTTTTTTTGGTTCATGAGCATGAAACCCGACCCACCATCAGATTGGGGATAACCGATTAGAACTACCCCTCTGGAGGCAGTCAAAACCCAGCGCCCACATGGGGGGATTAAACCGAGTTTTATCCTTCTATTCTCATCCTATTTCTATTTTCATTTCTTTGAATAAATATCTTATGTTTACTTTTGTTCTTTTATTTGTAGGTTTTCAGAGTGCAACACTTAGGAGGTTAACTCAATGATGCACTGTAAATAAATCAGGTTGTACCTCTCCTTCACACTTTCTTAATGTTGTGATTCATATTAAAATTGTATTAGAAGTTAAATAAACATGAATACATTAAGGACACTACAACATTTAAGTGTTTGGGAGGGATCCTTTGTAGCATAGGATTATCATTTGATGTTTGTTTTCACAAAAAAAATTAAAAAAAATTGTGTGTTTTAAAATTTTTGTTTGTTTATTTTTCAATTTTTGGTGTGTTTCTGAAACATTTGATTTGAAAAGTTATCAATACAATTTTTGAAACCCATGTCAATGAGTGAACCAATCTATTTCATGAAACTGAGCTTAAATTAATGCTGAAATGAATTTGTTTTAAGTTTATTTTTTTGGAATATCATGAAAAGTACACTAATTTTTTAATATCATGCCATATTTCACTATCTATATCTTTGAAATATCTTTCCTGTGAGGCTTCTGAACCATTTTTGTCATATTATTTTCATTCACCTCATTTCTTGAGAGAACCAGACCATGCTCTCTTTAACCAGAATCTGATTTATTCCTTTGAAAACTTGAGGGTTGGGGTACGTGTGTTTTAAATGATTAAGGAATTTATTTGGTTTGAAGCCCCCTTTTCAAAATAATCCTTTTCATTATAGACCACCTTAAATTTATCCTTCATTTTAGCCTGTAGTAGCCATGAATTTCTTGTAAGGTTAGCCACATTACAAGCCAATTTTCCCTATCATGCCTGCTCTTGAAGTAAAATTGCATGATCTAGTTGAACTTAAGTGTGGGGGAAGATGTATTATGGTGTACTACCACATTAGGTTATACTTTGGGTGGAAAATAAATTGGAGAATAGATGTGTGTGATGCTGAAAAATTATTCTGTTGAAAGTTGTGCCTTTTCTGGAGCTTTTATGACAAGAGAAGTTGTGCCTTTCTGGATCTTCTAATGTAAAAAGAATGTTGTGCCTATCTGGAGCTTTAAAAAAAATAATCTTTGAAAAGATTGAAATTTTTGCTTCTGAGATGATTGAATGATGATGGAGCCTATTTTCAATAAAGGGGAGTGAAGGAGACCATATTTGAGTGAAAATTATAATCTTGCAATTTTTCTTTAATAAGAGCCAAGCCTTCCTATTTCGGCCTCAGAACTTTTAACATCTAAATCCTACCAACCAAAATCCACAGAACAACCCTGAAAAGTCCTCATGAGAAATACATGTCCTTGACTCACAGTGGGTGGAGAAATAGGAATTTATCAAACCTATGGTGACCCTTGTGTGATTTTGGATGAGAAAAGCCTTGTTCAGCCTTTACATTTGTGAGATGAGAGAAAATTCATGTGAGGTAGGTTTTTTGTGTGCATGGGATAAGAAATGAATTGGAAATATATGAAAATATAAAATGGAGAACTTGAAATAATTGTTTTTGATGAGGCATGATAACTTTTTGTTTCTTGGAATTGATTTGATAGATCTCATTGATATGTGTTTTGGATTTGATTTGATTTGATATTTACTTGTCTAGGAGTCCAAGTGCTAAGTGTGGGGGAATTAATAGATCAAATATTTTCAATTAATTTATATTGAATATCATTATTTGAAACCCACAAAAGTGTTCCTCTAAGATGAATTTTATCATTTTTATGATAATGGTGTTATTTTGAGCTGAATAGTAAAAATTGCCCATTATGGAATTTTAACAGTTTTAAATTATATTTGTAGTTTGGACATAACATTATCTAAACTGATAAAAACTGCAAAATTCTGTATTTTCCAAATTCAAATCTTCCAGGGATTCATTTATTATTTTTGGACTAAAATCTGAATCGGCCATATGGAAGCTCAAAAGAAGCTCACAAGTTGGCGAAAGAAAACTGTTTGCAGTTCTGCCTAGTTTTGGTGTGGGATCCATAACTCATCCTTGGTGGGCCCAAATGTTGTTAAATTCGGTGGGTGGATGCGAAAAGAGTTTGGGATCAACTTTTATGAAGGAATAACCGAGTGAACTGGCCGTTTATGTGGTCATTAAATCACCCTAATTCAAAGGATTCCGTTTTGGAGAGTCTGACTGGACATAATAAGTGCTTATAGTAAAACGGTCATAACTCTCGGAATACATGTCCAAATCTGCTGAGCATTTTAGGGGACACGGAAAAGGGAATTATAAACAACATTCAAGAAGGTATCAACGCGTGAATATGTCATTTAATGGGGCCGCAACGAGTCAATATCTGGGAAAAAATAATGGCTATAAAAGGAAGAGAGGTCCACCCTCTCAAAGCATTCATTCTCCATCACATTCCTTCTAGGACACCAGGAAGAAGATATTTTCAGCTTTATTTTTTATTTCTTTTCTTTTTAATAGTTTTATAATTCCTTCTTTTTTCTATTTCATCCCAAAAACCCTTACCATGGTGGGGTAAACATTTTGAGTGATTGGGGAAGGGTCGGTTTCCTACATTGTAATGCTTGAGTTTTTGGATGCAATTGAATAAATTTCTTTCTTCTTAAAAGTTGTTATAAATTTCTTATAGAGGATATTATTATCAATATCGATCGTTCTTGAATATTACTTCTGTTATTTATTTTTTCCTTGGTAAAATAATCAATATCTCCCTCCACTAATTTCTCATTTATATATGATGGAATAAACCAGGAATTAGTGGTGAAGTACTCGACGATCGTCAGTACGTGTAAAAGGTGTAGTGAATGTTCTTATTTGTTTTGGATAAACATAACCCGATCGGGAATTTCCCATTTCAATTAAGGATATTAAATACAACTATTTTACACATGGAAGGAGAGTTGACCAAACCAAGATCTTGGTAAGGTTTTCTCTCACAATAATATTTTCACCAAGGAAGTGAGAGGAAACGATTGTGGAATCTCACTTCAATCAACTAAGAAGAAGAGGTTTGAATTAAATTGAACAAGGATAGCATTATAATTAGGAAACCGACCCCGACCTAATCACCCATTTAATTTCATAGTTTTTCAATCATTTGAATTTCAAATTTCCTTTCACAACATTTTTACCCCCGTTTTAAAGTGATAATCTGTTTTGTGTGCACTCCCCTTCGGGAGACATCCTAGGTCAACCGCATTACTACATTTTAACATAGGAAATAATTGTTTTTCCACACCCTACGGCAGGCGTATGTCAATATTACTATTTAGTTATTCTACTAAAATCCATTCTTTATAACCAGGGGAAAGAAAACAAAATTAATTTTGATCTTAGATTCTCATTACTGGTAAATAAAAAATATACATAATCATAAATTGAGAATAATGGTATAATAACATGAAGATAGCATTTTAATATCATACCATACATATCAAAGATAATATACCCGAGCCTTGTAATAAATATCAGTAGTTCAAAAGACATGAATCCTAAAGAAATCAAGAGTATAAGCCAACAGAGCATAACATAAGTATAAGACATATAATTTTTGGAAGACACATAAGCATATAAAATGATTTTCATGGTTGGAATGTATTATTTCATTGTCTATATTAGTAGTATTGCTTCACTCTCTATAACATCTTGGTATTAATGGTTCACTCTCATTACCATCTTAGTAGTGAAGGATCACTCCCAAAACTATATTAGCAAAAAAATTCATTTACATAACCAAGTTCACTCCTAATTCCAGTTATGTCTATCTCATGGGATATAATTATTTACCCAATGCATTAGAGGGAGATATATGTCCTTTCAATTTAATAAAAAAATCATACTTATCTGTGCCACTAGATCATAAAAAACCATTATATAATAACCCATGACATGAAATGGTTATCATAAACATGTTATCATATAATAGAATATAGAAAATGTGCAGGTTTCGTGATAATTTCATCAAATAATGACCCATGAAAAGAAGTTTATTTCCTAAGAATATAACATGTGAAAGGTAAATATGTTTCTTAAACATATAACCCATGAATGAAAATTTGGATTCATCAACATATAACTCATGAACAAGTAACAAGTTGCATAAACATAAACACTGTAAAATGGAAATAGTTTTAGAAATCAAATTTCCCAAAAATAATAAACAATTTAGAGAAATAATATGAATGAAACCCTTGGATCATATCCACTATAATGTATGAGTAACACAAAAATATATTATCATACATGAATCAAAATTTTTGGGAAATATTTAAATACATTTCAAGAGAAAAATAACTTTTCTTCTTTGAAAAAAAAATCATTTTAAAACATAAAACATTTTGAAAACCCTTTTCCTTATATATAACCATGAAAACATATAAAGTAAAATTGAAGACCTTTTCAAAACCAATTTCCATGAAAACATAAATAATAATATTGAAAACATTTTGAAAACTATTATATTGGAAAACATATAATCTATGATTTAAAACCTATTGATAACATTTTTCCTTGAAAAGATATAAAATAAAAATTAAAACCTTTTTAATATAATTCTCCCTGAATGCATACAAAATAATATTCAAAATAGTTTGAAAATATTTTACCTTGAAAACATATAAAACTAGAATGAAAATATTTTGATAACAACTTCCAATAAAAATATATAATATGATCATGAAATCATTTTAAAAATATTTTCCTTTCAAAAAATTTGATTAACTTTTTTTAAAAAAATATTTTTTAAACCATTATCTTTAGAAACATATAATGAAATATAGAAAACATTTTAAAAGCCATTTTTTGAAACATATAAAATTAAGTGAAAAAAATTTTAAACCCTTTGGTCCTAAAAAATTAAATAAAGAATCGTGAAAAAATGTGAAAATAATTTTCCTTCAAAACATGTAAAATAATTTTGAGAAACATTTCGAAATCATTTTCTATTAAAATTTATAAAATAATATTTAAATATTTTTGAAAATATTTTTCAATAATAATATTTGAAACAATTTTTAAGTGTAAATAATTTTTTTTAAATATTTATCTTTGACAATTTATAAAGGAAACGTGAAAATATTTTGAAAACATTTTTCCTTTAAAACATATAAAATAATAGTTAAAAAATCCTAACAATTTTTAATAAAACATATTTTTGAATTTTTTTTAGAAAATAATGTTTTGAAATAACAAATATATTTTGACAGAAGATGGTGATTATAACACCCCAAGCTTCCACGATAATATTCTCTTTGAATAATAGAATAGTGTGTGTTGTACGCAACTTTGATTTGTAACACACACCACTACCAATCAAACTAGCTGTTATGAATATTAATACCCTCGATTTGATATTATATTAATTTATCTTTCAAAATGGGCTTCAGTTTTTGATATGGAATATCTATATAAGCTTAGGGTGATTTTTTTTTTGAACTTTTCGGATAACTTTCATATTTTGATGAATAATGAAAATTACTAAATTATAATAAAAACCCAATTTTTTAATCAAAATAATTTAAAGGGATAAATTAATAATTTGATTGATTTTAGAGTATAATTAGATTATATTATTACCATTAAATCCAATGTTGGTCATTGGACATAATTTCACAATTAAACTGGACATAAGAAGGTGCCAATCTTTTGATAATTATTATCTCTTAAAAACAAACTTTTTGTTTTAACAATAGGAATTAATTTTAAATTAATTTATTCCACTTATGTGTTTTGAATTTAGAAAAATAGATTCCATATTTAAAATCAGGTGGTCCAAATTTTGTAAATACGTAACTTTTATTTTTATACATTTTGAATAACTACTTCTGTAAATATTTCATTTACCATGGTTAAAGGGTAAATCCGGAAAATAAGAGTAAAAACTAATATTATAATAATAATAAATTACCATAAAACATGTACTAAAACTATTAGTTGACACATGTCCGACCCTGAGAATCTTTGAGTCGATTTTGGGACCCCATGGATCCACTTCTAAGGGATAATGACACTTTATATTAATTAAGTTAAATTAAATACAAAAATGACATAAGCATTTATCTTTTAGAAAATCAATTTTTAAATAGGGTTATATATGTTATATTTTAGACTACAAATATTTATTAGAAATATAAAATGATTTAATACATAATGGTATTTTATTTATAAATTTTGGACGTTTAATAATTAAATTTATTTATGACACAATAATGATACAATATTTTCTTTATTAAGGAAAGAATCAAAAAATTAGTATTATAATTGATAAAATAAATATAATATGATTGTATTGATTTCATTAAAAAATATTTATTGGTTAATATGACATTTTAGGATTGTTTAAATGCATTTTTTCATAATTAATAAAGTTTTTAAGATTTAAAAATAAATAAATTATTAAATAGTGTCAAAATTGACATAAACGAGTTTTTAAAACAAATATTATATTATTAATTGATATTATATTTTTAGAAATATAAGTTTCTTCCAAATGACATATATAATGATATTTGTATTATTAATGGACCACATGGGGGTATCTTGGAATTTTATAGTATGTTTATTAACTATATAATATATCAATACAAAAAGACTTGGTAAATGTCAAACTATTTAACTAAGAGTTAAATCAAATTGATATAGTTAATATAGTGACAAAAATCTATCATAAACCTATTGGTTGAGTTTTTTTCTACCTATACCACCTTAATATCATAATTATACAATTATTATCAATTTTAAAATAATATAGAGTTTATAATAAAATAATATTTTATTTTTTTCCAAAGGTGCCCCTCACCCCGTTTATAAAAGGGAACTCCTCCTTCACTCTATTTCACACCTTATGAGCTATTTTTCTCAGCCAAACCCAGTCCAAATATCCTCTCAACTTCCCTCAATTCATCCTAGAGGCCCTCCTTTGGTCAAATATCCATCTTAATGATCCATTTGGATCAAATCAAAAGGTAGAACCCTAAGAAGAGGTAATGTTTTCCCAACCCTCTTTCATGTTCCTTTCTTTCTAAACATCTTCTTTCTTTGTTATTTAAATTATAAAATAATAAATCCATTATCATATATATACTATGATTTTATTATAAATATGGTACAACCATATTCAGTATTCTATCTATCATTTGAATGACATGTCACCATATGTGCGTACGTACAGTTTACCGTCTCCACTTCGTGGTGTAATTGTTATTCAAAACATTATTATTTGGATGGGTATGATAATGATGGGTATTGATGTAAATAATAAATATAATATGATAATGATTCTGTATATATGATATAACCTCCAATTATATATTATTTTAATCATAAAATAATGATATAGTCGTTCGTGCGTACGTATGGACTATTGTCTCCAAGAACGCAGCAAGATTCATTCCTCATCGTATCCATTCAAGAATAATTTTTATTTGATGATTATAAATAATGTTTAAGGACATGATATCATTATGTATATGAATAATATACAACATATGGATAACAAACATGTCTTATGTATCAAAAAATATAAAATAAAATGAGTAAGTGAATACATGAAAAGACGATAATACTAAAATATTATTAACAAAACAATATTAAAAGATCATATATTATATCATATTTATGTATATGATTATTTCGTAATTTAATAACAATTATTTAACTATTATACAGGTGGTTAACCTACCCTCAACCAAGGAAATGTATAAGGTAAGGGGATTTCATCTCACTCCTTATTCCGGTGAGATTAATGCCATATTGCCACTATTATCTATTGTGTGGTGTATGTACTTCCCATGATTGTATTCTTTGTGTAATACACATTAATTTATTTGTATTTACATATTCATTGTATAATAACTCTTTCATGGGGTGTATGTTTTGTACGTTACCATATTTTGAATGGTTTATTTCACAATCTCTTTATTATCCAATGTTGTTTATATGTAATTATCTATTGGGTCCTCTTTATCATCCACATCCATGTTTCTTAAAAATGTATTTCAAATAATTCTTAATATTTTATACACTATGTATTAAATTCATTTATACCATTGTTGACTTTTTCTAAGATCTTTATAAAGGAATATTTTAATTGTTTTCCAAACAAGGTCCTTTTTAGCCTTTTCAACAAAATTAGAGTAAGAATGCATTTTTTAACCTACACGGTGAGTGCGTCGATTTTACGCCATTATAAAATCATTTAATCGTCCCTTACAAGCTTATAAGAATATTTATAAATTAATTGTTTTATTTTATAATTATGTGACTTTTAAATGATTACAAAATGAATAATTTAAGAATTCGTGAAAGGAACACTTTTTCAAGATCCAAATTTTTAATTTTTTAAAGATTTATCTTTCTAAATCTTTTTAATTAATGTCCATGTTTTCAAAATGATTTGAATGATTTATTTATATGGACATGATTTTATTGAAATTATATTTCTTTTCAAAAGTTTCCAAGTGGCATGGGACACTTTGATTCAAAAATAACTTTTAAATTAATTCCTTTATAAATGTGCGACTTTTCAATGATTTCAAAAAAAGAGATATTTCACTCAAATAGTTTTTATTTAATATATTTCAACATCCTTTGATGGATTTTAAGCTTATTTGATGTTTATTTACTATGATACAAAACATCTATATTGTATTGAAGGTTTTGTGCTATGTTTGACTTTGTATTTGTTTTTTTATACCATTCATGGTTTATGGGGAACGTTTGGACATTTCGTATTCTAGTTTTAATAAGAATGTTTATGTTATGTTTAATCATGTTCATATAAGGAATGAATTGGTCTTAATAAGGGGTGGGTGGAGCACGCTAGAGCTCCTCGATGAATCGGTAGGTCACATGAGACAAAATAGTGTCTTGGAACAAGGCCTTGACAAAATATTATTTGTAGTCGTGGCACAAGGACTTGACTATGTGGTTATGATATCCTGACATTATTTATTCCATCATTATGATAGTAGTTATTGATATTGCGTTCGATTATTTGACTAGTAGAACATCCATGTGAGTTAGTAAATGGAATTATTTCATTTTATTTTTTCAATATTATGATAAAGTTTAAGATTAAAAAGGCTTTTGTCTTAGTTATATATAGCCTTAAATGTTTATGCTTATTTATGAACGTTTCTTCTATATTTTTATCCTTACTTAGCATCTGATCTTACCCCTTTCTATGTTTTTTTTTCTAGTACATGAAGAAGTATTTTATGAATGACCTGTATGGATAGTATGTGGGGATATGAGTGTGGTCTATGTAGACATGATATTTTTGTGGTTTTCAAATTATAAAGTAATGTAAACTTTATGAATGTATCTAGTGATTATATGGCCACTAAACAAATCAGTCTTTTGAGACATAAACTTTTATAATCATGCCAATGTTATGTAATAATTCACCGACTCTGGGTATCTAGGGTTGGGGCGTTACAGTTTGGATCAGAAAAAGTTTAGTACAATCCTTGAAAGCTAGTTTTAGATAAACTCAGATTAGAGGACATAGCCCTAAAATAGAATTTGAGGATTAGTATAGAAGAAATTCCTAGAATTTTGGTATTGTAGAGATTTTGTGAGTTTTCCGAGCAATACATCCCTTTCTAGATACAAGCAAGTAGTGGTGGCTCTAGCATAGATGTCCCTAGGGGTAAAACCCGAAAACACCGCTTTGAGCAAGACTCAAATGAGAACTGATACGCAAAAGCAGGCCTTGCTGCACTCTTGGTTACGACACTCCTGGGGGATATGCTTATGATAAATCTCATTTTTTTACAAAGCTTTATGATTTGTTTATGAGTATATATTTCTTCAAAGAAAACATTTTTATGTTTATGAACTATATCCATAAACTGTTCAATTTACATTATGTATTTTACAAGTTTGGAATTATTCATTTCAATTCATAAACTGACCTAGTGTATGCCATTGTATTGAAATGGAACCCAGTAGAAGAAATGTGAACCCGATCAATAAATTAGATCCAAAGAGTAAGAAGGATCATATCTTCCAGAGTATTAAGACAACATTTAAAAGGGAAATAGTCTCCCATGTATTCTAAACATATGAAAAAATTTTATCATGTGTTAGTAAGATAGGTGAAGAATTATATGGGTCCAATGTCATTGAAGGGGAGCAAGATAATAAAATGATGGAAGAGAGAAAGATGGATAAAGGGAATAAGGAAAAGAAGAATTTCCCCATATGTTATAAATGTGGGAAGAAACACCCTGGAACATGCTTGAAGGGAATTTAAGTTTATTATAACTGTGGAGAAAAAGGACACCATGTATATGACTGCAAGGGTATGAAAATGGTTTCAAATGTACAATGCTTCATCTGCAAGGAGTTGGGACACTACATGAACCAATATCCAAATCATCATAGTATACCCCAAATGATTCTATTATATAATAATAAAGTTATGATAGTACCACAGATGAAGAAGAATTATAATAGTTCATATGTTGTTATTAAATAATTATGTCATTTGAGTGTTGTATCAACGATGTACTGGTTTGAATAATTATGAAGTATATATGGATTATACTGAAGTACTATTTCATTAAGGACTTGAGATTATGTGGAACCAAGAAAAGTGACTCAATAATAGGGTAAATATTTGTAAAATATATGCTTGAGAGAAAGATAAACCATAATATAGTTGTTATAATGAGGTAGTTATTTTGGAAGAATACATATTTGATTTGGATAAATTATATTTTATATTCTTGATTACCTTGAATCTGATTAATGATTTATATATTACATCATTTTAGGAGTTTACAACATTTTTGGATAGAAGGAATATATCCAGTATTCTATAATGAATAAGGGGGCATGAATGTAATCAATAAGGTTTTATGATAATTCAGGATGATGCAGTGTTTAAAAAGAATACATGATGAAGGTGTTCACATGTTATTACATGGAAAAAGAATCTTAATTTTTTTACCTTTCTTATAAATGTTGGTCTAGGAGTTTGGATAGACATATTTTTGATAAGTCTAGATTGAGATTATTTTTGGATTTCCATAAAAACATCTACCAGGAGGTCGGGCGGCAACCCGTTGTGATTAGCAAGGCTGGAAGACTTGAACCCGCAACCGAAGGGTGATAAGGGTGTATCACCTACCATTGGCCTGCGTGATGTCCTGTATTGAATAATGTAGTTTTTTTTAAAAAAATTCTAATAGATTAAATATAAATTCATCTTTTTAACCCCATAAGAATAGGGTAAATAGAAATAGATATTACGTTCTATTATCTTTTAGAGTGAATGATGAGTATGTGGTAGAAATTAGTTAAAGGATGGAACTATACTTGACAAGTATATATTTTTATTCTTCTATTATTCTATAAAGAAATTAAATCTTATACTTTATTAATGATAACTTAAAAACAAATATTTTTTATCCTAATACCTTATGTTTTTTTTGAACCAATGGTATCTTAAATCATCATAGATTGATGAATTTAAGGCCCTCAATTTCACACTTGTTTGTGATTGATTAACTTAATCACTACATATAAATATTTACTTATTTACTCCGATTATATGTCTCTAATTTACACCATTTTTTTCCTAATATAGATCATATTTTGGTGGTGACCCTTTCATTTCGCATTTCCTCTTATTAAGACAAGATTTTATTAATCCAATTTCTGATGTTGGTTTCCCCAAAAGTATTTTCTATTTTCAATATTTTATTTTTGGAAAACATTTTTAAATTTCGAGGGAAAAATTATATGAAGCAGTGGAGAATGTAACACCCAATGCTTCCATGGTACGCTTCTCTTTGAATAATACAGTAGTGTCTGTTGTTTGCATCTTCGAGTCCTAACACACACTACAACAAATCAAGCTAGCCATTTTGAATATTAATACCCACCTTTTGAAATTTTATAAATTTATCATTCAAAATGGAGTTAATTTTTGGATTCATAATATTGAAATTATATTAGGGTGAATTCTTGGTACTTTTCGGATAACTTTCATATTTTGATGAATAATGGAGATTACTATATTTTAATTATAACCCACTTTTTTAATCAAAATAATTAATAGCGATAAATTATGAATTTGAGTGATTTTAGAGTATAATTTGATTATATTTTTACCATTTAATACATTTTTGGTCGTTGGACATAATTTCACATTTAAACTGGACATAAGAATGTGCCAATCTTTTGATAGTTATTATCTTTTCAAAACACGTTTTTTGTTATAAAAATGGGAATTAATATTAAATTAATCTCTACCAAATCTATTTTTTGAATTTAGAAATATGGATTCCATATTTAGAATCAAGAGGTCCAAATTTTGTAAATAGGTATATATTTATTTTTAGACATTTTGAATAATTACTTTGGTAAATATTTTATATACCATCATTAATGGGTAAATCCGGTAAATAAGGATAAAAATTAACATTATAATAATAATAAATTACTATAAAACATGTCCTAACGTGAATTGTTGATACATGTACGACCATGGGAATCTATTGGTTGATTTTGGGACCACATGGATGCACTTTTAAGTGATAATGACACTTTATATTAATTAAGTTAAAGTAATACAAAAATGACATAAGCATATATCTTATAGAAAAATAATTTATACATTGAGTTATATATGTTATATTTTCGACAATAAATATTAATTATAAATCTAAAAATATTTCCTACATAATGGGATTTTATTTATAATTTTTATACATTGAATAATTAAATTTATTTATGACACAATAATAATGAAGTATTTTCCTTATTAATGAAAGAATCAAGTAATTAGTATTATAAATGTTAAAATAAATATAATTTGAAATTTTTTATGACATCCAAAAATTTTATTGGTCAATATGATATGATGTGATTGATAAAATTAATTTTTTTATAATAAATATTTTTGTTAAGAATTTATCAAAAATCAATTATTAAATAGTGTCAAAATTGACATAAAGGAGTTTTTAAAACAAAAATTATATTATTAATTGATTTTATATTCCTAAAAATCTATGGATCATCCAATGGACTTATATAATGATAGGTATATTATTAATGTACCTCTTGGGGGTCTCTGGGAAGTTTATAGTAATTTTATTAATTATTTAATATAAAAACACTAAGAGACATGGTAAATGTCAAACTATTTAACTAAGAGTTAAATCAAAAAGATAAAGTCAATATAGTGACCCAAACCTATCTAGAACCTATTGGTTGAGTGGTTCGTGACATATAAACACCTTAAACTTTTATTAATCCACTTTTGAGCCATTAGAAACCGAAAATTATTTTATTATAAAATAATATTTTCGGTTTTTTCAAAGGTGCCCTTCACCCCTCTTATAAAAGGGCACTCCCCCTTCAATCTATTTTACACCTTCTAAGCCATTTGGATAGGCCAAACCTAGACGAAATATCCTCTAAACTTCCCTCTCTTCATCCTATAGGATATCATTTGCTTAGAAATCCAACTTATGGATCCCTTTTGATCAAATCAAGAGGATGAACCCGAAGAAAAGGTAATCTTTTCACCACCCTCATTCAAGTTCCTTTCTATTTCAACTTCTTCTTTCTTTGTTATTTGTATTATAAAATAATAAATCAAGTATCTTCTATATATTGTGATGTTTTTATAAATATGGTACCACTATATTCAGTATTCTATCTATCCTTTTACTGACATGTCACCATACGTGCATACGTACGGCTTACTGTCTCAATGTCGTGATGTAATTGTTATTCAAAACATTATTATTTTGATGGGTATGATAATGATGTGTATTTGATGTAAATAATAAATATAATATGATAATGATTCTTTATAAATTATATACCATCTAATTATATATTATTTTAATATCAAAAGAATGATATTTTCCCTCATGCGTACATATGGACTACCGTCTCCACGAAGGGGATGAGATTCATTCCCCATCGTATCCATTAAAGACTAATTCTCATTTGATGATTAAAAATAATTTTTAAGGACATTATATCACTCTATATACGAATATTATACAACCTATTGAGAACAAACATGTCTTATGTAACAAAACATATAAAATAAAATGAGTAATTGAACACCTGAAAAGATGATAATACTAAGATATTATTAACAAAGTAATATTAAAATATCATATATGATATCATATTTATGTATATAATTATTGTATAATTTAATAACAATGAATTAACTCTTATAAAAGAGGTTAAACTAAAATCGACCAAGGAAAATTACAAGGTAAGGGGTTTTCATCTCACTCCTTATGCCCGTGAGATTCATTCCATATTGCCATTATTATCTTTTGTGTGGTGTATGTACTACCCATAATTGTATTATTTGTGTAATACAGTTTAATTTACATGTATTAACATATTCATTGTATGATTCCTATTTCATGGAGTGTATGTTTTTGATGTTACCAAATTGGTAAGAGTTTATTTGATAATCTCTTCATTATTCGAGGTTATTTATACGTAATTATCTATTGGGACCTCCTTATCATCCACATCCATGTTTCTTAAAAATGTATTTCAAACCATTATTACTATTTTATAGACTATGGTTTAAATTAATTTATACCCTTATTGAATTTTTAAATGATGTTTATAAATAAATATTTCTATCATTTTCCAAACAAGGTTCTTTTTAACCTTTTCAACAAAATTAAGGTAAGAATGTCTTTTTTATCTTATACGGGTGGTGCATCTATTTTGCAATGTTATAAAATATTAGAAGATTAACTTATAATCTTATAAGAATATTTTTATTTTAAATGTTTTATTTTATAACTATGTGACTTCTAAATGATTTCAAAATGAATATTTTAAGAATTTTTTAAAGGTACTCTTTATCATGATCAGAATTTTAAATGTTTTAAAGATTTATCTTTATAAATGTTTTTAATTAAGATCCATGTTTTCAAAAATATTTTAAAGATTTATTTATATGGACATGAATTTTTTGAAATGATATTTATTTTTCAAATGTTTTAAACAGGTATGGGACACTTTGATTCAAAAATATAATTTAAATTAGTTCCTTTATAAATGTGTGACTTTTAAATGATTTAAAAAACAGATATTTCTCGCAAATAGTTTTGATTTCATATATTTCAAAATCCTTTGATATATTTTAATCTTATATGAAGTTGATTTATTATTATTCAAAACATCCATATTGTATTGAAGGTTTTTTGACATGTTTGACTATGGATATATTATTTATATACCATTCATGGTTTATGGAGAATGTATTTACATTTCATATGCTAGTTTTGATACGAATATTTATGTTATGTTTAAACCTATTCATATGAGGAATGAATTGGACATAATAAGTTATGGTTGGAGCACGCTATAGCTCGTCGATGAAACGTAGTCTCGTGAGACAAAATAGTTTCTTGGCACAAGGCGTGGACAAAATCTTATTAGTAGTCTTGGAACAAAGCTTTGACTATGTGGTTATGATAGTATGTCATTATGAATTCCATCATTATGAAAATTTTAATTGATATTTCATGAGATTATTTTACTATTATAATATCCATGTGTGTATGTAATGACATTATTTCATTTTATTTTTGTCATATTATGCTTAAGTATATGTTTAAAAAGGATTTTGTTTTAGTTATACAATGCCTTAAATGTTTATGCTTATTTATGAAAGTTTTTGATATATTTTTATCCTTACCAAGTATCTTAGCTAACCCCTATCTATTTTTTATTTTTTCCATGATGTGAAGACGTATTTTATGAATGACCTGCAGGGATAGTATGAGGGCATATGATTGTGGTCTATGGAGACAAGATGTTGTTGTAGTTTACACTTTTTGATGTAATTTAAACTTTATGAATGTATCTAGTGATTCCAAGGCTAATAAACTAATAGGTCATTCGAGACTTGATATTTTTTTATCATGCTAATGTTATGTAATAATGCACCAAATCTGGTTAACTGGGGTCGACACGTTACAGAGATAAAGCCTGATTTTATTGAAATCGCGTTCTTAATTATATATAGTACTAAATAGTTTGAAAACAGTACCAATATGTGAAGATATCATCAATAACCATAGTTTAATAAAATACATGTGTTTTATTGAGATATGTATCATAATATTTGATTAAAGGTTGTATAATTGTAAATAATCTCAATAAATAATTGGATTGCGAAAATTAACTATTACCACTATGGTAACTTTGAATCACAATATAAATGATATAATAACATTACAAGAATATTAAAATATCATGAAAATAATTATTTTCAAAGTATAACATTTCAAATGGTAGTTTTACACCTCCTAGATAAATATAGGTGGATAACACGACATGTGACTCAAAGAAGGAAAATTGAGATAGAATTAGTTTTCCAATTCGGTAATTTTTGAACCATAAAACCCAAGAATGATATATATAAAAAATATATTTAAATAATTATAAATTTAAGTTAATAAAAATATAATACATCCATTTTTAGAATATAAAAAACAAAAAATAAATGAGTGGTGAATAAGGAATAATTCTTGTAGAGATAAACATGAGACAAGAAAATCATTACATTAAGTCTTGACATTCTTCGTACACATAAAAACCTCATATATAATAAATATATCAATATTGTGAATCTCCAACAGAACCATAATCATATATATAATACCATATATGATTTATTTATGTCTTTTTATTACCTGTTTATAAATAATTTAATGTTAATGTTAGGTTTTGGGTAATGTCATATTTGTTTTTTGGATATGTTTTGACTTGTAATTCTAGAGCCTCTTACTAAGATCATGGTTTAAATATTTTAAAAATATAAATAATGATATAAATTACATATATATTTAGTATATAAATATTAATAACAGTATATAAAATGTTGGAATATGAAATGGAAAACACCATTTATAGAGATGGTAAGTCATATGTACATATAAACATTGTTTCTATTTTACTACATATTGAAAGAAAGAATGTAAATGACATATGAGTATAAATATATATAATATAATTATATTAGAATTATTATTTCATATATCTCATATAAATTTTTTTAACCCATTTTATCATATTCCATGTAATGTGTGAACGAACGATATCGTTTGTAGATGGTTGTAGTCTACAAGCACACAAACAGAATTATCGTATATACACAAAATGGAAAGTAAGAAAGAATATATTATATAATAATTAAATAAGATTAAATAAACCATAAAAAACATATATATATAATCGAAATAAAAATTTAAAAATTATTCACAATCATTAACGGGGTCTATGGAAGAACGAATGATGTCTGTTCGTGAGGCAGTGGTCTGTCATACACATGAACATTGATTGCATATCCCATATGATAGAAGTGTGTGTGAGTGTCGATATAACCCATAATATAACACCATATAATGATATTTATTAAACTATGGTTATTATTCAATAATATAATAATAATATTTGTTGTTTTAGAGAAAGAAAATAAAACCAAAGTGTTTGTGGAAGGATTTTACCTCTTCTTTGTTTAATTCTTGTTGGTTTTCACCAAAAGTATTCCTTGGGGTAAATAGTTTTCCTTTTTTCCAAAGGAATACTTTGATGATTTTTTTAGAAAATAGAGTCTTCTAGGATAAATTTATAGAAGCTAGAAGCTTATTTGGATAGGTTTTGGATGATCTAAAGTGGTTTGAGATGTGTGATTAAGGGGAAGAGTGAATTCTTTTTTATAGAAGAGGGTGGAATTATTATAAATACATAATGTTAATTAATACTATGAGGTATAACATGAATAAAGTGCTACCAAATTGGAAAAATAATGTATTAAATGGGAATTATTGTTGCTCAAAACCTCCACCACACAAAAAATAAGTTCATTTTTATAATTTTGTTCCTTCACTTCAATGTTTCCCCATATTTATAATTTTGATTTTAGTTAAGGTAAATAGTTTTCTAACATAATAAATTTAACCAATAAGACTAAATTCAAGTTATATTTAAAATAAAATATTATCCCACAGAATTATAAAAAATATATCTAATTTTAAAAAATAAACCCATTATTTTTTTGAAATTATTTTTAAAACAAATGCATGTAACACGCAAAACATTTCTTTATCAAAAACTGTGATTACAATTTTTATTATATTTAATGGTTTATATGTTCATTATAAAAGATCCATTGATACATAAAGAGAACTAATTTTAAATTTATTAACATCCAGAAATAATTTGGAAGAATATTTTGGTTTAAGTAAATTTTAAATCTTTTAATAAAATATTATTTATTATAAAATAACATTAATGTGAATTTTGACAAAATTTACATAATGGAAATTCAAAAATATCATGAAATGAAGGGAATTTTATTTTATTAATTTCAGATATGTGTAAAATTATATATTAATCTAAATAATTAAAGGCAATAATTCAATCAATTTAATTTAATATTAATGTTTTTTTATTATATATTTTATATAATTATTAACTAAATAATTAATCCATTTGGCATTCCTTAATAATTCATTATAGATAAATCATATATAAAAATCATATATAAATTAATATAGTGAGTAAACTACTTAAAATTTCATAGTAATATTTAAAACTGGTCAAATTTAGATTTTTTCCATATCTCAATGCTTTATAAATGATATAGGTTAAGAAGGTACTTTTTTATCTTTATCTTCACTTAATTTATTATATAGATCAATTTCAAGAAATATTGTCCCAGTAAATCAAAAAAAATTAACTAATGTATTATATGGTATCATTTGGTCATCCAATGGAATTTGGACAAGTTTCTAGGTCATTTTTCCCTTTAAGAGTATACTTTAACCACTACGTAATCTAATTTTTACCTTAATTGCAATAGTTAATTTTAATTAATTTGAGTAATATTTTTGGATAAAAACTATGTTAAACTTATTAAAATTATAAATTATTTTGATTTAAATAATGAATTAATTTTTTCAAATTTTATACACATAAATTGTGGAAATTAATTTAAAATCAACCCCACATACGTATCGCGAAACTGGGTTTTTTAAGTGAAAATGTTCAAACATTTGAAATTTTTTAATATCCAATTTCATTTTAAAATTGGTTCCAATGGACTAAATTGTATTAATTGATGTAAAATTTATCAAATTTCACATTAAATAAATTAAAAATATAATTATTTAATATAAATAAATTAGATGAAAAATTAATTTTGAATTAAAATTTATTATTATCGTTATTCAACCAAAAATGATGTTTTCTAGAAAAAAACCCAAATAACACCCTAAAATAATCTTGAAATTATAAATTTGAAAATTAATTTTATTTTTTCAAATTCAATTCCTAAAGGTTTATGAGATTAATTTTAGTATTGTTCATATAAGGACATAAAAAAGAATTTCATTTGACAAAAATTTATTTTCATACATATAAAGATGTTACCAAATTATATGTTTTATAATCAAATTATTTTATTTATATATGAAAAATTAAAATAATATTTAAAAACATTTAATTACTATTTATGTTACTATTTTTAACGACTATGTTATAACCACCACATTTTAATAATTTTTACAATAAAATATTCTTTCATAAAAATGCAGTGTTGTATGTAATGCATGCTAAGTGGGTATTGCATGTAGAACATGATAATCTTGGTGTAGCATTTAATAAAATATAATTATGGTTTTATATAAAAACAATTATCCCATTTCTATCATATATCATAAGCTATATTCAATGTTGTGTGAAATAAAATTATCAAAAAGATTAAATTAATTTGAAAACAATTATTCACAAAATAATGTGGTGTTTCATTATACAACCTTAAAATTAATTTCACCCTCAAAATTCATCTAGGATATCAAATGATAAATAATCAAAATATTATTTTTATAGAAACCCACGTCATAAAAATTGATACTTAAACTTCCTATAAAAATAAAAAGTTTGAACCAAAATAGTTACCAAAAGTAACTCATAACTAGGTTTCTGCATATTAAAATATAGGTTGGAAAGGAAAAAATTTACAATGAAGAAAATCATAAATAATAATAAATATTTATAAAGATCACTGATCATATAAAAGGGGATGGTCCAGATAATGTTATCAATCACAAAGCCATAAACTAAATAATCGTGAAAGTGTCCATTTATGTCATAAAAATGATCACAATAGGAAAAAAATTTATTTCATGACACTTTTTCCTAAAGTTGATGATTTTTCATGAGAAGACATACTTATATGATTTTAGGAAAACCTCGCACTTTGTTATTCATTGATAAATTTCCACATATTCTCTTATTTCAGGAAATGATGTTGTTTTTTTCATATCTAAGTCATTAAAAGACCATTTGATTCATGAATAAAATTATAGGTAACAACATCTATCTTTATTAAAAAATAATGTTTATGAAAATTTAACCAATATTCATAAATCCTTATATAGGTAGATGATACATTAATGTCTAAAAACTCATATGAAGTTTAACATAAACCATTTAATAAATGGGTAACCTTATAAGCCTTTTAAAAGAGGAAAGTTCAAAAATTTATAAATATGGTAACAAAATGTCCCAAAAAACATAGAATTGATCCCTCATATGTCGTAAAGTATATCTTGATTTTCACATACCAAATATATGAATACCCTCATCAAGTATTTACTTGAAATAAAGTAATAATTGAAATGACAATAAATCCTAATTGAAAACATGCATCTTTCCTTATTCAAATATTTATTTGGTATATGACTTAAGTCCAAAATTTTTTTAACCATAATCAATCATATCATAAACCACTTATAAATTTTTTTAACTAGTTCCAAGGCACTCAATACCGTACTATTTTGCTATTCATATCCAACATATCATTATCAAAAAATCATTATCTCAATATTAGGAACAACTTAAGGGATATCATTCCCTTAATTATGTGATTCCCATTAACTTCACCTTTCCAATAAATCAATTTTATAATTTATCGGGACCATTCATCATATTCTTGATAATATTTAGGGGAAAAACATAAACTTATCAATCCTTATATATTTAACCATTCATATCACATAATCTTCAAATCCCACTATATAAAAACATTGATTATTCCACTTCTTAATTAATCCATTAATAAGGAAACCTCATTATATAACATAATACCTACTTTATTTCTTATTCTAACAACAGTCTCATCAACATTATAAATATAACTACTAATCGTACCACCTTATTGATTCTCTTCTTCAGATTTCCACTTGGGTCATAAATTTGTATAAGGACCATTCATGGAAAAAATAAAACATTTAAACATAGAAGAGGTATTCTGATAGAATGTATTATCATATATTTTGATAACAAATATTTTCATTTTCATTATTTAGTAATATGATTTGTGTCTTTATTTTCCACAGAAAAAAAAATTCTTATTCTTCTAGGACATTCAGTTTGGGGATTATTTCTACATTCCTGACATAAGGGAAACTAAGTATTCATTCATCCATGGTCACCATTACCTGAACTGTCATCAAAATTGTTCCTTCTATTATTTGGTGATTCCAATAGTTGGTTATGGTTCACATTATTAATAATATTCATTGAAAATTGATTGGTAATGATAAAAAAATCCTTTATTTAAGTGATCATCCCATTTCACACCTCATTAAGATATGTTATATCACATTCAACATTCACCCAGTTCCTTCTAGATATATTCATTGACTAAAAACATAAATTATATTGTGAAAATAACATATCTCGGAAAAACCCAGAATCAAGAAAAATCACATATAAGAAGTCTAAATTATGAAGCATTCTTTTAAAAAAATTTCATTCTAGGATTATCCGTAGATACTTCCGAAGACATATCCCTAGAAATATCCCCAGGGGTCTCTATAATGTGTTCTCATTCATGTCTCCAAATGTTAAGTAAAAATTTCCATTGATACAAACAATAGTGATAAATTCTTAAAAAACATTGATATTACATAATTTATGATGAATATTCATCACATGAAAAATGGACATGCCTAAGGGCCGTAATAGTTTAGTGTCATTAGATTCATGGAAGAAAATCATATCACTTGTTGAATGATCATCAATTTTTCCCACAAATATCTTAAACCTTAGTACATCTACTTAAATCTTTTCATCATAACATAGGGAAATATATAATAATAAATGGTGAGGTTAGATGCTCATTAAGGGTCAATAAAGAAGATACATTAGTAAAACATGAGAATAAGGGTATGAGAACATGAAAATAAAATTTTTAAGATCATACAATAAATATCAATGATCATATACATGATTCATTTAATAAATATTGGATGTTCATAAGACATTAATCATAAGAAAATCATGAGTATAAATCATTAGAGCATAACATAGGAATAATACATAGAGTTTATGGAAAACAAATATGCATATTAAATGTTTTCCATAGTTTAGGATCAGTTACAAGGTCATATTAGATGTATTGGTTCACTACGCATACCATCATGGTAGTCATTCTTCATTACCATAACCATATCATAAGTCACAGATCAATCCCAAGATTTTTATAACTAAAAAATTAAGTTACTAAACTGAGTTTAATACCCATTCCTGTTGGGACTATCTAATGATATGTAAAAATTTAACTAATTAATTTGATGGAAATTTATGTCCCATTTATATCATAAAAAAATAAAAAATATAAGTGTCACTATATCATAATAATTCAATATATTATAATCATAGAAATGAAATTTGAATTATAAACATGTAATCATATCATAAACTGTGCAAATGATATTGGTTTCATAATCATTTAATCCAAACATAACCCATGTAAATAAAATGATTTCATAAGTATTTAACTACTGAAATAGTAATGGGATTCATAAACATTTAAACCATGGAAGAAAAATTGTTTTTATAAACACATGACCCATGAAAGAGAAAGAGGTTTTATAATCATATTACTTCTGTAAGAGAAATGAGTTTAATAAACATCATGACATCAAATCATAATCCATTTAGAGATATAATATCATTATAACCCTTACACCATATCACCATTAATTCATGAGTAATACTAATGTATGTAGTCTTACATAGAACATAATTTTTTAGAAATAGATTAAAATCATTTCTTGTTGAAAATGACTTTTCATCATTGAAAATATACTTTATAAAAAATAAAACATTTAAAAAACAATTTTCTTTTAAAATAACATAAAAACATAAAAATTTAGCATGAAAAACATTTTTAAAACCTTTTCCCATGAAATCATTTAAATTAATCCTGAAAACATTCTGAAAACATTTTTATTAGAAAATGTATAATGGATTATTGAAAACATTCTGAAAAAAGTATTCTTTAAAACCTTTTAAAATAAGACGGAAAACCTTTTAAAAACATTTTTCCTATTAAAATCATAAAATAACCTTAAATACATTTTATAATTTTACCTTATTTGAGAAACTATAAAACAATCATGAAAACTTCTTGAAAAAATATTTCTTTTAAAAATAAGAAAATATGGGTGAAAAAAAATGAATATATTATTCCTAGAAAAAATTCTATGACATTTTGATACTAAATTTTAATATAAAATTTTTCCTTTAAAACTTATAATGTAAACTTTATAACATTTTTAAAACATATTTCATTGAAAACATATATAATATGCTTGATAATATTTTTTAAACCCTTTTTCTTGAAAATATATAATGTATGTCTTAAAATATTTCGAAATATTTTTCCATAGAAACATATAAATGAATACTGAAAACATTTTGTAAACATTTTCTTTTAGAACTTATAAAATAAGCTTGAAATCATTTTGAAAATTGTTTTCCTTGAAAACCATAGAAACAATTTTTGAACATAAATCTTTTTTTGATAACATTTTTCATTGAAAAAATATAAAGGGGTCTTGAAAACATTTTTCAATCATTTTTCCATGAATAATTATAAAATATTATAAAATATTTTTAATAAAATTTTTAGAAATATTTTGTTTTAAAAACCTTTTACAAAATATGGTTTTGAAATAACACAGATTTCTATCTGAAGAGAGAGAGAATGACTGATATTCTTAAAAACACATTCTTAATTATCTAAAGATACATAGAGTGGTAAAATGAAGCCAATACATGAATATTTCATGAATGACCATAGTAAAATAATTTTTATGAGTGTTCTTGAGATATGGATCATTTGATTTCATTAAAGGTTACATAATCCTAAATAATCTCAATAAATAATCAGATTATAAAAATAAAACATTAAGATAATGGTATCTTGGAATCATAATACAAATGAGATAAGAACAATATATGAAGATTAAAATATAAATAAAATAAGTAGGTTCATGATATAACATGTCAAATGGAATTTTTTACACCACATAGAATAAAATCGGCAAAAAACATGGAATGTGTCTCAAAGAAGTAAAATTGAGACATAATTAGTTTATGAATTTAGTAATTTATGTACCATAATCATCATGAAGAAGGATCATTAAATAGAAATGTGAATAATTTAAATTTAATTATAATAAAAATAGAATACATTCATCTTAATTTTATTCACCAAATAAATAAGAGTCGTCAATAAGGCATAAGTCTCCCATATATAAAAGTGAGACTAGAAAACCATTAACTTAAGTATTGACTTTATTTTTACACATACAAACCTAATTTATAAAAAATATAATTTTATTATAAATCTAACATATAACCATATAAATATATATAATACCATATATTATTTTATTATGACTTCATATTACATGTTTATTAAAATTTCCATGTTAATGTTATGTTTCGAGTAATATCCTCTTAGTTTTTGGGATATATTTTGAATTTTTTTTTCAAACCTCTTACTTACAAACTTAATTAATTACTTATATATTTTAAAATATGATATAAATATCATATATATTTATTATAAAAATATTTTTAGTAATCTATAAAATAATGAAATATGAAATGGGATACACTATTCATAGAGATAGTATGTCGTATGTACGTACGTACATTGTTTCAATTTTATAGTGTATTGTTTGAAATAATGTTACCAAAATATATTTATTCATATATATAATATCATTATACTATAATTATTCGGCCATATATATCATATAATGTTACTAAATGAATCCTTAATACACTCCTTATAAAGTGCAAACGAATCACTTCGCTTTGAGGGGGAGGTATTCCACACATCCAAAAAAAAGTTATCGTGTTTAAAAATGGATTGAATGAAGGTATATGCTATATAATAATTATATAAGAAAAAATACACCATCATATATATTATATATTATATTAAAACCTAAATTTTATCAGTATTCCCAACATTTTTTTATTTCACATTGACATATTTCCCTGAAAATAATGACCTCTTTATTTATAAAAACACTTACAGAAGATTGAAACTATGATATTCAAACTGATACCTCCTATTAATAGGAAGGAGATCTCAAGGAAAATGGACATCTCAATGATAAAAATTACCAGTAATTACATTATTATCGATACCGTCTGCCAAAAAAATTTCTTCTCTATAAGAATGAGTAACAATGTGCCCCTTTGAAAAGAGAAGTTCTAAACATGTGGTACAATAGTTGGTGAGATTCCATGAAAGGTGCAATGATCATATCCAAGTGGAATGATCAACATTTGTAAAATCATAATCAAGACAGATCATATTCTATCCCAACAGATCATCTTGTTTTTCTTATATAATAACACCAAGCATTTCTACTTTGAGAGAAATTGCATTACCACATGTGCTGTAAAGACACCCAAGAATAGAACCCTGATTATCCATAAAAATAACACCATAGCCCAAATGTCCTGGATTCACACTTGAATTATCTTTAGAATTAATTTTGATCCATCCATAAAATGGGTCTTTTAAAAAAACATCAATAGCTCCAAGGGGAGGGTGAAATTATAATTTACCCCTACCTAGTTGAGAACCGAGATATCTTGAATGGAATTGGAATATTACACACCTCGCAGGATTCTCACATCAAACACAATAGTGAGAATTATAGACATAGAAGATCTGGCATGGAATTACTGAGATTCATGTACAACCATGTTTCTAAAATTCCGGATGATGTGCATGAGTTCTTGAACATAAGTTTGCAAAAATGTCATAGGTTATGACAATAGGTTTAGGTTAGACCAAATCTTCATGGGGTCGCATGTCATGATGGATCGTGCCAAATAAAATTAAAAAAATTCATATACTAATTTCCACATTGTTGAAGCCACTGCACCGCTGAGAAAAATATGAATGAAATCCTCTATGTGATGATGCAATAACACACACCTGGAGTAGAGAGAATTGAAACACGAATAAAGATAATAATCAGTAGGAATATTATTATGTTCCAGTATCCATACAAAGGCAGACCAATAGGGTTTCATGAAACTCTTTTTCACTCTACCCATCCACTTGATGTCAGAATTACTACTAATAGAATGATTATATAACCCATTAAAGGAAAGAATTCCATTGGCAGCCAGCTCCCAAGCCAAAAAAATCCTTTGGAGGAGAAGAAATGTGTCTTAATAATGGAAATAATATGTTTTGGGAGATTTTACATGTTTCCATGATATTCCAAGAGTGATAGATCCAAATCCAGGTTTGGGAATTTCTCTAGAACCAGGTATTCTAGGTAATTTCCATCCCATTTACATTTTAATAATATTTAGGAAGACTCCATAGAGACCATCCACCGCGAATCAGCATCAATTTTTGAGAACATATTCTTGAAAGATGGACACACCAAACAATTTATGAAGTTAATGTTTCCAAATTTTATCCTATGTAAGAATCTAGAAATAAGGAAACCAAGAGTCTCAAAATGTACAATGATGAGACTCAATATAAACCCATCCTTCAATGAGTCATTAATGAAGCCCCGTTTTCTGATACCTAGACCACCATCCTCATATGGATTATAAATTGAATTCCATGGAATAATAAAAATCTTCCTTTCAATGATGATACTAATCCAGATGAATATCTTGATAGAAGCATTGATGATCTTAAGTAGAAATAATTTCTATTTGTACCCCATGAAAGAGTTCAAAAATTTAGACGTGACTATTGACTTCACAAGACACACCCTACCAGTCAGGGAAAATGATTTTCCCTTACAAGAATAGAGTTACATTCAGATCATTCTAAAAATTATAGATAAATAATATTCCTTAGATCTTTCACAAATAATGGGCACTCACAGATAAGTAAAAGGAAGGGCCCCCTACTGAATTTCAATCTCTCTGATGATGTCATTTTTCATGGATGGAGAAAGATTTCATCCAAAGTAGACAAAATGATTTATCTAACTAACATATTTTCCAAAAACTCAATCATAATTAAAAAGAGATCTCTTGATTTTTTTACATTTCAATTGTCCCTTTGAGTGAATTGGATAATGTTAGCACCATATATGAGGCCCTTAAGGGCAACAAGCACCCATCCAGCATAAATATCCTCCAGATTAATCTTTTTAGCCATAATGGAATGAAAAGTACTGAGATAATTCATAGAAATCAAAAAATGACCACTGATAGAGGGTCACCGTAATTTACACCTCTCGAGTAGTCAAATTATCTTTTAGGGGATCCATTGATATGAACTAATATGTGGGCAGACCTCAAGAAATATTTAACCTGATTGATGAAAACATCATCAAAACCATATAGGGTTATAATATTTCCTAGGTTGGCCTAATCCATTGTATCAATAGATTTCCTAACATCTAGCTTGGGGGAAATGTTCTAACCTCTTTTGGGACTTAGTATTGTCATCCTTAGAATAGAGGAAATTGAATAACAAATAAATTTAATTCACATAACGGTATTCCAACATGCCCACAAATGGTGATTTTGTATACCGTTTGATGAAATTGTGTGTCATTCTAGGTTGAACTATTACACCTTAATATTTTTATATGATTTTTCAAAATAATTTGATTTATTTTATGAATTTTTTTACACGGAACACAAATATAACTTGTGTTATATGCAACAAAACGTTTATATAAAAAATCATTTTATTATTAGATTATTTAAAAAAGAAAATTATAAAATAGTTGCTATAATGGATGTTATGTACATGATTCTCGAAAATTTTTAAATATACTTTATACATATGTACTTTACCAATTAATTATAAATGAATGTAAAAAAATTTAAAATAAAAGGAATTGTTTTTCTGAAAAAAAAAATTTAAATATACACTACTATGTTTTATACCAATAAATTAAAATCACTATTATTGATTTATTTTAATGAATTATAGAAATAATATAATTAATTTAATGTTTAAAATTTATTTTATGTGTTTTGAACACATTATATAAAAAGAAAACAAATTTTATGTATAAAAGATGTATTTTTTTTAAAAAAAGACTATTTTTTCACCTTTTAAGGGAGAACCCATTTAAAATATAATTTTTTACACTTTTAAAATTTTATATGAAAAAATAAACTTATTATTTGAAATAATAAAAAAAAAATTACTTCGGTTGCTTTTTGGATATTTTTCGGATAACTTTCATGTTTTTATGCATAGTGAAAAATATTAAATTTTAATTGAAAAAATCTATTTCATCAAAATAATTTTCATTTTTTAATAATATATTTTATTAGTTTTAAATTATAATTAGATCAAATTTTTATCTTATAGTTCAATTTTGGTATTTGTAATCAATTTCACCTTTAATTAGCTTTTAAAAACATGTCAACCTTCGGACATTTTCACTTTGAAAACTCATTTTCTCATTTCGCCAATATGGTTAATTTTTAATTAATTTTAGAAAATTATTTTTTTTAATTATGGAAAATGTATTTCATATTTGTAATCATAGTTTTCTATGTGATTAAATAGGTCTTTTTTATTTTTGTCCAATATGAATAGTAACTTTGGTAATTTTTATTATAATGATAATGGTAAAATTAAGTAATTTAAGTTAATACTAGATTGATATGGACTATAAAATGACCCTAACCCTTAATAAAACTATATTGGATGAAGATAATTCGACACTTAAAAAATTATTATCTAAATTTAATAATTTATTCGACAATTTTCCATTAAGATGTCTTGGATATTATTAAAATCAAAGAGAGTGAAAAAATAAAAAAAATTTACATTTAATAAGTATAATAATTTTAAAATGGAGTTAAAACTATTATATGAATAATTCTGAAATATGAAATTTTTAACAACATCATATAAATATTAGTAAATTTTTAGTGATGAAATAAATGTCTTAAATAATTACAAGGTGACGAGGCAACAATAATTCAATCAATGAAACAATTAATTATTTGATATTATATTTAATGTAATAATTGTAATTTGAAACAAATAAGGTTATAAACTAATTATTATAGGTTATTATGGCATGTTATAGGTGTATTAAGTGAATTTTTTGGATGTTATATTACATTATTGATTTTCATAATGTAAAAGTAATGAATAGTGTCAAAATTGACAGTACTGATATTTTTTGAAAATAATATTTTATTAAATTATTTACAAATTATAAAAATATTAAATATGGAATAATGTAGGTAATATATGGCCTAAAATATCATAACTTTTCCATTTATGTTCTAGTTGACATATTATAATAAAAAATTACATCCTCTTAGTAGATAAAAATTAGTTATCATAGTTAAAATTAAATTTCGTTAATTAATGGTTAATCAAAATGATTAGGATTTAAATTAGACCAAAAATTATCTAAAATATATTGTTTGATGATATTGAAACCCTGTAATATATAAAATTCCAATCAATGTTTTTTTAGTTATTTGAGTTGTTAATGAATTTTTTATAAATTAATATTTTGAGAAATTATAAAAGATCCCCTCCCATCTCTTATAAACAGAACATCTTCGTCTCTATTACACATAGTTTTGAACCTATTTGGTTCAACCAAAATATATCCAAATATTCTCCCAATTTCATAAAATTTGTTCTATAATACTTAATCTGTGCATTAATTAATCAAAATATGCCCTTTTCAAATCAAAAGGTTATTTCCAAAGAAGATGTAAAGTTCATCAAAAAAATTTCATTTTATTTCTTCCTTAGACCACCTAAATTATTATTCTTCTAGGATAATATAATAACATATGTATCTTAAATATAAATAGATTTTTCTATTATAAGGTTTTTATTAAAAGGTTTTTACCTAAAATTACACACACTTCCATCTAATGGGAAATGAACTTATCATTCTTTTATACAGTGAAATACCACCTATGGAAATGATGTTATTTATTTTTCCATTACCATCTCCCATGTTTGTTGATTATAATGTAATATTGGTACTTATATGATATATATGGTATTTATGACATATATATTCCTATTTTATTATTATGTAAAACATATCCTCATTTTTTCTATTTTTTTAAAATATAAAAACGTCGTTTATTCACATGTGGACTACCGCCTCCTCGAAGTGATTTGATTCATTCACACATTACATGGAATGTTTTAAATATGGGTTCAATGAACATATATGATATATATGAAATAAAAATTATACTGTAATAATATTATATATATACCTAAATTTCTTTTACTTTATTTCATTCAATATGACGAGAAAATGGAAACTTCGTTCATATGTAAGTATGACCTACAGTCACTATAAATAGTATATTTCATTCTCCATTTTAATATTTGATAGATTGTTGTGAATAAATACATACTTAATATATATGATATTTATTTTTAAAAAATTCTTTAAATTAGTAAATCGTGATATATTTAAGAGGACCAAAAATATAACAAATCAAAACATGTGAAAAAATAGAGCAGTTATTAACCAAAACATAAAATTAACATGATTTTTTTGATAAATGTGTAATATGTTGACATAATTAAAATATATATGATGTTAAATGGCTTAATAATACTTTCTAAAATATTCATCAATTTTTTCATTTATCGTAATGGAGGTTTTCATGCGTATCACAAGAGTTAAAGAATAAGGTAAGATATTTTTCTCTCACATTCATTTCTGTGGGATGAATTCCATATACATTACTTGCTTATTTTGCGTGGTTTATGTACTTTCCATGAATTTATTTTTTGAGTCATATTAGTAATATTTATTTGTATTTACATATCCATTTTAGGATCTCTTTTTCATGGTGTTTACAGTTCAGAAGTTATCAAATCAGTAAGGGAATTTTCTTTCAATTTTATTTCTTTGAGACACATGTTATGTTTCACACATATATACATTTAAAAGCCACACATAATACCACTTTAAATGATCAATCATTAATCTCTTTCTTTTGATTATATAATAAGTTTCATGTAATCTTATTCTCTCTTCAAAAAAAAATACATGTTCCTTCAATTCAATGATTTTTAAAACTGTTTTTAACATTTTTTAAATGATCGTTTATGTGGTTTTAAGGAAAAAGGATTTAAAATATATTAAAATAGTTTTTAAAAGATTCCTTTATAAATTTTCTAGGTTATTTTGAATGAAAAAGTATTTCTAAATGTTTTATAATTTAAAAATATTTGTTCATAATAGAAAATATATTTTCTTCAAGAAATGTTTTCAAAAGATATCTCAAAAAAATAAATATAAGATAAAATCGTTTGATGTTACACATGTTTCATTGGGATATATTTTTCCATTCTTCCTATTTTATTATTTTTAATATAGTTTAGTTATATTAATGAATGATATTTATGAAACTTATTTCATTCCATGGGTTCATATATGATGAATGAATTATGATCTTATGGATCACATATATATGGTTTTCATTTTGTGATAGATGGGAACAATATATCCCTCCAATACATTTCATAAATTTTTATATCTCATGAGAAATAAATTAAACAAATTTGGAGGGAAATTAGTTAGTTAAAGGAAATTTTCCATGTATATGGTCTTGGGATTAAACTTTTACCACTAAGATAGTCATTGGAGTGAACCATGACTACCAACATGGTATGGGTATTGAACTCATACTAAAATGATAGTCTTGTTAGTGATTCCTTTACTAATATTGAAATTTTTTTATAATCTTATGTTTATGCAACAATTCCATGTCAAATGATTTTCTCTCATATAATATGTTCTCTGATATTGTAGGTACTTCTATGATTTATTCCATGACACGATATCAAGAACATTAATATAGAGGATATTATTTTCAAATTTTTATGATGTACATATTCCTTATAACTATGATATTATTGATCTATCCATTATTTATCATTATTGAGAATCTTATTTCACCCATTCTTATGTTTATTATCTAATTGTAATAAAGAAATGTTTTATGTATGAGTATGGATGATTTTAAAGAACATTCACCAAATTGGAATAATCTGTCTCATGTTTTAAAATTCACTTAACTATTACAGTCCTTGGGAATTTGTTTTTGTAATGAAATTCATTTTCATGTACTAAAATGTAATATCTTTTTCTAAAAATCCTGAGCTGTTATAGTTGGTATCATGTGAAGGTTTTAGTCATCCTTTGGAATATAGAATGAGAAATCATTGGTTACTTTTATAGAGATATTTATGTGGATATGTTTAGGGATGTGTCTAAGGATAAATATATGTATAGGTTATAATCCTCAATTTTGGTAAAAACCCTGAGAAACCAATTATCAACCATAATATGATATATATTGAGATTAATTCTCCTCTATTATGTGGTTCTCCCACTATTAATATTTCAAATAACATTATATTAAAGTTTTGTCCAATGGTTGGAACCTAAAGGGACCATGTTAATGATGAATGTAATGGAAAATACAATGATTAACCTCCTGAGAAACCAAATGTTATGGGAGTTGGAATGAAAATTCTTATTACTACACTCACACAATCTATGAATCATTATACACATCCAAATGAGTACAAGGAATAAATTTCTGATGAGACCTTTATGTGGAAAAGTTCACCTTCTTCTAGTGAGTCTTTTCATCCACTTGTTTCTGAACAATTGATCAGTACCACTAGAAATATATTTTATGCCATTTAGTGTTTGGAACAATAAAAATTCATTTTATCTATTTTTAAATTAGAAGGAATAGAAGACCAGTGGTGGATTTTAATCAACAATACATGAAAAAAGATGTAATTGAATTGTTGTATTTGGGTGAGTTCAAAAACATATTCTTATAAAAATACTTCTGTTGTTTTCTTTATACAAAGATATATAAATATTTGGCTGAGTTAATGAAAAAGGATGATGAGTCTATTGGTACCTATGAGGATAATTTTATAAGATATAAAATATATGCTTATGGAATCATCTTTAATCCTAAAAGTGAGGTTGATAGAATCAATAGTGGTTTAAAACAAGGTATTTGAATGGAATAAGCCATATGAGTCTTCAGTGACTATTAAGAGATTGTCCATTATTCTATAAAGGTAGAAGTAGAGGTTAGAGTTACATATCAATATCATAGTTTTGAAGAGAAACAAAAGGTGGTGGTAAAATAAATATCTCATAAAACATAGAGAAAAGAAGATGACTTTTCCATTGTGAACATAATTTGAAGAGAAAAATAAAGAAAATTTTATTAAGGGGACTTTTAGATGTCTTATGATTGGGAAATAAAGTTATTGGGTATTTTACTACTAAATTGATGGGAATTTTTTGTCAACTGATACGAATAGAGAGAAGGATACAAAAAACCCCCCTCCCCCACACTAAAATTCTTCATGTGTAATGAAAATGGGTTTTATGATAATTAGTACCCAGATATATGGGTTAAAAAAGATTATCAACATCTGCATCCACATAAATCCAAATATAAAGGTTAATCTCATGTTATCTCTATTTGAATAGTTGATTACAATAAAAAATGTAGTGGAATGATTGAATGTTTATGTATTGGAATTCAAGAATAATGTTATAGAAATAATTTATGGTATTTTGGAATAATGAAATATCTAAGGATTTCTCCAATATAGATTTTCCTTATGGATTTGAAATAAAAAAATGAATGGAATTAGAAAATGTGAATAGTAAATGAGGTGGTATGTGGATATTTTAGGATAACACATGATTATGGGAAGGATAACCCTTAATATGCGCATGATATAGGGATAATAATAGGATAAAAAGATATTTTATTATGAGATAAGATAAATGGGACAGTATTGATGAAATTAGAACTATTTTGAAATACTGTGAAAATTAGCATTGCATATTGGTTTTACAGATTTATAGTATGAGGAAAGAGTTAATTTTTGAAAGCATGCATGTTTTAAATAAGGTTTTATCGTAATTAAGGATATTATCATGTTTCAAGAGAGTGCATGATAATGTCAGTTACATGGTTGGTGTGTAATTGTTAATAGATACATCATGTTTCTTTGGAATTAATGAGGTGTTTTTTTTTCAAAATTACCTTCTTTAAAATGTTTTAGAACATAATATTTTTGAAGGATCATAAAGGTAACCATTTATTAAATTTTTTATGATAAAATTTGGTTGATGTTTTAGAAATTAATGCATTATCTATCCATATGAAGAATTATAAATATTATATAACCTTTGAAAACTGTTTTGTTATGATATTAAGACAAATGGAATAATCTAGTATTCTTTGTATTTCTTGATATGCTAATTCTTCATGAATGAAAAATTTACCAACATTTCATGGAAAAGGAGATGATGTGGAAATTAATACATTCACAATGAATGGATAAAATTTGGATTATCAAATGTGATGAAATAAAGTAATCGTTTATTATTATAAAAATTATTCCACTATTTGGGATGTAACTTGAAACCAAAAATTTTATCCTAGTACATTTTTTTTCGATTAATCAAATGGTCTCATAGATAATCAAATATTTATGGCCTTTTGATTGTTATCTTTCTCCTAACCATGTTCCCTATCAATCTATATTGAAACATGATAGATATATTTCACTTATATGTCTATATTTTCAATTACAACCAATGAGATCTTATATGTAAACCTAGTAATAATTTAATTTGTTTAACCCATAAGTTTCTAACATTCCATTTTTAGAGAAAGTTTTAGTATTCATTTTTATAAAGTTGGATTCAATGAAAGAGTGTTTCTGGAATATAAACATTGATGACCCAGACAATTTTTGAGGAAAATATCATTTTAACGGTGGTATAATATAACCCATGGATAATGTTATGAGATATAATCTTTTAAAAATAATTTTTTTCATTGATGTCTTGGGTTATTTGCAACACCATCTTACCTTTTGTTATATGGGACACTAAGGTTCTATGACACGTCATTTTATTATTATTCATATTTAAAAAGAAAGTTATTCCCTACCCATTTAAATGTATGATATGAATAGTATGAATGAAATTATGAAATTATTTTTTACACATAATTCTTTTACCAATTGATTATAAATGAGTGTAAATATTCTTAAAAAAATCAAAGGAAATGTTTTATTGATTTTTTTTAATATGAAGCAATGTGTTTTATAAAAATAAATAATCAAACCAATATTTTTGAAAAATATTATATATATATATTCAATTTAATTCATAACATTAATCTTATGTGTTTTCTTGACAGGATATAAGAATAAATCCAATTTTCCACATAAAAGAATTTTTCATCAAAAAAGGTCACTTTGCTGCCTTTTAATGGATAATTTATTGTAAATATAATTTTTAATCTTTTATAATTTTTATATGAAAAAATATAATTACTAGTTGAAATTGGTATATCAATATTTATTTTTGTTGAATTTTTTAATTTTTATGAAAATTTCATCTTTTATAAATAATGAAAATTAATACATTTTAATTTAAAACAACATTTAATCAAAATAATTTAAAGTTTTTAATCATCTATATAATTGTTTTAAAAGTATAATTATATCATTTCTATAATTTATTAAAAAATTTGGTTATTGGAATCAATTTTATGTTTAATTTGAATATAAAACCATGTCAATTGATTTGACGTTTTAACTTATAATACTCAATTTATAAACAGAAAGAATTAGAAATTAATTTTTGAAAATTACATGTATTTAATAATTAAAAATTGGGTTAAATATTGTGAACCATAAGGTTTAAATTTACCATAAATTTCATTTTTTATTTTGGATAATATATATAGTAACTTTTATAATTTCTACAACAATGATATATGAAAAATTACGAAATTTAAGTTAACAATTAAGTGGTAAAGACTATAAAAGGACCATAAATCTTTATCAATCATTATTTTATAAAGCTAATTTTTATTTTAACACATAAAATTATAAAATTAAGAATTTAATATTAACTTTTCCTTGAAAATTACTTTGATATTTTTAAAATCCAAGAGAGTGAAAAAATGTCATACTATTACTTTTAATATGTATAGTATATTTACTATGGGGATAAATAGAAAATATGGTCAACTATAGATATTATTTTGAAGTATAAAATTTATAAATACATTATATAAATTTATTTTTAATTTTTAGTGAAGAAATAATTATCATAAATAATTATAAAATTGTGATGCAGTAATTATTCAATTAAATAAATAATCAATTAAATGATTTGACAAATATAAATAAATATAATCGAACTTAATTAAGGAAATATATGAATATTATTTGTTAATATGACTTGTTGGGGTTTTATTAAGTGATTTTTTTTGAAATAATCATTTTTATTTATTTTATAAACTCATAATAATTAAGAGTGCCAAGTTTGACACTTTTGATATTTTATGAAAATAATATATTATTAAATTATTAAGAAATCATAAAAAACATTAAATAAGAACAAATGGTATTAGATATGGTCTAAAATAGAATACAATTCCCATTTATGGCCAGATTGGCACTTTATATGGTAAAATTTCATCAACATAACATAAACAATTTATTACCGTAGTTAAAAATTAAAATCGGTCAGTTAAGGGTCAAAAAAAACGATAAGGAATTAAAATCACAAAAAATTGAATAAATAAATTTAATAGGATATTAAAATATTATCATATCATATCATTGAATAAATGGCCTTTTAAAAATTTTAGTTGATATTTAATTTATTATAAATTTATATTTTGAGAAAATATAAAATTGACCCTACCCTCTCTAGAAAAAGGAAATTATTTCATCTCTTTTAATAACACCGTAGAAAATATTTGGTTCACATTTAATCTTTAAAAATATTCTCCCAAATTCCCTTAAATCATCCTAGATTCCTTAATTTGGGCATAAATCCGACCAAAGAAGTACTTTTTTTTTTCAAATCAAAAGGGATTTCCATAGAAGATGAAAATTTCATCAACGAACATTTTCATTTAATTTCATATTTAAACACACTAAATTATACTTATTATAAGATATTTTAATACCCTTAATATCTTAAATATACTAATATGTTTTAATTATATATTCCAACCTACACTATAACACAATTACAGATAATGGGTAATGAACTTTTAGTTCCTGTGTACGGCGAACTACCGCCTCACAAAACGATGTTCTTTGTTTTTCCATTAACACCTTCCATGGTTGGGTATTATGATAGAAAATAGTTTTTATATGATATATATTGTTTTTAGGATTTCTTAATACATATTTAATTATTATAAAAAACATACATCTATGATTTTCATTTTGTGGAAATATGATAACATTGTTTGTGGGAGTGTGGACTACCGCCTCCTCAAAGCAATGGGATTCGTTCACACATTACATGGAATTTATTAAGGAAGGATTTATTGATACTATATTATATATAAAAAATAATAATTATACTGGAATAAAATTATAATATATACATATATGCCATTAAATTTCATTCATTCAATTGGAAATGACATCTGAAATATTGTTCATGAGTACATACAAACTACTGTCTCCATGAATTGTTTATTTTAGTTTATATTTCTTCATTTCATAGATTATTAGAAATACATATATAAAAAATTTATATTATTTGTTTAGTTTTTATAATTATATAAATTATTAAATAATGATATATATATGGAGACAAAAAAAATATAACAAATCAAAACACATGTGAAAAACCAAGCAGTTCATACCAGAAACATTACATTAACATGGAATTGATTTTAAATAGGTAATATAAGGACGAAATTAAATCATACATGATATCATATAACTGAAAAATGTTTTGTAATAAATATATATTTATTATATTGGAGGTTTTCAGGAGTACGACAAGAGTTGAGATGCAAGGTAAGGGATTTTCGTATCACGTTTATTTTTTCGGGAAACATTCCTTCTATATTATTTATTTATTTTGTGTTTTGTTAATAATATACATATATATATATTATGAATATTATTATGAAAATTCATGGGTACATACATCTCTATTTCAGGATTTATTTTTCAGGATAGTAAATGTACAAAAGTTACCAAATCAGTAAAGGAATTTTGTCTCAATTTTTCGTCATTGAGAGACGTGGTATGTTATGAACTTATATTCATTTAAAATGTTAATATACTACCCTTTGATTTGATTTATCATAAATATCATTATTTTAATTATATTATAAGTTTTATGTAATGTTACTATCTCTTGGTTCAGAAATCTGTGTTCCTTTATATCTATGTTTTCTAAAAATGTATTAAACATGTTTGAAATGATATTTTATATAGTTTTAAGGAAATGGATTTAATATATGTTTAAAATAGTTTCCAAATATTCCATTACAATTTTTGAAGTTCATTTTTAATGACAATGTTTTTAATGTATTTTATGAGATAAAAATCATATTTCATACAAGAAATTCTATTTACCTCAATAAAGATTTTATAAAAATATCATAAAAATTTCCAACTTAGGTAACATTATTTGATGTTACATCTATTTCAATAGGGATATGATTCAATTCTACCATTCGTATTCATTCTATAAATGCTTTATCTTTATGATGGAATGATAATTTCGAAACCTATAATATTCCAGGAGTTCTGATATGATTAATTATATATGATCATATGGGACACATATTAATGTATTTAATTATGTGATGTATGGGATCAATATATCCTTCCAATTCATTAAGTAATGATTTATATATTATGATATATACATGGCTGGAATGTGAAGTGAAATCAGTTCAGAAAAGGTCTTTATCTTCTAATATGTTGTTTGGAGCGAACAATGATTACTAAGATAGTCAATGTACTGAACTGTGACTACCAAGATGGCAATAGAGTGAACTCATATTACTAAGATTACTTTATAAAATATTCTTTAAATACTATGTCAGTAATATTACATTCTTATATATATGAATAAATTAAATTTCTTATTTTTTGATCTCAAATAATACGTTATTTGATTCTTTATGAACTAATATGCTTTACATTAGAAAATGAAATCAGGTTCATTGATATACATGATATGATTTTCAAATGTTTTGTTTATGTATATTTTCCTTATGATTATGTTATGATTTATATTTCCCTTGTTTAGAAATAATGAGAATCTAAGCTCACCCATTCTTATGTTTCATTTCTAAGGTTTATAAATAATGGTTTTAATCTGTATTATGGGATATTTTAAAGATCATTAACCTAATTTGAATAATGTTTCCCAATTTTACAAGGTTACTAAACTACTATGGTCCTCAGGAATGTGATTGTGTAATAAAATGAACATTTATCTACAAAGATGTTATATACATGTATGGAAATCCTAATTAATTATAAAAAACAATGATGTAACAAATATAAGTATATTTAGGATAATTTTTGTTTTTATGGAAGCATGAAATAACAATCTTTTATATTTTGAATAAAGAAAATAAAAAAAGAATTTGTGGTAGGATGTTACTCCTCTTGTGGTAGCACCCAATGGATTTATTATATAGGAATCTTGGGATGGATTTCTTCAAAAAGTTTGTATTTAAGGATGATGTTCTAAAAGTTGGGATCTTATTTTAGGAAGGTTTTGGATGATCCAAAGTCAAATTAAATGGGGGAGGAAGGGGAAGAGTGGATGCCTTTTTATATTTGATTCGGGTTTGAATTCTTGTAAATACTAAAAGGTAACCACTATTGGGGTGGTCTCCCTCACTTAATGTGATTATAAAATGAAAACATAATGGAGTTAAGTGGAATTAGTGTCTATCCAAACCTCCACCTCACAAAAATAAGTGCATTTTTATAATTTGTTTCCTTAACATTTATGTTTCCCCACATTTATCATTTTGGTTTTTATTAAAGTAAATATATTACTAACCTAAGTTATTTTGACATTAAGACTTAATTAAAGTAATATTTATTATTAAATATATACCCACCAAATTAAAATTTGATATCAAATTCTTAAAAATAAATCTTTTTTATGTTGTAAATTAATTTTAAAATAAGCGCATCTAACATATAAAATACTACATCAACCTAAACCGTGCTAAGAATATTTTTCTATATAAATGTCAATATGATAAATGTAATGGATAAATAGATCCATAAATAGATAATATTTAAAATTTATTAACATATAAAAATAATTTGTAAAAATAGAGTATTTTTATTAAATTTTAAATCATTTAATAAAATATCTTTCATTATAAAACAACATTAATGTCTATTTTGATATTATTTACTTAATTTAAATTAAAAAACTTCTGGAAAAATATGTTATTTTAATCTATTAATTTCGCACCTTAAAAACATGATATATTCATAAAAAATACAATAATTCAATCCATTTAATGCACCTTTTATATTTTTAGTATCATTTGATTTAGTTAATTACAAAATAAATAATTAATGCATTGGAATTCCTTAAGTAGTTAATCTAAATGAATCATCTAAAATATTAAATATAAATTAAAGATATGAAAACACTCCACTAAATATAAAAATAATGTGTACATCCCAACTGATATGGTTTTTTTCATATCTCAATATTTATAATTTCTAAAGGTATAGAAGATTACTTTTATTATATCTCCTTATTGAACATATTAGGTAGCTAAATTTCATGAAATAGTGTCCCGCTAACATAAAAAAATTATTTACAAGAGGTGATATGGTCTAAATTTTGGAATCTATTGGCTTTTGAATAAGTTTTTTGTTCATTTATTCCCTTAAGATTAATTTTTAACAACTAAGTAAATTATTGGTTGCCTTAACCACTATAACTAATTTTAATTAATTTCACGAATATTTTTGGTCAAAAACAATGTTGAAATTTCTAGAAATAAAAAATTATTATGATTCCAAATATTTAATCCATTAATCTAAATTCAAAAAACATAAGTGGTAGAAATTAATTTAAAATTAATCACTAAAACATGTCATGAAAGCGTGCTTTTTAAGTGAAAATTCTTAGATGTTTTAAATGTTTTTACATCCAATTTCAAATTGAAATTGGTTCCAAGGACATAAATTGTATTAAACGATTTAAAATTTATCTATTTTTACATTAAAAATAAATTGAAATATAACTTTAAAATATAAATAAATTATAATGAATAGCAGTTGTAAATTAAATTCAGTTGTGATGACCTATCCCAAGGGGCCCGCGCCGTGACTACCCTAAGCCCTCATACCATTGGATAGGAGCTGAAGACTAGCACCAAAAGTCATATTCCCTAAAAATGGGAATGAATTTCTAGTATACCTGTAAACTCATGTAACAAAGCACAAAAAAGATACGAACACAAGAAAACTGTATGAACAAAAGAGTGTTGAAAGTAAATGGTGCTGGAATATAATCCCAACAGTAAAGGTACAAGTAAAACTGAAATACAGTACTACTGAAGAATGAGAAAGATATCTACTAAGTCATCCTCTAAGGTTCCTACCTAAAGGGTAGGTACAGATCGTCTCCCAAACACACCATGTCCACCCGTCTCCTCTATGATCTAACTCACCATATGGTACACCTCTAAAGACTATCCAGTCCTGGTACCGACGTCCTTAGTCAGCGATTTCCATCGTCTACATCCAACACAACAAGGTGCAGGAACAACCCATATAGGGGTGAGTATAACGATACTCAGTAGGGACCCTAAGAACCTCACAGTCTCTCAAAATCCACCAAGGATAGACCGTAATGTATGGAATCATCAGAGAACCCTACTTAGTTATATTCCCACACATATACCTAAGTTATCAGGTAATCCATCTCAATCCTGAGGTAAACATAGAGGTATTGAATCAGCTCACACTGTGTATATCTTTAGGTATAGTAGTAGAGATGATTATATGTAACAACTATTCCATCTTACCTTGTTAAGAGGCTCTTCTACTAAAATTCATATAATTTCTATGAGCATACCCACGCAGGTTCGCTGTAGCTATGCCACAAAAGATCGCTAGGATATGACCCACATAAGATCCCTACGAGCAGACCCGCACATGATCGCTAGGAGCTGGCCCACAGAAGATTTCTAAAGCTGACCCACACATGATTACTTGGATTTTACCCACACATTATAGCTAGGATCATACCCACAAGGGATCACTGGAGCTAACTCACACATGATCTCTTGTAGCTGACCCACACAGGATCGCTAGGAGCTAACCCACACTGGAATGCTAGGAGCTGACCCACACTTGATCACTGGAGCTAAACACACTGGATCACTTGGAGGTGACCCACACATGATTTCTGGACCTGGCCCACACAAGATTGCTAGGAGCAGACCCACACAGGAATGCTAGGATCTGACCCACGCAGGATAGCTAGGAGCACTCTTCTCATCACACCCAGGTACTGGGTATCTTCAATAGTCTTTCTCGTCTCCAAGAGAGTCTACTTCCAAAGACACTAGTCGAGTCTCCATCTTCCCCAATGTCCCATGAAGAAGCATCTAAATGGTTCTCCATATCATAGGGGTCTCAACTCATTAGACAGTGCGTCAATCGAACGTCTGGTCTGTGAGTTATTATCCTTTTAGTCCCAGGTTCTTGATTTGATTCCTTCTCAATCCAACCTGACCGTACCTCAAATTTACACAAAACACCAGTGGGGTATACTCAAAGGGACCATGTTTCTCCAAGGTTAATGGCGCCACATTCATTTCGTCAAATGGACGACCGGTGGTAATGTTATGGACAAAATGGCATAAATGGGTCGTAGTGGCCTGGGTCAGGCTTGACCTGGCCCGACCCGGCCTGGGCCGACATGGTTCGGGTCGACCCAGCTGGACCTGCTAGGTCTGGCTCGACAGGCTGCGAGGGTCGTGAGGCTGTTGGGGTGCTCCGAGGGCGCGACATGGGGAGGCTCGGCTGGAGCGGTGCGGCCGCGGGGCGCTGCGAGGGCATGGGGGTGAAGCAAGGGTGTGGCCCGAGGCGGCTCTTCTAGGGAGGAATGACCGCAGGTGCCACAAGGGTGCGGCACGGGGAGGCTTAGCCGGAGTAGCTCAGCCATAAGGTGCCGCGAGGGAACCGCGCGGGGCAGATCAGTCAGAGCAGATCGGCCACGGGATGTTGTGAGGGTGAAGAAGCCATGTGGAAGCCACCGAGGGATATTGGAGGCCGCAGCGACAAGGCTGGCCACGAGGCAGCTCAGAAAGGTCGCGAGGTGACTTGGCTTAGGCAGCGTAGTGAATCCCATGCAGTTTAGTCGGGGTAGCACGGTGAGGCCGCATTGGCGGTTCGGCCGGGGCACTGCGACGAGGCCACAATAGCAGTTCGGTCGGGGCGGCGTGGAAAGGCCACATCAGTGGTTCAATTGGGGCAGTGCGGAAAGGCCGCAATGGCAGTGGGTGTAGAGCAGCGTCATTGCGTCATCTCCTTCCTCGCGGTCGTCTTGTGTGCTAGCTTCTGTTCTTGCGCCCCTTCATGGTTGGTCGCCATCCTCCTCGATCACGAAGAACACCACAATTCATCACAAGAAATTACAGAGAGTATGGCCATTGTTTTTTTGGCCTGCACTCTCCCCATTAGAGCGGTAGCAAGTGGTTCAACCAAAAAACGGTATCAAGAAAGGGTAATGATAAAAATAATCAAACACCCTCCCTATAATCCTCGTCAATCACTATTCCCAATCCCTCAAAAGAATTAGAAGAGGATAACATGTAAATTGATAATCATATTGTAGTAAACTCTTACCTCGTTCATTTATTGTCATCGATGAGGAGGGAACAATGGTCTTCGAAGACGTCCAACATTGGATGATGTCCCGAGAAATAAGTCGAAGTCAGCGTTCTTCGTTGGAGGAGCGTTCTTCATTAGAGAAGTATAATCCTCTCAATATTTATCCTGTCCCAATTCAACCAATGTTAAAAAGTAGCAAAAATGTGATATGTTTCCCCAATTTAATAGTTGTCATAATTTCAAATTGTGTTAATTAACAAATTAGGTTTTTATAATTAAGTGGAGGAGGGTTTTCACATCTAAGTGGGGAACTCAATAGGATTCTCCCCACATAATAGGGAGTTCAAGAGTTTTCAAGCCTTGGGTGGTCCCCACCACCATAACCTCTCATGGGAGGATTGTTTAGGTGGTCCCCACCACCATAACCACACATGAGATGTTTTAGTTCCGGTGGTCCCCACTAAGGAAATATCCACATGGGTGGTTTCAAAATAAAATAAAAATAAAATGTCACATCATTTTATTTTTTTTTCATTCCTTCACGAAAACACTAAAATTAACATTCACCCTTGACCATCTACCATCGAGGTGAAAGTTTTCATAAAAAAATATCAGTGCTACGAGTTCACTGGTTTCCTCGGATTTGAATTCAGAGAACAGGTTCAAAAGTTATAGAAACTCACTCATACATTTGCTGAACGTACATGAAAAAAGTTCAGAAATCCATTCAGGGCACACCGGGCTACAAAATAATGCACCATAAATTTTTATGGACTCATAAAATTCATATTAAGAAAAAAATTACATGGAAATTCCGGGTCTTTACATTCTCACCACCTCAGGGATTTACGTCCTAGAACGCCACATGAAAATCCTAGGAAAAGAAATGGGGGTACTGAGCAAGCATATGAGCCTCCCACTCCCATGTTCTCTCCAGGTGGTTTCTGTATTTCCAACGAACGTGCAATAGAGGTATCGAACTCCCACAAAGGAATCTCTCCTTTCAATCCTCAATCTCTACTCGATCCTCCATAAAAGTCTCCCCATCGTCGATGTCCATCTCGCCGTGATCGATGACGTGGAAAGAGTCATTCATGTATCTCCTTAGTAGGGATACATGGAAGAAGTCATGCCCCCGGTGCAACTGAGGTGGAAGTGATAAGCAGTAAGCCACCTAGTCAACTCTATTGAGTACTTGGAAGGGTCCAATGAATCTCATAGATAATTTTCTGCCACGGCCAAATCGTTGTAAACATTGTTGCGGAGAGACACAAAGAAAGACGTGGTCACCATCCTCGAACTACAGAGTTCTTCGTCTATTTCCGGCATACGAATTATACCTGCTCTGTGTAGTATTCATCCGCTCCTGGATGATCTGTACCTTTTCTATGGTAGCCCATACCATCTCTAGTCCTACTAGTGCTGACTCCACTAGGACAATCCATCACAAAGGTGATCTCAAAGGTCGCTCGTACAATGCCTCAAAAGGTTCCATCCCAATGGTGGAGTGATAGCTGTTGTTTTATAAAAACTCTACCAATGGTAGGAGATCCTCCCAATTGCGACTGAAGTTGAGGACACAAACATGATGCAAGTCCTTGAGGGTTTGAATGGTCCACTCAGTCTGACCATCCATCTAGGGATGGATGGCAGTGCTCAAATGAAGTTGCGTCCCCAAAGCATCATGAAACCTCTTCCATAGTAGGGAAGTAAAACGTGCATCATGATCGTAGACAATTTTAGAGAGTACTCCATGTATCCGTACAATCTCTGGAACATAGAGGCGTCCCAAGAACTCTATATAACCCTTCTCTCTGATCGGTAGAAATTCAGAAGACTTGGTGAGTTGGTCGACGATCACCCAAATCGTGTTATGAACCCTGGATGTATGTGGAAGTCTTATCACGAAGTCCTTGGATATCCCATCCCACTTCCACTCTGGGACCTCTAAAGGATGATCCATGCCTCCTAGTACATGATGCTCTGCCTTCACTAGCAGACAAGTGAGGCACCGAGAAACAATCTCTTCTACTGCTTTCTTCATTCCCTTCCACTAGTGTTGTCATCAGAGAGCTTGGTACATATTTTCCACTCATGGATGTACCTATATAGGGGATGTGTGGAAATCCCTTAATAGTTCCTCTTGTAGTGACACTGGTACCATGGTACGTTCTCTGAAGAGGATGATGTACTCCCCGCCTTCAGAAAATCCATCAGGTGAATGCCATGTGGATATCTGAGCATGCCAAGCCTTGCAGTCAGTGTCAACATGATGTGCCTCCCTAACTCACTAAAGAAGTGGGGGAGTTCCTATATGTTACTGAAGAAAATATGACCCATCTCTGTCTTCAAAGGATATCTACAAAGCGGCTAGCTGGTACATCGCCTCACCTAGTAGCTGTATTCCTGACCTCTTGCTGAGTGTATCTTCTACAATGTTCCCATCATAGAAGTATAGTCTATCTCGAAGTCATTTTCTGGGATGAACTCAAGTCAGCATCGACATCTCAGGTTCAGGAGATTCTGAGAGATGATATACCTGAGACTCTTATAATCAGAGTACACAGTAAAATGTTCTCCCATCAAATAGTGTCGCCTCATATTCAAGGCGATGTACACTACTACTAAATCCAGGTCATGGGTAGCATATTTATTCTCAATCTATCTCAGTTTTAGAGAACCATAGGTGATCACCACTCTCTCTTGCATTAAGACACATTCGAGTCTGGTCCCTGATTCATCGTAGTAAAATACGTACCCTATGCCCTCCTATGGAATCCTTAAGATGGGGGAACTAGTCATAATTTTCATATGCTCTTGAAATATCTGCTAGCATCTTTCTGACCACACGAAGGTTTTACCTAATTCATCAATTTTGAAAATGGTGCTATAATTCTGGAGAAATCTAGCACAAACATCTGGTAGTATCCTGGAAATCCTTGGAAACTAAGTATGTCCTTCACACTATTTGATGGATCCCAAGAAAGTCCCACCTCAATCCTCACTGGATCCACTCCAACTCCATCTTCTGAGATGATGTTTCCTTGAAAGTGAACCTTCCAGATCCAAAACTAACAATCCGAGAGATTAACGTCAATTTGGTGCTCTTGGAGTGTGTCCAGTACTACCTACAAATGACAGGCATGATCCTCCTCAGTAGCTGTGTAGATTAAAATTTCATAGATGAATACTACTACAATGTGATCATGATATGGCTAAAAGATCCTGTTCATGGGTCACATGAATACTGTGAGAGAAATGGTTACACCGAATGCCATAACCAAGAACTCATAATCATTGTACCAACACAAGAAGGTTGTCTTCTGCACATCCTCGTCTCGTACTTTGAGTTGGTGATAGCCTGATCTGAGGACTATCATTGAGAACCACCATTATCCATTCAGCTTATCAAAGAGGTCATCAATCATTTGGAGTGGCTACTTGTTCTTCATGATCACCTGGTTCAGCCACCGATAGTCGACACAAAGTCTCCGGATCCCATCTACCTTCTTGGCCATCAAAATTGGGGGTGCCCAGGGAGAAACACTGGGTCGAATGAACCCTTTCCACTGTAAGTCCTCCAACTATAATAGTAGCTCATGAAGATCCACATGATCCATCTGAAATGCTGGTGTAGATATCGGTTCCATCATGGGGAACACGTAAATGTAAAAGTCCACCTATCTATGAGGAGGTAGACTCGGAACATCATCTGGGAAAACATTCGCATAATGGTCCCACACTATAGGATAATTCATACTCTCCACATCAACCGATCTGGGGGTAAGGCTGGCCAACTGATGTGTAATAGGTTTCCCACTCCTTCGGGTAAGTCCATCCTATGCTACAAAGGTTTTCTTCTCACCGGTGAAGGTAAACCTGGTCCCATCCGTGCAGACACAATGCACATTGCACCTAATATAGTCAATCTGAGCGTAAACTGTAGATAAATAGTACATACCCTAGATGACGTCGTAAGTCCTCGACGCTACTACTGGGGATCCCAGCCGAAGATCTCGCCTCCTAGAGTAATATCACACTACCAGAACCAGTGCATAATCGTCAAATACACTCCAGTATGAGTCTCTAGCCATATAGATCGAGCCAACATATCCATCAGAGTCTTCGAGATCTGAATGAGGGAAGTGGCAATAAAAGAACGACTAGAACCTATGTCTATATGAATTGAAGCTAAGGTGGAGTAGGCAGAGATTGTACCTCGTATCATCTCCATAATGTCGTGATTGTAGGTCTCAGGTGCCTGGAGCAGAGCTCTCTTATGTCCACATGCTCTCTGTGGTCGGGGTGGACCTCCTGGTGGTGGTGGCGGTAACATCTCAAATCATCACCCATCGCCATTTACAGGACCAGATCCTTTGCCATGTCCGCCTGCTCCCTATAGACCTCGTCTGTCGAACCTCAGTCTCTACCTCAGAGCTCCCTCAACCGACTACTGATCATCCATACATAAGGTCTAACAGTCACGAGCCATGTGAACCGACCCACTGTATGCATAACAGTGTCTGCTCCTCACATGACTCCCTCTGTCTCGTGTTCCCAGCACAACCGACCCTGAAACATGCGGTCATCCACTAGTAGGTCTAGTCTTCTTAGATCATTATGACATATTTTTGATGCCAGCTACAGAAGACTCTGTTATTTGATGACTGGTGGTGGGTCTTGTTTCTAGTGACTACTCATCAAGAAAACTCTCCACTAAGAGGGATCGCTCTAACACCCCCTCCTGCGTCAGAATGTGAGTGAGAACATCGAAGCCCATATCTCAAATCTGATTACCTTCTCGAAGGTCCGGGCCCTGAAGAATGGGTCCCACACCAGAGCTATGGAGTAGCGTGAGAGGTTAGTGATACTCGCTGAGTACTGAGTTACAGTCATGCTTCCCTACTGTAGATGAAGAAGATCATGTATTCACACTGTGTGGAGAGTCTCTAGGAAAAACAATACCTGATACAGGCTCTCGAAGTCTACCTAGAGAAGCATCACCTCATTGTGAACTTGGAGCATCATGCTCCACCATATGCCTGTTACTACCGGATGAAGGCTGACAGAAAGGATCACCATGAGATGGGCTGGTGTCCCAACCAGTCGGAAGACTCTCACTATATCCTCCAACCAATCCCCAGCCGCCTGTGGGTTCATCTATCCCATAAACCTGGGTGGCCACTAGCGCTGGAACATGTCCAACATGCTCAAGCAGTTTTCACTCTCTACTACTGAATTTGATGGAATTGGTTGCCCAACAGGTAATGGTACCACTGGTGCCTCCTCTGGTGCCTCTACTAGAAGAGGGCTTTGAACTGAGGCCTCATCACTCTGTGGGCTATCAGTGCATGCTATTCTCTGAACCCTAGATAGATGGCTACATGGAGGCATCCTGAAAAGAAACAGTTGTTCTATGGTCAATATGGTATAAATGGTTGGTTGAATTAAGAGATCACAATGAAAACTCTTTAAAACACACACACAGTCACTGTTTTCATGCACTGAGTCGGAAATTATAATTTTGGGTCTTGGTGTATAGATACGTCGGCCACCGCACTAACACTGGATTCCATAATCTAATAACCACACTCCCTACACTTACAATATTCTCATTAAAAGAAAGATCAGAGTTCTATGTTCTATGGTAGAACCAACTCCTCTTATGCCAATTCCACCAAATTTGAAAAGTAGCCAAAATGTGATATGTTTCCCCTATTTAATTTCTGGAACAATTTCAAATTGGGTTAATTAATCACATAGGATGGCATCATTAAGTGGGGGAGGGTTGGCACGATTATATGGGGAGATCAAGTTGTTTCTCCCCACATAATATGGAGTTCAAGTGGTTTCAAGCCTCTGGTTGTCCCCACCACTATAACCTCTAATGGGAGGTTAGTTTAGGAGGTCCCCACCACCATAGCCTATCATGGGAGGTTTTAGTTCAGGTGGTCCCCACTTGTGAAATATCTACATGGGTGGTTTCAAAATAAAATAAAAATAAAGTCACACCACTTTATTTTATTTCATTACTTCACAAAAAACCCAAAAATTATCAATCTCCCTCGACCATCTTCAATCGAGGTGAAATTCTCCTTAAGAGAATACCGATGCAGCGAGTTCAATAGTGTCCTATGTTTTCAATTCTGAGAACCGGTTCAAAAGTTTTTAAAACCTACTCTTATGGTTCCTATACATACACAAAAAAATGTTCAGAGATCCATTCCGGGGTGGAGACCACGTGCCTAAGGTGAAACTGGTGGTACCTAGCGGGCCAAGACCAAACGACCATGTAAAGGAAGGGTGTTTGTGATGTCACTAGGGCCCAGGTGTTACATTTGGTATCAGAGCTGGTACCTAGCATTAAGTGTGGTGCACTGCCTAGGTTGAGGGGGAGGGCCCACAATGAGGAAGTTATTCTCTAAGGGGGGGGGGTGATTCTAACACCCAAAAATGATTAAAGGGTTAAATGGAAAAATGATATGACTCATTTCAACAAGTTGCACCTTCCTTTTCAAGAGCCTTCTTGATTAGAACTCCACAGTTAAACTTGCTTGGCCTGTAATAGTGATCATGATTGGTGACATTTTGGGAAGTTTCCTAGGGTGTGTGAGTGAGGACAAAGCACACTGGAAAGGACATGTGTTGTCCTGTGGAGACTGTAATTAGCTAGATGACATATTCGGGCACATGGGTTGGCTCCAGGGTAGGGACCATGTGTCTACAGGGAAACTGGTGGTACCAGGCAGGTTAGGACCTAACGACCATGTTAAGGCGGGGTTTCTGTGATGTCACATGGGCCTAGTTGTTACATCCGTATTTCTTTCTATTCATCCAAAAATAATGTTTTTTCAAAAAATAAATTCACCATATGATGATTTTTAAATTCTAAATTTAAAAAATATAAGTTTATTTTATGGAATTAATATTATAAATGTGTTTAAAATTAATTTTATTACTGTTCATAGAAGGAAATAAAAAGTATGTTATTTGAAAAAAATAGTATTTTCAAACATATAATGATTTTACAAAAAATTATTTGGTTTAATATCAATATGTTTTATTTATATAAAACTTGTCTAAATAATATTTAAAATTAGTTATTTAAATTTATTAAACTATTTTTAATGAATATTTTATAACTATATAGTTTAAATAATTGAATTAATAAAATGTTGTCTTGTAGGATCTTAAGGTTGCGTGCAACGTAAGCCAAGGTGGTGTTGCATGTTTCACAACCTTATCTTAGCATAACATGTAATGAAATATTTACTTGGTGTGTCATAAAAACAAAGAATAACATGGTTCTTTAATATAACGTAACATATATTTATTATTTAATAAAATGAAATATATTAGAATGATTAAATAAATTTAAAAAAATAATTCAAAAAAACATGAGGTGTTATAGCACCGCCCTTTTCCCTATAAAAAATCCATTTATCATTAAAAAAACCCATAAAATCCATGAAAAGAATCAATTTAAATAAAATGACTCAAAACAACCTATAAATAATACTATGGGTGCAATAAAATTAATTATAATATTTACCCATAAAAATAAATAAATCCCATTTTTGAATAAAATGAATTTCGAAGAATAAAATTTTATTTAATAAAAATTTAGTTCATATTTTCCTAATAATTAAACTATAAATTTATATTTATTAGACAATATATATATATATGTCATTATATAATTAATCGTATTAGTTTCCATTAATTCAATTTCTTGATGTTTCATGTTGTATACATTATTGATGATATGGTGCTTTTAAAATATTTTGGAGTCACATTATCCCCTATTTAATAAATTGTAAAATCATAATTTGTACTTGTTCTCTGTAATCAAGGGCTTGTAATTTAAAAATTCTTTTTTTGAAAACCCAAATCTCAAATAGGGTAAATAAACTTCCTCTTAAAATATGTATAGGGAAATATGAATGTTATCTTGAATAAACCATAACTAGGTTTTCAAATATCACATATTTAGTTCTATGTGAAAAAATAAAATAGAGGAAAAATAAATTTCCAAATAATTTTGACATGTGGAAGAGAAGATTGATCATAAGAAATTGAATGATCATGAAAAATATGATGACCCTAAACACATAAATCAAATTTGAGTGAGAAGGACCATCAATTCATCATAAATTATTATAATATGATAAAAAAAATTCTAGATAATTTTCCTATACTAGATGACTTCTTTTTTCATCTAGACTAACAAAATATATAAATATACTTACTTGACAAGTATGATTTCATAATTTAATTAATTTCCACCATAATATTATCCTTTTCTCCAAAATATGAGTATTCAAGATGACTTTTTCATGCATGGATTAATAAAATAAACTTTTAATGGATCACATATTACATAAAAATATAACAAGATATTCATCCTTTCATTCAATATCAACCATAAATTAAATAATTACCATATGGTTTCTTATTAAAAAATGTATCAACTTTAATATCAATAAATAATATATTTTACATCCAAATTTCCAAAATAAAATTAATGATCCATCATTAATTATTCCACAAATAATCAACTCTATATATCAATTACTTCTAGAACCTCAACATTAAAGAATGTTATAACCATAATGTTGATCTCATATCCTTCAACTTACATCCTCACAAATTTAATTATATTATTAACAAATAATAATTCATTTTAAACCACATGTTAAACCTAAAGGTTACATATATATTAACCAAATGATGAATCTCCAAAAAAAAATTATTTATCACAGTGATAAATAACTAAATAATATAATAATTTAGTCAAATCAACAAAAAATTCATGAAAAAAATATATATACTAATCAAAAAGGAAATAAACAGCTTTCAAATATTTCCTTTTAAAAAATGCACTTTTTAACAATCATGATTATATATATCATAGTATATAGTAACCACAAATAATTTAACAATAAATCATATACTAACCCAACGAGTTATTTTAACATCATTAGTGAATTCTTCCTAAAACCCCATAAAAGTTTCAAATCTTCTAAATATAGCATCACATAAATCCACAGAATGATAATTTATCCCTTTGGACATATAATAACCATAATTTAATTTACCCATGATGGTATCCATAACTCTTAATATTACCCCGCATGAAAAAATTGATGATTCAAATTATTAACACAATTAATATTCCACAAATAAAATCACTTTTTATTTCTGTAAATCCAAAAATGAAATAAAATTCAAAGAATATGACATAAATATATTTTTATTAAAATCATTATCTAATTTTTAAGGCCACTAATTCTATCATATTTACTTCATCAATTTAAATCATCTCTTTATCCAAACTAAATATTATCACATTATCCAAAATGAACTTTTCATGGCTATCATTACCATTCAACATATATTTTTAAATCCCTAAATAATAACTAATATGGAATAATTATTAGATGTTTCATGGTTCTTATATTAAGAATTACATTTATATAACACTTTTGTAACATAACTCCCAAATCCCAATAAATAATAACCTAAATCCAAATACCTCAATTATTGGGAAATAATATGTCCTTCTATGGTATAGGAGTTAACCTTTAGATTATGTAATTTTCTTTTATATTGAATATTTTACCCACATATAATAAATTTAACTAAAAATGGTACAATTGGATGAACTTAATATCCCCCATTAAACTATTTATTTTTCCTTGAATATTATTTGAACTATGCCTTTATTTTCTGTATATAAAACATTTTACTATTACTTTGAGACATTTTATGGTCTCTTTCGACATATATAATATGAAGGAAATTTAGAAGTCTTTCCTCCAAGGTTTCTACAACATGGTATCTATGAATACTCGATTATTAACATAATTAGTGAGTCCTGGAGAATGTTAAGAGGTATATTTTTAGAAATATATTGTCATAACTGATTAGGAATAATCACAATATCATTTACTCTTGTCATCATGAAATTTGATGGTTTATAATCACTATACGTTCCATCACATTTAATGTAAACCTGATTTATCCTGAATCCAATGACTAACTAAAACTAAAAATAATAGTATATGAAAACATGATCATCATAATAAACATCATATTTTATATATTTCCAAAACATTATGATAATGTCTTTTACATAGTGTTATCCCCGAAGTCTTTTATTGGATTATTCTCCCAAATATTCTTTTTACTAAATATAGTTACCAAGATTCCCATTAAACATCCTCTGATACCAACAATAATAACCTAAATTCCAGTATCTCATTACTGGTTGTTACTATATTATATTGGAATAAGATAAAAAATATCACATCCCAATGTATTGAATTGTTTATTTTTCACTGAAAACACAATACATACTTGAATTTCACATACATTTGAAAATACAACATACAATAAATTATTTTCTACGAGAACATCATTATTATCTCTATAATATCCTTTCATATCAGTCACAGTACACTTACTAAAATCATGGGGAAAGGAAAGAAAATAAGTTAGAGATCAAATGCTCATTAAGGGTTACATACAATGGAAGCTATCTGGATTAAATAAGTTACAATCAATATGGAACAATATTTAACACAAAAAAACATTTAATCAATAACATGAGCATGAAAAATAATTTGGAAGGAATAAATAAAGATCAAATAATCCCATTATCACATGATCTTGAAATATATCCAAAGATATCATAACTCATAGAATAATAAAATAGACATTAATTGATGACTTATTAATGATGTAATTCATAATAATAGGCATCTAAACCATACCATCAAGGCCTCATGCTAATACATATTACATAAATGGGTAATTTCTTGCCCAAATACCCAACATGTTTGGTCTCTTGGGACCTTTCAATGTATCACAGGATATTTAATTTTTTCACCTAATGTCACTTAATAATTTCAATGCATTACTTATATAAAAAAAAAATTAATCCTCATGCCGTATTAATCAATAACTATCCATATTAGAAAAAAAAATATGGATGGTCTATAATTTCCCTAGTAAAACTGATCAGAAACTGTCAAGATAAATATAGTGTATGGTTTCATTATAATATATATTTAGTATAAGAATAAAAACATTATTTTGATATAGATTTAAATATTTTTAAAATTTCATTTTAATTGTTTTGATTTAAATACCATTTTTTTACATTAAAATCAATTAATTAAAACCTCAAAATTTCCTAAATAATATGAAAAAAATTATTTTAGAGTAAACATTTAAAATTATAAATTATTCTTCAAAGAACATGGTGTTCATGAATATTGGAAATTTCTTTCATTCCATTTCCCTTAAAATAAATATTCCATTTACATTTTTGATAAAAATTTAAATGTAATTCATTTGAAAATGATAAGAAGATTAATTTAGAACTGCATTTTAATAGATATTAAACGGGAATTTGTTTCATTAATAAATAATTTCATAATATTAATATCATTATTTAAAACATTTTAAGGAAAATGAGGATATAAAAGAAAAATATTCTTAATCGAATAGAAAAAAACTCCAGTCTTCCCTAAAACATTATTTCAGTACCTTGAGTACATAAAGTGAAAAAAATGAAAGGAAATCATGTGATTTATAAAAATAACTATAATAGAATATAATATATTTTTTTAAGATGAAAATATCAATGACTATCCCTAGTGGAGTCTTGAACATACACAATCTGAATTAAAGATGAAATTGGTAAATAAACCTTTACCTCAAGTCTAACTTCCTTAATATGTGTCAAAAACTCCTATATAATTAATATATAAATATTATAAATGTATTTGAAAACTATAGACATATATTTTATAAAATTTATGATTTAAATATGTTATTTAATCACCCATTTATTGATATTTCTTTATAGAATTCACCATTTTGGTTATAACTACTTCATTTTTCAAGTTTTTTTGGGTATCTAGCATTGATTCATCTACATTGGTCATGGTTCTATCATCTATAGGACATTAATAATGATATAAATATCCTACATATTAATTTTCTACATAATTAGAATCATCCATTGAAGGTAAAGATAGAAAAATGATTTATACTATTTATGGAGATGGTATGTCGTACGTACACATAAATGATATTTTCATTTTTTGACTGACGTATCTAATGAAAGGTAAATAATAATTCAAATTTAAAGAATAATTATTATATAATATATATTTATTATATATATATTTATTACCATCCCAGTAAATATGAAATGAAAAAACATATCACATCGCATCGTGGAGGTGGTACTGCACACGTAGACACGAGAGATGTTATCGTTTTACATTGGATTGGAAAGTAATAGATATAGATATAGATATATATTATATTATATTATAATTTTAGAAGAATAATAATTTCATAAATATCATATATATTCATAATTGTCGTCTTTATAATCATTCATGTAATGTTGTCACGAAATAGAAATTACACAGCCACATTGAGACGATATTTCATACATAAGAATTAGTGATGTTTTATCTTTTCTAAGATCTAAATTTATCATCTAGATATATTAAAATATATCACAATGTTCAACTTCATACAAGATATACCTTTTCGAGATTAAAGAAATGACTAAATATTATTATTTTATTTTGATAGTTATCATCTGGCTGTTGGAATGGGAGAAAAGAACTAGATTAACTAAATTATCAAAATATAGATTACACTTATTAATAAAATAAATTCATTGGATACTAATTTATTATAAATTAATATAAAAACCAATTGTATATAAAGGATGTGTTTTTATTAAAAAAACCATTTTTATGACCACAATGGTATTTTATATTAATAATATAAATTAGTCTCTATTTGAGAAATATATTAATGAAATTTATATGTTTTAGATGTAATAAAATGTTTTTAAATTCATCCAATAATATTTATAGTCATATCCTAAGAATAAATATAATTTTAAGCATAAAATAATATATTTTTCTAAAAGAAAGATTTTCTATCTTTTAATTGCACACCTATTTTAAAAATTATTTTAGAAAATTTAATAATTTTTTTTGATAGAAATAATATTTATTCATAAAATTTTAATATAAAAATTTTATCATGGTGAATTTGTTTTATTTTTCAGAGAACATCGTATTTTGTATAAAAAGTTAATATAATGATTTTTAATTGAAAAGTAAATTTTCTTCTAATTTTTTTATATATTAAAATTATATATAAATTTTTTAAAATTAAAAATATCTCAATTATAATTATATAAATATAATATAGGTCATTGGAATAAATTTCAAATTAAATTGGATATAAAAAACTTTCATATTTTTGAAATTTTTCCCATCAAAATAATGGTTTCTTGTTGCATCTGCGAGATTAATTTTGAATCTCATTTTTTTAATTTATTCAAATTTAATTTAGTAAAATGGAATAAATATTTGGAATCATAAGTTAATGATTATTTTTTAAGAACATTTTTATTTTTATGAATTATAAATTTAAAATGGTAAAAAAAATATTTTGCACGGTAAAAGTAAAATAATGAAACATGTTTAAGTTAAAAGGTAAAGGCATAAAATACCATACAATTAGAAAATTTTAATGGGGTTTTTGTAGTATTTATAGATCCTAAACATATTTAATTATCATAAATATTTATGGAAATTAATTACACCTTAGTGTATTTGTTGTTTTTTTAAAATAATCATTATTTGATCACATAAAGCCACCCCTCCTCAAGAATAATTACCAATCCTCACCACCCCATTTATCATAAAAATCCTTTAATCTCCTAAAATATCTACCAAAAAACTCTTATGACCTATCTACACATAAAAATTCTTCTGTTATCACCCAAAGAAAATGTATAATGTCTTTAATGGATCCATCAAGGAGGTGATATTCATGAGGTAATTTTCCCAATCCATGTATCCTAATTTCTTTTATTCTTCTACATTCATCCCACCTCTTTCTTATATCAAGGAAATATAACTATATAATCATTTATATACATTATTTTTATGGTTATAATTTAATATCTTATATAAATTTAATTTATAATCTCTTACCATTCAAATAAATGAAACCATTGTCCAAATTATTGCGGTTAACCATCCCTGTGAATAATGATTTGGTTTATTTTCCATTACTACCTTCATGTATGTTCAAAAAATAATCACTCTGGTTAAATAATAATTTAAAAGGTAAATTATAACCTATTTCAGGTTATATAATTAATATATACCCCTAATATTTAATAAAACAAAACAAGTTCATGATGTTCAAAACAACTACTAAAATAAACAAAACATTTATCATTAATATTTTTTCAAAAGAACCATCCTAATAATATAAATAAAAAAGATATATGGGACCATTTAGAATTTTATAATTTAATTAACAGTATTTAATTACACTGCTATAGATTTGATTCCATTTTACAAGAACATCCATAATTTTACACAAATGAATCAATCATGAAACGAATGCACCAGAACAATGAAAATAATGAAATATTATTAATTAATGGGTCCAACAATTCTATAAAATCTCAACATAAGGTGTTATAAATATCTATACATATCTAGAATGACTTATTAAATTTATTTAAATAATTATAATGTAGTTTAACATACAGAAAAATAAACAGAAGTTCGAGGAATAGATTTCCCACCCTGTTTTTACTTATCTGAGATATATGTCTACTTCATCAATATTTATTATTTTTGGTTCATATAAACTTATATTACATATAAAATATCTTTTATACCATTATATTCAAGGTGTTAATAGTTTTATTTTATAATTATTACTTTTTTAGATCATATTATTTGGTATATTACAATGGTGTTAGGGTAATCTTAAATTAATTTCCATTATTTTGGAAGATAATCTACATCCTGAATATGTAGTGATATGATTGTGCATGAAATGAATTTTGGAATTTTTTTTATTTAGACCTATCTTATTTGTATTTAAAAAAGATATAAATAATTTACTCATTTTATTATTTCTCACTTCAATGATATGACATTTCTATGGAATCTCCCAGAACCCCAACATTTCCATTGGGTTACGCTTTCTCTAAATTTTCCTCAACATATCCATTAATTTATCTTATATAATTATCCTATATTATATATATACCAAACTTATGGATTTATCTCAATTAATTTTTATTTTATATCTAGTTTCATCTTATATAAGTTTACCCTATCAATTACTCTCAATAAGAAAAATTGATTAATTGGAGATTATCTATTTCATACCCACATTCAAATTCACTAAATTAAGATATTTATACAAAAAAATTCCAAATCACCCATTTTATCATCAGTATCCATTTTAGGTCAATTCTAGTATAATGAATATAATTATTTCCTTATCCTCATTAAATTCCCTTTTTTATTTTCCCTAAAACAACACTTCGGTGGAACATTTGTAACCACTCTTTTCTTAATTACAATTTAATTGGAAATCATTAAATTTCTATATTATTTACCTTATTAATATCTATGATTTATTTAATCCCTTAGTTCATGGTAACCATTTTATATTACCCTTTTTTATTCGACATGAAAATATTACAATACACATTTAATTCCATGGGTAATCCTTATTATTATTACTTATGTTTAATTCTTTATGTGGAACACATATGCCTGAATATGTAATAATGGGTGCACCCAGATTTAATTCCAATGCATTGGGTAATGTATTTTTATCATTAGACATCATGTATAAGATTAGTGTGTAAACCTAATCTATTATGGACTTTAACCACCATGTGATATAGTCTTTGTAGTTAGCCTTGACTCTAGTATATATCAAGGTGTATGTTACTACCACTTTCATATGTTTCCATAATCATATATATACATGTTCTATATGTTTTACTTACATATGTATACACATGATCCAAGATAATATTTCAACATGTTATGCCTTATAAGTCATATGTTATGCTTCAATATCATTTATTTCATTTTCATGGTTTTTAATGATCATCCCATATTTTAAAATTATTTTCAGAATATTTAAGGGGGAATAGAAAAAAGAATGAGGTAAAGTGAAAATTGTGAATTTTCTCATAATGTGAGGGAGATCATTTTTAAAATATATATATATATGTTTGTGAAAAATGGATATTTTTTATATGTGTCCACTTATGATATATGGGCTTAACATATTATTGTTTTTCTTAATTCCCTAAAACTCTAAACCTAAAAGATCTTTGTGAATGAAAAATATATATTTCTAGATTAAAATAACTATAATATGTAATGTTTAAAGAAATTTCCATACATTAAAGGGTCATAGAATGGTGTAGATAATTTTAGAGGTTATGATTGTTTCTTAAGAGTTATGAATATCATCATCATGTTTACATGTTTAAGGATGATTATATGTTCAAATTTTTAGACAAACAATTTATGGTTTGAATTGATGAATTTCTAAGATATTAATGATATTTTTTCGATACTGTATTTCGAAAGGAAATTCATTTAGGTATAATGGATTATAATGTTAGAGAATTATTGATTTTCAATGGGTATTATCATTTAATGGATTATTTAAATTTTGACATATAATTATTCATTTCATGTTTAATTGATGTTAATTTCTACATATTAAGGATAATTCATCAATATGAAGGTAAATAGATCATTCTAATAATTATTATCACATCTAAGTGATTAAATTATCAAAAAAAATTATAGAATATTGTTCATGAGATTTTGAAATCATTCTGATTTTTCAGGTCACCTGCCCGAATCTATTTTACATATCTAGAACCTTTTGTTTTCTCATAAAAATTTATTGGTCGTGGTATATTATTCATTTTATTTAAAAATATCACATTTAACAACTCTCTAAAAAAGAAAATTTCATAAAATATATGATCTTTTATGTTCATGAATATAGGCATCATGTCAAAAGATAAATAGGATATCAAATAAATGGTGATTTATAGATTTAAGGAATGAAATATTTTTCTTATATTCAATGTATAAATAATTTTATGATTTATATTGACAAAACATGAATATATAATTCATATATTTTATTGTAGGAATAATTTAATATGTATTAATATTATAAAGCATGGTGAATAGTTTTTGAATTTAGTTGAATGAAGGTTGTGTTTATGAATTGATTTTCCAAATTTTTGATATTGTGGTATTTTAAAAATTTTATTGGAATCATGGAATTCCTAGGTATTTTTATATAGTAGTTATTTCTATCATAAATTGAGAATAATATGTTAGATGAAATCATTACCTTTGAAAAATGTTGAAAAAGTAATATTTTTTGGGAGACATTCATTGAGTTTTGATAAATGTTTTAGGTACATGTAACCCTTATGTTTGTGATATTAAATATTAAATTTGAGGAATGATGCCTTTACATTTAGGGGACATAAGTTTAAAGGAATTATAATTATTTTTGGTTTATATAATCTCTAAATCTAAGGTAATTGTGGGTTCTTAATTTTCTATATGAAAAATGAAAGGTACGAGATAAATTTTGTTGTTAAAATATAATAAATTATTTTATAATGTTTATGATATTTCTAGAATTTTAGATATATTTTATTATTATTTTTTTATAAAAAGGAAAACCTGAATTATTGGTGACCACTCACCATGTCAGTTAAGGCCACATAGATTGAACTAACAACTGAAGGGAGACAACAGTAAATCACCTACCAATAGCCTGCATTATTTCTGGGTCATTATGATATTTTTATCATATTTGGTAAAAAAATTTATAAATGAAAAATTCTTTTATTTTTGGGACCATGTGTTTTATCATATTTATAATATTGGGATTAAAAAATTATTTTGTGATTAAGTGATTATTGTTACTTTGGATGATTTTTGATATTTTATGAGCCTTAAATGATTATGCTAAAAATAATACCATGGGAAATTATTTGATAAATAATTTATGATTTATCCTATGAAAACAAAAATAATTTATTGAGATAGAAGATATTTATTGAAATGAGTAAAATATCATGAAGATTATGCGATTAGGGAAATTACATATTAGTGTCAGACTCTAATATGGAATGAAATTATTTAAAGATAAATATTAAATTTATCTACGATAAAAATGTGACCAAATCCTTCTGATTCATTATATTCAATATTAGTATTATGTATTTTGGATAATTTTAAGGATAGTTATTTGAAAAATGATCAATGTTAGAATTTGGGCATTAATTTTTATTTTTGGAGATTAATAAATATTTTTCATAAAAGTAATAATTATTTTTAGTCGATAATATATTATACAAACCATTTTGATTTTGGTAAATTCCTAAAAATATAATTAGTAGTTAGTTATACTTTTATGGAGTTTTTGTTCTATAAGAGTGGATTATGATGCTTCGGGTATGAAAATTCAACTTGAATACTCATAATTTTATGAAAATATTTGACTGTGGTGAAAATTTATTAAAAAATGATATTATACATGTAAATTATGCTTCCTTATATTTTTATTATAGGTATTAATAATTAATCAATTTTAGAGAAAAAATATTGAAACAAAAATTTTATATGATTACTTTTCATAACAAGAATTCAATGTCCTTTTAACCTGTCACAGATTATTGGTTTTGTGCTGGGTGATATTCACTTGAACATGTTCTATGTCACACTATATCATTCCTTGAATTTTATATTTTCTATTCTATTTCTATTTTGTCCAAAATGTAAACTTATTTTTTTTTCTTTGGTGACCTTCGTACTTTCAGTTCACTCTTTTCAAATAGTGGATTTATTGACAGTTGTTCTATTTTGGTATTTCAATAAAGTTATTTTAAAAATTCATTACCCCAGTTTTTATATCCCAAATTAAAAATGATGAAATTTTTTTTAATGGTATAAAGAATGTAACATCCTAATAATTTATAATGAATCCCTATGTTCATTTTCATACAAGATATACCACAACATGATTAAATACATAACTAAATAAATATATTTTAATATTATTGTTATCATATTGTTGTTGAAATGGTGGGAGTGAATAAGACTAAATATATTATAAAAATAGAGTTTACACAAGTTTATCTAATAAATTCCTTGGTTGATAATTAATTGTAAATTTAAATGAAAACCAATCGAATATAAAGGATATGTTTTTATTAAAATATATTTTTAATCCCACACAAGATTTTAATATTAATAAATTAAATTAATAACAATTAGTGAAATATAAAAATAAAATTATTATTTTATATATCTAATAATTTTCTTAAAATTAATCGATTATGTTTTATATTTTTAAGATAAAACTAAATCAAAATTTAAGCATAAAAACCATCACTTTTTTAAATAACAATTTGGTTACCTTTTAATGGTTCCCCTATCTTAAACCTAAATTTTAATAAGTTTGAAATTTATTTTGAAAAAATAAACTCTATTTTTGAAATATTTATATGAAAATTATCTTAGAGTGATTTTTTTTATTTTGTGGAGAATTTTTATTTTTTGATGAGTAATGAAAAATACTAATTTCTATTTGAAAACATCATTTTAATAAAATTCCGGAACATAGTTAAATTATACATTAAATTTGTTTTAAAGTATAATTATTTCTATAATATATTAATGTATATAGTTTATTTTGTTGTAATCAATTTCATATTGAAAATGGATATAAAAATATTTCAAACTTTTGAACATTTTCCCATTAAAAAAATCATTTCCTGTTGTAGGCACATGATTAATTTTAAATATGATTATTCAAATTATGTGAATTGAATTTGGTAAAATTGATTCCATAGTTGGAATAATATCTTCCAAATTATGTGGTAATTTCATTTTCATTTTTATTCACAACAACTTAACCATGGTAATAAAATATTTACCACAGTATTGGTAAATTAATGGAAAGGTTAACATTTGAAGCTAAAGGCATAAAATACCAAACAAATTAAAACAAAATGAGGGTTTTAGGTATTTATATACCCAAAAAATCCTTTAAAACATTTATTATCATTCAAATTCAGTAAAAGTAATTCCACCTCAATGAGGGTGTCTTTAAATATAAAATAATCGTCATTTAATCACATAAAACCACTCATCCTCAAGTATCGATACATCCCCTCCCCACTCCATTTATAAAAAAATTTATGAATATACTAAAATATATAAAACACCTTCTAATATACTATCTCACCATGTCCACGTGCTTCTGGTCTCTCCTAATGACCATTTCCAAGATCATTAATGGATCCTTCAAGGAGGTGATATTTAGGAGGTCATTTTCTCAACGCAGGTGTCATACATTCATTCCATATTCAAATTTATTCTAACCATGTAATGATAATGACATAATCTTTTTAATTGGATTTTTTCTTTTCTAATTGACTATATCATATCCATATCTTTTCTCATATCTAATTATTAAAATAAAATAATCCATTGTCTAAATTATAGTGGTTAACTGTTCCCATGAATAATGATTTTGATCGTTTTCAATTACCACCTTCATGGAGAGTTATAAGTCATCATTATTTTTAAATAATTTTCTAATAGGTATATTAATAACTATATAATATCATATAACTAATATATACAATAAAATTACATAAAACAATACTAGTTGTGTTTTAAAAAAAATTAAAATAAACTAAACATTTGTTATTAACATTTTTTCAAATAAATCATCCTTGTACAAGAATGAAAAATGATATACGGGACAATTTATACATATATATATGTAAATAAATATTATTTCATTCCTCTTCTAGAGTTGCAATCCCATTTTAATCTAATATCCATAATTATAAGAAAATGAACTTTTCATGAAACCATGAAACACACTCACCAAAAACAATGTCATTAAAGAAATATTATTAAGGAATGGGTCATATGATCTTATAAAATCATAACATAAGGTATTATAAATATTAATATATTTTTTTAATTAGTTAATAACTGTATTAAAACCAACATACAATATTGTAAACTATGAAAAACATTAGGGAAGCATGTGGTATGGTTTCTCATCTCACTTTTTAAGTCATTGAGCTATATTTATTATTCACCAATATTTCATTCTCTGTGGTGTTTAAAGATATACTTTTGATATATAATATCATTAATTACATTATATTAATAATTTTAAATGTTTAATTTGATAACCATAACTTATATAGAGTATAAAATTTGACTAATTACAATGTGGTGAGGGAATACATTAGGAAATTTCCATTCATTAGGTTAAACATCAACTTCTTGACAATTTCATCCAAATATTTTGTGTGAGAGGAATTTTGAATATATTATATTTTATATACACATTTTTATGTGTATTTATAGTGGATACACATAATATATTCATTTTATTATTTCATACATCAATTATATGATATTTGTAATGGATCTCTCAAAACCACCACTTTTCCTTTGGGTTACACATTTACTCACTTTTCCTAAAGTTATACAACAATTTATATTATATAATTATCCTATATTATGTTCATATATACATAAAATATTTATGATTCACTATTCATATTCATTTTATGGGGAATTAAATGTTTTTTATTGCTCCCTTCTTAATTTATCTCAATAAAAGATCCAGTTTAAAGGGAACTTCTCTGTTTCATACCCACATTCAAGTGCACTCCATAAAAAATTTTAAAACAAAAATATTTTTTAAAATAACTCATTTTACAAGGAAACCACAATTTATTTCATTTCTAATTTTTATAATAAAATTTTTTCATTTATAATCATTAAATGATCTTAATTATTTTCCCAAAAAGCGCACTTGAGTTGCATATTTCTAACCACTATTTATTTTTTTCAAACTAGATAAATATCGTTATATTTTTCTATTATTTACCTTTTGAATATCCAATACTGATATAATCCATTTTTCATACATAATATATTAATACATCCTTTGTTTATGACTCATTATAATATTAAAAGACCCATTTCATTGCATGGGTGACCCTAATGATTATTTCTTCTGTATAATTCTTTATTTGAAACAGATATGCATGAACATATTATAATGGATGCCACCAGATATCAATCTAATGCATTGGGTAATGTATTAGTTTCATGAGATGTTATTTATTTGATTAGGGAGTATTCATAATCCATTATAGATTGTATCCACCATGTGATACAGTCATTGAAATTAGCATTGACTCAAATTTATGTCATGTTTTATGTTACTTATGTTTTCCTATGTTTACATGATCATATAATTCCATGATATATATGTTTTTATTCAATATTTTATCTCATGACCCATGATTGCATGTTATCATGTTATTCTTTATAAATTACATGTTATGCTTCAATCCCATGATTATTCCTTTGTTGGGATTTTTATTATAATCACATGTATTAAAAAAAATTAGGCGATTTAAGGTGGAATAGAAATAATGATTAAATTAATGGAAAATTGTGTAATATGTTTCATGTAGATATAGATAACATGTTTTATTTTATAACTTTTTGGTGAAAAATATGGATATAGTGTATAAGTTTCCACTTATAATGTTTGGGAATACTATTTAAGAGTTTACCTTTATTATGTAAAACCTAAACCAAAAGGTTCTTGGGAATGAATGAAATATAATTTTAGTGTAAAATCACGACAATATGTAATGATTATGTCGAGGTACTTAGAAGAAAGGTGATGGAAAATGGTTGTCAAAAAATAGTAATAACATATTATTATATTTAAGAAACAATGTTTATTATTTTAATATTAGAGAAAAAAATTTATAATATAATGAATATGAAGAAAGAAATTTGAAAGAGTCATTATAAAAAATTACCTCTTATCCAGTATAATTCTTAAGGTCCCTTGGAATGATCTTTTAAAAAATCTAAAACTTATAAATTGTGTATAGTGATGTTTAGAATATAAATATATAGTGTTTGTTTGAGAAATATGGCTCAAATTTGTGTGATGAATTGTGATAAAGTGGATTCATTTTAGAATGGTGGGAAATGACACACCAGGAATGTCTAAAAAATTAAAATATAATTAAGTAATTATCATGAAAAATGATAATAAATTGCTATATATTCAATCAAATAGTGGATTAGGATGAAATATACTCATATAATTAAATTTATATAGGTTTTGGTTTCATTTTTAACCTTATGTTTTAGTTTAATCCCTTCAGAAACTGATTTTAATATTAATAGTGATAATGATTTTTCCATCATAATGGGCTATAATATTACTTTTAAGATAAAAATTGACTCATAAAACTATAAGGGATGTGATTATTAACCATTTCTCATCTTACACGTTCTCTTTCATGATTTTTATTATTTTTAAATAATTTAATAAAATATTTTTATCATAAAATAATATTATTGTCATTTTAAGATCTATTCATATTTTTTGACATTGGAAGTAGAAATAAAATTGCAGAATTATAATATAAACCTTTCACACATCTATAATAAGTTTTTTTATATAAAAACATTTCAGAACACAATAATTCACCGAAATTGTGTTACTTTTAATATTTTTAGAAACATTTATTTTAAATTTTTATAATTGAATAAATATTATATCATGATTGTGTAAGAATTTAATAAAAATATTTAACAACCAAAAAATAATAAATAAATTTTCATAGTAGAAAAATTAATTTTTACATTAAATAAAAAATTATTATATATCATATTCTATTTTTTCCTTATATAAACATTTTTGTGATATTAAATTAAAGAGAGCGTCATTTTGTATTAATTTATATTACAAATCAATATAAAGGTCATAATCAAATAAAAATGACACAAAGTGGACATATAGTCAATAATTTGATATTAATTTCTAAATAAACCCTTATAGTTTTATAAATAAATGTTTTTGGTTGATTTTGATACCGTTTATAATGGTTTCAACCGTATTTTATATATTTTACACATACCGAGATGAGAAATATTTACCATGGTTATTATTTATAATAATAGAATAAAAAAGTTACATACATAAAAGAAATTTTACATTTTTATTCCAAATATATTATCCATTTTCCATGATTAAATTTCAATAATTAGTAAAAATTAATTTCATATAAATACTCAAGACCTAACAGAAAAAATATTTTTATATAAATTCCCTTTTAAGTATAAAAATGGTTTTATACCAAATTAAACCATAAAATTGACTAAAATTAACATAATTATATTATAAATACTTTTTTATACCTAATATTACTTTTAAATCATTTTAAAACAAAATGTAACATTCTTAATGTTTGTAAAAAAATACATTTTCCAATAAAAAGAGTATTTCACTAATAACTTAAATATCAATATTTTTAGAGAACTCTTTAAAATTCTATATACCATAATTTTTTATTATTTATTACAAAAATTATATTATTTTCATAATGTAGATTTTCTAAAATTTCCAGAAATTGAATGTAATATTCACTCACAAGAAGTAATAAAACCAATTTTTGAAGAACATGTATTTTAATGAATAAAATATCATTGAAAAAAATTGAGTCCCTATTTGATATTCATTAATCAATAAATTATTATTTAAGAATCCCCTTATATATATTTCATAAGGTTTTTAATCATATTCTTAACCAATAATTCCATGGTTTGATGTTGCGTGTCTTATACACTTTCAATTGTAGTGTCCTTTTAAAATATCTCGGTGTTATAAAAGGGTTGACTAAGGTCATCTCTTAAGAAGTTTCTCCTAGATCTTGACTACCCTAGATAATAATAATTTTTTGGATTTATTAATATTGAAATCATGAATAGATATGGGGGTTCATTTATGAAATATAATGTTAATGGAAATGCCATATAAAATAGATGTATGAAATAAGATACCCTTGGATTCTATTTGGTGATCTTTCATCACCTCAAAACATTGAATATTTATCCTATTATATGTATATTTCAACTTGTTACACACACCAGGAAATACTGAATGTATTTAATGGACTTCACACTAATAAAGAATCTCCAAGTGCTTTCTCATCACTCTCTCAAATGGACCATAATCATGAATCCATCAACTTACCAAACCACATTAACAGATAAACAATTAGTTATATAGATAGATGTAGAGTGAATGGTTATAACTAGTGAAAAATGAAAATATGAAAGTGGGATAAAAAATGTAAAATTGAATCCTCAGTGCTTTACCCACCATAAATATCCATAATAAAATTGAGTGAACAAGACGGGGTGTGTGGAATTTGGTTCACTAGTGGTTATCTAACTTGTGATACATAAATTTTCCTCTCATAATTGAGGAGATATTTCGAATCACCATCACTTTATAGAGGGATTGAATCAATGGGGAAGATAATAATGTAAAAAAATTGAGAAATATGTAATGCAATTTATTTTAAAATGAAAAATAACAATTTCATAGGTAATAAAGTCTAGTCAGAAGGATAAGGATCGAATCCTTTACCGTATATTAGGGATAAAATATATATATTAGTAGTGGTTTTTCATCATCTTATTTGGGTTTCAGTTATGTGAGATTATGTTATGAGTTTTTCTTCTTCTTTTATTATTATCATGTGTTTATACTGAGGGTCATGATTCTTTATCTGGTCATATTATATATTCCATCATATTTCTTGACATAATTATAGGATCCACAAATTCCTTTTATGATTTATCATCTCCATGTTGTATCACAATAGTTTTCATACCACATTAACACAAACCAATGTAATTTATAAAATTTATGGGTTTTCCATTTGAGGAATTTTTATTTTGATCCCCATAGACCGAAATCTAGAATGTTATATATTGACCTCATAAAGGTCATTCATATCAAATTAGATCTATTCTTGTAGTTGATTCGGTCCCATTTCTCATTGGATATTCAATTGTATTCTCTTGAAATATGTGGTTTCTTTAGCTATACATGGTTTCTCAGATATCACGGTTGATCATGTGGTGGCATTAATTGTGTGGCCTCTTAAGAGATGTAGTGGCTTGTATGATTCTTACACAATGCGAATATCATTATTACATAGTGGTTTCTCATGTTTAAACAAACAATCCATTGAAAAAAATTATATTTAGACTAGGTTTATGAAACATGAATGAAACATACATAGTAATTTGTATGATTATACTGTGAAATATGATGGTTATAGAGCCAAAAGAAATTATAATTACGCATATCTCACAGAAGATCATTCCTTTAGGTAGCTTCAATTTCATGGTTTTTTGAGTTATTTGTAGTAAATCTCTACGGGAAATGTATGAATATTTCTAAATTCATCCTTGAAACATAAAATTCACAATTTTATTGCAGGATTTATTTGAGTTATGATAAATTTGAATTAAAATATATATAAATGGAATTATAAGAATTTAAATAGTAAAATTTAAAATCTTAAAATCAGTGTATTGATTTTAAATGAAATTTAATATTATAAAATTCATTAAAACCCAATGAATAATCCAGTATCAATGTAGTTCAATATTTACAAAAGTAAAAAAAAATTATTAATACCTGGTTTATATGTAGATTTAGGGATTATTTATCAATGTAAATAATTCAAAATAATTAAATATTATCTTTCATTACTCCCTCACACTTACACTAATTCTCTCGTATACAATAAAATTAATTCTATTTATTCGAATATAATTGCCCTATCAAAAATACATATCCTCCTAGATAGAAACATATACTCCAGAAAATGAAGGAAAATAAATTTTCATTCTTTTTTTAAAATGTATTCATCATGTTTGGTTTAATTCTAATTTCTCACATCAATAAAATTCAATATTCACGTTAGATGAGTGAAACAAATAGATTTACGTGGAATTAAAATTATAATAATAGTAACTTTCATAAATATATATTTCGCTTAGTTTTGTAAACCCATGTTCTATTTTCTAACTCATTGATACATCTCAAATGATATCTTATAAGTCAATTTTCTCATTCTTTATTTGGGGAAAATATTCAAATAATATTAAATCCAATATATTTTTATAAATATTCACTTATTGAATTTTTTCCAGCTATATATATGGAAATTTATTTTTTAATTAAAAATGGAATTTTATTAAAAACATAACCAATGAATGAAAATTTTAGAATTTCATTATGGGATTCCAATTTCCCATTTTAAACTTGTTTCAAAGGAATTACATAACTATATTTTGAGTAATTTCCAAAAGGTGTTCTATTTTACAATGGGTATGACATCTTGGTTAATTTTAAAAAAGGTGTTTTACTCACATTATACTTCCAATTATACGTAAATAATTTTATATCAAACTACATATATAAGTATCAATATATAATTATTAGGGGAAATTTTTAAAATAAACTCAATAATAATAAAAATCCTACAATATCAAAATTCATGAAATCTCAAAACTAACATGCATATTTCACTATGAAGGGAAAAAATAAATCTCAATTTTCCTAAACTAAAAACATGACAAAAATAAAAAATAGAAAATAAAAAGATATGTATATTTTATTTATAGAATTATAAAATAGTCACTAATATGTAATTTCTGAATGGGTCTATATCCCTACCCACACACATGTATAAAAAATTCCCTTAGAGTCCAAAAATTAAATACAATGAAATAGATAGTGTTTCAAATGTTTTAAAAGGATTTAAACCAATTGATTATTTTTTTCATTATGTTTGATTTAATATCTCTCAGGGGTAGCTTTTTACAGAAGTTAAGCTAACCTCCTATGTTTTTTTAACATTGGGAAACCAATTTTCTGGTCCAATTTTCCTTTCAGTTATAGATCCTTTTTAAATATATCAATGGTCCCATTTTTTCAAATGGAAGTTCTAATGGAGATAGTGTATGTTATAAAATAATTCAGAAGGGATCAGGGGTCTAGAGTATACAAATTTGAGAAGTAGGATGAGGCGTGTGACTAGCACACATTTTTTCTAACCTTGCACCTCAACCCTGTAACACAGAAAGGGCGGAATATGGGTTATTTAACCTTTAAGATGGGGCTAATAAACCATGAAATGACTAAAATTTATTTCAAGTTAATATTTCATAGTTTTTACTTAATTTTTATACTCATTATCCTAAATCATGTGAGATATGGTGCACCTAGGAAGTGGTTACTTACAGTTGGTGCACAGTTTTTCTAACATTTACTCTAAACCATGTGCCCCTTTAAATTGGATATAAATAAAAATTTTCTCTTTCTTACATTAAAATATAAAGCACCGATTATCCTCCATAATTTTGAATAGATTCACTTATATTTATCCTCTTATCCCTCTTCACGGTTTTAGTATAACTCCACATATATAAACCTTTTCATGTGTCATTCATCACATTTGTTCACCCTAGAAAAGTCTAACACACTATTGTCTTATTCATTCTATTTTGCTCTATTTCATCAGACCTATCTTCCTATGAAATAATATACACAATTTTCAATGATATTAACTACATTTAATTTTCTCTCATTCCCTCTCAAATATAAGGCCAATAATAAATGTGTTTTCCTTTATAGGGATAAGGTAGGAGGTCTATTACATTTCCTTAAAAGTTTTTTATGTTTATAAAATGTTTCATGGATTTTAAAACCATATGTTCTCTTTATTCCCCTAAAATTTGTGACACAATTAATTAATCAGTTATAAGTTGTCTTTGATATAAGACCTTTTACACTATTATAGGTTGATGAACATAACTTGAAACATCCCCTTTGAGGTGTGCCATTTTAAATGACCCTAAAAACCATTATTTTATCATTACCAAACTATTATGAGTTGTGTTTAGACTACTAGTTATAAAAAAATTAGTATTATAATGAACTAACTGAATTGATAATGGAATGGATGATACACATGGAATTAAATTAATAAATGATATTTATTCTTTATTAAGTGATGCTTGATCATTATTATATACCTAGATCATAATAAATTTGTGGCCTTCCTTGAGTAAGAAATTGATTATTAACCACAAATTCTTTTAGGGAATTCATAGGATTCCATTTGATTCTTTAATTTTTCTTATAGAGATAAATACCACACATAGATTTGACTAATGTCTTGGATTCATGAATGCACCAACTAAAAAACAGCAATTCATTTACTTAATCCATAAAATATGAGTGTCTGGGATGATGTCCTATGATTCAGATTGATTTCAAGGGACCCAAATAACCTTTTTTGATCACCCTATTCTCTAATAAATTCTATCATAATATTACATTTGATTCATCCTTAGGATCTATAAGAAACTAATAGGTTAGAATTTAAATGTCTCATTACTTTTATTACACTAATTACCCATCACCTAATATCTTGATTGATCACTATGAGTATGATTCACTTTCTAAATACATGGATTCCATGAGTTTCCCATGGACCCCTTGTAATTATTATAGTTGTAATCCTTTACAATGTTCCTTTTGTCTTTTGCTGAATAATGGTTATATTCTTCGATACATATGGCTTAGGATGATGTGGTTTGGGTTGAATAAATATCCCATGAGATTTCTAATCTTGACATGGTTTATATTTATGTTAATACTAATATTTATTTTAATTTTACATTGATAAATTTTTAATTCATAGTCTTGATTATTATTATATATTATTAGTGGTGTCATAATAGGTTTTACTCACACATTATTATCATCGTAGTTTGTTACTAGGGTAGAATTGATGGATATAAGTATGAATAAATGTAATCCCCTAGCTATGGATGCTTAATTTATTCTTGTGTGTGAGATTAAAAGTAGATGACTGATCCAGTGATCACGATAATCATGGAGGTAGTCTTTTTATTTTTATTTTTGTGTTCATTGTTTTATATTCTATGATTATTTTATTCATGTTTCGATGTATTCATATATCATACATTTTATAGTAATGAAATCATCATTAAAGAGTGTTATTTAATTCTCTATGATTCATTTTTTATAATTTTAATGATTGACTTTTGTTCTTTAATTCTATATATACTGTGTTTATTTGTTTATTTGTTTCCCTTGTTTACCTATGTTACACACTCTGATAAATGGTGTATAGTCTACCCACTATGCCACCATACACCCTTGGTACTATTTATAATCCTATAGGGTATAGGGTGTCACACATGTGTCCATGCGGCCCTCTAGATTGATTAATCTTGAGTGAAATTGGATCTGGCCAACACAAAGTGGTATCATAGGTTTATGTTACGTTGTCTTGAAGTTTTGGGTTTTTATACTGGAGAATAATAATTGTCGAAACCTGGTAATGAATCATTCCTAACAGTAGATAACCCAAGTGTGGGGGAAAACTCATGTTTCTAGAGATGATACCTATTGTTATGAATTTCACATATAAGATTTTTGTTATTCTCTCTTTTTGGTTACATTTATTCATGACATAGTGTGACTTAATGGATCTTCAACCTTGCTTCAAAATGGAAAGGGGGTATTAGCTCAGGAATAATCATAGGAACTGAGGTATTTATAATAAATGCATATTAAATTATATGATTTTATGTTTCCTATTTTATATACATTGAATTCTATGTTCATAATTTATAAATTTTCTTTAAAAAAATCAAGAAAAAATATAGATATATTATTTTTCTAAATCAACCATAATTTTTTCCAGCATATCATGATGATTTCACCCTACCTAGAAAATTATTAAATGGTTTATGATATAAAACCATAGATTAATGAGTTTAATCTGTTAGTTGGTTTTAGTTAAATGGATCACAAATTATAATTTGTATGGTTATGCATATATAAATTGGGACTAATAATCCATGTTATTAAATCAACATATATGGAATTGTTACATTCTAAGACTGAATTTAAATGGCTAGTTAACATTAAATGTAGTTCTAATTATAATTTATAAATAATATTCAATTATAACATGGAAATAGAAAAAACATATAACTGAACTAGTATATTCAGGAATGTTAAAATTTGGATTCCTATTGTTGAAAATGATGGATTCAATTAAATGGGTTTTCCAATTACAACATGTAGTATTTTCTTCTATAACATGTAATTTTAACTATATATAATAAAAACCTCATGTTTAATTATTGAATCTTCCCATTTTGACCTAACATTATGAGTGGGTAGTTAGGTAAGTGTTCCAATTTCAGTAAGGCCAATTAAATATCTAGTTATTCACCAATAATATATTTAATAATTCATCCTGATTGAGTAGTGTTCGTGGAATTATAGATTTATAAAACCATGATGACCTCAGGAGAATAACCAAGAGAGTGGAAACAACTATCCTATTCGATTGTTTGGAATTGAACTACTACTATTTTAACCTGTGGTACATCCCAATATACCAACCGTTGTTCTTGGGTTGGGAATTAATGCTCAGCTAAGATATGACTTCATAAATTTTGTGTGTTCCATAGAGTGGGCTCTAGAACCAACAGAATTTATGTCATAGTTTACCAAGGAATTCAAATAGAAGCACCCTAAAAACTTTTTGTAGAAGGTGGTCCTTAAGCTGTGTAATCGTAGTTAGAAGTTATGCTTTCGCTCTTTGAGCATCTAGAGTCACCATTGTAAATTAGGATGAAGCTCATAGTTTATATGTTCTGTGGATTATCCAATAGATGGTGGGATGTTCTAACATAGCTAAACTAGAATCAAGGTGTCGATTGTAGGGACTCCTAAGATAAATTTTATGGAAACTTCAACCTAGAAACACTAAGAGATTATCAATCAAGGGAGTTCCTACACTTGGAAAACAAAACTAGGTCTATCATGGGTTACTCTACTAGTTCACCGAGATTCAGTTATTTGTGAATACATTTATTGGAAATGATCTATATAGGGTGATATAATTTGAGGAAAGTATTAGGTATATTATTTGATCTCAGTTGAATTCCTTCCTACTAATAATAATTTATGATAATGTGAACTATTCCCTTTTCCTCAAGCATAATATAGGAAAAAATGAGGGTTTGGGGAATGGTTGTTTAACACCTTGACATGAAGTGGTTCTTTAAGAAGAAAAAAGTTTCACTTATAAATTCTTATGAGAGTTGTTTGGGTTCTATTATGCACAATGGCAGTTGTATGGTATACCATCAATGTGACGGTCGGATCACAAGATTCCCTATTATAGTAGGGAGTTAATAGAGTGTTGAGCCAATGACAGAATGAGTCATCTCTATATATTTTTCAAATTCATTCCACCAATTTCTAGTAATTAATGATATACACTTTCTCCAAATTCTATAATGAGATATATGACAACACGTTAGGAAGGATTCCAGATTACCGCATTTCATTCACATCAATGAAGTGGTTGGGTAGAGGAAGTAGGAATAATTTGATTAATTTCAGTAGTGTGGACCTATTTAGGAAGGTTAGGTTATAGATCATGGATTTGGATATTTCCAGTAATATACTTTATAGTCTATACCCTATAAGAAATTTCTTTATCTATATGTAGTATGAGGTATAATCATAGTATCATAGACTTTATTATTTTATTTCTTAACAAAGGCACTTCACATTAATTTATATCAATGACATTAATGGGTAGTCTTGGTCTCATGATTAAATACTTTTATGGAGAGATGTCTCTTAACACTAAATGTTGATTGTGATCAAATATTCTTCACAAATTCAATGTGTTTCTTATAGATAAGGTTGTATACCATTTCATTTGGAACCCTTTTATCATCAAGTTGACAAGCTTTGAAAAATTCATGTAAAGGAATGGCTAGTACCTTTTCAAGATTATATTAATTTTTATCATTGGGTGGGGTATAACTCATAACCCAAGGGTGATAACTATCTTTATAATGGTAATATGATGGTTAGGAAACTCCTGTTGGACTTGAGCATCATGGGATGTGTGGAGTGTCAGCCCAGATTTCTAGTCCTTCACTGATGATTATAGAGTATAAAAGATTGTATTTATAACAACAGTGGACCTAATAAACACTATTTTCACTAATTAATTCTATTTGATACATCCTATAATAAATGTATATTTCCAAAAAAATATGTTCTAGCAGAATAACAAGTATATATTATTCCATATAAGATATCTCCTATTGAGGATAAGGAACTCAATGGTATGTTAAAGGAGGCTAAAGGGTTTATATGACTTAGTACTTCTTCATGGGATTCACTTGTACATTTATCCAACAATATAGAATGTAACCTTTGTGTATGTGGGTATTTCTGATGGTTTAATCAGATAATAGTTAAAAAATGACACCCACTTATTCATATATATGATCTCTTAGACCATCTCTGATGAGCTAGGGTTTTCTCAAAGATTTATTTGAAATAATTTATCTCCATGTGTGATTTTTTCCATCCAATATATTATATACATATTTATGTATCAGGAATAGAATATATATAAGTATTGGGTGGTGTTTTTTGGTCGAACAAACACACACACCATATTTTAGAATCTATTGAATTGGTCATTCCACCCATAATTGGATTTTTTCGGTAGTTTTTTTGGATAATATAATAGTTTATATTCAATGTCAACAAAATCAAGAAAAACACATTGCTTTCATATTGGGTAAAATAATATAGATACAAATGAATACTAATATCATTAAATACCTCTTTTGGATCGAATATTTTCACTTGTTGGGACACAAAATATCAATCCCAAGCGTATTTGTGGGTCTATAATTTATGAGAGACATTTTTCCTAGGTAGCACTCCTAGAATATCTTAAATACTTAAGGATTATATGGACTCGAAGGTCAATATGGGAGCTTTATCTTAAATTTTTTATTCCTTACATCACCTCTTATTGGCAGACTAATTATGTTGTAAGGTGAGTATTATTTAAAGCTTATTAGAAGGTATTTTGGGTGGTGAAAGGACAAATCACCTCAGTTTTGATCCTAGTTTAACATAATCATACTATGTTATATAAGGTTAATTATAATGAAACGGGAATTGGGTTGGGAAATATTTTGATGCAAGTGGAATGAGTTATAGTATACAATTCTCATAAGTTGAAACTTCATGATTATAACTGACTAACACATTATCTTGAGCTGGAATCACTTTTTATTTATCTCTGTTATTGGTGAAATTATAAATACGGGGTGTTCATGGTATATATAGATCATAAGATCCAAAAATAAATACTCTCTTAGTGTGACATGAAACTCCAACAGTGGGGATGGTTTGAACATCATTAGTATTTCAACATTAAGATTTCGTACACTCCAGAGAAGAGAAATATTATTTCTGACACCTTGAGCAGAAAGAATTAGACTCAATTCATTTATTAATCTAATAGTGAATAGAAGTTGATGAAACTTATTTATTAAAAGGAACTATAATTTTTGAACTATAATAAATATCATATCTTTATAGCTTTATCATTAAACTCAAAACATCTTGATCGACTGAAGAGGAGATAAATTTTAGATCCCATTGACTTAGTCATGAAAAAAGTATTTTAAATGAGGATTCACCACCTAATTGATTTTTTTAATTGGATGATATCATGTATATATGTGGGTGTGTCTCTGTTGTTTAAAACATACCATATGATCTGATGTTGTGATCTCATGATTATAAATGGAGAGTACATTGGAGTATCACAAATATGTATACTGGTATGCACCTCTAGTATTTGTGTCTTGAAATAAAAATGGAAATTACATGCATTATTACATAGTGTTCTAGGTTTCATAAGATGAAAATAGAACTCTAGAGTCCCATTTTCCTATTACATCATTTACCTATAAATAAATATAAATGGGAAAAATATCGATGTATTTCATGATGAAGGTTCTGATGTCACTTTGTTGTAGTTATGTTGTCTGGGTGATTGTGGGTATGCAGAAAACAATCACCCACATGTTTTCTATAAATGAGACCATATCAAGGTATGAGGTTAGGAAGCTATGTATATTTGAGAGCTCAAACACCATCATTAGATTCCACATACCATTGTATCATACAATGACACTCATTTTAATTATTGGTTCTAGAAAGCATTGAGAAAGGATCATAGTTTATAGTTATATTTTAGTACAACATACCACTCTCAGACTAATGGGACATCCGAGCACACTATACCCGAACTATTGGATATTCTTTGGAATAGTGTCCTTGATTTTGGAGGCTCATGGTAAAATAAAATTACACTTGATAAGATTTATTTTAATAATAGGTTCCATGTGACCATATTGATGGATCCTTATAGTGAACTATATAGTAGACCATTTAGTTCACATTTTTGATGATTAGAGATAGGGGGTGCATCACTACATAGACCACATCTCATTTAAGTGATATTAAAACATAAAAAATGATTAGAAAATGTATGGGTATAGATCGATCGAGGAATAATTCATATTTACCTCTCCATAATCAACCTCTATTATTAGGGGTATGAGATTTAGTATTTTTGTGAGTCTCAAAAAGATTCTATCCTTAAAAATTTTATTTAATGGTAAGATGGCCCTTAGATATGTTGGGTCTTTCAAGATATTGGAGGCAATTGGTCTGGTATCATATTATATAGCTTATCCATAGTGATATAGGGATATGTATGAAATTTTACATGTTTTTCATCCACGATGATATTATTATAACATGATATATATATTTTACTAAAATTAAGTTGACTTGGGGCTTGATTATTATTTTTAGTATCCATTCTATATCATTGATTGTAGCATGAAGAATCATTGTGGTTAGACAGTTCCACTAGTTCAATTGTTATGGTATCATATAAATATACCAGAAGATACATTGGAATGAGATTCTAATATAGAAACTCAATGCCCAAAATTGTTCTTAAGTGAAACATAACCACCATCATAAGGGATACTTGAGGATGAGTAATATTAAAGAGGGGAGGTTTTATGATCCCAATTTTTTATAAATTTGTGGATCATTTTTTAATTCATTCAAACCACTTGTTTTTTTCCAAATGGAAGTGAAGAAGTTGATAGTGGGTGTAATGGGAGAATTCATAAGGGATATAAGGCTTGGATTTAATTTTTTGGAAGAATCATGATGATGTGCATGGATAGTGCATAGTTTTTCTAATCGTGCACCTCGATCATATGATCTGAAAAGGGTGGAGCATGGTTTTTTAACTGTGTAAAGGGGTAGTAAAACATGAAAAGTTTTTAAATTATTTTGGTCCTTATCACATGGTTTTTCCATAGATCATCAAACAGTTCACCTAAACCATTTTAAGAATAGTGTACTTGGGTAGTATCTACACATGATTGTCATGTGTTTCAACTAACCATGTTTCCAAACCATGAAACCCTTTAACTATATCAGAAATTATTGAGTTCCACTTCTTCCATTAATATCTAAAACACCTATCATCCAATATTTTTTTTCATAGCATCCACATGTAGCTCTCCTCTTCTCCATCATTTTGGTTTTGGTAAAACCCCCAAATTTTTTCTCTGTTTCTCTTGATATTCATCACATTGGATTATACTTAGTAATTCTAACCTATTTTTTCATAATTCTTTAGTTTTCCACACCATATTTTGTATTATATTTATCTAACATAATATATCCAATTTTAATGTATTTTATATTATTTTTAATTTATTCCCATTCGAGACTAAATCTGCGACCGATATTGGAAAAGATGTTTTTATAGAGATAAGGTAGGTGATATATTACTTTATCATAAATTTATACATGGTTATGACATGTTCAATTATTCCAAGAACCATAATTTCCTTGTGTTTCCCATAAAATGATTAATAACTTTATTTTAAAATATAGACTCTGACTTTAATTTTCCATGATACCATTGACCATATTAAAAGTTAATTGCTTCAACTTGACCACCCCCATAGGGTGTGTCTGATTAAATAGCATAAACAAACATTATTTGATCCAAACCAAAACATCCCTGAGGGGTGTTTGTATAGTCACATAGGGGAAATACTATAATGAATTGAATTAATTGATAATACCATCAATTAATTACATATAATTAAACTGATCAATGATATTGATCCCTTATTATGTTATAATTAATCATTATTATGGGAATGGATTACAATAAATTTGTCGAATTCCTTCAGTAAGACATGGATTCATAACATGGAATAACTTATCAGAACTCATAGGATTTAAGAGGATTCATTGATTCATTTTACAAAGAAACATAAAACACATGGATTTAGTCATCCTATTAGATTCATGAATAACTTATCTAAACACTGATGATTCACTTACATATTTTAGAAAAAAAGAATTTCTAGGACGTTATTCAAGGATTCAAATTAATATCCTTAGACAAAAACTAACATTTTTGATCTCATTGGAATCCAAAAAAGTATATCTTGAGTTTTCATTAGATTCAAACTTTTAGAAACATTTAGCAATGGATGGTACTAGTTTTCCCTTTAGATTACACTCACACAACGTTGACTAACATCTTGGTTGATCACTACCAGTAGGTTTGAGTTTATAAATTCATGGATTTTATGGGATACAGTTGAGTACCTTATGATTACTATACCTAGATTACTTGGCTATGTTACTTAGATCTGTTGATGAATAATGAAATATTCTCAGAAACATATATCATAGGCTAAATAAGTCATGGTTGGTGAGGTTTCCCTTTAGGTTAATGAGATCAACATGGTTTATATTTTTTTTGGTGATAACAATTATTACACAAATTCATTGTAAAATTTTATATTCATGGACTAGATTAGAATTAGACACTATTAGTGGTGGCCTACTTTTTTTCACACATGCATTTTTTGGGATTCCTTTTGTTTCCCAAGTAGAGTTCATCAATGGAGGTATTGATAAATGGAAGATCACAACTATGGATGCTTGATTTATTCTTAGGAGGGAGATTTATAGTATAGGACTAAGCAAGTTCTCAGGATTCTCATGGACATGGTTGTTGTGTTGGTATTTATTTTCACTTTTTTTATATGATGATATTTCTGTGTGTATGCAATTATTTATGTCTATCTCATATTTTGTATGGTAATTACATCATCCTTATATAATTTTGTTTACTACTCCATGTTTTATTATTTATGGTGAAACTGATTTAGTTCCACTACCTTATTCCACTTCAACTATATTTATTTGTTATATTTATTTCATTTATTTATAATTTTGTTATACTCTAATAAATGGGGTAAAGTCTCACCCATCATACCACCATACACCCTCGATGCTAGTCGGCATCCCCATGCTTATAGGGATACACACTTTAAGACATGCCTCTTTTAGTTCTGTTATATATGAGTGAATTAGTCTAAGAACATCACACCTATAGAAAATCAAAATAATCATTTTAAATTATAATAAAAAATAATACAATAAATTTATAGAGATAAGTGAAGGAGATTATTGGGTTTTCCCATCCCAAGAGGGGATATATTTTGATTGTCCATAGATGGATAGTTTTAAGGTTATCCCCAATCTTACAGACAGTGTGGTTTGTGTGATGCCAACTAACTCATACACTTCCATCTAAATTTTTTCATGTGTCACTTCATATTAGATGGCCCCATTGATAGAATTAATCATGTACACTACTAGACCAGTATGGTATAACTAGTAATTTAGGGTAGAAGGATAATGTATGGGGTATTTATGACCACAACTATTATATATTTGTCTTCTGGTTTCTTCTCTAATGATTCTTCGTATATATAAGATTAGTCATTTGTTTCATCCTTAGAGACCACTGATAACTCATCTAAATATGAATACAATAGATTATAAGAACAATCTCTAGTATATTATCCTACATTTATATCTACCTCCATATATTCTTCTTATTTCTATTAAAGAGGATTTTAGTGAAGAGAATCTCTCTATGTGATTCATGTTTTTGAATAACCAAATCTGTGGATTCTTCTGGTTCATCCTAGACCAGGATATCTAGTTCTCCCTCTAACTCTTCTCCTAATTTAAACCCTTATCATATAGAATCTTCTTCAAACTCTTGTTGAAGGTCATCAGAATTATCCTCATCTAGATCTTTTTTAGTTGTGGGCTTCCTTCGACATCCCACTCATTCTATGAAAACAAAACCAATGAGTGTCTCATCATTTGGATCATCTTTAATGGATAGTTCTCTGTGAAATTAATCTTCTATTCCATATGCTCTTCAATATTATTGGGTATCCTAAATTATTATTCAATTTCGTCTTCTATTTCCACTCGATTTTCTATAAGGGTGATCAGAAATGTAATTTATTCTGAAATATAAGAACTATTCGTATATAGTTTTCAAATAGAATTTATAAAATAAGAATGGAAGGTGATTATTGTTTCATCAAATATCACATGAAAATCAGTTTGACACTCTTTTTTCGCATAAAACACTGTTAAAAACTATTTTCAATGCCTATAGATTGAGGACCCTCTTATATGCCACCAAAATAGAAATCTTCCAGTCTTTCACCAACCACAGCTAGAATAGACATTAGTTGAGATGAATCTTCTATAACAGAATATGGGAGGTTTGATTGAGAATTAGTATGAATTATTTTTGAATAAAATGAATCTAATTTATGATCATATATCTCTTCTACCTTAGATTGTAATTCATTCTAGTAGGTTAATTCCTATTTAATGTCTAATCATTTGGATGGGGGGATGTAGTGGTCATTCATGTTGTCTTCAAATATGAGTCCTTCAACATAATTTTTATCTTAAAACCCCAAGGAATCTAAAAAAATTTCTTATTCAAAATTAACAACATAATAGGTATCATATTTTAATTTAGTTTCAATAATTTCATAATAAATTGATTTTAAAATTGAAAAACCCCTTTTAATAAGATAAAATAAAATGAATTCATTTTCCAAAAATAAAGGCCACTATAGGAGATGTTTTCAAGTGTAAATAGTGCTAAATTTTCCTCCACTATATGAACTCCATATACCATTACTATTGAGATTAGTAGAGGCTTTGGTTTTGGGTCGTCGTCTAATAGAACTTCTTCCTTCTAATTTTTATCAAGTATCAATATGTACAGTCTCATAAACCCTACATGAAGAAAATATTGATACTATAAGGTCCTTACCTTAAAAATATACATAATATTGACTTATTTCACAATAATACACATAATTAATTTTCATGGATATTTATGGTATAGAGTTTTACAAAAAAATTCCTAACTCTTACACAGCAAACCTATATATTACAAAATGGATACTTCTAATTACTATTTATTTTTCTTGTAATATAAAACATTTGAAATTAAGAATATTTTTTTTTGACAACGATTTAGTGATTTAAAATTTATTATTTATATATTATTACTAATATTTTAACCTTGTGAAATTTATAAAAAAATGGGATGAGAAAAAAAATAACATTAATGTACATAATGCTAAAAAATACTTTCATCTAGTGAAAAAAAATGAAAACCCATAAAATGTTTAACTTTGTCTCAGTATTTCTTAGGTGTATGAAATAAACTATATCCACATGAAAAACACATAAATTTTCTCAAATAAAACCTTTAAAACATATTGCAGTCAAATTGAATCCCATTTAGAGGAGTTAGAGAATTATATTCAGAACCAGTGTGAGAAATAAATAGATCTCTATTATATCTATAAGATAGACATCTCTAGTTATATCCAAACATCATTCCTTTAGAGACATGGTAGATTTCTTAATGCATTGGATACCTATATCAAGATCACTCATCATATAAGAATTATCGGGATCACATATTCCTATAAGCTATATCAAGCTAACCCATTTGTTTAAGTTGTATCAGGTTCGCCATTCATATAAGCTGTATCACGATTACCCATAATCATCTACAATTCTCAAGTACAATATGATGAATAAAATTTTTATTCAATCACTTTTTAATTATAAAACACTTTGAAATCTCTTTTGGACCCATAGAAAAAACACCATTGAATATTGAAAGACCATTTCCTTTTTAAAAAAACAATTTCAAAACTAAAATAACAGGTTAAAATTAAAGAGGGTTAATATTTAAATAAAAAATGGAAGAATATAAGAGAAAAAAAATCAAATAACTATTTTTATGGATGTAAAACCCATTTATTCCATATGCGTTAAAATATAGGATTAATTTTTCCTTTTATAAATAATGTGGTAACATTTCATATAACATAAGTAAAAAAGATTCCTTTTGAAAACATTTTTAAGAAATACAAAATAGAAAAATGGGCTTTATATATAATTTGTTTCATTATAAATATATCCATAAAATATATTTAAAATATTCACATTTAAGAAAAATATTTAGAAAATAAATATTCAATACTTTTAAAATGAGGTATTAAGTTAAAGTACTCCTTACCTCGAGTTTCATTCATCAAATACATACTATATCTTCCTAAATAAGAAAATATATTAATCATTATAGTTATTAAGAACCTTTTTAATTTTTATTTCACCAATAATAATCATTTTATGTACTTTATTAAAAAAAATTATTTATATAATCAGATGAGTTTACATCGGGTATTCTGGGATGTTCAGTTCAAAATTCAGAAACAACGTATGTAGGTTGACTATGGTCAAAGGGTTCATTGTTCCATATTTTATTCAATTTTATTAATGAAATAATCATTATTTATATGCATAAAAAAACAATTTTACACCCATTAATGAATGTTTTATAGGATAAATGAATCACATTGCTTCAAGGAGATGTCAATCTATATATACGCATGAATGAAATTCTCATTTTTCAATGGATTGAACGGTTATAAAAATGATATATCGTATTTCAATAATGATAATAATTCAATTAATATCATACACATATATATATAATAAATCATTAATAATATCCATGAATGGTGGTGATGGAAAATGAAATACATTGCTTCCTGGAGGTGGTAATCTAAATGTACACACATGCGATGTTTTCATTTCACAGAGGTTGAAAATGAAGATTTAAAATGTCAGTAATAGAATAAAAATAAAAAAATTATATGTAAGATATAATTTATATTTTTTAATCATTTTTAAAGAATATTTCAATGATAGGGAAGAAGATATAAACTTGAAATAGGTGAGTTTGGATTTATACCTTTTCCTGAGATAACATCTTTATATTAGACATTAAGACTTATAGGTTATGTCTTTTGGAGAGAAAATGAACTATAATATTTGGGGGTAAATTTTTGGAGAGACATGGGTAGGGATTGGTAGAACCAAAGTACTCAAAATGATTGAAGAAGATAGGATATTATGTTCCCTTTTATAGGTGAGGGGATGTGAACTCAAGGATTTAGTTAAATTATTGAATTGATATAAACAAATTGTCAAGTAAAAATAGAAAAATTATATATATTTGAAATAAATAATTAGTATAAGCCTAAATCCTATCATTAAATAAAATTTACAGAAGTTTAGGTGATGTTTTTACTCTTACTCTTTGTTTTAACGGGTGTTATCATTTTTGATGATTTTCATGTCATCAATGTTTTTTATATTGTAGGAGTCAATAAAGAGAATATAATATAATAAGTGGTAAATAAATATACCATGTATGATATTATCAATAATAACCCACTAACATGGATTAATATTATATTTTTTTGGATTAAATCAGTTCATAAAATATGGTTCATTATAAAATGTCATTACTTTCATTTTTGGAACCATTATTTTAATTTGATATTAATGAAATTAATTTAGTAAATTAATTATAATATAAAACATTCACATGTAAATAATATTTTAAAGGAATCTAAGAATTTCATGTGACACAATTACTCACAAAAAAAATACTTTTATAGTTTTTAAAATTCATTTACATGATTTTTCTACATAATATACAAACATTTTGTTGACGTTTTGTAACTATTTTTGGAAATTATTTCAAAACATAAAATACAAAATAAAATGAAATGATATGAAAATAATTTTTATTTTAAATTAAAATTTATCACCAAACATAACTTCGATTTATCTTCACAAAAAATTAGAGATGTTAAAACAAAGAGAGCAAGATTGTTTAATTCTTTATTAAAATTTACATTAAGTTCACTATCAATGGAAAGTCTAAAAGAACACCACAGTTTTGAACCATTAATGGTAATAATAGAAGCATACATATAAAATATCATAAATACAAGTGTTTTAGATATTTTTAGTCCTTGTCACGTTATTTTTTAACCTTAATTACCATATTTAACATTGTAAAGGTTAAAATTATTTACTACCGTTACAATTCATAATGTATGAAAAAAGTTAACTATTTTTATGATTTGGAGATCCTAATTCTAAATTTTTAATCTATTTTTAAGGATTCAATTTCTATTAGTGTTAGAAATTAATTTATGATTAAAAAACAAAATGCATGAAAAATTTTCCCATAAAAATGTGTTCTTAATCCAAAAAGTAAACTAATTCCAAAATTAAGAATAGTGATGATTCCTATGGAAATAATTGGATTATTTATTATTAATGTATTTTAATTTTAATTTTAGAAAAATATTTTATTTTAAAATACATTATTTTTTCAAAACAAAAAATAGTTTCACAAAACAAATTGTATTTTTTCACTATTAACTTAAAATCCCAAAATTTTTCCCTAATGTAACATTGATGTGCTAATTCCAAAAATTAATTTAATTTTTTATAATTAAAATATCAAAATATTAAAAATAATATTTAAATAAAAGCTTATAAAAAAATAAAAACAATTTAATAAGAATTAAACGATTTCCCTTTTGAATGGAAATTTGAATAATATTCCATTAATGATTTTTTTGTAAATTTAAATTAATGAATTTCAATATGGAATTAAATTGATTGATTATTTCACCTAGGTTATTAAATTTTACCCCTATTAGCACCGAAATCCTAATAATTTTATTCATTATATACACAAGTGGGGGTATTTTTCCTTTAAAGTATTTTTGGATTCCCTAGTTACTTTGTCAACCATAAGGTTTCTCCACAAAACAACAACTTGATGAATTACTTTATTCCATGATAATTTATCTATATAGTAAAGATTATATTATGAATTTTCCTCAAAATAAAATTTTCCTTCCAAATGAACTACTTTAGGGCTCAAAAGATGAGATGCAATCAAAATATATTTTAAGAACAATTATAAAAGAAATAAATCATGTACCTACGATAAACTCAAAGGAAAATAGACATGGTGGAAAAATAATATAACATTCTAGAAGGTTTAATATGGTCCAATGAACTAAACATATAACTTTATTTTATATGGAAAAGTATTACACCTTTCCAAGTACATAATTTAAGATAAACATGATCAACTACCTCGAAAGAAAGTTCATTTTTCTAATTAATCACATAAATTTTCTTTCTACTTTGAGCCATCCACATATGTTGCATAATCAGTTTCACATTATTAACCATTACATTAACCAAATTGTTTCCCAATAACATATTTTTCATACTTCATCAGATCATGATATAGTCTGAATCCTTAATCTTTATAAGTCATAAAAATTTGTCATGTGCATACTATAATCGAAATTTTGGTTATAAGAAAATTAGACAAATGAATGAATTTGATCCCAAATTAAATGGTACTAAATTGAATAAGCACGAATCATGTCATAAATAGTCTGAATTGTTCACTAAAATTGTCAATATGATTGCGGATGAAAAATCTAAATGAATTTAATTTAGTACTGAATGACTTCTATAGGACTTTTAATAAATATAAAGCATACATGGGATCACTATAAGATATAACGGACAAATAGAAAACATGTAACCTAATTTTATCCTTTATGTACATCCCAAAAGATTATAAAAACATATAGTATCATGAATACAAATGTAATGTGCATATTTAGTTACATGATCAATAATAACCCTTTCATTATTACCATTATATGATATTGGTAATCCAACAAAAACAATTCGTGACTATATTTTCAAATTTTCACTATGACACTATGATTAGAAACTACATTAGGATTATATTAATTGCCAATATATATAATATTGATGTTCTTTATTAGTAATAAACACCATTTTAGTGTATTTTACACTTTGATCATTATTTTATATTATAATTGTAATTACTTCTTAAAATGCACTATTACAGGGTACATTTTTTTTATCATAATTTAAATTAAAAATGATCTTTATTTTTTTATCATATTTAATTTTCAAGTTTCTCATTACATTGGTAAAAATTCATATTTATTGAGTACTTGAAGAGTTTTATTTGAAAACCACCAAAGTTGTCCTAGATCCAACAATATTGTGGGTGAAGTAAACTGGAAAACAGCCCAATACCACTACTGTATCGACCAATTGCCAAGCCCAATAATTCATATAATTGAACTGAAGTTAAAGGAAATCAAGGGGAATATTTAATTCAATAGTGTACAAAGATAATTAGGATGTTTGAATGGTTTTCCAGGCTGCCCAAGTTGGAGATAAAAATCTGGGCAATATTCTACAGCCCAAAAAATCTGCCCACCAATTTGAAAATATCTAAAAAAACCAAATTCCATTTTTGAAGAAGATTACATGTCGTTATGATAAATTCAGAGAACTATTTTATTTTTTATGGACCCCTCTAATTTGTTCATCCAGAAGGACATTTAGACACCTTTGATTGGTGGAAGAAAGCTGGATGCCACTCCGGGTCAATGATAAAGAAGTCCAATCACCCTTAATTTCCCCCACCGTAGGCCTACCATAATAAAGTATGATACTTTGTACTATTGGGAGCTCAACCCAAGCCTCCTAAAATGAAATATTAAAGTAGTGGTCATGGAAATTGTTTTCATCATTGAGCTTTGTTTTCATTATAATGTTATTTTTCCAATTTGTATTTGTAACATTCTTCTTTCTCATGTTAGATATTAGAATCACCGTTAGTTATTAATAAAATTTCTTCCATTACACTGATTATATTATTCCCTATATCCCAGTGAGACTATTAACTTAAGGTTTTAATTTATTCACACTATACCTTGTGATATTCTTTACACAATGATGGAGTGATCGTTATTTTATTGTTTTTACATATTCCATTTCGCCATTATGAGTCTACATTCTACTTTCATTGAGAACGTATCATCAATAGAGCGATAAATTATTAATGGAATGATCCAAGGGAGAATAAAGGGGATATATTAGATGTTATTTTCTCAATCTCAAAATGATATTGATTTATTTTACTTGAGTTTATTTTAATCAAGGATTTTCTTTCTTCCTCTATCTTATTGAATTTTATCACGCCACTTTTATGTGCTAAAAAGATATTTTATCTTAGAGTGATCATGAAAATGATCCTACAATTTTATAGGTGATTAGTATGTGTTTTTGAAGGTGTTTGACCAGTAAGTGAATACTTTACTGTGAATTCTTTAAATGAATCCTTTTGGAGTTAATGAAATTGAAATTATTAAAAAAAATTGAATTCTTCCAACCCACCCCAAGTGATAACCTAGGATCAAATCATTCTTTAAATTTTATCTCACTTATGTTACTTAGTGTTCATTAAAACCCATCTTAAATCATCCTAAGATGGCCAATTCATATCCAATTACATTACATAGAATGTACATGTCTATAGGTTACTTCCTAGGTATCTGAAGATTCGACAACCCAAGCTACACTACAAGTAACTTCTTAAACCTAAAATCATGGGTAAATTTGGGTGAGACCACACTAGAAGTGGTTGATTCACCCCTTTCAGTAATTTTCATTAGGCCTTAACATGTGGATAATAAATAAATTTCATGTTAAACTATATAATATATTTCTTTATCTCATCCCACCATTAATACACTAGAAGGTATCTATACATCATAATAATATTGGGATGAATAAAAAGTGAGAGTGGTGATATTTACTCAATAAGTCCCTTTTCAATTAGGAGACAACCAACACACTCAACAATTCCCAAAATCTCAATACATATAACTTTTCAATGTTAAATTTATTTAACTTTTCGTTACTTACATGTTCCACCATTCCTTATAAATCATGGTATTTATTTTGAGCTTACTTATTTCTCTCTAAAAATGTCAACATAACAAATACCTAAAACTAAATATATAATGTTTTTGCATACATAATTTCTATTTAATCAACAATTAAATAATTTATCAAATTATCATGTTCCAAACATATCATGGTAATTGATACATTATCTTTTTCACTCGAATCATCGACTACATAGTTTTATTTTATAGAATGATAATTAATCATTAAATTATAATTCTTAATCAGTTTCAGCCATATTTGCATCCTCATATTCAACTCATTATAAGTGAATATATAATTAAAACATTTATGATTAGTATATATTCTAATCGTTAATATGTATAGGTGATTCCTTCAAATTTTTAAGCAGAAACCACACCAGTTAAGTCTAGATCATGTATAAAATAATTTAACTGATGAGGATTAAGTAACCATAATGAATAAGAAATTTCCAAATCATTCTATATTAGAACAGAGCCATGTATTTTAAATAAGGATTAAATGTATATGAAAAACACACCATTTATTGTAGGTTTATAAAAAACTATATCAGTCACTAGGATTCTTTTTAGTTCATAGATAAAATAATCACATTCAATCATATAAATGAAATTAACTACTTTTCCAGTTAACATTGTTAGTGGTCAGTATAACCACGGAAACATTTTCAACAAACCAAAAATAGTCACCTACTAATATAAGAAAAAAATGACTCTATATGGTATATTTAGGTCTTGGTCATTCCCAGACAACTTTAGTTTTAAAAGGATCAATAGTTATTCCCTGTTTAGAAATAATATGCCCAAAAAACAAATTTATTTCTACCAGAAGTCAATTACTAAATTTTCAATATTTTTTATATTATTTTAATATTTTAAAAACAATCCTTAGGTGTTTTTAATGTTCCTATGTAATTTTATAATATACCAATATATAATCAATAAACACAACTAGAAACGTATATAAATAGTGATTGAACATTATATTCATCAGATCCATTAATGTATCTAGTTTATTAGAAAACTCGAATGACATAACTTCTAACTTATAATCCCTATATCTATTATATAATGTTTTATTTGGAATATATTTATCCTTCACCATCAATTGAAGGTACCTTGACATGAGACCAATCTCTGGAAAATACCGTTCTCTCAATAGCTATTAAAAAAAATCGATATTATAAAAAAGATTTTTTTTTCTAATTATAATATTATTATGGAATTTATAATAAATTTATATACTCATAAAAATATTATGATTTTAAAAAAAATTAATCATGATCACCACTTGGTGAAGTGATCTGATAAATGAACCCTTTATCTATAAATTCTTATAAAATACAATTTAAATTCCAAAAGATCTAATTGAGCCATTCAATAAGCGTATTTTGAAATTGGATATGTAAAAGGTTATAAAAAAATAATAAACACAATATACTCCTCATGAACAACACTAGGAAAAAATTATGAAATGATTCAATATAATCATTAACTATAGGAACATCATTATTCTGAAACTTTTCATTCATAATAACAATATGATATGGGAAAATTTCACTCTCATATCTAATAAATTTCTCAATTTATTGATATGATATCAAAGGTATGATATAATTTAACAAAACATTTTAGGATATATAATATATATTCGTATGATAAAATAAAATCCATTCTATACCAAAAATAATAACAATATATGTTTTTGGTAGTTCAATAATATATTCATGAAATACCATCAAAATAATTACGATATGATTATTCCAATAAATAATTGTTAAATTAACAATTTATCCTGATATTTTACTAAAAATATATATCTTCATTTCATGATTTGATAATGCAATATTAATTTTAGAATTCTTAGAAATGAATGAATGTGAAGATCCAAAGTTAAATAAGGAATTTTCATAATTTGAATAAATGAGTAATGTACCTATAACAGCTTCATTAGATGGAAAAACACCAACCATAGTAATATAAAAAAAATTCAAAACCACATTCTATTTATATTGATGATTTCACCCTGATAAACATAATTAATACATTCTTTAGCATAATTCCCAAACTCATTACAATAAAAAAATATCACTATTGGTTGAATATTTGATACCCCATTCTTGGATTTATTATGACAATTTTATTTATAATCAACATCTTTATTCCAAAAATTTACAGATAGGTATCACTTTCTAGATCCTGTAAGACATTTCCTAATATGATTTTCACTACACTTGTAAAATAATGGGGGTTTAGCTCCGTATTTTATTGCTCACTTGTAATCCCTTTCATTGAACCATGGCCATTTCATACTAATATCAGCATGAGGGACATAATTTCCATCAAAATAAATCTCAAACTTCACATCACAATGAACAAAATGATCATAAATGGTAAATTATCATGACTCTATAAATATTTATAAATATGTCTTCAATCCCATGTAAAATAAAATAATTTTACTAGAATGGTCTCAAATAAATTTTATAATATACCTAAACAATATTGTGATTTTTTCTTCATATTCAGTTAATCAGTATTTATAATTAATAAAAAAAATCTTTATACTATGCTTAATAGCCTTATGTAAATATTTGTATAGAAAAATATTCTTAAATGTAACTCATTCCATAACATCATTCCCTTCTCTCTATTTGTTACCCATATCTAATGACTACCATCGATCACACTCACCTTAAAAATGAGAAATGGAATTAGTATAATTTTGAAGTATTAAACGTCTCATTACTCCAAATGTCTTTCCAAATCAATGATCTATTATTAGGATACCACAGAATCTAAATTTTCATAGAAAATTGATGGGTTATTTTTCATAAAATGATAAAGTAAAAACATGTGATGTTTTGGTGAAAATGGTTTCTGTATAACATGAATGAAACCAAAATTTATAACCTATGGAAAATTGATCCATAATAGAAAAAAATTGATCTGTTCCAATTCAAACTATTCCCAGATGTTAATTTGGACAGACAATGTCTAATTGATTCCTTGCTACATTATCTTCCCCATATTCTCCATGGGAAAAAAATCTAAAAATAAAATGATTAGATGATTTGACATAGTATTATTTAAATATTTTATAATTTAAAATTACCTATAAATTATCATCTCCCACAGAAATTCTATTAACATTATCTTTACCTATACAATTTTACAATCCTTTCCAATGACATCAACTATAAGGACATATCCTTATAACATAAAATAATTTAAATCTTTTAGTAAATAATTCAATACATGAATTTTTCATGAACATTATGATTTAGTGTTTAATATAATTTAGACATAACTCTTTTATAAAAAAAACCCATATATTATAAGGTAGAAACTTCTTCTCGGTATCCATTTTTCAAAAATGATAAAAACATAAAATGAAACAATTTTTTTTATGAAATATCTTCATGAATTTCAAACTAACTTCTTTATTATTACTCACCCATAAACACTAATTTTTTTTAAATAATGTGGAATTAACCTAAAAAACTCAACAATGGATATAAAAGTATGAAATTCATTAACATAGTAGAGAACATAAAACCCTATAAAATGATTACCTTAATATTTTAATTATTTTATTATATAAAATAAATCATACCCACTTGAAAAACACACACTTTTTTCTCGAATAAAAACATTAAAATTTATTACAAGTAAATAAAAACCCTTTTAGGTAACTTAGACCATTATATTCATAATTCAGGGCAATAATAACATGATCCCCATTAAATCAAAAGGATAAACCTTCATTTTTATCAGCATACTTCATTAATTTGATGATAAAGAACATTACCCAATTAATTTTAATTATATATCCTCCTCACCTATCATAAAAGTTGCATCGATCTCACCTCATCCTATAAACTATATCGAGCTCACACATTCATATATGTTATATCAGGATAGCCTCTTTCATTATGTTTTATTGAGATCATTCATCATCCATTATAATTATCATGTAAAATATAATTAATAAAACATTTAATTCTTTCATAATTTCATCATAAAACCCAAAAAAACCCTTTTTAAACCATATGGAAAAAACATTCCAATATCAAAATTATATTGCCAATATAGAAAACCATTTTCAAAGATAATATCTGAAATCAAAGGGAATTATTATTTTTCAATTAATAAAACATATGTGATTATAAATGGAAAAAATCGTAAAATAATTATTACGGTGGATGAAATATCTTTTATTATCATATACATTGAAATAGAACATTTCTCTTCCATTTTGTAATGATATTTAAAGTCGTACATAAACAATATATAAATATAATTCTTCTGAAATTATTTTTTTGAAGTTAAAGAAACATAAAAAATTCCTCTATAAATAATTTATGTGCTTATAAATACATAAAAAACAATTCGAGTAATATGGACATGGAATCAAAATATTTAAAAAATAAATCACTAAAATATTTAAATTTAGGTTTTATGTTAAAGTGTTTATTAACTCAAGTCAAAATCATTACGTATGTTATTTATATTCAAAAAAATAAAATTAAGTTAATTATTTGATTTAATACTAAAAATTTCATGTTTCATTATTTACTAGTCGACATTTTATTTCATTTACATCCATGTTATATTTAGTTACATAATCATTTAAGTTTACATCAGATTTTTCGGGGACATTTAGTTGATAATTACTAAAGAACTTCTATACGATCACCGTGGTCAAAAGGTTTATTAATAACAATATTTATAATCATAATCATGGAATAATAATTATTTTTATAAATTAAATATTTATAAACATCCAAGAATGGAATACTAGAGAAACTAATCACATAGCCTCATAGAGGTAGTAATCCACATATATGAAAGAACTATGTTTTCACATTCCAACGAATGGAAGGGTAAGATAAAATATGATATATTACCATTTAAAAATAAAAATAATATCATTAATATCATATATATATATATATATATTATCAATTATTAGAAATATCCATGAGTGATTCAGATAAAGAACAACAAACATAACTTCGTGGAGGGTGTAATATATACGTACGCACGACCAATTTTTTCATTTTCTATAGTATAGAAAAGGAAATGGAAAAGGTTTGTAAAATAAAAATAATAAAATTTTACTACATTTAAGTTACTAATTTTATTATTTCAGCATGGTTAGTGAAAAATTTATGGATTTAGAAGATGAAATAAACTTGAAATATGTCGGTTATCATTTAACCCTTCTCTATAGGTAACTTCATTGGACAAAAAATTAATCCTTCTAGGGTTGGTAATTTATTGAGACCAATGATTATAGGTTGTTTGGAGTGAATTTGGGGAGATAATTGGGTTGGAATATTCTGAAATAGAGAGCTGAATAGTTGTGAGAGAAAGTGGAGAGGAGGATCCCTTTTAGAAGTGAGGGGTGGGGTACTCTTTGAGTTACGTAAAGTATTAAATTAATATAAATTAATTTTAATTGAAAATTGGAAAAATATTTATATATTTATAATAATATAGGATTATGAGTCAATATTAGACCAAAAAATTAAATTTGGAAAAGATTAAGTGATATTATCACCCTTATCTCTTTGTTTTAACCCCCATTAACACTTTTGATGATTATTGTGGAATCAATGTTTTTTACACTAAGGAGTCATTAGAGTTACTATGAAAGGAAAATATGCCCATAAATAGATAATTTTTGATATTATAAAACACAACCCACTCACATTATTTAAGATAATAATTTAATTAATTTCAAATAACTCAATAATATATTGTTTCTTATAAAATATCATTAATGTCATTTTGAAATATTCATTTAATTTGACATTAATGACATCAATATAGTAATGGAATTAAAATAAAAACCTTTTTCACATCCATACCATGTTATATCTATCTATAAAACTTTTCAGACACTACAAATATCTCAAAAAATATTACTTTAATATATTTTTTTAGAATCATTATATTTAGTTATCTACTGTATGCACAAGCACTATGTCAAAAATGCGTAAAAATTTAAAGTTGTTATTTTATAATTATAAATTAATAGAAAATCAGCATGATAAATAATAATTTCAATCTATAATAACCATTTATAAATGATCATAACCACTCTTTAGCCATATAAAAAAAATTAGCGATGTTAAAATAGAGTGACATTTTTATTTTAATATGTATATAAATTATATTTAGGACATTATCAATGAAAAGTGGTAAAATATTTCCACATTTTAGAAAGATTTATGTTTATAGATGAAAAAATAATTTCTAATAAATAATAGAAAAGTGTTAAAAATATTTTTAGGCCTTAACAAATTATTTTTTAACCTTATGTATCCAATTTATCCTTACCGAGGTCACAATTATTTACAATAGTTACATTTCATAATGTCCAAAATTTAAAAGTGCCAACTTACAAAAATTCGAACACATGATTCAAACTATAGAATTCATTTTTCGAGACTCAATTTTATGAATAGGAATAAATTTATTTGAAAAGAATATTTAAAAAGCAACAGAGAACTATTTTCAGAAAAAATTCATATTTAAGCCAAAAAATGACCTTTTTTCAAAATAAAGAATAATTTTGGTTTATATTAAATTATTTATCTTAAATAAAATTAAAGTATTTTTATTTTACATTATGATAAAATGAGATTTTTTAATTATTTTATTTAATGAAAAGAAATTATTGTTTTATAAAATCATCGGTATTTTTTACTATTCCCAAAAAATAAATATTTTCATAAAACCTCAAAAAGTAACCCTAATATTACTTTGATATGATGATTTAAAAAATGTTGTTCTTTTTTCAAATTAAAATACTTTAAAATTATTAATTAATGTTTTATATAAAATGTTATGATACATGAAAACAAATTTAATGAGAATTAAACTATTTCCTTTCAGATTGAATTATTTTAAATATTATTATAATGGATATAACTATATAAAATATAATTATTGAATATAAATAAGGCTTGAAATTTTTATTTATTTTACCTAGGTTTTAATAGAAATAACTTGTGGAGTCTCCCTCCAACAATCAAAATACCCCTAAAAGTCATGGTTTAAAGATGAAGTTGTTTATATTATAGTTTTCATAGATCATTATTACCCTAAATGACTTAAAAATCAAGGTTTAGTTTAAATAATTGCCCAGTTAATTCTAAAAATAAAAGTAAATATCATTCTATTTTATTAAGTAGTGAAAATGACCTAGAAAACATTGAATAATTGCAAAAGGAGGTTGAATGTAAAAGTAAACAATATTGAGAAAATGTAGAATATGTCCCAAAAATAGTATCTAAAAAGAAAAACTTGTTTAGATTCACCAAGTTGAAACTATCATGGAAAATGGAATGATTAAAGACCCACAATAGACCCAAATTTGTTACCTACAATGTTAATACCACCCATAAAAATCCATGAATAATTACTATAATAAATGATCATAGAATTATTAGGAATAGTGGAGATCAACATCCCATTACTAGAAACCATCAAATAAATCCCAATGTATGAAAGAATTATTTATGAAATTATCCTATAAAAGAGAAAACGTCAAGGGGAATAAAAAATAAATTTATTTAGAAATATTACTAACATTGTTAACCAATAATTACCTACCAAATTCTAGGATCCATATACTTTCACAAAAGCTTACACCATAAGAGAACATAGTTTTTCAAAAGAATTGTGTGATTTGGGAGGAAAAATTAATGTAACACCTGGGTCAGATTATTCTTCCCTATAGATATTAGATCTCAAATTCACATGTGTGTTTATACAGCATGCTAACCAAACCACTGCTGACCCAATTGTATTCCTATATTTTTTTACGGTAATTTGATTATTTTCCCTACTTACTTTTATATTCAGAATTTGTATGAAGAGAGAGGTAAAGTTCATTCCCCTATCATTCAAGGTTTTCTGATTTTTATGATACAAAATACCATAAATTTTTTTAGGAATAAACAATATCAATGGACATTGGAGAATAGAATATGATATTTAAAATTCTAGATTCAATGAAATATTCCCATTACGATCAATATTTGTTTGCATTGATCCACTTATAATTGCCTTGATATTTTATTAAAATAATATAAATTTTATTATATAATTTTATTATTTAAATATTTTTAATCATAATATATTTTTGATGAATTATTTATTGAAAAAAAATATCATCATGAAGAAGTTGTGGTTGTTGAGGAAATTTATTTTGATGAAATTTATTTTGAAGATTTACTCGAAACTATTACTCACACTTAAAACATGCATGTATTGTTTGTGAATTAAAAAATAATTTGAAATTATCCTAAAATTAAATTTAAACTACCACCCTCAAAGATAAATTAATTTTTTATTGAAAAATAAAAAAATCCCATTATAATTTCAAAAAATATAATACCCACTAAAAAGTACCAACTTTTATAAATTCAAAAAACAAAATCTGCTTTAGGATATTTCTTATGGGGAATTCCATGGATTATCCACTGCACTAATATGCACAATATATTTTTATAGTTTTAATCTAAACTAATAAAAATTACCTAAATAAATCTCAAGTCGACTCTTATAAATTTTATAAAGAATAAGTTGATAAATATTTAGGAGATGTAATTATATACAATAATTTATACTCCCAATGGGTGAGTCACATTAAAATTATACCCAAGATAATTTTATTCACAATAGTTCAAAATAAAAATAATGTGTTTTTTCCCACTTGGATCTAGAGAAGTGGAATATTTTACATTGATTGGAGAAAATTGAATCATGTGACGTAAAAAGTGCACTTCCCCTTTCCCTTTGTAGACCAAATGTCAGAGAGGATAGTTGGGAGGGATCACTAATATTTTATTGGTGGTTTTTTGAGATACATTCAGGTAATAATTGATCTAGAAGATAACCAAAAAACCACATTCACTTATCCCATTTCAAAAATATATTTGATAAGGATACCCTTTAGATTATGAAATTCCTTATGGTACATTTCAGTTATATATAGGAAAATTATTTTCATACTCTATTGCGAGCTTCATGGAGGCATTCCAGGATTATTTTATTACTATAGTTCATGCTTTGTAACCTAACTTATAAGACTTCAAATTTTTTAAAAAATATTCATTGAGATATGTTTTTATTCATATATTCAATGTAAACACCCTCAATAAATTCAATATTAAAATTATCCCCCTTTTTTAAAAAACTCAAACATATTATTCACATAAGAATGAATAGTATTTCTGAAATAATTCTCCCCAACATTAGATTCCTATAATGATGAAAAATAGTTAGTGACTGTGTTACCCCATTTGAAAAAAATCTAATGTAATGTGGGGGTATCCTAATTTTTTTTCTATGAAAGGGATATGATAAATTTATAGTTTCATCCACATTGCCTCAAATATTTCCCTTAAAATATTTTTTATCAATACATATTCAATTTGATTTTTATTGGAATATATTATTATTTGACCTCTCCAAAAGACACATTTTATTTGATAAAATTATATCTTATATGAATATTTTTTGGTCTTGAATGTTGTATCATATTTTTTTAAAGGACAATCAAAAAAATTCATTGGAAATTTTCAATAGATTATCAACTTCTACATTCAATTATTCGAGTTGAGCCTTCATACATATCATTTCAGTACATTCAAGTATTGTATGAATATATTCTATTCTAGTTGTACATATGGACATCGAGCTATATTAATTACTATATCAACATGAAAATTTGTCACCCATGAAATTTATTATCCACAAGTTCACTTATAATCATCTGAGTCTCTTGACTAATCAGCATCTATAAACATATCAACTTCAACATGCTTCCTATTTTGAACCTCAAGCTAATGTTTAGTGTTTCTTTAACATATATCCAAATTCTCATGCAAACCACTATGTTAGATTCCATAGAATCACAATGATATCTGACACATAAATGTGAAGAAAACACATTGTATATTTGAGATTCAATAAGATAGAGTAAACATACAACAATCCATTATACGTAAATCTAGTTTAACATTTTTCCTAATTCATATTTACTCAACATTATACCTACATCAATATGTTAGTAAAATAAATTTTACTCATCCATACCTAATTTTCTTAATAATTAATTGAAAATTATTTCTTGTGAATGAATGATATAGCTTTAATTTTTATTTATTTTTATCTTGAGAAATAATTTCATTTCTCCAAGCTAGACATCTCAATGAACCTCATCACATATTCTAACAATTCTTCACATGTATAATCTTTTTTCTATGAAAATATTATTTTATTAACATAAAAAAACAAATTCTAGAAATTTTTACCTGTACAATAACATTTATATCAACTTTTTCTCTAGAAAATTTTAATGTTCATATGAAATTATATTATTTTTAATTATAGGTTTGATTATACTACTTCAACACATACTAGTATTTTTTAGATTCCAGTATTTTGTTATTATTTTTTACTGTTTAATCTTTATAGTTAGTTAATATAATTTTTTCCCTCAAGTTCTCAATTTAAAATATTAACTCAATAATCTTCGGAGAGAGTTTTTATCTTTTATTTTCTATATTTTCATTTAAAATTAGGATATTTTCAAGTGTTGTAACGTGAGTGAATATTTCTTAAAAAAATAATAAATTCAAGAAATAAATACTCGTATTATACAATCATGGATTTATTTCTTAAAACCTCTCCCATTTTATTCAAATTATTTCGAAATGACTCTTTAGTTCCATTTTCATCCTTATGTTATGGTATTTGAAAAAGTTTTTAAGTATGATTATTTTAATCCAGTCTAACCCTTCCTTCATAGCTTCCAAAAAATCTTTTTTTTCAATATCATATGACAATGATATTTGATCTATTTAAGAAATGAGTGATATTTGATTTCATATTGTTAGATTTATAATTATCTGAACTTAAACACAACTTATTCTAATATTATTGGTCAATTTAACCTATTTTTCTATATTCCCAAATTTATATTTTTTTCATTGGTATCTTGCTCGTCACTAGAATCTTTATAATACAATTTATTTAACTTATATAGACTTATTTTATCTTTCTCTTAATTTCTTTAGAAAGGTTGTAATATTCCTTCAGTTATAGTCTCCTAATAACCATTTCCTTCACCTATTTTATTGGAATTATTTTCAATAACATTAAAATCACATGATTAAACAATTTTTTGTGATCATTTACTTAATCACTTGTACCATATTTTATTAGTTTTATACAACAAGAATATTCCTTCTTAATCCATTTTATCAAATATTCCTATGTATATATTCTTAATCATCATCAATAAGGGACTCTAAAATACAATTATATATTTGAAAATATTCCTCTTTATAGAACAAATATCATAGGGATTTTTTTATATATAGGAAAAATTTGTTTTTTAACATGTATTTATAGACAAATGTTTTCCCTCAAAAATTGTTTTAAGAGTTTTGGCTAAAACAATTATATCTCATCCCAATTCAACTAAGCTTTGGTTCATTCAATATTTTACTATGTTATATTACAATGAAAGGAGAACTATATTGATTCATAATATCATGCTTTAACAAATATGAATTAAAAGTGTTACATGTGAACTTATTTCTAATGTTTTTTTAGTTTTATTATATATACACCTTATTCAATCTCAAACCCATTCTGATATATCTTTTATATCTCTACAGATTTTGATTTTTTGTTTCAAAAACATTACCCAATTCATATTTATAATTTAATTAATTATTTTTTTGAAATAAAAATCACATTTGATGGTCTTATGGACTATTGGTCCATAGAGATCAATGTAAATGAGATCACGAGATTTAGTAGACTAAATCTTTACTTTGTGATCAGTTTTTATCATTATTCATTTTCAATATGTTATAATAATAATATCTATTTCTTTATAAATTTGATTAAGACCTATCAAAACTTTTTTTTATATTTTACACATATTAACTTTACCAAGATTCCCATGTCTTATATTACACAATTATTTTTCCTCTTTAGCACTCAAATAACAACAGTTTCTTGGATCATCGGTTTGGAACAAAACTCTTCTAGTTATATCTCCCATGGCAACAATATTTCCATATTATAAATATTTTCTTTTGAAATAAACTCTTTTGAAGATAAATTTATTCATACCATATCAAATCTTGCTGATCCTTATTAAATTGTGTTTAAGTCTACAACAAAATACAACAATTTTAGACTTCATCTTTTATAATTCAATTTCAATTGTTCCAATTCATTTTATTTTTGGGAGAATATTTATTCCAAATTTTAAAGAATCATACATCATCTTAAAATATTTATTTTATAATTTTCATATCCCCTGTCATATGAGAAGAGCTCCAAATCTCAATAATCCAAGGGTTCCCCTTTTTTTCTATATCATAGCACAAACTCAGTTAACAATGAATTTATTTTAAACATCCCATTACCATGTTTCTTCCCATTCCTGAGGATATGATCTTGTATGAGTAGATTATCCAACACTCCTCTAAATAATGAAAATATTGATCACACCATATATTCAACTCATAAAGGAATTCTAATCTATTTTTATTAAATCTATATAACATCCAAACATTATTTATTAACATAAATTTTTTACTTCTGAACATTATTATTTTTATTCTCAGAATTTATCATCCTTTTGGTATTACTCCACTTTGAATCATGTTTTTCTTAATGAGGGTACACGTTATACTTATTGATATATTCTTTATTCCAAAATACTCCATAACATGAAAAATTTACATTGAGTCTTTGTCTACCACAATGATATGAATGTTGATTGAAATATTGTCATTATGGTTTATCAAAATTTTTAGCTTCCTTATCCCTTAATTGTGAAATATTATTCTATTGGATGTGGTTGAATAATTATTATAGACATTTAAAATACAAAAATTATTTACTCATCTTTTTAATTCAAGCACTCTATTCCCTTATCATTAAAAATTCATGGTTAGTTAAAACAATCATAGCAACATTTTATTATGATGTTGAGTTTAATTTTTTTTAAATTAATTTTCCTAAAAATTATTAATGATTTGTGTTCTACTTAATTTTATTTAAAAAATTATTTTTTCACACTTTTTAGGGATATTTCATCTCTCATACATCTCGATTGAGTATTTACCAACTATACTTCATTCAAGAAAAGTTTCACACACATTTGTTTTAACATATTTTCTTACTCTACATCTTTGTGTTTGAGAGGTTTCATTTCCTCAATATATAATTCATCAAATTTAATGTAATCTTCATTTATATTATTTTACTAAGCATTCAATATTATTTCTTGAGTTTTCTATTTTAATTAATGCAAGTTTCATGTTTTGATATTAGAGCATATTATCTATATGCTTCTTCACATTTTAATTCCCCAATAATATAATTTTCTTCATGTTTCTTGGAAATATCCATCGATTTAATATATTTTTTAAAAGAATTTATACGATGAATTATGAGCAGTTGAGTGATTCTTATCATTTTTATAAATGATTCTATATATTCTTTTTCTAGAATAACTTCTTTTTCTCTACATGAATTATTTTCTAAATTTAAAAGTTTTACACCACCTCTTATTTAGGAGCATATTATTTCATTTGTCTTATTTAAACTCATTCCCATTATTTCATGGGGTGTTAGAGGAAAAGGGGATAATTTATTCTCACGACACATTTTTAGGATCTTTTCCGCTATACTTTCATTGACATTGTCTTTGTTTTTTACATAAAATCCATCACTTTTGAATATTATACTTTAGTTGTAGATTCATAATCTAGTATGTTGGGGAACACTTTTTAGTTCAATATATTGATTTTTTTTAGATTACAAATAAATTGAAACCATCACATTCATCTGAATGATTAGAGTTTTCTATAATTCATAAGTTATGAAAATATTGTGAATATAATTGAAAAAAATAGATTATCTATTCTAAATACATTAGATTTTGGGAACAAATCTATCAAGAAATATTCGCATCAATTTTTTATTAATGATTGAATCTAAAACCTTTCTCCAAACTCTCTAATGTTACTAACTATTTCATCTACCCATATCAAATATTCATTAATTGTCTCTATAAATTTATTTCACTATATTTATTGATTAAATTAATTAAATTTAACAATAATACATTAAATTTGTTATATCTTTATTTAGTTTTTTATAGACCCATTACCATTATATAAACATTTTTTAAAAATATACGAATTTTATTTTCAGCCTTGAAAATATATTCTATATTCCTCTTATCAGAAAAATTTGTGGGTGAATCATTTACTCTAGGTAGAAATATAATGGTTTTTTCATCAACTACTTGCTAAAATTTACATTTTTATTCTTCATGGGAATAACCCCTTTTAAGGTTATGGGGGAACAAACAAAAAAACTCAAAAAAATTCTAACCATATAAAAAACCCATAGAACATTCACTAAACTTTTAATATATAAGGGTACTTACGTATCCAATCAATATTTTTGATGGAAAGGTGAGAATTTCAGCACATGTTATCATTGTAAATATATTATAAGATGTTTTGAACCACTGAATATTTATCCAAATGAAAAGTCTAGTGGAAAAAATTTATAAATAAAACATCAATTTATTAGATGTTCTATCTGACCAGTTCACTATTGAGGCCCTTGAGATCCATAGTATTCTTTATTTTATCTAAATTCTATATTAAATAATCTATGATGAAAAACTAAATTCTTACACACATGCATTTGCAAATTTATAATATTCTAATTTCATTTATTTATTGAAATATTTTTGAAATTAAAATCCTTCACTAACATTGTCCACCAATTCTGAAGGGAATTGCTTTGGTTTTTCATCAGGTTCTTGATCTACTTCCTTATACCCCCACACCAAAATTACCATGGGAATAATTAGAATATGATGCTTGATAGTTGATAAGTTCCTCATTGGTATTATATTTTTTTAGTAATCCACATGCCAATTGTGTTTTCATTCTATATTGACTGTGTAATTTGACAAATAAACCTTTTATTTTCTAATCACATGATTCTCTATGAAAAAATTCTTCCATGTGTACCTATTCAGAATATTCTAACATTGTCTATGATATACCATCACATCCACTATTTACACCAATGAAATCCTCCTTTTCCCTTTATTTTGAATCTTTAAATTCTTTTATATTTTATGAACCTATAGAATACACATGTTTCTTATTCATATTCGTCATAAAATTTTCTCACTACTCATTATTCTTCTCTAGGGATGAATCCTTCAACACTGGGAAATGATTTCTGGTCTCAAAGCTATAGAGTTCTCCCTATTTAATGTGTTGGTAGATAACATGTATGCTTCTAGGGATTTTTTCAGTCAACAAATTCCACATAATTATATGTTCATAATGTAATAAATAAAAAAATCGAAACCAAAGGCTCATAATCCTTCCTACATAGCTTATCATTAACACTCATAGGTTGATGGATTCTACAACGAATTATATTCATTAAATTATTTGGATCAGCCACTATAGAATCTTGACTAGCCACTACATTTCAGAAAGAGTTTATTTTAATGGTTCTAAGGTATTTCATAGTTTCATTATCATGTAATATATTGTACCTTGAATACAATCAACCAGAATTTGTATTTGAGGTATCTTATGCACCCATCCCCATGAGCACCCCTATCATCTAGGAAGGATTCTATATACCACAACCTAAGCTATCCCTCGTATTATTGGATACATTAACAAAATTTTCATTATTCTATCTTTTGGAACCATTCTAGAAATTGATGTGAGAGTGTCCAAAATGGTTGTAAGAGGAATATAAGCCAATACATGATAAACATAGCAATGGCTATTTGTATCAAAACTAATAATTGACCTAAAATAAAAAAATTCACTGGTTGTTTAAAAACATCTACTTAAACACATACACAAAGGTAATTATGGTGAAAAATAGAATGGGTCCATATTTTTAAGCATAAATATTGTACAACTATGTTCCCTATAATGTTGATAATTAAATAATTTTCTAAAAGAAGATAATGGTTCCGGAATATTACACATAGGCATGGTTAGGGGGTTATAGTGCATATGAAATTGACAAAAACATTTGAAAATAGGGAAATGGGATCTGAATTGGGATCATGGGGCCCTGAATCTGGTTGTTCAAGACATCTTTATTGGAGAATAAAATCATGATGTTCCGGGAATCCATAATACAATAGAGTGATCATGTAATCCCTAAGAAGAAAATATAATTCTATCAAACCATATACTCTTGTCGATAATGATTAAAATGGTCCACCAGAGTAATGTTCAATTGATAAAATTTGACTATAAAAACAAAAGTGGGCAGAGGGCCTTAAGGATTCCATAATGAAGAGAATGTACTTTACGAAAGATAGTGATACCATGGAATTAAGGGGGTTGAAAAATTAAAATGTGGAAATTTAGAGTCCCGTAGTGAGTACCTACTCAATTCCATAATCAAAACTAACCAACACATATATTTGACACTAAAATCTATCTCAAATATAATATATGGAATGGAAGTAATCACCCATAACACGCATTATAGTGAGAAGTAATTACCCTTGACCCGAGATTTTTGGTTTTCAGCTATTAAAAAATTCCCCACCACCACTCCAAGAAATAACTATTGAACTATATAGTTATTTTTTATTAATGATGATTATCCTTGAAACATGCATATTATGAAGAATTATCTTATGAAGAATAAAATAACCTTCTAAAACTTTATATCTAATACTTGGTCTTCTAATTTCAAGAAAATTCTAAATCTGGAATCTTTTGTTTGATACTTAGGACATGAAAAATGTATAATGTTTCATAGTCTAAAACACACCCAATCATCTCTACTAATAGAATCACGGATAAACCCATCTCAATGAGAAGGATCACTTTATATAATTACACTTTCTCTAAAAAAAAGTATGAATCATCATATCCAATTATTATTTTTATCCATAGATTATTCTTCCTTAAAATATATTTAAATACTTTGACTAAAACAGAGATAAAAACATCATTATAATTTCCTAAAAATGTGGAATCAATGATCTTCATTACCTCCTAAAAACTCAGACAAAATAATGATCTATCCATCCTAAATATTTATTCATTAAACATCTATCTTAGAATCATTAATTCTTTTAGTGATTATAAACCTATGTGTTATCTAGTGAAAATTTATAGATTTGGAAAAGTTTAATGCTTCTCCATTCATTGATCATCAAATGATTTTTCCCCTTGTGATATTCTTGGGGTTCTCCATACTATGAACATTATAAGTTTCTTAAATATGATAATCTCCATATTTATCTAACTAATGATCTTTATATTTCTCCACTGTTCAATATTTATAGTTTTCCATTTGATAATCCTAATATTTCTCCATTTATTGATATTCACATTTCTATGTCTTGTAATCATCATATTAGTTCATTTTATATTCATCAAAGTTCATTCTTTAGTGATCATTTTAGGTTTCCTCTAATTGGATTTATCTATACAATATATTCATAAAATTTCACAACCTCGTGGACTTAAGCTAATCTTTACCCAATGAACATTCTTAAACAATTTGTTGGTTAACTCACATTACTCAAATAAATAATGTTTTTTTCTTTTTTTAGTATATTAATCCTTCATCCATTTAGTATTATCTATCTAATGAACAGACAAAATTCTAACTAGTGGGATTTTAATATTCTCTATCCATTACGAAATTTTATAAATATAATCATCTTAAATAAGAAAACAAATTATAAGCATGATGTTAGAAACATTGAGGAAAGTGATGAATCCTTTGATTTTATATCAAGTCCTTTGAAAAATTTCCTTCTAAAAAATTCTTTTATAGGAGGAAAATATCTTTTCATTTCGAGAAAAAATAAAAAACCTTTAATGAAATCATGGGTTCTTGATAATGAAGTTATTAAAAGTATTTTATTATTTCCTAAACATCTATAAGGTTATTTATAAATGGTATGATCCATCCTTGAGAATATTAAGGCATCCAAATGTATAGAGACAAGTTTTGGTAATAACAGATGAAATGATTTTCAAATTCGTTTTGGACATCATGTTTTCCTAATTATGTCTCTATTAAAAGGGGTCATGAGATTTAGAATGAAATAGAATTTAAGAAAAAGGTATATTGGGATATTTTAAATATTATAGTGGGTAGGAACTATTCCATATCATTTGGACATGTCACAAAACCTTTCCCAAGTGTATTATATCTTCTATATATATCATCTAAGGAAGTATACTCCAGAATTTTGTAAGGTTAAAATGGTTGATATTATTTAGTTCATACTATATTTTTCATATAATGATGATATTAGTTATATTCGTTGAATGTGAGATAATGTTATATAAAAAAATAACATATCTATTGAGGGATATTTGGAAGAATATCCATTTGGAAGTGGCAACATGTGATCCATAGGATTCAATGAAAATGGATTATCAACATTTTTTGTCATTTATTTAAAATTTTGATGGTGAAATTTTTAAATGTGTTAGAATACAATAAAAAATTATTGTAATTAATAAAAATATTTTCTTACAATGTAATACATTACAATTGAGGGATGTGAATTTATTAATATTTCTAAACCTAATAATTGATAATATAAAAAATAAAAAATCCATGTACAATATATAGGTCACATGTTTTCTAATTAACATCATGAATATAATATGAATGTTAAATATTAACATTAATAGAATCTATTAATTTATTAATCTAAAGAACAATAAATTAGAGGTACGATTCATGTGATCAGTTTAAATTAATTGTTAAGAAGTAAGAGTAAATATGTGTGTAACGTTATGAATGTTATCCATTATAACCATTAGGCATTATGACCATTAGTAATTATAGTCATTGGTCATTTTTATAATTAGAAATTATGAACATTAAACATTATGATTTTTTTTCATTACATTTTTTGGGATTTACTATTGTTGGGAATTATAATTAAAATTAATAGTTTTTATTAGTTTAGACTAATGTAAATGAAACAAGTTAATTATTTTTGAAGTGATGAATAGTTTACATGAATTTTATGAACAATACATAATAATTTCTTTTATCTGAGTTTAGTGAGGCAGAAACATCATTGGTGTTTTCCCTTTTCTAAGGCCAAGAGGAAAATGAAAAACTAATAATGGAGGAGTAGTGCCTGAATGGAAAGTTAATTATTTTTGGAAATAACAATCAAATCATTATTGGTTGAACCTCTCTATGGATGTAACCCATCTAAAACCTTGCACTTGGGGATTATTCTGGTGTTATTAGTGGTTATGTGTTTAGGGGTTAAGTAGCTTTAAAATTATAAATTTCATTATAAATAAGATGGTTCTTCCTCTGATAATATATTTTCATCATGTGTATAAAAAATATATAAATGTTAAAATATATATAATTAGAGGTTCAATTTATTAAAATGAACTATATATTTGGAATTAGGGTATCAAAATTATCCAATGGTTAATTTTCATTAATTTCTTAAGATAGTCAAATGTATCGATGAGTCATTTAATATAGTAATCATATTTAAAAAATTAAATGACATGATTATAGTGTAAGAAGTCTATGATAATAAATATAATAGAATGTGTGACCAAAAATAAGTTATATTTAAATATATATTATTTAAAGTTATTAAAATTATTTTCCAAACCTATAAACAAAATTTCACAGGTTAAAATGGAAATCATAGTTTTAAAAATAATATTTTTTGAAAAATTATATTCCCATGGGAAAAAAGAAATATAAAATAAAGGATATCATTTATAAATAACATATATATCATAAAAAAGATAAAAACCCATGGTTAGTTCAGTTTGTTAACTTTTTCCACAAACATTATTTCAATCGCCTATGTTTGAAAATTAATGAACAATTATCCATATTTTTCCAAATTTATCAACCTAGTGTCCCATTCCTCTCTTCTCCAAATCCAATGATCACAAATTTCCTATAATGTTTTTAGTTAATTTATCTATGCAGTTCCTAAGTATGAATGTTGATCTTATAAAACATTATGAATTTTATTAACAAGTTAAGGGTTTTCCATATCTCCTCTAACATTATTTTTGTTATCCTTCCATTTTCATTTCCTTTAAATGAGAAATATTATTATACTTCATTATTATAAATTCATTATAATTTTTTCAATGATGTATCTCAATCCCCTCACGTTATAATACATTAATAAGGAATTATACTGAACAATATTTCCCATTACTATAAAAATATATTATAATTATTTTAATATGAGTTTGGTTGTCCATGAAATGAAATCTATTCCAGTATACAAATAAATGGATACATGACTTATAAAAGATATATCTAGGGGTACCAAACATCAAATATTATGGTCAGGTAATAACATGATATATAAAGAGTGCACAATAAGTGGGCATAACTTCATTCCTAGTTTGACACTCCTTAGGGATAATATTTGTACGATTTAGATGCTTTTTCAATTCATAAAAAATTATTTGAATATTATATATATATATTATATAAGTTCTATATATTCAGTGGAATTATATATTTGAAAATACATGTATTAAATTACCTAAAATGTTTTATATATTAGTATTTACATGTACCCAATAACTTCACTTCTATATTATTCACTTGATAAGGGCGATCCCTTAAAAAATTAATCCCAAGTTACTCCTTTTATAAGTCAAGTGTATTCACCAATATATAATTATGAATTCATTGATTGGGGAAAGATATTATCATGATTGAATTTTTAGTTATATTATATAGTAAAATATCGTAAGATATGGCTCATTTGTAATTTATTTTAATTATTCTTATGTTATCCATTATTGAACATAATACCATAACCATTTATTTTGTGATAAAATACACTATAAATTATGTGATGGGTGGGACCTGGAATTATATAGCCTCTAATTTCACTGGAAGGTCTTTAAAAACAACTAATATAGGATAATGAGAGTTTCCTTACCCACTATATATTATTTCTTGAAAAAATACAGCAATGTCTTGTTTATAATGATTGGCTTTATACATTTCTAATATTTCCACCATTATATGATAATTTAATCATTTATTTCCTTTTCTATGAATATGTAATCGTTAATAAAAAATTATTTATTTATATAGTCCAATAATATTTTAAATTCCATGTTACCTTATACTATACATTATTCCTTACTAAGAATTTGATCTGACCCATTACTTATATTTCCCCCTACCTAAGGAAATGAAGTGGAACACAATGTATGATAAACCTTATGGATAAAACTAATAAATAATTATATACACTCGAATAATATAATATTACATGATGTAATTTAATATTTTTGTATTTAGTCTTTTGAGGAATATTGATCCTTGATATTTGTAACGTAATCTCATGTATTGAAATTATCATGTCATAAAAAACAAAGAAGCTATAACTGACCTAGGATTGTAGAATTATAAGATAGTGATATTTAGTAATGGCTATAATTTTAAATGTCTGAATTTGATGCCTCTTTGGAGTTAACAGTACCATTTAAACCACGTCAAAAATTTTACTACATTTTTGGAGATTATAGTTTAGTAAAACATAATATTATTTTGTAATTTTTATATTCACTTTAAATTTTCATGTTATTCCACGTTTATTCGAGTTATGGTTTTCAAGATAGATTCATTGATGAATGAAAATCATTCTTGGGTAAATATAAAGAGATTATTGACAATGACCATGATTTAGAGAGAAGTGTAAGAAAAATAACATAAATGAAACCATGGCCGGACCTAGAAAATAAAAAGATGTTGGAGGAGTTTTGCAATGAGATCTGGGGCTTCTAACTATCATGGACTATGTAATTCCATCAAAAATGGGTTTTAAACTATGATTATCAGTACCCCAGTAGTATAATTTTTTTTAAATCAATCCATCCATTATTCAGATGATTTATAATTTGATAAAATTTTCCTTGATACATCATGAGTAACCGAACACATATCGAGGTATTTTTCACCAACTATGTGACACAAATCCATTCTAAAATTTATCGTTTGATACATTGAGGTTCTACGTGTTTTTATTTTTATTAAATGATAGTGAAAGACAGCGGATAAAAATCATTCCACCTCATTCTATCACCACTTGAAATTAATTACTTAGGAAATTCTTAACTTATTTTTTTCCTCCCTCAAAATAAATGAATATTCAAATCAATATACTTAACTTTAATAAACTATATGATGAATCAATCTATAATGCATGAAATAATCGTGATTACATAATTATAAAGTTCACTCATCATGAAAACTAGATTAGTATTTTATTTCAAACATTTTATTAGGGTCAATAATATGAATATAAGTATATTTTTAATGATGTGGCTAGTGGATCTCTCATAAATAAGTTACTAGAGGAGTGTTATGATATATATAATGGAATGTAAGGTAATATCTTCAAATGGTAGTATGATAACGAAAATGGAGGGGAGTGAATACGGTTGAAATTAATATATTGATGTAAGATAAAATGGAATACCTAACGCAGATGACAGAAATCATGATTGCATAACACCAACCATAAGTTACATATAACAAATAATGAATTATACTGATTACAACTGAAAAAATCAATTTTTGGGATGGTGGCCACTAAACTAACAAGGTCAAGGATTCCAGAAAATGTGAACCATGATACCGTGAACCACAAGGGATATCTCTTCAAATTAAGATTAGTACTCTAGAGTATAATTTAGCCACACTCATGACCATAACATGGGTTTCTATAAAAGATCTAAAACAATACTCCAATGATCAAAATGATGATTTGATAAATATAGTCTTTAAAGATGGACATATTTCCAACCAACTCAAATAATGGTCATGAGGTGTATTCTTGGGTGACAAGATGATCAACCCAATATGATAAGAAATTTCCATAACCATTTCATGTTGGAAAATAGTGAAGGAACCACCTAAAATCAATAAGAACTATATATATAGTAAAAATAGTTAAATAAAATTAAAAAAAAGGTTTATGATGAATTGTACGGAAAAGTAGTGAGTGAAGATCCACCACCACACTACAATCCATCATTTCCAATTCTAAAAACACTAAAAAAGGGAAAATTTAATCAAAATGAGTCATGTTTCTAAAACATTTAAAAAAAACTATATATTATCTTCCCATTTGTCGATGATAAATATAACATGATTATGTATGTAAAATTAGTGAAAACTATAGTTTTAAACACAAGGAGGATGGGGAAATTTGGCACTATACCACTCACAAGAGAGTACCCAACTATAAGTTTAGGAGAGATATCAAACAATAAAATATATCTTGTTAGATTCTCAATTCCAATTAATATATGATCGATTAAATTTGGGGGATCATTCTATGAGTTATTTACAAGTGTTAAAACTATTTCATACACAACATTCAATAACTTATGGTTAGATGAAATAAATAATATAATTTTTTCCATTCAACTGGTGGAATTATAATTAAAGTACTTACAATACATGATTGAAGAAATACCGAATAATGTAAGAAAATTATATTTTCTTATGGACATATTAGTTCTTTATATATATGAAGAGATGATATATATCATTCTAGGAAGTCCATTCTTGGGCATGGGGAGAGAGATTATGGATGTCCAAAATTGTGTGCTGTGTTTTAGAGTTGGTGGTAAGACGGTTAGTTTGAAAATACATTAGGATATGAAAAAATATACTCATTAAGCAGAAGATCTAGATTAGGAAACATGGTATGCAACTATTTATGTATCTATAATTGAAGAAAAAATGTGTAGCTTTTTTTAGGAGAAAGAAAAATTATAAAATATAATAAAAATAACAAAGGATTGTTGGACGGAATTGATGTTTATGTAGGGACTGTAATAAAAAATAGGTTTTTAGAGGTCCAGTAGGTTTCGATATCACTACTAGAAAATAGTTCTATACCCACGGTTTTGTAACAAACGGTGGGTATAGATATAGTATGTGAACCTATACCCACGATTGTGACAAAAACCGTGGGTATTGTTTTCTTTTAAGACCTATACCCTTTGTTTTGGAGAAAACCGTGGGTATAGGTTATTATCTGAAGACCTATACCGACAGTTATACAAAATAGTAGGTATTTCGGATTTTTTTAAGACCTATACCAACGGTTCTCCAGAACCGTGGGTATAACATTCTCACGTTATGGCGAGGAAAAAAATAGGCGGGACATGAAAAAAATTTGGCGGGAAGAGACTTTTTCACATAATGCATTAATATATATATATGCAGATGAATATATATATATATATATATATATATATATATCAAAAAACCATGTTATCTCGGTTGGTACCTTAGTGAAAAACGGCGTTGATGAGCATTGTGATATGACAGTTCGAATCCCATTGGCCGTGATTTTTGAATATAATTACCCCCATTATATTAATATATATACACTGATATATGTATCTATAATAAATAATTTTAACAGCTTTGTTGGTCCGTCGGGGTGCGCAGGCGTGAGACGCAGCCGGAGAGGCGGGTTCGAAACCCCGTAACCGCGTTTTTGGAATTAAAAAACCCGACGTCAATTATATTTACATATATATAAGAAGATAAATTTATAAATAACATATCAAAATCATAGCTTGGTTGGTCTGACAGTGGTGCGTGGCAGCGAGGCGCAACGGGAGGCGCTATTTCAAAACCTCTTGGCGCATGTTTTTGGAATTAAATACCCCACGATTTGAAAACTGTGGGGTCTATTGTGTTCCATGAAGGCATAGAGGTGTGCCACATTTGACACCCCATATACCCACGGTTCTCCAAAAACGTGGTTATAGGCTGAGACCCCTATACAGATGCCTTTCCAGTCCACGGTTCCCAATACCGTGGGTATAGGCTATACCCACCGTTTTAAACCATGGGTATAGGTCATTTTTCAAGTAGTGAAAATTGTTTCCCATTATTCAGAAAGGGTACCAAAGATAATATACATGTTTGTTTTATATAAATAGTAATTAATCTTTGTTTTTTCAAGGTCAATCTATTCATTTGTACAGAGAATATTTTTCCTTGTTCACTAATAAATCGACTAATAAAACTCATGGTTCATGACCTGAATTTTGTAATATTATTAAAAACCATTAATTAGATGATAGAATTGATGGAAGTGGAAAATGTATTACAATAAACGTTATTGAAACTATTTAAAGAAGAAAGAAAATGATCCATCTATGGGGAAAAATTTCTACTTTAACCATTAATTAATGAAGATATGGTCAAATAATAATAATTTTCCCTCACATGAGATGAAAATTGGTATGTTCAGTCCAATGATCATAACAAAAGACCATGTAAGTTTCAAGTTGAGTTTTTTTTGGATTTTACAAAATAGACACTCTCCCTCCTTTTATACATCGTGATTTAAAGTGTGTAGAACTTTTAATTTTTTTATTTGTTATTCATATATAGGTCCTTGAAAGTAAATTTTGCAGAGGATGAGAGGTAAAAAAGAGGAATGAACTTAAATGGAGCGGATTAATACATAATATCTATATTTCTTTTACTCCCACTTTTTTATTTCATTAAATATAATTTTGAGTTTTAAATAAAATGCATGCTCTACCTTGTATTACAAGATACAATTTTGATTTAGGATACTAAGGATACTTATAAAATCTTGGATTTAATTTATTATATTTATTTTTAATTAATTTAAATGAGTAATATGGGGTATTGAATTACTAAATATTAATATATGGAAACATATTTGAAAAATCCTGATTTAAGGAATTGGTTTACATAGATGAATTAAATTAATATTATATTGATATTATTTAAATTTTTGGAATTTATGTTAATCTATTTGTTATTAGTGTTAATTTTAACGTGATATTTTCCAGTTTTATATTTTTACAATCCAAAGAGGATTCTAGGATTATTTTCGTTTTCTTTGTTTGCATATTTCATGAGAGAATATTGGGCATGTTAAGTTCTATAGTATGATTTTCATATTATCAAGGCTATAAATAAAATCTCTTTAAAATTAATTGATCAATTTTTTATTGATCATTAATCCATGATACCAACTTTTACATTGAATTTTTCTTTTAGTACTATAAAATCCATGTATAACATAAATTGGGATGACACACTTTTCAAGCCATGTTTATCCTTTACAACCATTAGTCCTTGTATTTTTCATGATTTTTAATTGTTCTAGTGTTGGGGAATTGTTGTAAATGTGAAAGGGTATAAAATTTATTGAATATTATTTTTAGGGGTGTTTAATGGGTTTTTGGATGTTTCATTATATATTTTCATTGAATATTATTATTTAATACTATAAAAAATAAAAATAAATTATGAAGATAAAAATTAAATATGAAAAAAATTGGTTGTGTCTTGAGAGGGTCCAAAATAATTCTATATTTTCCCTTAATCATGTTATAACTATTAAAATTAATTTTATGATGATATCAATGAAGTGTTAGTTATGTGTGAAGTATTTTTACAACATGAAATTTTTTTAAAAAATAATATTAAAAAAGGAGTTATTGATTCATTCATTGAAAATTATATAACATATTCACGAGCCTTAATTGAGATTGGAATGTATGGTGTGATATCATAATAGAATTACTTTCATTCAACTTTTGAATTGAATATCATGAAATTTTCATAGAGTATGATCTCCCTTTTAATATTTAATTTTCATTCAACATCATTACAAGTTTACCCTTAGACATCAAGTCATTTGATCTTTAATGTGAAGACCTCGTGAATATTTGTGATATTTTTCATTATAAGGTAGAGATTAAGGATTAAATTTATGAAAATAAAAAACGAAATTCACATTAGATATGAGTACAAATCCCCTATATTTTTACATTTAGAGATAAGTGATAAGGGTTTTAAGGGTGGTAAATCACAATTGGAATGAACATTATTTAGAATTTGAAAAATATTAATAGAGGTTGTGAGGATCATTTTAAATTTAGAAGATGGAAATTAAACATTATAATTGGATTTATTTCCTTGAATATTGAGGACATTAATATGTCTTTTTATATTATTATTAAAAATCTATCCACAACTGATATTCACTTCATTTAGTTAAATTTGAAATTTAAATTTTCGTAGGGTCATTTCACTATGTTAATATGTTGAAATGATTTTGTGAGAACAATGAGGGTTATATGTTTGGGGGATATGATATGTAAATTTAAAACATAAAATTTTGGATTAATTTAATTAATTAAGAAATTTATTTGGTATATTATTTCCTAATATTTTTTTAAAATTCATTTTATGGAAATAAATATCTAAAAACTAATTTTCCAAAAATAAAATAAATATATATATAAGTGTAATATTTTCTAAAATGAAAATCTCTATGTGTAGGTGTAAAAAAATAGGTTCAACCAAGATGACCAATGTCATTAGGATATCTACATAGTTTTCATCCAATAATCACCAGATTGAGGGTGGTGGAAAAGCATTTGTGTGCATAGGTTGAGACAAGTACATCCCAGTTCCACATGTCATTTAAAGAGGACTAGAGGAAGGAAAAATAAAGGTTGGTGTTGGGATAAAGGAAGAGAACATGGTGTTCTGGGGAAACTAATAAGAGTTTATGGTGATATAATCACAAATATTATAGTGATATTGATATTTTAGAAACTAATATTCGACAAGTGAAATCCAACCTCTATTCATCACATTAAAATTTATGTCACCTAATCCCATTATTTTATCTCTTCACTAATACTATCCCTACCACTACAGGATACCTCATTCTCACAATCCCACCACATTATATCACTAGATAACTACCATAAGAGCTCAATGAATTCTTGGGATTGCCTATTTGTATTCCAAAATCAATATGAAAGAATATGAGAATCTTGATAAAACCACTGGAGAATCCCCAAATACATAATTTTATGGAAGGGTCGACACACCCAATAAAAACCATGATACCACCATGCATGATTTGGTTAGGAATTTTTAATCATTGATGATAGAAATGGATAATACACTATAATGGTGAAGAAGGAGATATTGAATTTTTGATGCATCTAAATATGTTTTTTTTCCAAAAAGGATGTTATAGAAGGGTGAAAATGAGTTACATAAAGATCCTCCACACTTTGTTGGACCATGTAATGATTGACCAAGTATTGTGTAAGTGTAAATATATTGTTTAATGTTAAAAGTATGGGTGTGTATAGAATATTTATGGGTTGTTGACATTACAAAAAACTATCGTGTAAGATACGCATGGGTGTGATGAAAGATACATAATTGTAAAATTATCTCATTGGATGTACATAAAGATACAATGAAATGAGGATGGAAATTGATAGAAAAAAATGATCAATAAGCTATTTCTATAGAATAACCCTCATCATGGTTTACATTCATGTTGTGGATGCATTTCTCCATGTAGAGAACATTCTGATAAAGGGGAAATGCCTTTTTTAGGTATGATTCATGATACAACGAGATACTATCATGTCATGAAGGAGAATGTGATGGATATACAAAAAATATAATCATATATGAATGTGGGTCATTTTGTGAGCTAAATCACTCACACTAAGATTTATTTATAGCCACATAGACCTGTGCAGGTGAGTGTTTTGATTTATTTCATGAGCACTACTTGTATTTCAAATGATACAGTAAATTGATAAATTTAAATTATAGATTTTAAAGATCAAAAATTCTTTCAGGAGGAAATATTATATTATTGACCACTTGGGTTATGCATGCCTTTTAAACAAATGGTGAATTTGGAGGGATAAATCTTGAGTGTTTATCAGCAACAAAATACTACTTTTGAACCATTGATTATGGAGACCAATTGTGGGAGATTATGTAATGAAATGGATGAAGTCTTCTTAAGATACCTATTATTAGGATTCTTTGATAATTCCATTTAGGTTATTTTACTTTTATTTATACCTCATGAAAAATATGAGCGTGTAATTCTCTTGTAGTAGGTGATGTAATTGAAGGGGTGTGATAGTGGATTTTTTTTATATTTCTAGTCTAAGATTTTTTTATTAATTCATACTCTATTATTGTATCGTTCTATTTCTCATTTCATGACATTTTTTAAAATTAATTAAAAAGTAAAAAAATAACGAATCGATGAGTTATCATGATTTATGTATGATCATTGACTAACATATGGTAATTATGTGTAAACATGGTATTGAGTTAGAAAATTCATAAATAACTTGAAGTAGTTGGCCATCTGAAAAGTGAAATTTTTTAGTAGACTAGTGGATATAAATCCAACAAATTATCTTAATCTCAACTCCAATAAAAAATAGCTAATAAATTCACACTCTTTAAATCACTAGAACGCAAACTCAAATTCAGTATGTTTGGAATGTTATCTCAATCACTGTTTCCTCGCCTATTTTATTTTCTCTCATTTAATTAATTTTATTATGTTTTTAAAAATCACCTCATGGGATTGACCTCAAACATTCCACATACTATTCCCATATAGTCAATAGTCAATAGTTTTATTTTTATTTATACATTTCTAAAGTTGATACCTTAATGGAATTAATGAATTATTTCTAAACATGGAAAAAAATTTAGTTCCCAAGACTCAACATGAATATAAATTTTCTATTAACATGTCATCTATGCAAAGAGTTATCCATGATGTATCATTAGCATAAAAGTTTTATTACTTTTATATACATTATTTGGAAGGTAATTTTTTAATTTGATTTTTTGCATAAAAAGGTTATAGAATATCATTTTTATAGTAAGAACATCGAGATACTACAGTGGTAATTTTAAAGATATATCATATGGTTTAGATACATCATATTGAAGGGACACAGATGATGTCTAACTATCATGTGCTGGGTGAAATTAATAATTGAGACTTATTATCATAATGTTCACACATAGTGATCTTTAGTAGAATGAATCATGAAGATTAACTATCCAATGACATCACCACATTTCATGAGTGTCATTAGATGTTCTAGTATACAAGAATGTGTATTAATATCATGATTTTATGTCATTATTAAGGTTTATAATTAAATTAAAAACCTATATGTATGATGAAAAGTTGGAAAGTTCATGTTGTAGATGGGTAGCGCGTGTTGGGTGTGTTATTAGTGGTCTACCATTGATTTAATGGTAAAAATATTTTTTTTCTTCTGAAAGAATGAATATATCTTTCGAAACATTAAATTAATAGTAGTGTACTGATTAAATCAACAACCATAGTATATGAAATAAATATTATCCAATAACAACCAAAAAATATAAATAATGTATTAAAGGTTGATTACACAAATTAAGCATCCTTATTTGAAAAATATCAATAAGATAAATAAATTAGCCTGCAAAGTACCTATTCGTTGGAGTTTTCATAGATATAGATTATCATTATCATTTTAGTGGATGAAAATAAGTATTTTAATGTCATTTATATATTCATTAACAATTTTAAAAACATAAAACTGTATTAAATTAAAAACTAATGGTTTTCACCTAATGAGATTGTCAAATATGAGTTAATTTGTCTCCATTTATTATATTATCTAATTTTAATTTTTTTTGAATTAAAATTACTGTGAAAGAAATAATAACAATTTTCTATCACAAATGAGTCTAAAACCATAAAAATTGTATCCAGATAGAATTAGTATGTAACAATGTATAGAAATAGAGAGAAACATATAGTGGAAAGTTAACAAAAAAGGGAGGATTTTCCAAATCCATTATATCTCATTTTTTAATATTTCATCATCACATTAAATTTTATACTGAAATTTATCTTAATTAATTAATTAAAATATCAATGGTTTGATTTTATTCATCTCAAAATGTATAGTTTATCAACTAATATATTGGGTTTTACTTTCATTTATTGGTATCTAGTCGAGGTACTCAATGATATATGACAACCCAAACATAAATAACCTCCCATTTTTTCTCACAATTATAAATCAAGAATTGAGAAATTTAAAAAACAAGAATCAATATTTAATCTCCTAAGAAAAATAATATAACATTATACACTCTTTGAACAACACACATTGATTTTCTTTTTTATTAATCACTAAATAGAAGAAAATTTAATAACACAAAGTGATTGAAATTTTTCCCATTAAACGTCAATTGAAAAATTAAATATATATAATTATTGGGAGAGATGATATTAAAATATCATGAACTTTATTATTATAAAGAAAAAAAATTTAGTCTACAATATTCTGATATAAGGAATAAATCTTCTCATGATCATGAAATGTAGAAATCCATTGATCTTCAACCACATCAGAAGAAAAAACATCTTTATAGAAGATCTTCCTCTTTCTACTCACATTGCATCGTATAAAAATATCCATTAGTTTTTCCTCGATTCAACACATAATATGGAAAATTATTTTTTTCTTATCATGTAAATCAAGGTGGGATCCAATATGAAATGAGTTGACTCTGTAATATATAAAATAATAAAGTTTCTCAATGTATGTTAGACACAATTTTTGTCACACTAAAAAATAATATAAAAAAAACCCCTTACATAGGATCTTAAATTCTTCCCTAATAAGTAATTAAATATAATAACTAAAATTATTATTATTATTATTTTATATGGAAACACTTACTTCACACAGATATCTAGAATGTTATCTTCCAAAACGATCACTACATTAACAAACCTTGTCTCCATATGAATAAGATCTCTACCAGACCTTGGTTGAGACCACATCATATAATTTTCAAACCTGCATCCCAAACCTAGCTTAAATAAACACTCAGAATAAACATGTCATGGAACCAAAAAAAAAGATATTCCAAACCCATGGTTCATCCAGCCTTGATTACCACCATCACACTGCTTGGAAACCCTATTTTTTCTAGGTAAACAATAAGAACCAACATCTCTGTAACAATTTAATTTAATAATTTCATCAAAAAGATGTTTTCACCCTATTCCATGACTAAAATATGAGATTCAAAGAGTGACAATGCCCCACAATCTATAATATATCCAAACGTGTATCAAGAAGAAGAACCAACAAAATTATTCTTCTTCGACATAGTTTAATAACCCAACATAATTTTCTATGGCCCTGTTAAAAAATGAAATAAATCTTTAATATAATTATTTATCCATCAAGGTCAAGATATTATCATATTCCTCTATTTTATTCATCATCATTTTAATAGATGAGACATAGGTGTATCGGTGGATTCTACCCTTCAGTAAGACTCATCATCCCCGATGATTAATGAATCTTGAATTTCTTCTTCATTATTTGATGATCTTTGATCCTTATTAATATTAAGGCCGTTATAAAAAAGATTCAATTTGTTTATCTTTATATTTTTCTAATTAATTATGAGACTATTTTAATAGAATCCACACTAATGTATGGATGGAACATCTTTCAATCATAGCGATGGCCTATTTCTTAATTCTCTAAAATATGGGTTCATATAATACGGTTTTATAAAAAAATCCACTTCCAAGATATCAAGACATAAAAAAATCCCCATGAATCTCAATTTATCTTTGGTTTAACTAAACTTCAATAATAGTTTCATACATCAACTCCTTTTTTGGAGAATTCTGTTCTCTCTATGGATAAGGTGTTCTTCAATAAACCGGGATATTGTTTGGGATAATGAGTATGGTGACTATCATATTATTTATACCTATTATTTTTTAAAATATATAGAAAAATGGTTTGAAAATTTCTTCATCAACAATCCTTGAGTGGAATTATACTTTAAAATTTTATGTTTCATTTTTCCCTGTCAGTACAGATTTAACGGGCTCAGCTGGATCATGGTTTCTTTGATGAGCTATGGGATTTCAGCATTGGGTCTGGAAGTAGTGGCTGCTTCAACAAGATCTACAACAACATGTGGTTTTATTGATGAATCTATCTTAGAGGAGAAATATATAAATTTGGGAGCCTTCAAATTATGGATAATTTTTTTTCTCAAAGAAAAATCTTACATAGAAAATGAACTATGTGGGTAGATGCTAGAAATTGGATACAGAAACATAGTTTCAAAAAAATTAGCTTTATTGATTCTTTTAGAAATGGTTATATAAAATAAACCACAATTTCAAGTTATTTTCAATTTAGCTATGTGATTTTTTTAAAAAAAGTTATGTGATACTTCTTTTTTGAGTTTGCTACACAACAATGCTGTAGGAATTTTGCTACATGAATCTTGACATGAAATTCAGTTTTGTCACTACTAATAAGAAAATATCCTTAAGGGATTCTCCTGGTCATAAAATATAAACGAGGAAAAAAATTTTAAATAAATAATTAATAAATATTTAACTTATAAAATAATTGAAAACTAAACTAAAATATTAAATAAATTAAAACAATATTACATATTTTCGTGAAAGCATAAATAAATAAATTTTGAAAACCATATTCCATAAAAAACTAATTGATTATTTATTAGAATAAAGAATTTATAAAATTTATAAAATTATTTAGTTTTAACTCAATGCCAATAATTATTATATTATTTAATGAAAATACATCTATTAAACATTTATTATTTAAATAATTAAAAAATAAAATAAAATATAAATTTAAATACGGGAACACATAATAAAAATACTAAATTTAATATTTTAAAATAACTTTCAAAATTAATAATAAACACTATGTTTGAACAAAAAATACAATTAAAAAATAAGATAAATTAATTATTCATAAAATTAAAATCATTATAAATTTAACACCAAATTAATATCAATTGTAAATAAATAAAATTAAAAATAAATTAATAAATGAAAACATAATTAAATTAAATAAATTATGTGGAAAAATTTACCAAAATATATCCACATGAAATTATATGAATGTATTATTTTTCATATCCTTATGAAAATATTGATTAAAATTAAATGGTATAAAATAAACCTCGAATTTCAAATATTGTATATCCCAAGAAATGGTTTTCAAAATGATTTTCCCCCTTTGATTTTCAATAAGAAATGTAAAAATTTACCCTCAATAAGATTTATAATCTTATAACGAAAATATGATATGTGTTTTAAAAATATTTTTGACCTTTAAAATTAAATATATTATCAAAATTACATAACTTTTCATTCAAGAGAAAATATTAACTTCTCTTTACCTCTAGGAGAACAGGCTTATTTAATTTGAATTGAAAATAATTTAGAAACTATATTTTAATGAGAAAACATAATAATTTTAATGGAATTATAAAAACTCATACATCATTTTAAATAATTTAAAAATTATTTCAATTTATACTTGGATTTTCATTTAATAATTAATTTGAAGGCATACTTTAGGATTATAGATCCAAATTCAAAAATTGAAGGGTAATTATAATTGTATAACATTCAAACAATTTTTAAAAAATTAAACTATTTTTATGAGGTAAATTAAAAATTAATTACACAACTAAATCCAAGGTTTATTATAAAATTAATCACATTAATGTGACTACACATCATTCATACTTTAGAAAACATAAAACCCACTAAAATGATTCTAGTAAATTTTACAAATAATCAAATTTAAAAAAATATGGGTTTTTGATGGGTTCACATTTTCATATATTTTACTGCATTAAATGACTTCTTTCCCCACAATAAGAGTCAACATTATCCCTAATATTGAATCCAATTTGGAGAAACATCTTATTTCGATTAAATATTAAAAAATATTTGGTAATTTAGTAGATAAGAATCATGTTTAAAGGGTTACAGTAAATCTCAATGTATTTTTTCATATATCAAATAAATAAAAACCAACAACATGCACAAAACTTTAATACTGGTTACCACTTCAAAAATTCATTTCATAGATTAAACATGTATACTAGTGCATATCCAAGGTAGTGTTCAAGAAATATTTTAGCAAATAATAGAATATTTATCTCAAATACAGAAAAATTAATAAATTTACTACCAATAACAATAAATATTTCGGACATGATTTGCTATAAAGAAATTCTAATATATCAATTTTTTCAAATAAATATAAGTTCAAATAAAAAATAATAATAAAATTGATATTAAAATAATAAAATTGATAATTATTTCAAGAAAAATTTCCTAAAATTAAAATATTTGTTCCTCTTAACTCCACTAAAATCCTTCTACTTCACATTGATAAATCTCCTAAGACTGATTTCATTGGCCATAAAAATAAAAATAAATTAAAATTAGATTCCAAGATTATAGAAACAACTAAAATAAACAAGATTTTAGAATTTATGGTGGTTGATTCAAAAAAATTTAGATTTTATCCTCTCTTGATCAATATATATTTTAAAACATTTGATCCATAATATGGAGAGAAGAACCATGTGGACACTTTATTATGAACAATAATATCATTATCATTCCATAAAGATCAATTTAATATCATATTATAAACAAAAAAAATAAAAATAAAATCATAACATGACAATATATTTGTACAATCCCTCATAGTTATTATGAAAAACAAAAATTAATGGATTAAAAAACCTGATTTATTCATTGATGATCTATATTCAACCATATGATCGCCCCGCTTAGAGGTTCATTATTACCATACCTAAAAAACTAAAGCCGATTTCCATTAATACTAAATAGAACATCCTTCCCAGGATCTCAAATATGTAAAGAACAAAAGGGGAATACATAAGTTCCAGTAAAAGAACCATCCAAATTTAAATGAAATTTACCATGGAAAAGCTTTAATCCACCGTCGTATATCAGCACATTATCTCTAATATGGAAATATTACTTTCAAAGTATTATTCCATGAAAATTATTTTCTTTTCTCTTTATAAATCATTTCATATTATAATCATTATTCTTTTTTCTTCCAAATCATTTAAACACAACATCCTCTTATTACCATCCTAAAATAGATTCAAATTACATGATTTTATATCATAAGAAGATGTACTCTATACCTATATAAAAAATCAAATTATCATCTAAAAAATATTTTATAAAGTATTATCCCTATTCGAGTCTTATATGTTTTCCTATATTCCAAAAGAGAATAATAAATCCTTAAACTCTAATACTTTTTATTTGGGTTAATATTTTTTTCAAGAATATGATTAATCAATATATTTAATACATTAGTTTTTAAATTAATTTGAGAGTGATACGGTGAAGACACTTTATGAATAACCTTATATATTTTAAATAAATAATCCATGATATTATTATTGAAATGATAAACTTGATCTAAAGGAATAAATATTGTTATCAAAATTCTAAAAAACATATTTCTCTTGATGGATTGGGATACAATTCTAGCTATATAATTTCTAGTTGAACTATCCGAAATCCACATTGACTCAATTTCTATATCAAGTAAGATAAATAAATATCCAATGAAATTTTAAAAGGGGCTTATAAAATCTATACCCCAAAAAAAATACATCAAAAAACAACAAAATTTATTATGGCACCTCATGTCATTATGTAATGTTTACTTGGAGTCGAAAATATTTTAATATCATACAATACTAAAATTAATCTTTGAAAATGGTAGGATAAAATAGACATAAATCATGTAGTTTCATATAATTCATATGTGGAAGAAAGGGAACTCCATTCCTCAAATAGATGAAAAATTTCAGAACTAAAAAAATAAATGAATTTACGAAACATATCCTAATAATTTGATTGTTTACCACATTACACATGTCCGGATCATACCAAACAAATTTCTATAACTAAAAATATAGTTTAGAAACATGATTCTTGAAAACCAATGAGGGACAATTTAAAATTTTATTTACTTAATAGTGTCTAAAAACAATATCCTTGTGTCAAGTGTAGTAGAATATAATTTATACCCTAGTAAAAACACTCTAGTGGGTAAAAACGATTTATATTTCCAAAATTCAAAAAGTTCCCTACACAAATTTCCAGCCAAAGTGTTCTCAATTCCTTTCCTGTCATGGATCCCTATGTCAAATTAATAAATAAAAAAAACATATAACTAGTATTGGTTTTTATTCTTATTTTTTCATGATATTTAGAATAATAGAATGATCAGTGACAACCACATAATTAGATCCCTTAATATTGATTCTATATTTATAAAAGGGAAAAATGGCTAGTAGTTTCTTTTACACTGTAGAGTAAATGGAGTTTGTGGAATCTAGGGTTCCTGAAGCATATGCAATGTCATGTGATTTCTTATCCAATATATTCCCCATAATATATCCCAAAGATAATTAAGAAGAATCATTATAGTTCAAATAGAAAGACCAAATTAAGTGTTTAAACTATTAGTTGTGACAGAAGTTTCTATTTGAGTTCATTAAAGGCTTCCTTACACTTCTCATCAATGAAAAAACGAATTTCTTTCGGAATAAGTCATCATAAAAAATAATTATAGACAAAGTCATTAATAAAAAAACCTATTAAACAAATAATGGACAAGAAAACATCTAATATCCTTCATAGCCTAATAGAATAGTAATGAAGTGTCAATATCTGCCTTATACTTTTCCACCTTAATTTCACTATTAGACATATCATGAATAAGAAAAATTCTACTTTGATATATAAAATGGAATTTATCAATGTTCAAAATAAGGTTATTCTCAATAAAAAAATTAATTATATCACCTAAAAATATCAAAATTCCCTCAAAATATTGACCATACACTATAAATTCATCTATAAACTCTTCCATCCATTCCTCAAGAAATTTTAAAAAAATATAATAATATATATTTCGAAGTTTGTGGGAGTATAACATTTTCCAGAAGGAATTTATAAATAAGAAAAGGTATCTATATGGAATTTGAACGTTGTTTTTACCAGGTCATATAGTGTTATGTGAATTTGGGAGTATCCAAAAATAATATCCATGAACAAATAATTGAATTTCCTAGATATCCATCCATGTATTTGATCATCAATATAAAAGGTTATGTAGTCCTTCTTAGATACTATGTTCACCATCCTATAATAAATGCATATGCCCCAATTCATGGGAAACCAAGTAGGCACTAGCTCTCCAAATTCATTCTTAACAGCTACAAATCCTCACTTTATGAATAATTTTAACTGGAATAACCCATAATATACAAAAAATGTTTTCAATTATACGCATCACCAATAATGTAGTCACTTTTTTCTTAACCACTTCATGAAAGGTAGGATCCCATCTCCAATGAATTTATTTAATAGGTTTGGAATTTTCTTATAATATAATCCTATGTGTAGACAACAAAGGGTCAATTCCCAGAGAATCATCTAAATACCAACCAATGGACTACTAATTCTCCATTAGTACCTCTAAAATTTTATCTTATTATTTATTGGACAACCCAATATAAATTAAAATAAGGTATCTTTTTATTCCATGTAGGAATATTACAAATTTTCAGGAAATGGTTCTCGTTAAAGTATGGGTGGGTTTTCCACTTTAGTAAAACATGACTCTATGGGTTCTTAAAGTTCATTTTCAACCTCTAACTAATCCCTAAGAATATCCTAATTACAATCTCCTAGACTAGAAGTCAATTTGATTTCTAGTTGTAGATAAATTTATTCATTAAAATAAATTTAATATTCAGGTTCAAAAATATGAGGTAATATTTCAATTAAATTTTAAAAATATTTTTTTTTCAAAATAGTGGATTTAAAATAAAAAACCATAGAGACAAAATAATTATTGACATTTCTAAAATTTTCAAAAAAATAACATAATTTAATTTTAGTAATTTATGATACAAGTTCAAAATGTTCATAATTTACAGAAGATGATCATATTTCGATGTAGTTAAAAATTAAATTCCTTTACACTATATTTACCTGAAAAAACATCATAATATTTTTGTTAAAAAGTTTCATGATAGCATAAATAATTTTTAAGAATATATTCAATTTTTGATTCATAACTAATGGAGATTTCATAATTTATAGTTTAAAAAATTCTTCAACATAAACAGGTTTATTTTAAAAATAATTTTCATTTCCCAATGAATCTATAGTTCATTTATTTTGAATAAATTTAAGCAAAAACTCTATATAAAACCAATATATAATGTTAACTTTGTCTACAATATGGTTTTATAGTGGGTGTTTTATTGATTCAATGGAATGAAAATTAACCATATTTCCTTAAAAATATAAAAATGAGTCCTTTTATGAACATTAATAATATGTTAGAAACGTTCTAGAATGGTATTCCCAGAATTAATGTTGCCTGTGAACTAAATTTACAATCCTTCATGTTTAACATATAAAAATTAGCAGGGAATTAAAGATATTTAAGCATTATGAAAACATCCTCAGTGACTCCAACTAGATTATCAAAACATCATTTAGATCACTGGATAATAGTAATAGACTCATTTTCCTATACTACTAACATAGACGAAAACATAGAATAAGGAAAAATATTTATGGAGGATCCCCAGTAATACATTTCATCTTCAAACATATAATTTCAAATGAACGATGGGATAAAAAACATACCTATATTTTTTTATTTAATATGGAGGGAATGTTGAATAATAGAAGAAATATTCATCCCTATGATAAAATTCAATAATTTCTTGATTCTCCTCTTTTGAGTGAACATCACTTTAAGTTATTTAGAATATTAAAGGATTGATTTAACAACATCTATCAATGGTATCTTATCATTATGTTTTATAAAAGTTTCAATCCCTTCATTATCTATTTCAATTTCGAAGTAGTTTATTATATTATGGATCCACAAAGGCTTATGCATTGGATCCCTATAAATTTTAATATATTTTTCAACATTATTCATCTCCTTATAAGATCCCATTTAGTTTATAAAATCCCTATATGTGATTTCAGGCTGATTTATCAATTTTAGTTTGATTTTGAAGGATAAAATGGCATGTGGATAGTAGGTTCGTTAATAAGTTCAATAGGTGATTCAATAGTTTCAACACAAGGTAAAAATATTATAGAATGTTTTTTAGTGACTTATTCATGTGTTTTTCATTAGTTTCATTATTAAAACTATATTTTAATTTTAATTTTCATTATTGTCATGTTTGGGGATTTTAATTTTAGTTCCACTTCTCAAATTATATCACATACATTCTCTCTTCCCCACATGTTTACATCAAATTGTGATGGAAAATTACCACTTATTTTATTTTTTAGTCCACTCATTTCGGTTGTCATTTTTACTATTTTATTCACCACATTTTATATCAACAAGTGTTAAAACTAATGAACTTCTTATTTACTATTAAACAATTCCTCATAATGTGAATAATTTCTTTTATTAACGTGTTGTTTCTAATTTTCTTTATTCTTTAGTGGTTGAAAATTTCCCACCATATTGGGTTTCAAATTTATTTTTATTATACCTTTGATGCTAGTCAAAATTTTTAAGCTATAAATTCATTAATGTTTGTTCATTAGGCCAAAACCTACTAATATATTGATTTTCATTTGGTTTTTTATATTATTATTGAATGGTTTTCTATGAAATATTCCATTACATGCTCTAGGTCCTTCATAAAGTTGTGGATATTGATCATTAAAATGATAAATTGTAGAAAAAATTACATAATTCATCTAAATGGGATAGACTAGTTTTGGTTGAGATTTATAAGGGCATGTGTTATTTAATATCTTCTTAATAATTCTTGAAATATCACACAACTATCTATTAATTCGACTATTATCAGAATCAAATTAGACACTTCCATAGTAGATTTTTAATAGATCAAATCCCTTTTACAAAATTTATCGGAATTATAAGCTGCATTGGAAATGAATTTCCTAGTATCTAAGAGGGTATTATCCAATAACCCTCTGCTAGAAATATTAGCAATCATACTCTTATCCATCAAGACTAAGCCATCATAAAAAAATTAGATCAGGGGTCTACTAGGAATTTAGGGATTAGGGAAGCTAAATCAAACATTTTTAATCCTCTTCTAGTATTCATTTAGATTCTATCAATGTTAGTACCTTATCCCAAAAATATCATTCATTAGTCAAGCAACACTAGAGGCTAGGAAAAAAATTCTATTAATAATTTATTATATTGATGCCAACTCCCTATAGTAGTGGATTAGTAGTAGAAGAAGAAATATTTTTTCTAACCCAACCAAATAAAATATGATATACCTTATCTTAAAATTATCTTCACTTACTCATTGGGGTTTCATAGTTATACACACCATGTTTAATTAAAATATGATATTATGAGGGTCATGTCTAGAAAAATCATGGAATTTAGGTAAGTTATGAATCACTTCTATTATAATCTCAATACCATTAGTTATTTTAGGATAACCTATATAATTTTCCTGAATTTCTATATTGTGTGAAATGAAATCCATTAATTTTATTTTTTTTAGAAATGTTTAATTAGTTTTTAGTGTTCTTATAAATTATAGAAATTTAATTTGGGGGATTATTTTGTGTTGGTTTAATTTTTTCCAATTTTATAAATCTATAACTTGTTTATTTTTTTCTTTTTATACTATTCTATTTCATAGAATATAAGAATTTTAGATTATAAAATTTTTCATGTTTTTTGTGACATACGTGAATGAATATTTAATCAATTTTTTTAAAAAAAATCTTTTTGTTTATTATGGAAGATTTTGAATAATTTTATTTTTATAAATATTAAAACCCTTTGAAGCCTCCCTATAAACAACACTAATTGAAAATGATAATTTAAATGTCACTATCCTATATCCTTCAAAATGTTAAAAACTTTGAACCATTGTAAAACAGAACTCAAGGTTGCCTCTTGGAAAGACTTCCATAAAGGAGTTACTTTCTCATGATTTGTTATATTTTATTCTTTTAAATCTTTTTATTATTTTTAGAGAGATAAAAATTTATGTAAAATAAAAAAATGTCAAAATTTTTATCATAAAGTAATTTATAATGTTAAAAAAAAACAATAATATCCATCATGATGTAGGAAGTAAACAATGTATGGAAATACTGGGAAACGTGTTGCCAAAAGTTAACAAAAAATAGAGGAGTGGAATCATCCAGTAGATCTCATAGTTCAATAATTATTCATTTAATGAAATTATTCATGGTAAATTATCAAAAATTCCAAATTAAAATCTAAACATTTTAATTTTACTTGGCTCAAAAAGTCAAGGTTTTTAACTAAAATATCAATTTTTATAGTCTTTTCTAAAGAGTCCATCACGGAACTCAACGATCATCGATCACCATGAAAAAATTATTCTTATATTGGGCTCACAATTTTAGATCAATTACTTATTAATATAGACAAATAGATTCAATTTTCATACTCCCAAATAGATATAGTTAATAGTCCACACTCTATGAACAATACACTGTAATTGGATATGTTTGAATCAGAAAATTGAAGACAAAACAATAACATGATGTGAATGAAATTATTATCATTAAAGTTAATCCAAAAAGTTGTATATAATTTAAGAGAGAGATAGATGTAGATGTTCAATTAATTTAATATTGGAACAAAATTACCATTTGAATCTAAAAGATTCATCCATATTGAACCTTTACACTCATGATCATAATGTGCAGAAATCCTTCAATATTCAAATGTGTTAGAAGTCGAATCATATTAGTAGAAGATCTTTCATTTTATACTCTAGTTTCTCCACTTCATAAAAATTACATCAGTTGTTTATTTCTTCTTTCCAAAATATACGTAATTCTTTATTTTTTAGATTTCTTTTTTTAATCAATGTCATATCCAATATGAATTTAATTAACTCTTTTATAGACCAAATAATAAAGTCCCTCCATATCCTATACACACATCTCCATTCACTTCAAAAAAAATCTACCAGCAACCTTCAACCACTTACACTAGATCTTAAATGATTTATTTTTCAGTCATTAAATTACATATGTAATATTATTAGTATTATTCCCAGTAGAACCAAAAACTTTAGCAATGAATTCCTCTTAGTCATCTTCAAAAAACAATATCTTCTTCAATAAACCATGTATCCATAATATAATAATCATCAATCATCCATGGATGAAACCACATCATAGACTCATAACACAAGAATGGCCCAACTAACTCAAATCAATATTTCATATAAACAAATCAGGGAACCAAAACAATATCATCAAAAAAATTGGTGAATCAAACCTTGATCTCTACCTTCACATAGCTTGGATTCCAGATTCTTCCTATGCATTAAACCCAAAAGAAGTGTCGAGCCACTATTTATATTAATTATTTCATACATAATAAGGTCTTAAATCTATTACATTTTTGAAATCATATATTTTTAGTGTGATAAGGTTCCCAAAACATCTATGAATATAATCCTTGATCTAGAATAAAAAACAACAAAACGATTCTTCTTCAAAATAGTTCATCAACAAAACCTTATCTTCTTTAGCTCCATAAAAAATAAAACTAGACCTGAATCTATATATTAATCAACTAAGGTAATGTTATTATCATATTCTAATGATTTTTTCATCATCTATGGTTCAGATTTGGCTTGGGTGCGGTAGTGGCTTTGACACTTTAATGGGCTTCATCATCCTCATCATTTAGGGAATGTTGGATTTCTTATTAGAGGTTTGATAAGATTAAATATTCATTAATAGTACCATAAACTAGATTTTATTCACCCCCTTATTGTTATGGTAATTAAAAATGACAGGATCTCAAGTAAATCTAGAACCGGGTTTAGAAAGAACCTCCTTTGATCGCTTCAATTGAATGATTTTTTTTTCATCAAAATGATTTTATCTTCTATCATTTCAGTGGTAAAAAATTTGACATCTAGGACCTCAAGACTTAATCATATCACAAAAAAAATCCATAAATATTTAATTCAATGAAACATCATTGTAGATACCCGAAGCCTGACGTACATGGACATTACATTACATTTGCGGAAAACTTAGTAAATAACAAAAAAACACACACACAACGATCGTAATAGTTTAGTGTCTTTGGAAACTCAGAACGTAATCTTCTAATCGTGGTGAAAGATCTTCAATATCTCCCATAATGATCTTCCTTTTTTTACCTAAACTTTTCTTTATATCCTGGGGAAAAAAACATAAAAGGGTGATCTCAAATGCTCAGTAAGGGTAAACAAAAGAAAAATCAATTACATCATATTCATAAGAACATAACTTTTGGAAATCTTAACCTGCAAAAGAGAGAATAATTTCATAACATGGGATAAATCATAGTAGTGAAATGAAATCCCAATAAATCATAACTTAAAACATGAAACTTTGTGGGATACACACATAATCATAGAGAATCATTTTTTGTTAGTCAAGACTCATTGCCAAGACTATCTTAGTGGACAACGTCCCTTTCTGAACCGAGTCACCCTCGTTTCAGTCCTGTTTCACTGAACCGGTATAACCTACCATTCCATACATTTCTATCTCATGAGATATAAAATCTTTACCTAATGCATTGGAGGGAGATATAGGTCCCACCCATCTCATAATGTTACCATTCTTATGTGTGCCACAAAATCAGAAATCATACATCATTGCATAACCCATGTAATAAAAATGGGATTCTTAAAGAACATGACATCATAAAACCATTTATATAAGATAAAGGAATACATAAAAATAATTCCATCACAACATAGTCCAATCAATGTAATAATAAGGATATAAACATAACCCTTTATTATCTTATATGGAAAATAATTTTGATAAAACACTTGAACTCCATTCTTGAGGAGAATATCCATTCTACTTCAAAAACACTTTTCCTTTCTTAACATGTAATACAATTTTAAACTAAAAGAAGTTGATTAAAAATAAACTTGAAAACTTGTAAAGGAAGCTTCTTGGAAATAATGTTTTAAAAATCCATTCATGTCGTATAATTTAAAAAAAACATTCTTTGTACTTTCGTCGGAAAAGTCAAAAAGTACCTCGTACGAAAAACGACAAAAGATTCCTTTCATATCTTTTACTAAAAACTCACCGAAGGGTAAAATTGGATATAAAATATTTTAGGTGTATGGAAATAATATTACATATTGAGGAAACAGGGATTTGGATGATAAAATACACCCCAGTAAATACCAAAGTGTAAACAATCTCGGATAAAAATGAGATTGTGATATTTCCCTTACCTTAGGTCCGATTTGCTTCGTAAGTGTCCGAACCTCTTGTATAATGATTTAAATCATGTTATTGACTTATTAAAGAATCATATTCATTGTTATTATATCATATATGGTCCACTTATGACTTAATATTACCCGTTCGTTTGTAAATTCATGTTAAAGTAGCGTTTTTGGTAAAATCGTCTCATTTGTCGTTCGTGTTTTTAACTTGTAATTATTAATATGATTACTTGGATCAGGATTACTTATATCCAGAATTTAAAACATGATTTATATATAATATATATTCAGAATATATATATATATATAATATATCGATAAATGGAATGAAATACACCGTTCATTGAGATGGTAGTCCGTACGTATGCATGAACGCTGTTTTCGTTTCCTTATTGAATTGAATGGAATTAAGTAGATGACATACATATAAATATACATAAATCCAGTGTCATTATTATGTCATATATTTCATTAGTACTTATTATATATACTTTATAATCATTCATGAATGGTTAATCATTGAGAATGAATCTCATCGCGTCGTGGAGACGGTAGTCCGTACGTACGCACGAGTGATGATATCGTTTCCATAATTATTGAATTGAATTGGAGTGGATGATACAATATATCAGAATAAATATGATGTTCTAATAACTATGTATAGTTATTCTTTACACCATTATACCCATCCATGTAAGGTGGTGGTGGAAAATAGATTTCACCACGGCGTGGAGACGGTATTGCGTACGTACGCACGCGCGGTGATTTCGTTTTCTGTAGGATGGATAGATGGTGAAATAGGGTTGTTTCATATTTATAATAACATATCAGTATGTAATTAATACTGATGTTATTACATTATCATGAAACAACTAAATAAGAAGAAGTCGAAGAAGAACGAAATTGAAAAGATCGGTAATGGATATTACCTCTTCTTTGAAACGCCTCTTTGAATCCTCCACTTAGGGAACTAAGATTGGTCTTTGAAGAAGACCAGGACCTCTAGGATTATTCTAGGGAAGTGGAGAAGGGATTTTGGCCGGGGTTGGCCGAGCTTGATTGCTCAAATTTGTCTGAGGAGGGGGAGGAGGTGCCCTTTTATAAGGGAGGAGAGGGGCACCTTAGGAATATCTCAAAATATTATTTTATATTAAAGTCAAAATCGGTTTATAATGGTTCCTGTAACACCCGATACTTTTATGTTATATAAATCATCAAAGGAATCTTTTTCTACACAACACATGCTTGGCGTGCTTTACACGCAATCGCGACCTTCCTCGATAGCTTGCGTCGTACGCAATACCGAGTTTCACTAAACAACAATATGCTATTAAAACTAGCCGTTATAAATAGTAATAACCACTTTTTGAAATTTTATAAATTTTATTTTTAAAAATGGACTTCATTTTTATACTCAGAATATCGAAATTAGCCTAGGGTTAAATTTTGGTATTTTTCTGAAAACATTCAATTTTTGATGAATAGTGAAACCACTAAGTGGTAGGTTAAAAACTGAATTTTGCATAAAACATAATTTTACCGCTTCTGTGAATGGAATTTCGAAAATCCGACAGACACGGTTGATATCAGTAAGTAAAATGTGGTTCAATGAGATAAAAATAATTTTTTGGTGAATAGTAACTTTTTACTTTTTTTTACCGCGGTTAATAGTAAATAGGGTAACTAAGGGTAAATATGATATTACTATTACCCTAACACATGTCCTAATTCTATTGGATAAGTGTAATTCGACCAAAAACAAACATAGGAAAAAAATATGACCATTTAGGCCCACTTGGATTAGATTAGGACATTTATTATTAATTTATTTAAAAAAGGGTTAAAATAGTTAAAATCAATGTTTAATAAGTAAATCATTTTTAATATGGGGTTATACATAAGATAAATTCGACTATAAATATTAATTAGAAAGCTAAAAAGATTTCCTACATAATGGTATTTTATTTGTAATTTTTAGACATTAAATAATTTAATTTATTTATGACACAATGATGATGCAGTAATTATCTTATTAATGAAATATTGACATAATTGATGTTATAAACACCAAAATAAATGTAATTTGAGACTTTTTATGAATTCCACTAATTTTGTAGGTTACTATGATATATTAATGTTGATGTAATTAACTTGGTTCGAACATATAATTCTGTTATGACTTTCACAAAAATCATATATCAAATAGTGTCAAAATTGACACAAAATAGTTTTTAAATCAAATATTATATTATTAATTGTTATTTTATTCCTAAAAATCTAAGGTTCGGCCAAATGACTTAGATAAAGATATATATATTAATAATAAACAATTTGGGGTTCGTTTGGCTTGTTATAGTAAGTGTATTAACCATATAGTGAAAGAAAACAAAAAGACATGGTAAAAGTTAAATTATTTAACTTAGAGTTAAATCTAATTGATAAGGTTAAAATAATATCCCAAACTAGTCTAAATCCTATTGGTTGATAGGATTTCGACCCATGCCCACTTTAGCTTCGAAATAAGACCCTTTTGAACCATTATAAACCGATTTTGACTTTAATATAAAATAATATTTTGAGATATTCCTAAGGTGCCCCTCTCCTCCCTTATAAAAGGGAACCTCCTCCCCCTCCTCCTCACACCAAATTGAGCACTCAAGCTCGGCCAACCCCTGCCATTTTATCCTCTCCACTTCCCTAGAATAATCCTAGAGGTCCTGGTCTTCTTCAAAGACCAATATTAGTTCCCTAAGTGAAGGATTCAAAGAAGTGTTCCAAAGAAGAGGAGCTTCGGACACGTACAAAGCAAATTGGACCTAAGGTCAGGAAGATGGATATTAAGTAGAATATGCTAAAAGGGACCCTAGATATGATGAAATAAATGGGAGACACTGTAGAAGATTTATGAACCAGTTGTTTATGTTTCCCAGTTTCTAAAGACACTATACCTATACGGTCCTTTGTGGTTTTGTCATATGTTGTAATAAGTGTGCTTCAATTTTGAAGTATTAACAATGTATGTAAAGTATGGGTCGTTATAGTTGGTATCAAAGGAAAGGTATAGTCAACCTTTGGAAACTTGGATGTGAAAGCCTTAGTAAGAACCCTAAGGATAAGTCTAAGCATAGAACACAATCTTAGTGTTTTAGAAATGGCCATGAATAACCTAGGATAAGACCTTAAGCATGCAAATTTTATTCTTTAACTATGTGGTTTTCCTATTATAATTAGTGTTGCTCACACTATTCTTCTTGGTTTTAGTCAATGGCTGGAACCCGAAGGAACCGTGTTAATGCGGAATGTGATGGGCAATGCAATTATTGTCCCCCTGAGCAACCAAACGATATGGGAGCTGGAATGCAAAATCTTGTAGCCATGCTCACACAACTTTCTCAAGCTATGAATCATGTAAGATTTCCAAACGAGCAAAGGAAGGAGCAACATTCTGTTGAATCCTTCATGAGGCAGCGTCCACCTTCTTTCAGCGGGTCTACTGATCCATTAGTTGCTGAACAATGGATTAGTACTACTGAAAAGATATTTTCAGTTCTTCAATGTTCTGAACATGATAAAGTCATCCTAGCAGTGTATCGTTTGGAAGGAGATGCTGATCAATGGTGGAATCTTATTAAGAATATGAGGCAAAGGGATGAAATTGAGTCTATGGAATGGGACGAGTTCAAGAACTTATTTTTCAATAAGTACTTCCCCCGTATTCTCCGAACAAAGATGGAGAAAGAGTTTCTTGAACTGAAGCAAAGGGATGATGAATCTGTTGGTACCTATGAATCAAATTTTACAAGACTTGCAAGGTACGCTTCTGGTATTATTATCCAACCTGAGAGTAAGATCGATCGATTCTTTAGTGGCTTAAAACCAAGTCTTCGAAGGGCGTTTACCATAAGGGACTTCAATAGCTACGAGGAAATCGTTCGATGTGCTCTCAAAGTTGAGATGGAGATTGGAGTAACCCATCAGTCACATGGGTTTGATAAGAAGAGGATGATGGAATTCAAAGAAAAATCTAAAGAGCACACTGAAAAGAAGATGAACTTTCCCTTATGCTCAAAATGTGGAAAGAAACATGGAGGGAGTTGTCTTAAAGGGACAAGTAAATGTTTTAAATGTGGAAAGGAAGGTCATCGGGCATTTGAATGCCGCGATAATGGGAAGAAGATGTCTAATGATGCAAACAAAGGAAGGGATACACAGAATGAATCTACTACACTTCAATGTTTCAAGTGCAAGGAGATGGGGCATTATGCCAATCAATGCCCAAATCCAAGGGTTGATGATGACGGTCGACGTCAACAAAATCTTAAGGCTAAAGACAAAGGAAAGTCACATGCAATTTCCATCAGCGATGTGGAGTACGATAACGAAGTGGTGAAAGGTACACTTACCATCCACTCTAAAGTAGCAAATGTTTTATTTTATTCTGGATCCACCCACTCTTTTATTTCTAAAAAATTTTCTAAGGGTATCACCATATTACCTCAACAATTAGATGTTGAGTTAGCTGTGACAACACCTAATGGCACAACAGTCGCATCAAAAGTTTATAATTCTTCTCCGATCGAAGTTTGTGGGAAAGTGCTTCCTGCAAATCTTGTGATCCTTCCTTTAGTGGAATTTGATGTGATTCTTGGCATGTATTGGCTTTCTCTACATGGAGCTCATATCAATTGCCAAAGAAGGGAAGTCACATTTCATATTCCAGATCAATCTACGATCGTCTATCGATGCAAGGATGAATATAACCTTCCAGTGGAAATTTCTTCCATCTTATGGGTCTTGATTCCACTAAATGAAGGTTATTTATCTCAAATGGTTGGTGAGAAACTCACAATTAAGAATATTCCCATTGTACGGGAGTTTGATGATGTCTTTCCGGAGGTATTACCGGGTCTTCCACCAAATCGTGAAGTTGAGTTTTCAATAGAACTCGTACCGGGCGCTTTGGCAATTTCAAAGACACCTTATAGAATGGCCCCAATTGAGTTGCAGGAATTGAAGAAGCAACTCCAAGAGAATCTTGATAAGGGATTCATACGCCCTAGTGCGTCACCTTGGGGAGCACCTGTTCTATTTGTTAAGAAGAAAGATGGATCAATGAGACTCTGCATTGATTATCGAGAACTTACAAAGATCACTATCAAGAACAAATATCCTCTCCCATGCATTGATGACTTATTTGACCAACTACGCGGAGCTCAATACTTTTCCAAGATTGATCTTTGTTCAGGGTATCATCAATTAAGGGTCAAAAGGGAGGATATACCAAAGACGGCTTTCCGTACAAGGTATGGACACTATGAATTTATAGTGATGCCATTTGGTCTTACTAATGCCCCTGCTATCTTCATGGATCTAATGAATAGAGTCTTTAGAGACTATCTTGATCAATTTGTGGTAGTCTTTATAGACGATATTCTTGTCTATTCAAAGAGCAAGGAAGAGCATGAAGATCACTTGAGAATTATATTGAAGACCCTGAGAAAGGAGAAGCTTTATGCCAAATTTACCAAGTGTGAATTTTGGCTTCAAAAAGTTGCATTTTTGGGTCACATAATCTCAAAAGAGGGGATATCTGTGGATCCAGCAAAAACAGAGGTTATCGAAAGATGGTCAAGACCAACAACAGTAACTGAGATCCGATGTTTTCTTGGTTTGGCTGGATATTATCGACGTTTTGTAAAAGATTTTTCACGATTATCTAATCCACTCACCAAGTTGACTCGGAAAGGAGTTAAGTTTGTCTGGACAGAGGAATGTGAAGAGAATTTCAAGGAGTTGAAAAGAAGGTTATCCAGTGCACTTGTGCTCACACTGCCTTGTAGTGGAGAAAGGTTTGTGATCTATAGTGATGCATCCAAGAAGGGATTGGGGTGTGTTCTTATGCAATATGATATGGTGATAGCTTCTGCCTCACGACAGTTGAAAATCCATGAGCAAAATTACCCAACACATGATTTGGAGTTGGCTGTGGTAATCTTTGCATTAAATATTTGGAGGCATTACCTTTATGGTGAAAGGTGTGATATTTATACTGATCATAAAAGTTTAAAGTATATTTTTTCACAAAAGGAGATGAATATGCATCAAAGAAGATGGTTGGAGCTGATTAAGGATTATGACTGCTCAATCCATTGCCACCCTGGGAAAGAAAACAAGGTGGCAGATGCATTAAGTCGACAAGACCATGCTAGTTTATCCATGATGATGATCACAGAAGATCCAATATTTATGGATTTACATAGGATGGATCTTGGAATTATAATGGAAGGGGAAAAATCTTATCTTTCTCAAATGAATGTTCAACAATCTATACATGCGAAGATTAAGGAGGCACAGAAAGAAGATGTCGAGTTACAAAAGAAGGTGAGAAATGTTCCTGAATTCAACCTTGATTGTGACGGGATAATAAAGTTCAGGAATCGGGTTTGTGTTCCTCCCATCCCCGAATTAAAGAAGGAGCTGTTGGATGAGGCTCATAGTTCATCATTCTTTATTCATCCTGGAAGCACGAAGATGTATAGGGACCTGAAAGAGTACTTCTGGTGGGATGGCATGAAAAGAGATGTTGCTGAATATGTCTCTCGATGCTTGGTTTGTCAACAATTTAAAGTTGAGAGACAAAAGTATAAGGGGATGTTACAACCATTACCCATACCCGAATGGAAATGGGAAAACATCACTATGGACTTTGTCACAGGACTTCCTAAAACATCCAAAGGCAATAATGCTATTTGGGTCATAGTTGATCGTCTTACAAAGTCTTCACACTTCATTGCAATTAGAGAGGATTTCTCTCTAGATCAGCTTGCCAGGATATATGTAAAGAAAGTGGTAAGATTGCATGGAGTACCACTTTATATTATATCTGATCGGGATCCGAGATTTACATCGAAGTTCTGGCGAAGTCTTCAGCATACTCTGGATACAGAGTTGAGTTTCAGCACTGCTTATCATCCCCAGACAGATGGTCAGTCTGAGAGAACAATTCAAACCCTAGAAGATATGTTGAGAGCTTGCTCTATGGATTTCAAGGGAGGTTGGGATCAACACCTACCTTTGGTGGAATTTTCATATAATAATAGCTTTCACTCCAGTATTCAGATGGCTCCTTATGAAGCTCTCTATGGAAAGAAATGCAGGACTCCAACTTACTGGGATGAATTTGGGGAAAGAAAGCTATTAGGACCTGATCTCGTTGATGAAATGGCATAAAAGGTCAGATCTATTCAACAACACATAAGAGCAGCTCAGAGTCGACAGAAAAGTTATGCCGACAACCGAAGAAAAGACCTAGAGTTTGAAGTGGGTGATAAAGTGTTCTTACGAATATCTCCCTGGAAGAGGGTTATGAGATTTGGAAAGAAGGGGAAGTTGAGCCCTATATATATCGGTCCTTTCGAAATACTGGATCGTGTTGGGAAGGTAGCTTACCGATTGGCGCTTCCACCGAATCTCTCTCAAGTTCACGATGTGTTCCATGTATCTCTCCTGAGAAAGTACATACCAGATCCTTCACATGTACTCAGCTCAGAAGTTGTACCGGTGGAGCAAGATCTTTCTTATAAAGAACAGCCGATAGAGATTCTGGATCGTAGTGACAATGTCCTACGAAACAAGACCACTCGATTGGTGAAAGTTTTATGGAGGAACCACCAACTTGAAGAAGCTACATGGGAGCTTGAGGATATGATGATGGAGAAGTATCCTCATCTTTTGGTTACAATGTGACGAATTTCGAGGCCGAAATTATTTTTAAGGGGGGTAGAATGTAACACCCGAGACTATTATGTTATATAAATCATCAAAGGAATCTTTTTCTACAAAACACATGCTTGGCTTGCTTTACACGCAATCGCGACCTTCCTCGATAGCTTGCGTCGTACGCAATACAGAGTTTCCCTAAACAACAATATGCTATTAAAACTAGCCGTTATAAATAGTAATAACCACTTTTTGAAATTTTATAAATTTTATTTTTCAAAATGGACTTCATTTTTAGACTCAGAATATCGAAATTAGCCTAGGGTTAAATTTTGGTATTTTTCTGAAAACTTTCAATTTTTGATGAATAGTGAAACCACTAAGTGGTTGGTTAAAAACTGAATTTTGCATAAAACTTAATTTTACCGCTTCTGTGAATGGAATTTCGAAAATCCGATAGACACGGTTGATATCAGTAAGTAAAATGTGGTTCAATGAGATAAAAATAATTTTTTGGTGAATAGTAAGTTTTTACTTTTTTTACCGCGGTTAATAGTAAATAGGGTAACTAAGGGTAAATATGATATTACTATTACCCTAACACATGTCATAATTCTATTGGATAAGTTTAATTCGACCAAAAACAAACTTAGGAATAAAATATGACCATTTAGGCCCACTTGGACTTGATTAGGACATTTATTATTAATTTATTTAAAGAAGGGTTAAAATAGTTAAAATCAAAGTTTAATAAGTAAATCATTTTTAATATGGGGTTATACATAAGATAAATTCGACTATAAATATTCATTAGAAATCTAAAAAGATATCATACATAATGGTATTTTATTTGTAATTTTTAGACATTAAATAATTTAATTTATTTATGACACAATGATGATGCAGTAATTATCTTATTAATGAAATATTGACATAATTGATGTTATAAACACCAAAATAAATGTAATTTGAGACTTTTTATGAATTCCACTAATTTTCTAGGTTACTATGATATATTAATGTTGATTTAATCAACTTGGTTCGAACATATAATTCTGTTATGACTTTCACAAAAATCATATATCAAATAGTGTCAAAATTGACACAAAATAGTTTTTAAATCAAATATTATATTATTAATTGTTATTTTATTCATAAAAATCTAAGGTTCGGCCAAATGACTTAGATAAGGATATATATATTAAAAATAAACAATTTGGGGTTCGCTTGGCATGTTATAGTAAGTTTATTAACCATATAGTGAAAGAAAACAAAAAGACATGGTAAAAGGTAAATTATTTAACTTAGAGTTAAATCTAATTGATAAGGTTAAAATAATATCCCAAACTTGTCTAAATCCTATTGGTTGATAGGATTTCGACCCATACCCACTTTAGCTTCGAAATTAGACCCTTTGGAACCATTATAAACCGATTTTGACTTTAATATAAAATAATATTTTGAGATATTCCTAAGGTGCCCCTCTCCTCCCTTATAAAAGGGCACCTCCTCCCCCTCCTCCTCACACCAAATTGAGCACTCAAGCTCGGCCAACCCCTGCCATTTTATCCTCTCCACTTCCCTAGAATAATCCTAGAGGTCCTGGTCTTCTTCAAAGACCAATATTAGTTCCCTAAGTGGAGGATTCAAAGAAGTGTTCCAAAGAAGAGGAGCTTCGGACACGTACAAAGCAAATTGGACCTAAGGTCAGGAAGATGGATATTAAGTAGAATATGCTAAAAGGGACCCTAGATATGATGAAATAAATGGGAGACACTGTAGAAGATTTATGAACCAGTTGTTTATGTTTCCCAGTTTCTAAAGACACTATACATATACGGTCCTTTGTGGTTTTGTCATATGTTGTAATAAGTGTGCTTCAATTTTGAAGTATTAACAATGTATGTAAAGTATGGGTCGTTATAGTTCCAAAGGATCTTATTTCGAAGGTAAAGTGGGTATGGGTCGAAACTCTATCAACCAATAGTATTTAGACATGTTTAGGTTATTATTTTAACCTTATCAATTAGATTTATCTCTAAGTTAAATAATTTAACTTTTACCGTGACTTTTTGTTTTCTTACACTATATGGTTAATACACTTACTATAACATGCCAAACGAACCCCAAGTTGTTTATTATTAATATATATATCCGTATCTAAGACATTTGGCAGAACATTATATTTTTAGGAATAAAATAACAATTAATAATATAATATTTGATTTAAAAACTATTTTGTGTCAATTTTGACACTATTTGATATATGATTTTTGTGAAATTCATAACGGAATTATATGTTCGAACCAAGTTGATTAAATCAACACTAATATATCATAGTAACCTATAAAATTATTGGAATGCATAAAAAGTCTAAAATTACATTTATTTTGGTGTTTATAACATCAATTATGTCAATATTTCATTAATAAGATAATTACTACATCATCATTGTGTCATAAATAAATAACTATATTTAAAGTCTAAAAATTATAAATAAAATATCATTATATAGGAAATATTTTTATCTTTCTAATGAATATTTATAATCGAATTTATCTTATATATAACCCCATATTAAAAATGTTTTAGTTATTAAACTTTGATTTTAACTATTTTAACTATTCATTAAATAAAATAATATAAAATGTCATAATCTAATCCATGTAGAACTAAATGGTCATATTATATTCATAAGGTTGTTTTTGGTCGAATTACACTTATCCAATAGGATTAGGACATGTGTTAGGGTAATATTAATAACATTTTTACCCTTAATTACCCTATTTACTTTTAACCGTGGTAAATAAAAGTAAAAAGTTACTATTCACCAAAAATTATTTTAATCTCATTGAACCACATTTTACTTACTGAAAACAACCGTGTCTCTCGGATCTTTGAAATTCCATTCACAGAAGCGTTAAAATTACGATTTATGAAAAAAAAAATTAACTACCACTTAGTAGTTTCACTATTCATCAAAAATTGAAGTTTTTCAGAAAAATGCCAAAATTTCACCCTAAGCTATAATTGATATTCCGAATTCAAAAATGATTTCTATTTTACAAAATTCCCAACATATAAGTTTCATTAATTAATTTTATAATTAATTTCCGCTGTCACAACAAATAGCGTGTTTTTAAGAGATAATAACTATCAAAAGATTAACACTTTTTTATGTCGGGTGTAAATGTGAAATTACATCCAATGACCAAAATTGTATTGAATTGTAAAAATATATTCTAAATATACTTTAAAACCACTAAAATTAATAATTTATCACTATTAATTATTTCGATTAAAAAAATATGTTTTTAATTAAAATTTAGTAATTTTCACTATTCATCAGAATATGAAAGTTATCTGAAAAGTACCAAAATTTCACCTCAGGATAAATTCGATACTCCGAATCCAAAAATGAAGTCCATTTTGAGAGATAAAATCTCTAATATTTTAAAAGGTGGTTATTACTATTCATAACGGCTAGTTTTAATAATATTTTAATAGCATATCGTTTTTTAGTGAAACTCGGTATTGCGTACTACACACGCTATCGAGGAAAGTCGTGATTGCATGTAATACAAGGCAAGTCAAGGATGCGTGTTGTGTAAGATCCTTTTGGTGTAGCATACAACACAAGACATTAGTGAAATTAAAAAGAATATTTTTCATAAAATTTCGGGGTGTTACATTCTACCCCCCTTAAAATGAATTTCGCCCTCGAAATTCGTCGGGGTTATAAATGGTTTACTATTCGAAAGATTCTTTAATAGAAACCCACATCGTAAAAAGGAATACCAAAACCAATCTTTAAAAACAAATGTATGAAACGTAACGGTTACCCAAATAAACTAATCACTGGGTTTCCACATAGGTGAAAATATGGATATGGAAGAGAGATCTAACCATCATGTTCTGATGGAGATTGGTAGAGAACATGGCTATGGAAAATCCAGTAATCACAAATCCATAGATTTGTGATGATATATGGTACCATCTGATTCATCAGGTATAAGATCAATAGGACAACATTTTTGGTTTTCATGATCATTTCCCTAAAGTTGAAAATTTGAATTAGAATAAATACTTACTTCATTTTGGTACAATCTCACTATTGTTCATACCTTGAACAATTTAAACATCATCTCTTAAATAAATGAAGTTGAATTTGTTATTCGTGAAGTGTTAGCAGATAATGTGATAGAATGACGGGTCATTCCATCTGTCTTAAACAAAAGGTTAGCAAAAATTATATACATAAGTCGATCTATAGTGAGATTAATCATATATGGTTCCTAAAATGGACTTATACTTCATATATCATACTGCTTAATATAATAAAACTAGTTTCTACTAAACAGGGACTTCCTGTAGGCCAGTGGTAGGCGATAAAGGCCAGTCGCACTTCGATTGTGGGTTCGATTTCCACAGCCTTGTCCGACGCGATGGGTTGTCGCCCATCCTGCAGGTTGTCCTTTTTCTAAAACTATATTACTATAACATCCCATTAATAATATCGAAAAAACTTCTATCCTTAAACAATACTCACTTATGTCTAACATAATCCATTCCAATCTTTAGGCTTATCCATAATACTGTAGTCCACTCTCATAATATAGTGAAAATGATTACCATAGATTTAATACCATCGTTGATCCCCATATATCATAAGATATGTCTTGTTGGTCACATTCCAAACATTCAAAGTCCTTAATCATGTATTCTCTTGAATACCTTAGTGAAAACATGAATGCAGTTAAAACTTAACACCATCCACATACCAAAATCCTCAAAATTCAATATACTCAAACCATGAAATCACTTAGTCCTTATATCAATCATGAGGTCATGAATACTGTTAAACATTTCATTTTCTCGTTTTCCCTTCATTATGCGCATATCATCTTATTTCCAAAAAAATATCTCAATCACTTTGAATACCACATTAGACCAACAGAAAAATATTCCAATACATTATGATACCACATTATTTTGGAATCTCATTACATAAACACTTAATTATTACACCACATCGTTGTCATATTCAACCTCGCCAATAGTGATCGCATGTGACTTCCCTTTGTCCTTTGTCTTCAGTGGTTGCTCATGTTGATCATCACTAACCCTTGGATTAGGGCATTTATTAGCATAATTCCCCATTTCTTTTCACTAGAAGCATTGAAGTGTTGGTGGTGCGTTCTCTGCAGTGTTTGCTTTATTCACATAATTAGAATCCCTTTTTCCTTTACTTAGACACTCAGCTGCTCGATGACCTTCTTTTCCACACTTAAAACATTTTCTAGTCCCTTTAAGACAATATCCACCATGCTTCTTTCCACAATTTGTGCATAAGGAAACATTCATCTTCTTTTCACCATTATTCTGAGACTTCTCCTTGAACTCCATCTTTTGTTTCTTGTCAAAACCATGAGATGGATATGTAACACCAACTTCCATTTCTACCTTGATAGCACAACGCACAATTTCTTCATAGCTACTGATGTCTCTTATAGCAAATGCCCTTCGAAGACTTGGTTTTAAGCCACTGAAAAATCGATCAACTTTACTTTCAGGTTGGATGATAATGCCAGATGCATACCTTGCAAGTCTTGTAAAATTCGCTTTGTATATACCAACAGATTCATCATCCTTTTGCTTTAGTTCAAGAAACTCTTTCTCCATCTTTGTTCAGAGAATACGAGGGAAGTACTTATTGAAAAATAAGTTCTTGAACTCATCCCATTCCATGGACTCAATTTCACCTCTTTACCTCTTATTCTTGATAAGATTCCACCATTGATCAGCTTCACCTTCCAAACGATATACTGCTAAGATGACTTTATCATGTTCAGAACATTGAAGAACTGAAAATATCATTTCAGTGGTACTGATCCATTATTCAGAAACAAGTGGATCAGAAGACCCACTGAAAGAAGGTGGACGTTGCCTCATGAAAGACTCAATAGAATATTGTTCCCTTATCTGCTCATTTGGAAGTCCAGAATGATTCATAGCTTGTGTAAGTATAACAATAAGATTTTTCACTCCATCTGCCATAACATTTGTTTGTTCAGGAGGACAATCATTGCATTGTCCATTACATTGATCAACACGGTTCCTTCAGGTTCCAGCCATCATCTAAAACCCAAAATAATAGTGTGAGAGGCAAAAAACATGCTAGGGAAAACAACATAATAAAGGGGGAGTACCTTCAATATCTAACATCTTAGGTTTAATTCTATGATCGTTAGCGTAATTCCAGTACTATAACCTATACGTATACATAACCTTAGGGACATCCCTAGACATACCTTAGAAATATTTATAGGGATATCACTAACGTTTTCGCATCCTAGTTTCCAAAGGTTGACTAAACCTTTCCTCTGATACCAACTCTAGAGACCCAAAGCCTGACGTACATGGACATTACATTACATTTGCGGAAAACTTAGTACATAACAAAAAAACACACACACAAGGATCGTAATAGTTTAGTGTCTTTGGAAACTCGGAACGTAATCTTCTAATCGTGGTGAAAGATCTTCAATATCTCCCATAATGATCTTCCTTTTTTTTACCTAAAACCTTTCTTTATATCCTGGGGAAAAGAAATCATAAAAGGGTGAGCTCAAATGCTCAGTAAGGGTAAACAAAAGAAAAATCAATCACATCATATTCATAAGAACATAACTTTTGGAAATCTTAACCTGCAAAAGAGAGCATAATTTCATAACATTGGATAAATCATAGTAGTGAAATGAAATCCCAATAAATCATAACATAAAACATGAAACTTTGTGTAATACACACATAATCATAGAGAATCATTTCTTGTTAGTCAAGACTCATTTCCAAGACTATCTTAGTGGACAAAGTCCCTTTCTGAACCGAGTCACCCTCGTTTCAGTCCTGTTTCACTGAACTGGTATAACCTACCATTCCAGCCATGTCTATCTCATGAGATATAAAATCTTTACCCAATGCATTGGAGGGAGATATAGGTCCCACCCATCTCATAATGATACCATTCTTATGTGTGCCACTAAATCAGAAATCATACATCATTGCATAACCCATGTAATAAAAATGGGATTCTTAAACAACATGACATCATAAAACCATTCATATAAGATAAAGGAATACATAAAAATAATTCCATCACAACATAGTCCAATCAATGTAATAATAATGATATAAACATAACCCTTTATTATCTTATATGGAAAATAATTTTGATAAAACACTTGAACTCCATTCTTGAGGAAAATATCCATTCTACTTCAAAAACACTTTTCCTTTCTTAACATGTAATACAATTTTAAACTAAAAGAAGTTGATTAAAAATAAACTTGAAAACTTGTAAAGGAAGCTTCTTGGAAATAATGTTTTAAAAATCCATTCATGTCGTATAATTTAAAAAAAAACATTCTTTGTACTTTCGTCGGAAAAGTCAAAAAGTACCTCGTACGAAAAACGACAAAAGATTCCTTTCATATCTTTTACTAAAAACTCACCGAAGGGTAAAATTGGATATAAAATATTGTAGGTGGATGGAAATTATATTACATATTGAGGTAACATGGATTTGAATGATAAAATACACCCCAGTAAATCCCAAAGTATAAACATTCTCGGATAAAAATGAGATTGTGATATTTCCCTTACTTTAGGTCCGATTTGCTTCGTAAGTGTCCGAAACACCTTTATAATGATTTAAATCATGTTATTGAATTATTCCAGAATAATATTAATTGTTATTATATCATATATGGTCCACTTATTACTTTATATTACCCGTTCTTTTGAAAATTAATGTTAAAGTAGCGTTTTGGGTAAAATCGTCTCATTTGTCGTTCGTGTTTTTAACTTGTAATTATTAATATGATTACTTGGATCATGATTACTTATATCCAGAATGTAAAACATGATTTATATATAATATATATTCAGAATATATATATATATATATATAATATATCGATTAAAGGAATGAAATACACAGTTCATGGAGACGGTAGTCCGTACGTACGCATGAACGCTGTTTTTGTTTCCTTATTGAATTGAATGGAATTAAGTAGATGACATACATAAAAATATACATAAATCCATTATAATTATTATGTCATATATTTCATTAGTACTTATTATATATACTTTATAATCTTTCATGAATGGTTAATCATTGATAATTAATCTCATCGCGTCGTGGAGACGGTAGTCCGTACGTACGCACGAGCGATGATATCGTTTCCATAATTATTGAATTGAATTGGAGTGGATGATACAATATATCATAATAAATATGATGTTATAATAACTATTTATAGTTATTCTTTACACCATTATACCCATCCATGTAAGGTGGTGGTTGAAAATAGATTTCACCACGGCGTGGAGACGGTATTCCGTACGTACGCACGCGCGGTGATTTTGTTTTCCGTAGGATGGATAGATGGTGAAATAGGGTTGTTTCATATTTATAATAACATATCAGTGTGTAAGTAATACTTATGTTATTAATTTATCATGAAACAACTAAAGAAGAAGAAGTTGAAGAAGAAAGAAATTGAAAAGATCGGTAATGGATATTACCTCTTCTTTGAAACGCCTCTTTGAATCCTCCACTTAGGGAACTAAGATTGATCTTTGAAGAAGACAAGGACATATAGGATTATTCTAGGGAAGTGTAGAAAGGATTTTTTCAGGGGTTGGACGAGCTTGAGTGCTCAAATTGGTGTGAGGAGGAGGGGGATGAGGTGCCCTTTTATAAGGGAGGAGAGGGGCACCTTAGGAATATCTCAAAATATTATTTTATATTAAAGTCAAAATCGGTTTATAATGGTTACAAAGGGTCTTATTTATAAGTTAAAGTGGGGATGGGTCGAAATCCTATCAACCAATAGGATTTAGACAAGTTTAGGTTATTATTTTAACCTTATCAATTTTATTTAACTCTAAGTTAAATAATTTAACTTTTACCATGACTTTTTGTTTTCTTACACTATATGGTTAATAAACTTACTATAACATGCCAAACGAACCACAAGTTGTTTATTATTAATATATATATCTTTATCAAAGTACTTTGGCCGAAAATTAGATTTTTAGGAATAAAATAACAATTAATAATATAATATTTGATTAAAAAACTATTTTGTGTCAATTTTGACACTATTTGATATATTATTTTTGTGAATGTCATAACATAATTATATGTTCGAACCAAGTTGCTTAAATAAACAATAATATATCATAGTAACCTATAAAATTAGTGGAATTCATAAAAAGTCTCAAATTACATTTATTTTGGTGTTTATAACATCAATTATGTCAATATTTCATTAATAAGATAATTACTGCATCATCATTGTGTCATAAATAAATAAATTTATTTAAAGTCTAAAAATTATAAATAAAATATCATTATGTAGGAAATCTTTTTATCTTTCTAATGAATATTTATAATCGAATTTATCTTATGTATGACCCCATATTAAAAATGTTTTAGTTATTAAACATTGATTTTAACTATTTTTACTATTCATTAAATAAAATAATATTAAATGTCATAATCTAATCCATGTGGACCTAAATGGTCATATTATATTCATAAGGTTGTTTTTGGTCGAATTACACTTATCCTATAGGATTAGGACATGTGTAAGGGTAATATTAATATCATTTTTTACCCTTAATTACCCTATTTACTTTTAACCGTGGTAAATAAAAGTAAAAAGTTACTATTCACCAAAAATTATGTTCATTTCATTGAACAACATTTTACTTACTGACATCAACCGTTTCTCTCGGATTTTTGAAATTCCATTCATAGAAGCGGTAAAATTAAGATTTAAGAAAAAAAAATGATAATTTTTTTAACTACCACTCAGTAGTTTCACTATTCATCAAAAATTGAAGTTTTTCAGAAAAATGCCAAAATTTCACCCTAAGCTATAATTGATATTCCGAATTCAAAAATGATTTCTATTTTAAAAAATTCCCAACATATAAGTTTCATTAATTAATTTTATAATTAATTTCCACTGTCACAACAAATAGCGTTTTTTAAGAGATAATAACTGTCAAAAGATTAACACTTGTTTATATCTGGTGTAAACGTGAAATTACATCCAATGACCAACATTGTATTGAATTGTAAAAATATATTCTAAATATACTTTAATACCACTCAAATTAATAATTTATCACTATTAATTATTTTGATTAATAAAAGTTGTTTTTAATTAAAATTTAGTAATTTTCACTATTCATCAGAATATGAAAGTTATCCGAAAAGTACCAAAATTTTACCTTAGGCTAAATTCGATACTACGAATCCAAAAATGAATTCCATTTTGAGAGTTAAAATCTCTAAAATTTTAAAATGTGGTTATTACTATTCATAACGGCTAGTTTTAATAATATTTTAATAGCATATCATTGTTTAGTGAAACTCGGTATTGCGTACTACAAATGCTATCGAGGAAGGTCACGATTGCGTGTAATACAAGGCAAGTCATGGATGCATGTTGTGCAAGCTCCTTTTGGTATAGCGTACAACACATGACATTAGTGAAATTAAAATGTATATTTTTCATAAAATTTCGGGGTTTCACATTTATCAATGGAAGACCATAATTGTATCCTTCGATGGTGAATTCGTCTCCTTCAATGGATTTTGTGTTCTTCCTCAAACGGTGACACCGGTCATGATCCTGGGTGTGGAGTCAGTCAACTTATTTATTACCAATAATGTCTTCATAGCATGGAAAATGGTCAGATGACTAATTTATAAGTATTCTTTGAGTGGATTCTAACTTCATGATTTTGGGATCCTTCGAGTTTGGTTAGCACTGATTCTATGGGCTCGGTCAGATCTCAGTTTCATTTTTATGGTTGGGGACACCGATGTTGGATCTAGATTTAGTGGATAATTCTAATGGATCTAAGATACCATGTGGTTAGTCCTCATCTAATGATTGGTTGAGAAATATGGTTATGTTAGAGGCTTCAAATTTTGATACGTTGTTTTTTTGAAGAAAATTCTTACATTTAAAATCATCTATATAAAAAGAAGATAAAAATTGGATACATAAACTGATTTCCATAAATATTAGCTACTTGGAATCCTGCTGAAATGGGTATGAGAAATAAACCTTATGTAGTAGCTATTTTGAATTTAACTATGTTAATTTTCCAGAAAAATGTAAATGCAGTGCTATTTTAAGAATTAGCTACATGACAAGGATGAAGGAATTTTACTATGTGAATCTTGAAAAGGAATTCAGTTGCAACATTTCTAATTATAAAATCTATTACAAGGATTATCCGAATAAAATTAAAAAAATAAAAAACTAAATTTGAATAAATAATTAATAAATATTTCTATTTGATAAATAATTTAAAATATCACAAAAAAATTTAATGAAATTAAATCAAAATTATTTACTTTTCTAAAAAAATAAAATATTAAAAGTACAAAAACATATTTAATAAAATAATTAATTGATTTGATATTATTATATTAAATAAATTATGGAATTTATTATGGAATTCAGTTATAACCCAATGCCCCAAATTTTTATATTATTTAATGAATGTGATGTAAATTGAAACGTTAACTTATTAAAAAAATAAAAAATCTAGGAAAATAAAAATTCAATTTTTGGAGTAAATAATTAATACATAATGTTTTAAGATAATATTACAATTTAAATAATAAACTCAACGTTTGAAAATATATATGTAATTAAAACATAAAATAAAATAACAATCCATTGAATTAAAATTATTATTAATTTAACACCAAAATAATATTATTAGTAAATTAATCAATAAAAACATAACTTAAGCATTTAAAATACAATTAAATTAAAAAAATTAAGTGGAAAAATTATATCAATATACAACCATATCAAGTGCCAAGATATATTACTAGATTAAAATATTTTCCATGAATTTGATTCACTACTATCAAGATAAGGGCTTAAAAGGAAACCTATAAAGGGTATCCACATGTTCAACCAATTTGGATGAATTGTTATTTAGTTTAATGGGGGTCACTCATTTAGGGGTCGATGAACATTTGAGTGTTACTAATGAAATGTTAATTAATAAACATATTTAATTATATATAATATTCAATATTAAATAATGAGGATTTAATTTATTAAAAAATGTATTAATATATTATTTAGCTATAAAAAATTATGACAAATATATTATTGTTAAAATTAATCATACATTTTAATGGATTGGTAAATAATTATTGGGATTAAAAGTTGAGTTAATGGTTCATATTTTATAACATTTCATGTTAGAGATAATCCAGTTGGTGAGAAAATGGTTTTTATATATATGAATTTCTTAATGTCTTGTCAGTGATGTTTTTGATTTTTTTTGAAATGTCATGTTCTATAATGAACCAAATAGAATTTATAAAAGTTTAAACATAGAAATTTAAAAACATTAAAACCCAATATTGATGTGTACGTCCCCTTAAATGAATCAAAATTTATTATCACCTCTCCTCAACTCTCTAAATATTCTAGAGTGATTAAATAAAATGAGCATAACATTAGATCGATCCTGACATTCCAAATCACGTCCTTATTCATCCCAGAATTGAGTGATCATCGTAATGAAATTAGATCACTCATTCTAACACATAATAATCTAATATCAATTATCCAAGAAGACTCATGTGCTTATGTTTATGATTTATGGGGTGCCTCAATTCATGTCTTTGAGATGTGATATGTTAAAAATGAGTGGATCATATCGATACATGACAAATAAACATGGTGTGGTTTTATATATGTTCATTTTATTTAAATTAATTATATGATATCAATGGGAGAGTCTGGGTGATGTAATTATGGATCTAGTGTTATATGATGAATCTAGATTTAAAATTTATTAAAAAAAATTTAAACAATTTTGAGAAGGTCTGGGGCCCTTTAAAAATTCCCACATCTTTAAGGGTTGTCCAATTCCTTGTTATATTTTGGTTATTATTTTACCATTAACTATTATTATTTATAAAGATCATATAATAACACACTCTTGGTGGGTGTTATTATTTAAGGTACCCTTGTTTATTCTACATCTATCTATGGGAAACCATTTTTGGATGTGACTATACTTAATGGGGTTTCCCTCCTCATATTCAAACCATTCATACTATTGAATAATTCATGAGTTAGTCTATCGATTAATCAAAATATCTAAAAAAATATTCTAAGGCATAAAGATACTATGGAATGTATGGGAAGTCTGACATGTGGGTCACTTAAATTTCATGGTACCAACTAATGTAAAAATAATATAGACCTCCCCCAATGGATACTCTAAAGTGGGAATTAGGGACATGTCATTTGGGTCCTCCCATAATTATACAAGTGGGAATAAAGGTATGAAAATATCAATTGTAACCAAATATATACATAATGAAAGGGATCATCAATGAATCAATGAATTTCATTAAGGATATCTTTAAAAGAAATTTAAATGGCATCTATGCCTTTATAACCTAGGTATTACCACCATTAAGTGGATATTAAGATTAACCTACCTATATCATTCATTTATTATCATAATATATTAATCATATCATTTTTAGTTAAATTTAGTTTGAAAAATGGATTAACTTTTCCCATAAGTTTCTTCTGGTAGAGGGTATGTCTTTCACCTCCATTTAAATAGTAACTACATACTTGTTGGTGGTGACAGGTTAATAAAAAATTTAAATATTATCCCTTTATAATTCAAATCACATCTCATTATAATGGGATCCATCACCATGGAATATGCACCAGGATTTTCATCCTTTATTTTTTATTTTCTTCTGACATTATCAATTAACGTTAAAATCCCGTGGGTATTTTCCAAATAAAATAGTGTTTAGTGATCTAGTGGTTGATTGAATGATCACCGCTACTTTAGTATATATTCTGTTAGTATCATAACATCAATGACTGGTGTGGAGACTCCCCTTATTTTAATCTCTAGTCTCAAGAGTATCTCTTGGTATGAGAGTCCCCATGATGTGACTGGAACATCATCCAACTAAATACTGGCCGGAAACATTGGAACAAACTCTAATTTTTTATTCCCACATGAGAATAATGTTTTAACACTATTAATAATTCATATATATATATATAAGCTATAAAATACAATTTATTTACTACTTTCATTAAATAAATCCCATGAATTGGCTTACTAGTTGAAAAATTAAAAGAATAACCTCCCATTAAGACTTTTTTTATTAACTTGGGGAATACCTTTAATTTGGTTTGTGTCTATATGGGTAGTATCTTCTATATACGATTCTTCATTTTTATGGGTATGGTTCTTATACTAGTTATATATACTTTCCTTGGGATGATCTCCACATTAGTATATCTCCCTTGTAGGAATAAGTTCAAATATTAGGTATAACTGATAATGCCTTAATGGTTGATGATGATGATAGTGAACTCTATTTGAACTAATGTTCTGTTAAGAAGGTGGGAATGAAGGGACTAGGTTGAAATAATATAGGATGTAATGTCCTTATTATGTATGTGGTTGGTATGCTATTTGAGATATCTCCTCCAAAGAGTTGGTTGATATACTATATGGGCTATAGTCTCTAGGGTAGTTAAGGACACTAAATGGTGATGACAGACATTATTTATGAGATCTCCTAGGAAATTACAATTTATTTAACTAGATATAAGTTTCATATATATCATCAACCTTTAAATATTATATTAGGGTGTTTTCATATTTCATAGAGAGACTGCTGAAATGGTTTGAAATGGGGTTGGTGTATTTTGTCCCCCATTTGTGCCATATGTCCTGTACAAGCCTTAATATATATTTTAATTCAATTTTATCTAATATTTTTAAGTGAAATTATATCATTTAATCATTAATTTATCCTTCCACCAATTCATATTCCATCTATCAATGGAGGTATTTGGTGGGAGAGAGGTGTAAATAATTCATAGGATACTAAGTTTGGGAAATGGTAGTAGAAACATAGGTGTGATTTAACATTATATTGAGGTTCGAAATATAGATTCACTAGTTTCTTTTAGGGAACCCGCATCCATATTTTAGGAACCATTATTTTAGTCCCCATATGAAGTCATTTATATTATGTGATACATCACAGATAAAATACTCATTAATGTATATAAAATCATGTATGATCATTCAATCAATTTTATTTGTAGATTAATTATCATTAGGTTCTCCATTATTGTTTTAGATTTTTATTTTTGTTTCCCATTTGGTTTTGAATCATGGGTAATACATGTTGATAGTGTTATTTTGGTAGTAAAATCATCTCAATAAATATCTAATATTTCTATAATACTATTTTAGATTTATGTACTTTTTATAAAATCCATCTAGATACAATAGAAGTTTATTTTACATCTATTTCCAATTTTAGATGGTATAACACCTGTCATGAAAGTGATCAATAGACTATGAAATTTAAAATTATATTATAATTAAAAGAATCATCGTGTGCTCTTGAAATAGAGACTCCAATTATTACAACATTACGAAGTGTATTGTGTGTGTTTAAATTATAGTTTAAATCCATATAGGAGGCCACATTGGGATTTAACTCAATATATAATGGCATGGTGGGATTTAATGTGTATTCATGTCTTAAACATAGAGACATCGGTTTACTTTATTTCACTAGTGGATTATCTCATCACTGGTGAGTAATATTTTCACTAGTGGACTTTGGGTATTGACTATGTCCCCCCAATAGATTAATGAATTCAATAGCTCGTAACTAGATGATTGTTATAGTAACCCATCAATAATAAAAAATTGGGTTTACAAGCCCATCACCATTAGATAGTGGGCTTACTGGCTCACTAAAAAAATATTTTAGTTGCATTATCTCATCTGTAACTATATTGTTGATTTAGTAACTCGTTATTATTGAATCGACCAAATATATCATCAAAAATATTTTTTATTTGTTATATTTTCAAATAAAAGTTAATTATAATATATTATCACTAATAATTTGGATAATTTTTTTATAACAAATAAGGATGTGTGTTTAGAATGTTCATCCATTTAGGATGGTAAAAATAAATGAAGGTTCAAATTTTTTTCATCTAAGAATAATTAAGAGTTTTTAGGGGTTTAAGGTCTCTAGATAATAATAAATATTTTACTCATGATTTCTGTTATTTTAGAATGCTAAAGTGTAGTTTTTGTGTTTATGACCTCCAATGAAGTATTTATAATTTGAGAAAGTGTATTGTGGGTAATATTGTTATTGAGATAATGAAAGGATCATCATATGTATCCTTATAACTGGAATTAAATCCCATATATTCTAGGCTATAGAATCATAGGTATGTGTTAGATTATGTCCTAACTTTAAAGGTTGTCTGAATATGTGATAAATGCCATATAAAATCATGAGAGGGTGACTTATGTTTGAGAAATAAATTTTATGGTCTCCCCTAACAGATATATTAAGTGAAAGAAAAGAGTGAATTACATTGAAATGGTATCCCATAAAAAATAACCTCATTTCTCTTGATAAATAGATCGATATAAGGATGTATAGACCCATGGAAGGTGGAAACTATTGAAAGAAATGTTTGTATTGTGTCAAACAAGTATCCGGTTTGACATACATGCATCATGTATTGGTAATTCTTCAAATATATGCTAGTATTTGAAACCTAAATAACATGATTGATAATTAAAACTATAATTATGAATTGTATATTATATTTTTGTGCAAGGGGTAATTGGTAAATTACCACCCGAGAGAAGTACATAACATGGGTGGGAATAATGAAAAAATCATACATAGTATCTACCCCATAGATGAGCTAGAAAAATGTAAGTGACCGATCTAGGGGAGATATAGAATATCCTATAATCAATAGACATTGAATAAGAGTAGATGATATCCCATGTATATGATTATATCCCATTAATAAATGGTAATACACTAATATGTAAAGGTTAAACTCTATTTTGTGGATGTTGGGTATATTCTTATGGGCAATGCTTCATATTATTTATATTTATATGATCCTTGTGTAAGAAATAAATTCGGTTCTTGTATAAGTTATAGTTTTCTATATTATTAAAATATGGAATTGATGCAAAAAAGTTATATTTGGGTGTTAAAATGTTTTGGTATGTATTCATTGTTCTGTATTATATATATCCCTTAATCCTTAGATCACTAGATACCTAATGTTCATGTGTATCGAATTTGGATTAAGAGGGCCCTAAGAATATCTTCTATTTTGGAACCCGCATGAATTACATTGGGTAGAAGATTCCTATTTTTTTATAATATTTATACACCCACAATATTTTTTTCTTAATTTCAGTGTTTTCTATAGAGTTTTTGTAGAAATACTTATATGGAGATGGTGATTTTCACTTGTTCAGATGATTCGTCACTTTTTTGAGTAGTGAAAAATTATTCAAACATTCAATGTTGGACTTATATGTTTTATTTTTAAATGTATTGCATGTTTGAATCAAAGTGTTGGATGTGGGAGTAGAAAATTTGTTTAAGTGATCAAGTTTCAGGCTTGACATTGAAACATTTTCAACATGGAAAGGATCTCACAATGGTTGGCTTCTATGAATCCTTTTGGTACAAGATGGTATGGATTATCATGTTGATTAGATTATATGGTGCCTCATGTTACAAGCATGTAAAATGTTCCATGCAAGACTCGTTCTATGATTCATTGAAATACTTGCATTGTAATGTCCAATAAGGAAATGGATAGGGACATATGCCTACAATCCCTTTTCTTACGCATTTTTTGTGATCTTTCTTTTTATCATATTTTCATCAACATTTTGAATCGATCTAAAATCATGTTTTATGATTTTGATTATACCATATTATTCCTTAATATATGAAATTAATTTATGATCATTACTTATTCAGTCTATGATTTTATTCCCGGATATATTATTAGTTTATAATTCCTTATGACCATATATCATGATTAGATGATCTTATTTCATTTACCATGTCATTTCTCCTAAAACTAGGATCCATAATTTTTTTTGAACTAATGATTGTTTTTATATGATTCAAAAAAAAATTATAACATATTGTGCATTTGATATAACCCTTTTATTAGGTTTCATTTTTCCATTGGTAATGAAAATTGGTATTATATGAAATTTCTAGGTGGAAAAAATATATAATGTTCATAATTGAAAATTGTGCCCTATATTATGAAATATAATTAATATATAACTATGTTCCAATCATATGAACCATTTTGATTCTTGCTATTACTTTTATTCCTGGGTTTATATTATTTACATAAAATGATATTAAATACTTGTATGTTTCTTATGGGATGGGATCGTATGTGGTAATGTTTATGGTTATATGTCATGGACCATATAACATAAAATTTAAGGTCTTGTGGTATAGACCTTATTGCATATAATTTACATTATTTTTTGTACAAACCTAGGTTAATTGTAGCTTAAGGTCTTCGAATATGGACTACATGTAAACCAAGAATTAATATTTATGGGATACATTTCGTAAAAAACCTTACATTGGTGGGAGGAAAATTTTGCTTCCCATGTGGGATAATCAAGGGATATTCCCTAATAGATTATACATTTGATATAAAAGAAGGTCGCACTCATTTTTGCTCTAATTTTAGTGGTTTTCGCCAAATTTTATTTGTGTCTTGAAATCTAGCATCATGTTTTAATGAAATTTTTTTCAGATATGCATTCTTATTAAATATTTGAGCCACTATAATTTTTTGAATCCCTATGTTATATGCAGTTTTAATTTTAGTTCATTGTGGTCACCAACTAATCTATCTATAATTGATATTGTTCGTGTCACAACCTAGTCCATTATGCCCTTCATGGATAATAGTAAGACAATTTTGACCCATCAAGCCCCGCACTAATTGAACAGGGGTTGGGGAGTAGCATTGAGTAGGAATATCACCCACAAGGGAGGCCTTAGAAAAAGATGATTGTACACATGAACACATCTTCATACACCAGTATAATTCTTAAAGGATAAATAACTAATACCAAAAAAATATTTATACAAAAAATCCCACATGAAATTATTAAAAATATTATAGAAACATGTAGGGAAAAATGAAAGCCCATCCATAACTATAAAAGTGTCCAACCTTCTAACAAAATGATGCATATTTCAAGTCTGAAATTTTAGATCATTATATAGAAAATATAGAAAACTAATACCCACCTACTCTTAGTAATCTTAATACTCCCTCAATTTCGTTTTTTTTGTATAATACAAGACACATGAAAAAAGATCCCAAGTAGGGATGAGAATAATCATACCTAGTGGGGAACCCTAAATCACCAAACATATAGCTTCAATGAAAAAAAATTAAAATAAATTTCACAAAGGTGAGTCAATTTGATGGGAAAGACAATAAAGACCAAGAGTTTCACATATATAGAAACTAAATATCAAAGTATGTTTATGTCCCCTCTACGATCCTAGGTTTATTCTTGATGACCATTGGTTTTTTTATCTATGGGAATTCTTCTTATGTCACACTAAAACTGGTTGAATTCATTTGAGAGGTTTCAATCATAGTCCATTTACATTCATGGTAGGTTTTAGAACATATAATAAATTGATTCACATATAGAGGATCATAATCAGGGCCAATGGGGGATACCTACTCCTATCTGAAATAATACAGTGAGGGGGGATCACATTCCCTCGATATCAAAAAAGGGGATACCTTACCCATCCTATTATAGATTGATAGAAGATTTTACTCTAGGATATATGGAGGAATACATGAATCTTTTATGAACTAACCCATCTATGGGTTTGATCATTTTATACTCAAGATGGGATGTGGCATTGTAACCTCTTAAAAATTGACTAAGGTAAAGCACCCACACTAATATTGTTATGAGAATAATGGAAATAGGGGATAAAATATATCATAAAATGGTTATATTGAATGTATAGGGGTATCATGGAATGTAACTGGAATTCAATCCCTATAGTGTTTGAGTAGATTACTCTATCATGTGCCCATGTACTATTTTGGTTCCCATGTACACTGGCTATGTTTTTGCCTGTGTACCCTGGGGTACACACTATGTTTTAGGCTTCAGGTCACATGTCTTTTAGTCATTTCAAAAAACCATGTGATATTTATATTTATGTGTAAACCATAGCCATTGTTGAATGGTTCCACATGGAATGTGTTCATTGGAACTACAAACTATGTATATTCGGATTTTATAAAAACTTCTAGTTTTCATGCATATCCACAAGAATCATCAACTCCACCGATCCAATCAGGAATCATACCAAAATATTATTATATGAGGTTGACTAAACCTATATCATCACCGGTGGAATTCCAACGACCCATATAGTTATAAAAAATCTCTCATTAGGCTTCATCACCCGAATTCCAAAACCTATGAACAGATCATTGTTATTCCAATGCCAATAATTCATTATTGTCAACAAGACTCTATCACACCATCAATCTTAAATTTAAACCCGTGGTAATGATATATTATACCCAATATCAGTTTTGAAATGATAAATTCCAAGTTATAGTCAAAATAACACTAAAATTAAACAATAATGATGAACATTAAAAGAACGAGGTGATAATTCCAGAAACACAAAACTAATAAAATTATTTCTTCAAAATTGATTAGGTTTTCTTTATATTACTAATATATAAATTTATGATTAGAAATAAAATCTCAGTTCATCCATTAATTTTATTCAACCACCTATCAATAGATGTCCCATAAAAGAATTCCTAAAAGAATTAATTCACATTTTTTAATGAGAAAATAAATATTAAGGATTAATCCAACAAAACATTTCTATCCTAATATCAGATATATATGATATGAATAATCCTTTTGTGTTATTTTATTTTTTGAGATCCAAGAACTCCTTTTTATAATGATTTCCTTCCATGAGAGACCATTGAAGAAATCTTTGCATTCGTAGTCGTCTCACCAGACTCTATGATTGCACCTGAAGATTCTCCATGCAGAATCTACCACCCTAAACTCGTAGGGTTATATGGATAACCATATATTTTTATATAATATGTTTTAAAATATAGAGTCTTTCTATGTTAAACAATTAAATAGATAATTTATTTATTTTTTATTTTCTAATTCCCTACAGTAATTACACTCTACTAAAACATCACACACCAACCAAAATAAGTCATTATAATTGTAAAACCAACATTTCCTATTTAATGGTTGCCTCATTTTCACTATATGTGACACTTTATGGGAGTAATTATATTTCATCTAAAAAACTATAGACTTGTGATATTATAAATATCATTTTTTAATATATACATAATGAGGAATCGTAGGAACCGAAATCCCAATCTGAATTTATTCCTAACTCTAAAAATAAAAATTATAATATTTGAAAAAAAATTAAATGGAAAAACGGCATTACACTCTCCCCACCTCATGTTTATCATCACAAAAAAAACAAAATCTTACTCAAAAAAGATGTAGGTACTGAGCTCACAGTTATTTCTCCTATTCCTAGGTTATTTCTTAAATATTTTCATATAGTAATAAACAATAACTAATGGAATATCTCACACATAAAGGATCTTCTCCAATTGAGCCTCAATGAACACTGATTACTCAGAGAGGTTAGATCCACCTCAATGTCCAGTTAACCCCAATAGATAGCATGTGATGAGTCCTGTATATATTTTCTTATTAATGAAACATGGAATACATCAGGAACCCGATATAACCATAGTGAAGAGGCTAAGTGTTATTCCACCTCACCAAACCCACATTGTTTCATGAAATGTATAATGAATATCCGGGATAACTTTCCACCTAATCAAAATATCTATAATCCTAATAGTGGATTTACCTTTAGGGGAACATGGTCTCACTTATCAAACTCCATATGCATCCATTATTAATCCTCATTAAAATTTGTATGTCTTTTGTTATTCTTTATAACACCTTGATATTTTATATATATTTCGTTTTAAATAAAAGATAAAGTAATTGATTAGTTTCCATACACGAAAATCTAAATTTATATGAACCGTGACATAGTAAAACATTATAACATATCCATTAAATTGGAAGGTATAAATATTAATAAACACTTTATAAAAAATATATATAATGATTTTTATAAATTCAAATTTATTTATTAATTCATAATAAATAAGTATGAAATTTTCAGTAATGTCATTTTATAGTTCAAAAATAAGTTTTCTTGAAAAAGGTTGTCATCACATTTTTCACCAGAACACTATAATTAATTTCCAAATATTTTATAATGTTTAATTTAAGAAATGAAAATTATTTTTAAAATCAGCATGTTAATATTAACTTTGTGGTAATTTTTTTGATTTTTCTAAAAAGTTTCTTTTTTAGTGAATGATGAAATATACCATATTTGTAAAATATAACATTTCATTTCATGTAAGTTTCATATTATTATTTTTAATTTAAGCATAGGGTAAATTTTTATGATTTATCAAAAAAGATTTATTTTTTTGTGAATAGTGAAAAAAACCATTTTGAAAAAAATTCACATTTCATTTAAACAAAATAATTTATCTAAAATTAAAATAAGTAATCTATAATTATAAATTATATAATTTTTTAAATATAAATCACTAGTGTACTTTATTTTTGTATATGTTAAATTTTAGGCTTAGAAGAAATTTTCAAATGAAACTATTTTTACGCTTGGAATAAATATTTATCATAATAAATTAATTTAATATCACTTGATTAATGGTTTTAACAAAATTTACGGATTAAAAATTAAATATAATATTTTAAAATAATTTTTATGTATTTTTCAATGAAGGTAATGGAAGAAAATTTTGTTTATGCATTAAAATACATTTTTTAAAAATGAGTTTTTGTTGCGGTTTTCATGCTTAATTATAATTAAATCGTTTTACTAGAAGAAATATAATCTTGTAAAATGGATTAACTATTTATAAATAGTATAATAAATTTAATTTAATAAATTCAACTAATTTTTTTTCCTGGTGAATATTAAAAATAGTAAAATTCTGTTATCATGGTTAATGTTAAAACAGATACACTAGGGTTAAACTAAGATATAAGGGTAGGATTTCCTTTAAAAATAAAAAAAATTATTTTTTAAGATATTTCAACCTTATATTATCCTAAATTCAAATAACAATCTATTTTGAACCACTTTCCAATGGAAGTAACCATAAATCCTTGAAATATTTTATGAAATTCTATTTGTGTGCCTCCCTTCACTGAAAAATGGGAACATATTCAACTCCATTATTCATAACATTTTAGACTTCAAAATTTGAAAATACCATATAAAAAACGTTCTTATAATTCTTAAATTAATACTAGATTGTCAAGTATTATCTTAATCTAAATGAGTAATCTAAAATAGGTTACTCAAGGAAGAGGTACTAATATTAACCAGGCCCTTTGAATATTATCTCTTCTTATAAATCATAAAAAATTGTTTTATATATATAAGTATGATCTATATATAATAATACATATACTAATATGTTTTTATTATTATGATACAACCATTTACCACCTCTTCTTAAACTAATCACAGATGAAAGTATTGTTTGTGCGTGTGTGCGGTCTACCTCCCCCATGTAGCAATACCACTCATTTTCTAGAACCATATTTTATGTTTGACTATCACGATATATTTAATGTTCATATATGATATTTATAATACAATTATACTACTATAGTTATAATATCTTATTTATCTTCATAACTTTTGATCCACTGGTAAATGATAATGTCATTGGACGGTATGTGTGGACTAGCAACTCCATGAGGAGATGTGATTTGTTTATCATGCATTTATTATTTAGATGTACCAAGGATAGATTTAAATAATATATATAATATTTAATAAATAATAATATTCTATTTAATGGTGAATTATCATATTTACTTCTTTCATTCTATCTATTGAACAGTGAAAACCCCGCTTATCTATACGTACATATTACCATCTCCATGAAGTGATGTAATTAATTTTGTATCAAAAAATAATATAAATGGTTATAAATTTTTATATAATGATTATATATTTTAATTTAATGGTTATTAAATTTTTTATATGTTGTAACAATGATCAAAGTGTGAGGACAGAATCATTCAAACTAAAACATACATGAAAAATGAATCATTTAACACTCGAAAATGATAGATTTAATAGATAATTATTAGTAATGTGGTATTGAAATGATATGAGTGGATTATATATGATATTATATGTATGAATATGATTTATTTATTTAATTATAAAAAATAATAATGTATTATAAATGATGTTATAGTGCTTACGAATCAAGTTGGATATAAGGTAAAGGTTTTATTTTAATTTAACTTTTTTGAGACATGTTTTATGGTGTCACACCAATTTATTGTTTCAATGGTGTTTATTCTTTCCAAGAATGTAGTTTTCCATAATAAATAATTTAATTAAATATATTTATAAAACTATAGTATTTTCAATCTTTCAATCAATTTTGATTTATAAATTACTAAAGTTGTAAGGTTTTTTTGTCTTGATTTTGAATTTTTGAGACCTCTTCGATTTTGTACCCCTATATTCATTTAAGAGGTGTATATATCTATCCATTGAAATTTTCTATCATGAATATCCATAGGTTCATTTTATATAATGTTTTGTTTTATTTTATTTATTTATTCGGGGTTATCATTTAATAGTTTCTATAGTGGTAAGGGTTTTATACTACGATATCATTTTTTATAGGGACAGTTTTTGCTTAAATTTTATGATGTAGAAATTGTATAATAAATCACTAAAAAAAATATTACTTATTTTATTATACTCTTTTAATTTCTTTAGATTTAATATTTTTCTTTTTATTTACCTCGCTTTAATTACTCAAGAGATAAAAAATTTATTTTAATGAAATACCAACATTGTTTTCCCCATTGGTGCAGAATCTTTTATTTCATGTTAATACTTTATTTAAAATGTTTTAAAGAATATTTTTACTGTTATACAATGATTATTTAGAATAATTTTTTTAATATATTTTACTTTACATACAATGATTTAAAAGGATTTGTTTTATCTTTTTTCCAAACTTGTAGATTTTTACTTTTTACATAATATGTAAAAGGAATTTTCATTTTAATATATACATATGAATGAAATTCATTTCCATCATGAATAATCTTTTCATTAAATAATACATTATATGTTCTCTTTTTTATTTTTAGACAAAAAAAGTTTCTTAATGTTTTTGAAACATATAGATACTAATTAAAATATTTCAAATAAAATTGGTATTTTTTTTTAAGAAACATTCTAGTCATATTTTAAAGTCATTGTCATAAATAACAACATCATGTAATGATTCTTTTGATTTATTGGGGATGCGATCCTATGTAACCATCTTCATTAATTATCTGAGTGGTTTATTATTATTATTATGAAATTACTATAATAAATATATCCTTTCCATAGATTATAATTTGATGATATGATGAATGTTTTATGATCTACTAGTACACATATGTACATTTTCATTATGTGATGGGTAAGAACGAAATTATATATCCTGCAAATGAAATGGGTAAAGAAATATATCTCCAATGATAATATGCATTGTAATATGGATTAAACATTAATATCCTTAATATTTATTTTATATGAATAATAACATTTAAATCATTCTTAACACGCAACACCATTATTTATGTGAACTTTAATTACTATAAAAAAATTCAATTTAAATGCGGATGACATAAACTAGTCATTAAATAAAATGGTATTAATATTAGTAAATAAATTATGATATAAATGTATAAGTTTTCTACTCAATACTATTATTTTTATTAATGGTTTGGAAATAAGCACAAATTTTTTGTGAATCAATTTTATGCTTCAAAAATGAATTTTTCTTCAAAAGTGAATTTCTTGAATTTTGTGTATAAAATTTCTAATTAATTTCTACCACATATAGAAATTTTAATTTTTATAATGAAAATATATTTTGAAATAGGGATATAAAAATTTACATAGAGTTATTTTTTTTTATTTTTCTGAAATGATTTATTTCTTAGAGAATAGTGAAAAATACGGATTTTTCAAAAACTGTAAATTATTTTCATTAAATAAATTAATTTTAATGTCAAATTATATTCTGGATTTGTTTTTAAATTGAAATATAATCCATATTATTTATTATAATCTAATTAATTACATTTAAATTATCAATGTTCTTGATTTTGATATAAATTAATTTTTATGATTAAAAACATATTTTTATAAAAAAAATTGATTGTATTTTATTAATTTATATTAAAATTGATTTATTACACATATATAGATTGAGTATTAAATAATGAAAACCATATTTTGAATCATTTAGTTCAAATTTAGAAAATCTATACCATTTATTTTCTATCATTATGAATGGTAACCATGGTAAATATTGGTCCCCTTGGTAAGGGTAAAATAGGTAAAACATGGTTATTGTTGTGAATTAAGGTATTAAATCAACCCAGCAGTTTTCTTTACTTAATTTAATGTGGGTAAATTACACCATATCAATCCCAAAGATATATATGTATATATATGTATATATATATATATATATCATTTTGGGGCCATCTTCACTTGATAATGACATTTATATTATTTCATGTAAAGAGAAGCTCAAAATGTCTCTCTCTTGCTTTTAATTTTTTTTAATATGATAATATAAGGATAATAATCTGTTATAAATATTTATATGAGCTTATATTAAAAATGAATTATTTATTTTTAGGATTATAATTTATTTTTAATTTTTATCAATGGTATAATTTCCATAGAAACTTGCATGACGATGAGAGAGAACATGCATAAATAGTGGAAAAATAAAAAAAAGGGATTTTAGACGCATTAAAATTATTATTTCTTAGATTATCTATTGTTTAAAATTAACTTACGGTTAATAAAAATTTGTATTTTGTGGTTAAATAGTTTATATTTTAATTCATTTGTTACTATGATGTCTTTAATGTTCAAATAAATGATTACTATCAAAAATGAAATTATGGATATTTTATGAAAAAACTATTTTATAAAATTATTTAAATATAATAAAAATAATAATGAAATATGAAAACTAGGATGATAAATGGTAAAATATTTCATCTCTTTCCCATTTATGTTCCAATTTTTACCTTATAAGCAATATTTTAACCATTTAAGATTGAAACTATAGTTATAACAATTAAGGTCTAAATTGGGTTATTATGGGATAATCTAAAAAGATAAGGATTAAAATGAAACTAAAACATTCATAAACCAGCATTATTGGGTTAATTTTGACTAATAACATATAAAATTTATATATAATCCATTTTTAATCCATTTTTTCCAATAAAGATAATTAATAATATTTTAAAACACTTAAAAATAACAAGTGTGCCACTCACCTCACTTATAAAATGACACCACTCATTTATCTTATTTACACCACATTTAGTCATCTACCTAAACCAAACCCATGAAATTTATATTATAATTTTAACTTGTAACTACATAATGGATATTATATTCCTAAATATCTATTCCAGTGGTCCTTAATAAGGGTTCTAAAGGAAATCTACCTAAAAAGGTAATCCTCTCTAACAATTATTTCAAGTTTATTTATTCTTCAACAATTATAACCACAATAAAATAAAAACTCAATTATCATTGATATACTGATATTTCATTATAATTATGGAATGTCCATTTTAAAATTATTTTCTATCTAACTATAACTGAACAGATCGTTTGAGCGTACATACAGCTTATTGTCTCCACATAGTAGTCTCATTATCATTCCATCACTAATTTATTTAAAGGTTATAATTATGGTAATAATCAATATTTATTATATTTATGAAATTATTATGGTTCTATAAATATAATATATCTTTGTATTTATTACATTCTAATAAATTGTAAAATGATAATATTTCACATGTGTACGTGTGGACTACAACCTCAATGAAGTGATATGATCTATTTTTCATTTCAGCTTTTATTGGCAGGTAATAATTGTAAAATTAATATATATATATATGGAATATTTAATATAATAAGGATTCAATAATGATGAGTAATTACATATCTATCCTTTAATCCAATCGTCAAAAAGTTAAAATAGTGTTCACGTGTACATATGACCTACCATCCCCATGAACAATGTAAATAATTTTTTAATCAATAAATTTAATTAATGATTTAAATGAATATATATTAAATTTTTATCATGATTATAATTCTTGATATTATGTAACCATAATCATGGAAAAATGATGATAACATCAAAACAAAAACATTCTTTAAAAATAAAACATCTAACATCTATAAGTGATGATTTTAAAGGAAATATTAAAAAATAGATATAGAAATTTTATAAGTGGGTAATATTTTATGTTATAAATATAAATATAGTTATAGGATAAATTAAACAAATGATTATAACCATTATATATGAGGATGAATCGTATTCAACAAATTTGAAGCATGATGTAATGGTTTTATTAACTCAATTCCATTCAATATGTTATACTTCTACTTCAATGACAATGTTATGTCATGGTTATATGTGTAATTACCTCTAATCGTATTCTATTTTATTTAAACATGTTATTTTAGATTTAAATTTTCCTCACACAATCAAATAATTGATTAATTATCACTTCAATGATACAATCTTTGTAATGGATTTCATCTCAATTTCCACTACATTGAGACATATTTGGTATTATGCACTTATTTACCTTAATATGGTATATATAATTCTCATTTAATGTCTTTAAAATTAATATATATATATATATATATATATATTAATTATGATGGATTTTTCAACTAAACCTAATACATTCAAGGAGTTTCATTTTAAAAGTTACCAAATTCGTACAAATTTATTTTATAATCTCTTTTTTTCGGGATTTCTCATAGTTTCTAGTAATGTAATATTATAATATATCATTCATAAAGCCCATTTTTTAATATTTAATAATTATTTAATGAGTTTACTAATTTTATTATAACTTCCCCCCCCCCCCCACTTTCAAGTTGAATCAATTATAGTAACAATTATAAAAACATATCTTATTTCTCTTTTGATCAAGTATGTTTTTTATCCATGTCCATTCTTTTAAAATTTTCAATAAAAAAGTCATTTTTTATTTACTGAAATGATTTATTCATAAAATATTAAGATTACCTAGAAATTTGACATGGTTTTAAATTAATCGTTCTAATGTTTTCCAAAAGGATCATTTTTTACTTTATTTTACAAAAAACTAAAAAAGTAATGCTTTCTTTTTATTGTACATTTTATTAAAATATTTTATCACCTCCTTCACTATTTTACTCTATATATATCATTATAAATTTTTTATATAGTTTTATAATTAATTCTATTTAATTTAATATTATTTTTATATTTCTCTTGAATTTTCATTATTTCAATAAAGGTCATGATTTTATTAAAAAATATATATTATTGATGAACTATTGGCTATATTTTATCTCTTATTAATTATGTGGCCATTATAATTATTTTGAAACCTTCACTTTCATATGATTATATCACACTGGATATTACATTTATCTTAAATATTCAGTCTCATTATATCATGTATATTCTAATTTCATAAATTATATTTAATTTCTATATATGGTGTTTTACTTTGATGGTTATTTAATAGGCAAAGAAAATATTTATTTTCTGTTATTTTACTCAATACAGAAATTCATTTACATAGTATATTGTTTATTAATTATATTGATCATTCAATATATAAGGAATTATTTGTATAAGAAGTTATATTTGGGGCTCGATTATAAATAGTCTCTCGATTCATCGACATGTCTCAAGAGACATACCAGTTGCCCTAACTTATTAAATGGGTTTTTGATATAAACTTATCCATCAATTAAAGTGTATTTGAGTAAGGCCTAAATAGTAAAGTCTCTTAGATCATGGTGATTAATATTCTTCACATAATTCATTGAGAATTAATTTATTATTTCCTATGATAATATTTCATTGATATTATCCACGTATTTATTACTTTTCCCTGTTATTGTTTAAATGGAATGTTTTTTATGTTAAATACCCTACTATATTGATTATGCAGTATTTACTCATGATTGATTCTATTGTATGTAACCCTTAATGAGTATCTGATTTCACGATTTATTTGTTTTTAATGTAATAGGACATGAAGAAGGAATTTTTGAATGATTTAAAATATGAAAAATGTTTTATATTATTATGTTTAATATTTAATTTCCAATTTAAAAATTGGAACCACTTACCTCTCTAGTTCATCAAGAATAATATACTATTTAGTCCCTTTAGATATGATCACTTTTTTTAAAATCAATGTAATAATGTTACCACAAGGTCCCCTCTACTAGATTTAGGGTCTTTAAATTTGGTATAATATAATATTTTGTATAAATTTTGGGAACTGGATTTTTAAAAACATAGATTATATAACATAACCATATATAAGACATTGATGATATGTTTAATTATAGGAATACAACCTATATTATTAGTAAGGTTGATATTATTTAGTTTTCCTATCAACACACCCTTATCCAAATACATTAAGTGGACATGTTTTTTGCACATATGCAAGTAGTGTTAATAACCCAAAAAAGAGTTGGTTGAATATATCTGGTCCACAATTCTGATACACAATGAGTATTATATTACTACCCACCAAGTTTTACAATAATGGGATATATTATTATGTTAATTTAAATTTTCATCATGAACTATTATGAAATATTTAAATAAAATATGAACAGAATAACATAGGTTAAACATAAGGTGTCATTGATTGAAAATAAGTTGTCATGATTGAGATATAATATAAATGATTTTCATGATTATGTTATATATCACAACAATTATTATTTCCTATAATATTATTTTGGTTTTTTTCAATTGATGGAACCAAGAGGAATCATTTTAACACTTAATGTGACGGAAAAAGTTGTGATAATGAGAAACTAAATTGGATAATGATTGGAGTGAGTGAAATTGTTATTTTTCTTTATCAGTCAATTTGGTATATATTTATAGACCATTTTCTTTAAAACCTCTTATACACACTAAATAAGATAGTAATAGAGTTATCTTGAGAGATTGGGTGGTGGAAACCATATAGGAAATACGACACAATTTACTTCATATCATAAATTTTTTAAGAGACACCCTAGATAATGTCTAAAAAGAATTGGAAAATGATCTATATGTGGAAAATTCTGACATTTATCAATGAGTTTTATAGTAAAAATGTATATTTTTATATAAGGATATGATTTTCATCATATGGTACCATTTATAGTTCAATGTATTATGTGTGATAGACTTGGGACTTATTTGATTCAGTACCCTATTCCAAAGGATAACTCCTTGATAAAGGAAGGACATGTTCTATGAAAATATTTAAAGTGTGAGGATTGAATTATTTATGTAGAGGGATAAATGAATTATTATATAGAATTTTACCAATGATATTGTGATTATATATATCATGGAGCATCTAAGGATTGTTTTGTAGTAAATTTTATTTATATATTTGAAAAAATATTTGAAATAAAACCAATAACCAAGATAATTAATTTTTCGGTAAGGTGTTATTTTTTGATGATATGTGATAAAGGGTGATATAACACATAATAAGTGCATGATGTTTAATTAATAATGTTTATTCTAGAAAATGACATGCTTTACATTGATAAATTTAATGGGCTCCTATTGTTAATTTTGAAATTGGTTAGTGATTTCATGACAATGTAATTTATGTCATATTTGACGACGTTTATTTCATTTTTGGATTTATGGAATATATTCAATAGTATATGATTTTATATTATGTATAATGGTTTAGTTATTTTTTGGAAGAAAACATGATTTTATTGTGTATTTTTGTAAATATTGGTTCTTTTGGGGAAATATTAGTATATTTTGGAGATTATATGATTATGGTATATACATTTATGGTATATGAACTTATGAGTGATTGATATTATTTAGAGATAATATTTACCTTGATATTAAAAAAATATGATTAAATCTTTCTAATAGTTGGGCATTTAATTTGGTTATTCATATTGTTGAGCAGTATTAAAGTTAGGTTTAAATTTGGGTGTTGTTATTGAGTTTCTAGATTTTAATGTATTATATTTATCCATATTAGATATTTTTTTATAACTATTTTTGTTTTTTAAAATATTTTGACCAATATGGAATGAATTTAAATTATTTAGTGGATCCATTGATATGTTAATAGTTAATTTTAGTTCGTTAGGCATGAAAAATTCATCAATAAGATTAATATCTTTTTAATAAAATATTTAGTAAAATTTCATCAATTTGCAACAAAAGAATAGATTTTTTTCACATGTTCACTATATTCATAGTAAATAAATCCCTCAGAATTTGTAAATGTGGCATTAAATGAAAAATTTATCATTTTACCTTTATTTATGAAGAATTTATGGTCTATTCACACCAAACTATGTTATGGTTTTTTAGTCGTTAATATTCTCATAATATTATTCTATTTGACTCATTATTAGTAGTTGTATATTTCTTCTCCTCGAATTATATCATGTGTCATCTCACTAATATTATCTATATATTAGAACACAATTATGTGTCATATTGGGTGACCTTTATTCTTCCTGCTTCCCCTTTTTAATCGAATTTTTATTATCCCTATCTACGATATGATCTGTAAATAAAGGTATTTTCAAAAGGTAAACACCTAATGACTAAGATATAATTTATGGGGTGCAATTTATTAAATATTTTATAATTTAATACCCTAATATTTTAGTATAATATAATAATAAGATAGATATATTTCTTAACACGTAACACTGAGCATTGTTCAAATTTTTATATACTATAAAAAATATTATTGTTTTAATGTGACCATTATAACCTAGTAGTTAAATAAAAGGGTATGAATATGATTAAATTAATTATGAAATAAATTAATAATTTTTTTACTCAATACTAACTTATTTATTAATTCTTTTAAATAATCACTCATTTTTAGTGAAGTCATTTTATTCTTAAAAAATGCATTTTCACTAGAAGTGATTTTATTAAATTTTGATCTTGGAAATTAAAATTAATTAATACCACATATAGAAATTATATTTTATAAAATTATCATAAATTTTTATATTATTATACCAAAATTAACTTAGGGTGAACTTTAAGGATTTTTCTTAAATGATTTATTTTCCAATGAATAGTGAAAAATACAACTTCTTCGAATATTCTCATTTATATTCATTAAATCTATTAATTTATAAGTAGTATTATATTTTTAATTTGGTATTAATGTTTTATATGAGCCCTTTTATTTATAACTATAAAATTAATTTAATTTATTATCAATATTGTTGATTTTAGGATCAGTATATTTTTATGCTAAAAACACAATTTATGAATAAGAAAAATTCGTAAAATTTTACACATTTATGTTAAAAATATTTTATGAAACATATATATATTTAATAATGAAAATTTTATACAATATTTGAAATCATTATATAAAATTTTTTAAAAAGATTTCTATTATTAATTTTTTTCATTATAAATATTTATTATAGAAAATATTTGTAACCAATATAAGGTTAACATAGGTAGAACATGGTTAAAACTATAAAATAGAGTCTCCAAATAAACCCAACACTTACCCATATTTCACTTTATAGGATAAATTCAACCATATAAATCAAAAAGTATAATATATGGAATTTTTTATTTCCCCATGATAATGACATTTATATTTTTTTTTATTTGTAGAAAATTCCAAAAAATTCACTCTCTTACTTTTAATTTACATTATATTTTCACATAGGGATAATATTATTTTTTGAATGAATATACAGGATTTTTTTTAACATTTTCAAATTATTATTATTATTTTATTTTATTTTATATTTTTATTAATGGAATAAGTACCTTAAAACCTTGCATGAAACTGACAAAGTGTTTATGGAAGCAGTAGAAAAATTAATGTAAATTATTTTAAAGAACATAGAAATTAATATTTCTTGGAAAAATTATGACCTCATATTAATTTTATGGTTATTAATAATGTGAAATTTCTAGTGAATGTGTTTATATTCAAATTAATTTTTTACCTTAATGAATTTAAATTCTAAATAAATGAATTGTTTCTGAAATGACTTTAATGATATTTTATTGAAAATAATATTTTATTTAATCTTTAAAAAATCATTAAATTATTTAAGTAAAAAACAATATTACGATGAAGGGTCTATAATTTCACATATTACCCATTTATGTGATAATTGTTACATTATAATAAAAATTATAACCCATTAAGATTGAAAAGGTAGTTAATGTTTTTATGGTCAAAAGAGGTTTACCAAGGGTAAATCTAATAATATAAGATTTAAAACGAAATAAATACTTTATTAAACCCCATTTGTGGGTTTTATTTTTACTATACAATCATAAAAATTTAATATGATTCATTTTGATGATATTTTTCCAAGAAGGTTTCTAATAATATTTTAAAACCTTGAAAAATTATAATTGTTTTATTCAAATCAATTATATAATAAAAACCATCCTTTTCATTATTTACACCAATTTGATCTATATATATAAAAAACACAAAAAAAATATATTATATACATCTCTATAAACTAATTATAGTTTTTTTCTTAAAAGTTATTTTAAAGGTTCATTAAGATGGGATATAAAGGAAGTCTACCGAAAAAGAGGTAATCAACTTTATCGTATATTTCATCTTTATTTATTCATATACTCATATAACCAAATAAAAATAACAACTCCAATGTCATAAATATATTAGTATATTATTATGACTTTGGTTAAACTAATTTCCATCATTTTTTCATCCAATGAAAATCAAAAACATTGATCATGTGTGTGTATGGATTACAATCTCCACGTAGTTGTGTAATTAATTTTTCATCACCACATTATTTGGATGATAAAAATATGGAAATAATGATTATATATGTAATTTATGAAAACATATATGGTTATTTAAATATAATATGTCATTTACCTTCTTACCATCAAATCCTTTGGAAAATGTTAACGTCGCTTGTGCGTATATGTGAACTATCACCTCCACAAATGAATGTGATTTGTTTTTCATTTTCTATTTATGTGGATGGTAATAAGCTTAAATTTAATTTATATATATGATTTATACGATATAATAATGATTATTTAAAGACGAATTACTATTTACCTTTCTCTTATTCTATCAATCAAAAAGTAAAAAATAATTTGTTTTCGCGTACGTATGACCTACAGTCTCTATAAATTGTGGAATTAATTTTTCTATATCAACCATTCATGGATGATTATAATAAATATATATTATTTTTTTATCATGATTATAATTATGTATATTATGGAATAATGGTCAAAATTAAAGGATTCTAACATCCAAATTGAAACTTCTATGAAAAATGTAATAGTTAACAACTAAAAAATATGATTTTAAAATATTTATTTATAATTGGGTATTGAAATATTATAACTGGATCATATATGAAATGATAAATATGAATATTTATCTATAATAAATTGATAAACAATTTTAAACCACTATACATGACATTAAAGAACATTCAATAAAGTGGAAGCATGTAGTAAGGGGACTGTTAACTCAATTTCCATTAATTGGATTATACTTCTACTTCATTGAATATTATATTTCATGTTTATGAGTGAAAATAAATATGATTTTAGTATGTTATATTTATAGTTATATTGTGTGGATCTAAATTTTTCACACACAATCACTGTCGCGACCCCCTCCCCACAATGGGTACCCCTCCAGGGTCGGCAATGTGAAAATGGAGATAATGACCCACCGAGTCCCGCCTCTAGTAGGCCCCAGGTAGGAGACTAGCACCGAGGGTATTATAAAAACACAATTGGGAGGCATTACCATCTAATTGAACACATGCGGAAGAGTGAGATAAGATAGACACTAACAAACTCTAACTCAAAAACTGGAATATAAAAGAAACCCATGTGCACGTATGTAATGCCATGAAAAAGTACTAAAACTGAAAGGGGAAAAACTGCAAGTACCCAAAAGAAAGTACAAATAGCATCAACTACTAGCCCGAATAGATCCTACAACCCCAAACTTGTAGAAACCAGCTTGATCTCCATCCTGCTCTAAGTGACCTAAAAAGAGTTTATATATACATAGAATGATTATAACATTATACTCAGTAGGATCCTCCTCGAAGCCTCTCGTGCAATGTAAAGAAAGAATGCTAAAGTACAGTGAACAACAAGTGAAACTATCTCATCACCTAAATAGGTATACTAAGTTCCCAACCTCACCATGGATACTCTCACCAGTAACACATACAAGAATATATCATATAATATTGAATATCAAGGGTACCCCACTACTGCATCCCCACTAATTTTCTACTTTGACCCAACGTTGCACGTCCTAAGAATCGCTCTCCAAAAAGGCTTGCCCGCAGACACCTGGGCAAAGCACCACAATGTGCACCTCGTCCAACACAAAGGCTTTCCCGCAGACACCTGGGTGAAGCACCAAACCATCCTCACAACCAAAAGTAACAGTGTAGTTTTTGGTAGCCACCACAACTCACATTACATGTATCATACGTCGGGTATTATACCTCAATCCATTACAAACCATACACTGAGTGAGGATCCTTAATCCATCACAGCCTATAAACGTTACAACTATAGTAGTCCAAAGGATATTATATCCAGAATACATGTGTGTGAATAACCACAAGCCATTACATCCCTCTACACACATATACTGGGAAAAATAACTGTTGTGCCTACAAGCACAAGTATCTACCAAGAGAAGAGAGCGGGGACAAAGGGGTAGTCAGTCATTCTTCCTCCCATCAGAATGTTGGGGAAAACACCCCCTAGGGCTCAGAATCACCAAGGCTGTTAGATTCCCTTATTAATAGGGTGGAGTATCATATAGAAAACACATAAAGTACAGAATATATTATATCTCGCAACCCCACTATGGGCATTACCTAGTCTTAGACACCACTAGATCTAATGTCTCTTATACTACCAGCTTCTACTTCTAAGACTAGGTATCATATAAGCACACAACAATTTAAAGAGATTTATTAGATTACTTCATTCCATTTTTATCAGTTCAACTATATGTTAATTAATAATTTTATCATTAATTAACCATGAACAATCCCGCATTAAATTTCATGATCATCACACCCAAAGTCAACTTTTCCTTAATAAATTACAACCTCATCATTATGTTCCAGTGAACTCCAACTCCATGGGTTAACATCATTTATTCAAATTTTCAATATAGAATCACTTTCTCAGATTCCCAGGCATTCTAGAAAACATTCTATGCCACTAAACACAAGGGGCTCTACACGGTCAGTAGATGTACAACCCATCGAGTCTTTCCTTCTTAAATAAAGAGCATATACCCATCCATACTTGAGAAGCTAAACACAGAAAGCATGTGGCATACCCCACGTGTCTTTGCCTCTTTCAGAAAAATGGTATGTAAGACCAGCTGCCTTGAAAAGTGGGGAAAGTAAAGCCGAAAATCAACCAATAAGAAAGAGCAAGCATCCAACAATCACATCCATCCCATTCCATCATCCATGGTGTCCTCCCTGACACCCACATTCATAAACCGATGCATCTCTCCACTCTAGGCATGATCTTCTGCCACAACCAAAAGGCCTCCATGTCCCCACATATCACAACAACCATCCAGGGTCACGTCACAATACAAGAAGCAGGAAAAACAACATCACATCAATTGGAATATTTCCCCCTTTAACAACCTAAAGGGTAACTTAGAACCCTTTAAGGAATTATCAAACAATCAATTCTTTAATCCATCTTGAATTAACAGATTTAATTCGCTGGTTCCAAATTCGGGAAAACTAATCAATAAGATACCAATAATACTTTATCATGCTTTTGGTGCAAATTTGATTAAAATAAATTCACAAAAAGAACCACATTCATTTACATGACTCTTTATCTTTACCCAAAAAATTATCAATTAATCCCAATTTACGTTCTTTACCGATATTCATCATGAACAAGCATAGATACCACACTATCTATCAATGCAAGTGGCAACAACATATGATCGTTAACAATTTATTTATCTAGTTCAAATATTAATTATGTCAATTCCATTGTCATCCAGGGGGATAAAACATGCCAACAATATAGTTGCACGTAAAAGAAGATAAGCAATGAATCCCCTACCACATAGGTTTTTGACGAAAATCCCATCAAACAAAGAACGCACAAGAAAGCCCGTTTGATTCTCCAAGAATCCTCTTTATATCTCTTCAATTAACACAACCAAGACCAAATATCAGCATATATGGAATCGACACCCTTAGATATACCAATAACGTGCATAGATCTATGAAAGCAAGTGATGAGGATAAGTTGATCTAGGTAGATCTAAGAAACCAAACTAGAACGATCACATACATAAAGAAACTGGCTTCGATTCTCCAAGAGAAGCCTTGAGATCACCTAAGAAAATTCTTGGGAGAGGTTATCTTACATTCAAGGGAGGGTAATACTGAGTTATGGGCACTTAAGAGATTAAAAGAGAATGATTGAGGGAAAACGGTTGGGATCCACAATTTTAAGATCTAGTTTATGTGAACGCATGGTTTGCTTGCTTGGTTAGACAAACCATGCGCTAATAGTGTGGTTACTACTGCATCGTCAAACACTCCTCGAATGGTTAGGCCACATGGTTAGACAAACCGTGCGCTAACCATGCGTTAGCCAACACCTCCATCATTAACTACACAATGTATGTCCACACGGGTTTGAAAAACCTGGCGCAGCCCATGTGAAAGCTACTTTCCTTTAGATTTTCTTTAACGATTCACCCAAAAGCAACCCCAAGTCACTACTCCAAAAAAATGGTAGTTAGAAACATCAAAAGTGTCTGAAGACGTAACATTATGTTACAGTTCACAATTGTCTATCGTTTAAACGGATCATCGAAAAGGGAAGATTTTGGAAAAGCATTGGGGATAAGTTACCTTGACATCCCATAATGCCTCTAACCCTCATATTCACAATATAATGGACTAGAGAGTTCTGGGCCATTACAATCACTTCAAAGATTAATTCTCACTTCAATTATATGATCTCTATAAAGGATTTCATCTCATTTTCCACTCTATTGTAACATATTTGGTATTATGTTCCTATTTATTTGTATTGGATGTATATACTGACCCTTAAATCTATTTAAATGAATATATATTTCTTAATGATGATTAAATTAACAATTATTCATTATTATTTCAAAAGGGAATAATTTAAAATTCAAAAAATATATAAGAATTTTTTTTAACAATCTATTTATTTGTGATTACTAACATTATTTACTAAAGGAATATTATATTATCCATTTATTTTATTATTTTATTAATATTTATGGGGTTTAATTTATTTATTTTAGTTTTTTCTTTATTTTGAACTTAAATCCTGTGAATAAATGTTTAGAATAAAATCTGATCATATTTCTCATTTGATCATGTATATTTTTCTTCCAAATGCATTTTTTTGAAACAAATTACAAAAAAACATTTATTTAATAGAATGAATTATTAAGGAAATTTTATTATTTCCTTTAATTTTTACATTGTTTGAATTAAATCATTCTATTTTTTTTCTGAAATGGATATTTTCAGAATTCTTCTACAAAAGTCAGAAAGATAATTTTCATTTTAACGTATACTGTGTTGGCATATTTTCTTACCACTATAAAAAAATTTACGATATTTATATTATTCTACATGTTTTAAATGATTTAATAAATAAAAATATTTAATAAATATTTTATTTTCATATTTCTCTTCTATTTTATTTATTTCTCTAAAGAACATAATTTTGTTATAAACCTATATTTATGATGAAAATATAGTCATCATTTATCCATTATTAATTTTATGGCCATCAAAATTTTCTTGAAATTTTCACTTTATTTTGATCATCTTTCACTGAATAATTTCATTTATCTTAAATATCCATTTTCATTATATTAGAGATATGATTATTTCTTAACCATATTTCATTTCTACATATATATTTTTTCATTGATTGTTATTTGACTGATTGGGGAAAATTTCATATTTGGTTTTATTTACTAAATACCAACATTTGTTATTTGGTAATATTTTTTATGAATTTAATTTTATGTTAAATATATATGTAATTAATTGGACTTGAAGTGATGGGTGGAGCTTAGTTATTGATACCATCTTTATTCATCTATTTGTCTCATGAGAGAAACCATTTTTTAAAACATATTAAATTCTTTTGGGTGTATACCTACCCATATTTTAATCTATCTAGGTACAAGACCCTGATTGTAAAGATATCATGATTTTGTATATTCTAACATCCAATATTATTCATTTCATTCATTTGGAATTCATTTAATATTATCCATTATATTATTATAGTTCTATCATTTTTGGATACATTTCATTGCCATGTTACGGATTAAATGGAAATTATTTTCAATTAATTACATTACCATATTGATTACACATTATTTAGTCATGATATATTATTTTATATGTAACCCTTACTAACCATCTGAGTTCAGATTTTATTTTACATTCCATTTATAGATATATAAAGAAATAATATTTTTATGATGACAATGATGCATAATGATTGATATTACTATTTTTTAAATTTTATTTCTAATATAAAAATTCGGGATCATGTATGTATGAAGTTTATCAAGACTAATAAAAAATTAAATCTTTTGGTATAAGATCACTTGTATCTTATCCCAAAGTAATAATGTAACCACTAGATTTGGGCTACTATATTTGGTTATTTACAACAATCCAATTTAGTAAAGTGCATTTTTAAATAAGATTGTATTGGGTGTGAACCGTTATTATGGGATTGATGGAATGTGTTGTAAACCCAATCCACTATGATGATCTTGGTAGTGGGCCTTGACTAATGAAATGATTTTATGTACTTAAATTCATGAAAAAAACTTATTTCATATACTTAAGATTTTGTTTCACGGATAATGATCGATTATTGATGACTATAAAATATTATATATTATGTTTTCTGATTGTTAAAAATATGTTCCATATTTCATGACTACGACATATGAATTAGTGGGTATGATTTTCTAATATTTAGCTCATGTTCTTGTACCATTATTTTTATCATATCTTTAATGAAGTTAATCTATTTTGGTTACCCAGATTAATCATTTGGTCACACCCATTATTATTTTTCTTTTCAGAGTTATTAAAAAATTATTCATGTGTGTTATGTCTAAGAAGGGTAAACGTTGTGAAAAATTAAATGTGAAATTATATAGAGCTTTTATGTTTTGGTTATTTATATATCCGAGTAATAAAATTCAACAAACATCTATAGTACTTGGGAATTAATCATTTTGAAATTTATAGTTTGTTCTTATGAAATTTTGTAATATGTGTATATAAATTTTTAATATCTATATTTGGTATCATATGAATATTTTCATAAATTTTTGGAACTAGGATGATGAAAATTTTGTTTCAAATTTTAGGATAAGACTAATTATATATGTTAATATTAAGTTATTGTTAGGAAATGATTATGATTTCCTTAAGAAAATATATCTATGTCTGGATTCTAAAAGTGGACATGGTTTTGGTATATATTATGCTATTGATAATAACCCAAAAAAGAGTTGGTCATGTATATCTCAATAATAATTATGGTGTGCAGTGAATGTTCTCATTCTACACACCTGGTTTAACACTCCCCAAGAATATTTTTAGGTTAATTCATATTTTATATAAGATCCATTAAGAATAATTTATACAAAATATCAACCATGGATAGCCTAGGATAAACCTAAGGTGTCGTAGATTGAAAAAACATTCAAGATTTATACATCCTAAGAATTGTTTTTCATTATTAATAACCCTAATTAATTATTTTTTATGGTTCTTCTAGCCACTTTATAATTAGTAAGGGGTTAAATATTGAACTATCAAGTTTAGGTGGAGACAAGTACGCTCAAATATTGAATTATATAATTTTATCTTAATCATATTAATTAATTTATATCATAAAAATTATAAAATAATGTTTATTCTAATAATTAATGATTAAATGTTAAATTAGTAGTAAAAATTCATAATGGTGTGATGATCACATATCAAGTCTATTATTCATCCCCAATCGATTTTTATGGTAATGTGCATCCTAAATATCTTCTTATGCTTCTCTATTTGTGATCGATTTCATTTTGTTCATGTATTTACCTTATTTATATACATACCATATCTATTTCCAAGGAAGATATGTAATATTTGATATTTTTATGTAGACTTTGATTTTCTATTTGTTATAGGATAGATAGGAAATTACATTGGAAATTAAATATATTTCATGGGTCTTAATTCCAATTACAAGGGGGTATTATTTCATATTTATGAAGAGAAACAAAACATAAAAAATGTGCCAATTTTATAGGAGTTTTTCAATTTCATTCAGGATGAATTTCCCAGTCATCCTCTTAATCATGAAGTCGATTTTTCAATAGAACTCAATCATTATGCTACACCTATTTTAAATACTCTATATAGATTGATGATAATTTAGAATTAATAATTAAAAAATTCCATTAAAATATTCAATTGGGATTCATTTATCAAATTTCACCATTATGGGGTGAACCAATCCCTTTTATTAAAATGAAACATGGATCAATACAACTATTAATTATTTATTGTGTACTCAACAAAATGGCAATCCAGAATAAGTATCTGATTACCTATATTGATGAATTTACTTATTAATAATGAGTAGGTTAATTTTGTTCCCAAAAATGATCTTTGATATGCCTATTATTAGTTTATGGTCAAAAGTGAAGACATACCCATGACAGAATTCCATTTAAATAAATGAAAATATTAATTTACTATCATGCCATTTTGTCTTACTAATGATCTCACTATATTCTTATATTTAATTAATATAATATTTATATATTACATTAGTAATTTATTGTTATTATTTATATATTCCATTCTTATATATTCAAGAGAGTTTAATAGAATTAATATCACATGATTATTGTACTAAAAATCCAAAAGAAAGAGAAGTTGCATGAAAAATTTACCAAGAGTTAATTTTAGCAATATAAAGTTTCATTTTATGTGTCATATAATCTAATTAATGATTATATCAGTGGATCAATAAATGTTTAAAGATATTTAATATTAACCCAGACCAACCATTATGGATAAAATTAATAGTTTTTATTGAATTACAGTATATTATCAAAATAATGTATCATGACTACATTATCCACTCACCTAGTTAACTCGGAAGGGATTTACATTCCTTTATATAGATGAATGTGAAGGAAATTTCATAGAACATAAAATAAGGTTGTTTTGTGAACCTATTATCACACTACCATATAGTGGATAAGGGTTTGTTATTTATATTGATGCATAAAAAAGGGATTAGTGTGTGCCATTATGTAAAATGATTTGGTTATATCGTATCAATCACACTAATTGATGGTTCATGATTTAGTTTAACCAACTAATTATTTGAGGTTATTATCATTAATCATTGAATTAAATATATTGAGTAATTAAATTTATAGAGAAAGGAAAGAAAAATATATTTATCTTAAAAGATTAATGTATATATTCACCAATAAATGGTAGATTATCAATTAAAAAATTGGTTGGAGGTTATTAATGATTATGGTTTTTTAATACATAATAACCCTAGGAATGTGAACAAGATAGATGACGCTTTATGTGGAAATGATCATGTTAGATTATCTATGATAAGTATAGAAAAAGATCCAATATTTATGGATTCTCAAAGGATATACCTTGAAATATTGATGGAATTGATAAAATCATTTCTTTATCAAAGGACTGCTTAATAATCTATACCTGTAATGATTAAAGATTTGAAATTGTGGATGTGGATTTGATAGAGAAGGTAAGAAATATTCCTCAGTTCAACCATTATTATGATGGAATGATAAGGTTTAAGAACTGACTATGTGTCTCGTCAATTCCAGAAATAAATAATGAAATATTAGAAGAATCATATAAATCATCATTCGCTATTCATCCTTGGAATATGAAAATGTATAGAGATATGAAATAATATTTATGGTAGGAAAAAATGAAGAGATATATTTTGTATTATGTAACTTATTTTTTTGTATATTGGTAAGTTAAGGCTAATAGATGTAAGTATAATTGGGTGTTATAAAAATTACCCATACATGAATGAAAATGGGAAAACCATCACCAATGATCTCATTGATGGACTGCTCATAAAATTTAAAGACTATAATGTTATTTGGGTTATAGTCGATCACCTTATGATGTAAGATCACTTAATAGATATTAATGAAAATTGATATCTTAATTATATTTAAAAGATATAAATTAAGTAATTGGTAACGTTATATAGGGTACCAGGTTCTATTATATATCCTCAGGATCAATGGCTTACTATATTGTTTTACATAAGTATTCATAATGATCTAGAAACAATGTTTTATTTAAATACTTCTTATTATCTTCAAAATAATGTTCAATCTGAGAAGACTATTAAAACCCCATAGGATGTGTTGAGAAGCTATTCTCTATATTTAAACAATGGTTGAGATTAACGACTTATTCTAGTATAGTTTTATATACAATAATAGCTTACACAATATAATTCATATGGATCTTTATTAATCCCTATATGAAAACACATTTCTAACTCTTACATATTGTGATGAAGTTAGAGAAAGAATGATATTGGGACCTTTTCTAGATAAGAAATGATAGAGAAGTTTTGATTCATTCATTAACACGTTAATGTATCTCACAGTCAATAGAAGAGTTATATTGATAATCAATAGAATGATATAGAAATATAATTTGGTGAGATGGATTTCTTATAAACTTCAATATGAACGAAGGTAAGGTTATTTATAAAAAATAATTTTTTCCCTTGTATAATTGTTATTTTTTTTATTATTGGTCGAGTATAGACTATATATTATCACTTGTATCTCCACCTGTAAAACGTATCTCAATATCCATATGTTATTCAAATATCCCTCCTGTTTATTTATATAGTAGATTCTTCAAATATACTAAACATAGTAGTTTTGCCCCTGGATAACGATCTTTCTTATAAAGAACAACTGGTAGAAATCTTGGATTATAGAAACAAAATTTTATAGAAATATTGTAACATCACAGTTAATGATAAAATAAGTATTTTATACATTTATTAATAATTATGAATTTGATAGTAATATTACCTTAAAAGTTACTCTATTTTCTATTTCATAATTGACACAAAACAAAGAGTTTCTCTGAAATCTTGTGTTGCAGGCAAGCCTATGATTTTCTGAACAATAATTTATTATAAACATTATTTTTAAAATAAATGTTTTCACCATTCTATTTACTAGTGTTAATTAATAGGACTAACTATATTATCTTTAAAAAAATTAAAATTGTTTTAAATTAATATGAAAAATAATGTATGCTTAAAATAATTATAAATCTAATTTTAAGCATAAAAGGTTTTATATTTTTAAATGGTTGTTTTAACACCTTTTAGGGGAACATTTATTTTAAATATAATTATTTACAATTATGTAATTTTTATATTAAAAATAAATTTAATTTGTGAAATATAAATATCAAAATTTCCTTTGGTTGAATTTTGGGTATTTTTCTTAGAACATTCATATTTTTTATGAATTTTGAATAATACAGAATTTTAGTTCAAAACGGTTTTTTCATTTATTTGAATTTTATTTTTCAATTATAATTTTAATTGGTTTTAAATTATAATTAGATAAATTTATATCCTTTTTACATATTTATTTAAATTTAATCAATTTCACTCGGAATTTGTATATAAAAACATAGCAAACTTTTGACCATTTTTACATTAAAAACACTTTTTGTCGTCCCCTTTGTGAGATAAGTTTTAAATTAAATTCATTGAAATTAGTGAATAAAATTTAAAAAAATGAATTTCATATTTTGGAATAATATAATTTTATAAAATATTATAATTTCAACATATTTTTTGACAAAAATTATTAGTCTATGTAATTTAAATTAATTAATTTCAATACGAAAAACGAGTTTAATTACTGACTAAACACGGAAAATAATGTGTATAAATGACCCTAAACTTGCTTAAAAATAATTTTATTTTCATATTTAAAAAATTACATATCTAATTATCAATAATGTTCTATTATAAACCCTTGGGGGAAAAATAAAACATGAGGAGCACTCAAAACATTTCACAAATACTCAAATTGTCCTTTTCCTGACTTATAAAAGGCATCGTCTCCTCCTCACATATTCACACATCTCAAGACATTTGGATTATCCAAAAAACCCCAAATAAGATATAAAAATTCATCTTATCACCTTTTATTTATCTCTTCAGGATGAAAAAAACCAATGAATCACATTGGTGAAAAAAAGGAGTTACTCGAAAAAGAGGTAACATTCATCAACGTGCATTTATGTTTCATTTCATTCTCCACTACATTAATTATTATCATTACATTGTTATATAATAAAATAAGTATCGTTAATATAATTATATTTTTCATTTTAAAATATATATCTAAAACTAAATACACTTCCAGAAAAATATTAATGAATTTAACTTTTGTGTGTATGGTGAACTATCGTGTCACAAAATGATGATGTTTGTTTTTCCATTACTATATCTAATTATTGGAAATTATGATGGATGTACTATTTTTTATATTATATATATATATATGATATTAATTATTTATTAAAAATTATATAATTATTATATACACATACCTTTATTCAATCCATTTTTTGTAAATATAATGACATTGTTTGGGGACATGTGGACTACCCCCTCCTCAAAATGATGTGATATGTTCAGAAATTTCATGGAATATATTAAAGATTGTCTTAATTAAAAATATTTTATATACATGACATATATAGTATATTAACTACATAATTAACTTTCTAGAAATATAATATGTCATTTTAATTAACACCTTTTCACACACAGAAAAAAGGATAAAGTCATTCATGGACGTGTGGACTACTACATCCATGATGAGATGTGATTCCGTTAACATCACAATAATTATATATATAAGTATATATGATTAAATAAAATGTTATATATGATATAATTATCATTCTATAAATATAAATTTTAAATTCCTTCTTTCCATAATGATCATTGAAAAATGTGAACATTACTCATGCATACATACAACCTTCCATCTCCATGATTGTAACATGTTTTCATTATTCATAACCATATTTCATGATTTTTTTAAAGTATAATTTTTTTATAAATATGATACTTATTTCATGATTATTATTATATAAATGTTTATATAATGACTTCTTTGACCATATTTGACCTACTAACATCTTTTTTGACACATAAACAGATTATGGTCAAAACACCTGATGTAATCATAATTGATTATATAGTTGTTTTAGAAATTTATTTATGTAGAATAAAATTAATGATAAACTTTGAAGGTTTCTTAATAAATTAAATAATTAATATAAGTTTATTATCCAATAATATAAGGACACAGGTGACATGTCGAACTCACGGTAAGATATTTCTTCATAATATCCATTAAATGAGGTATTTCATGATGATATTAACCATTTTCATTTTATTAGGTGTATATAAATACACCTTAACATATAATATCATTTATGTATTTATGATCATTTTATTTAGTTTTTAATGTTATTCATTCATGGGGCTTATAATTTAAATTTTCAACGTGGTATGGCAGCTTTGAATATTTAATGATTTAATATTTTCCTCTTTTTCAAAATTGTTGATATTATATTACATATATAGTTATATGGGTATAAAATGACTATAAAGAAAATTTTATTTCTATTTAGGTATTTTTAATCATTTATAATCCTTTATATCTTAAATATAAAACCCCTCATATTTCTTTTTTTCTTTTTATTTTTGTATAGAAAATGGGTTTTGAAAATATATTAATTATTATAATATCATAAAATGTTTTATTATTATTATAAATTTTTTTTATGAGTGAAATGATGAAAATTTAAATATTTTATATTTTATTATTATATAATGGTACTTGGACACATTATGGTTGGTTCCACGATTAAAAATGATCAATGATTTCATGATAAAACAATTATTGGTGGGTCTGTGATAGCCCTATAATACATTGGGAATAGACTTTAGCTGTATGTCTATTATATTTATAAGAATGACATGTATGAAAGTTCACAACATGGTTATTATATTTAAAAGGGTGAAAGTATAATTATGTCCCAATATACCTTTATTTATTTTCTATGCTTACTATGGGTTTTATGGTAATCATGTGATTTCAAAAAGGGTAACCAATGAGCTTATTGGAGAGAAATGTATTTAGTAGTTATTAAAGGTGAAACATATTAAATTATAAAAATATTTTCATGGGTTTTAATAATTATCAACAGACTAATGGTTTCCTTATTTTTATATCCTTTTCTGATATTTTTATTCTCATACCATATTATTTAATGTTTTTCACAGAACATAAGGATTGGTAAGGTAGTGGAATAAGTAATAATTTAAATTCAAGAAGAGTTTTCAGAAAATTGATCTTGATTTATTTTAAGTGTTTTAAATTATGGGATAAATAGATATTGTTTGAAATTTTCTTCTTTTTATTTCTTGTTTTTTTAATGAATGAGTTGTGGCCTAATTCTCAAAAATAATAAACCTAAAAACATCCTCAATGTGAAAGAAATTGACTACATAAATAAAACTCATGATTATATAGTGTTTATTCTCGGGGCATTATAGTTGGTATAAAAGCCCATTTTAGATAAATTTATAGGTTAGGGTAATATTAATATCATTCCCTTGAATGATTTTACCTTTTGGTTAAATTAAAATGTTCTTGAATTTAAATATTACCATATTTCATCATCTAAAATAAGTCTTTTATGAAAAATTTTCCATAGAGGAAACATGTAAGAGGGGGTGGGAAGGATGTGAGGGAAGGATACCCTTCCAAATCAGTATACAGAGTTGGTCTGAATCAGAATAGAATATTTTGTTATAGTAATGGCTCAGTTGAATCTAGTAAAAAATAGTTGTTGTATCCATGCAAGATAGGAAGCCAATCTACCTTGAAGAAGCATGTATTTTGTGAATAATTTCATGAGGGAATAACCCCCCATAATTTAGTGGATCATCTGATGCAATTGTGACCAATGTATGGATCAATTATTTGGATAAGATATTTTATGTCATGAGATATTCATAGTATCAAATGTTGACCCTTGTTGTTTATCAATTTGAATGAGAAGTTGATCGATGGTGGACTCTAGTTAATAATACCAAAGGGAATACAATCTTCATTCCATTTAATGGTAAAATTCAATTAACATTTCCTTGATTAATTTTTCCCTAAGGCTGTTTGAATCTAAATGGAAAAAAATTCCTATAATTTAGGAATATATATAGATTTCATAACATCAAAAGAACGAAAATTTAAAAGATCGGCCCTGTAAGAGCCAGATTTTATTTGGGACACTAATAGAAAAATTAGTCAGTTTTACTCAGGACTAAAACCAAGTCGACATAGTGATTTATCAATTTAATAATTTAAAATCTTTTATAATGTTTAATGTTGTGATAATAAAGTTATATATGATGTATTCTGACTCTTATGTTCCTCATAATGATGAATATAAGAAGTGATCATGATGGAAGGAAATGGGGAAACACTCAAAAAAAATCTATATGTAATGAAATTAAGTTAAAATATTGTATTATATTTTGTAAAAATATCCTTAGAGAATGTATTATATAGATATGGAAGTGTTACCAATGTGAAATGTTTGGCTACATGGCCCATGAATGCAAGGAAAATTATCCCATGGAATTAATGAATTTGTTAAATCATATCCATCCAATAGTAAGATGTTTTAGCTATTATGATACGGGTCATTATGATAATTCATGTATGAATATAGTGTCATTGGATGTAAATCATCACAATTGGAAATTAAAAGGTTTAGTGAGGTCATTTTATACTTCTACAGTTGATATTGGGTCACTAAATTAAGTGGTGATAGGTATGTTACTAGTGTATTCAAATTATTAAAATACATTATTTGACTATGGATCTTCTCATTATTTTGTTTTGTAATAAAATTAAAACTAAATTGGGAATATTAACTCAATGAGATAAATAACATTGGGTAAAAAATCTGAGTGGAAGTGTTAATAAAAACAAGATTTATATAAAACATTATATTTTCATTAGTTGGATGGTGTTTTATACAAATATTTTTAAACATCCCAATAGTGGAGTTTTGTATCATTTTTTTTATGTGTTGGATTTTAGTTTATCATGATAAAATATATTTAAAATAAAGTTTTTTCAATGATTTCTTACATTTGAAATCATACCAATATTCTAATATATTTATGAAAGATGGTAGAGAATTCTATCTTCATCATGTTGTTGAAAATAACAAAATAGTTCAAATTAGTGACATCCAATAAATTAATGAAATTATGGGTGTTTTACTGATGATTTTCCTAGTGTTGTTCCTAATCGAGAAGCAGAATTTACTATTTATTAGTTTCTATCTATAAGCATATTTCTATACCCCCATATATAAATGATCTAGTAGTAATTTTGGAATTGAAAAAATAGTTGCAATAATTACATGATAAAGGTTTCATTAAACCAATAACATAACCATGGGGTTATCATATTTTATTTTTATAAAATAAATATGCTTCCATAAGAATTTTCATTATTTATATAGTCTTTAATAAAAACATTTTTAAGAACAACTCTCCTTTTCCTCATATCGATGATCTGTTTGATCATCTCCCAAGAGCTCGGTTTTTTAAATGATTGTTATGAGGTATGGGTTCCATAAAATGAAGGTGAAGGAGGGTGAAATAACAATGATATAATTTTATATGATATATGGTAACATTGAGTTTTAATATATTCCATTTGGGTTATCTAATACACATGTTTTATTTGTGATCTTACGAATAGAGTCTTCCATAAATTTTTAGAACATTTTGCCGTTGTTTTTATGGATAATATTTTGGGATATTCTAAAATCCATGAGGAACATGCAATGTATATAATGCTTGTTTTGAAATCCTTAAATTCAAATAGACTATATGGAATGTTAATAAAATTGAATTTTGGTTGTAGCAATTTTAATTCCATGGAAATATTGTTTCCAAATATAGAAAATGTTTTGGCCCTGCTAAAACATAAGTTATTTAAGAGTGTCCAAGACCTACAAATGTAACAAATAATTGTATGATTCTTGGATTAATGGGTTATTACGGTTGGTTTTTTTTAAAAAATGTTTTGATTATGTATCCCACTAACTATGTTAACACAAAAGGGAGTTTAATTTATTTTTATCATAAAATATGATTTTTATTATCATGGATTGAAAAGAAGACTACTCCACGCTCATGTTTTTTTGATATAGTGATTTTTAATCTACCGTGATTCTTTACTAAAAGGCCTTGGTAGTGTCATGATATATAAGGATAAGATAATCACATATGTTTCAATTATGTTTAAGTCTCATGAGTTAAATTACCATACACATGATTTGGAATTATCTTCATTATTTACTTTATAAATTGATAGGCCTCATTTTTATAGTGTTAAGATTGAAATATTTACAAATTATAAAATATAAAAGAACATATTCAATTAGAACTAGTTGACCATGAGACATAGAAGATGGATATTACTGATCAGGGATTATGATTGCACAATTATTTATCATTCTAGAAAAGAAAACAAGGTTGTTTAAACTTGATACAAAAAAAAATTTACATTAACCATGTAATGGTTGGAACATGACCCATTGGGGGATGATTTAATGAAATTTTTCTAAGTAGTGGATGTAGGGACATCCTCGATTTTGTTTTAGGTTTTGGTGTAGTTGACTTTATTAAAAATAATTATGAGAGATTAGAAGTTGGATTAATATTTTTAAGAAAGGGAGAAATCCATTAATAATGTTATGTTTCATAATTGAAATACTTATGAAAAAGGTTTTTTTATGATTTGGAAAAATATTATATCTGCCTTGTGATTAACAGTTCAGAAAGGAGTTGTTGAATAAAGAATATAGATTGTTGTTTTCTATTTATTCTAATAGTACTAATAAGTACATTGACTTTTATGAGTATTTCTATTTGGAAGGAATGAAAAGAGATATTTTGGAATTTACATTGGAGTGTTTGAATTTTCAATAGGCTAAAGTAGAGTAAAAATTACCAAAGGGGTTGCATCATCCTTTTCTAGTACCATAGTGAAAGTGGTATAATATATCAATAGATTTCATGTTAGGATTTCAAAATACACCACAAATTAATAATGTGCTTTCTATTATTATTGATCAACAAACTAAATATACACATTTTCTTCTCATTTCAGATACTATGTATTTAGATTATATTGATTTCATATATCAAAAATATATTATCATGTTCCATGGATTTCTTCTCTCTATTTTCTCGGACTCTGATCTTGCGTTCCCATCATATTTTTGGAAAGGACATTGGAAGATGTTGCGTAATGAATTAAATTTCACTATAGATTTTCATCCTAAATCTAATAAACAGTCTTAATGGACAATTCAGTCCTCGGAAAATATGTTTCATTCATAATCAATAGATTACCAGGGAATTTGGGAATAACACATTTTTTGGATAATTTCTCATATAATAACAATTTTCATTCCATTATATGGATGGCACCATTCGAGTCATGATATGGAATGTGGTGTCGGAGACTCGTTTATTGGGATTATATTGTAGAATGAAAGTTAATGGGGATATATTTGGAAGTGAAAATTCTAGAGATAGTTATTTGATTCACTAAAACATGAGGTAATGTCAAATTATGTAAAAATTGTATGAGGATAACCCATGAAAATGTCTTTCTTTTGAGGTAGGTGATCATGGCTTTTTTAAAGTTTCTCAATGGAAAAGTGTGATGTGTTTTGGTAAGAAGGGGATGTTGAGTCCATCGTTCATTGGACCATATGAAATCTTCAAGAAAGTCATATCAGTTTCCTAAAAAGTAGATTTACCACCATGTTTATCTTAGGTACATAATATATTTCATGTTAAAATATTAAGGAAGTATGTACTAGATTCATCACATTTTTTGAGCATTGAAGTAGTCTATCTAGAAGAGAATGTTTATTACAAGGAACAACTTGTTAGGGTTTTTGGGCACAAAGATAATGAATTAAAGAATATGTTGATTCCTCAGGCTAAGGTTTTATGGAAAAACAATATTATTGAATACGCAATATGGGAATCTAAAATTGATATGATGGAAAAAATCCTCCATTATTTGATAAGTTATTAAAATTATGATGATGAAATTTCAAAATGGGGGAAGGATGTAACATCTCAGGTAATTATAGAATTACTTTTTTTCATGTTATTTAATATTTATATATTAGATAGTAATTTTACATTAAAATTGATGCTATTTCTAATAGCGTACATGATCCAAAATAATAATTTTCTCGGAAATATTTTATTTCATGCAAGACTCATTTATACCAAACAATAATATATTATTAATATTATTTTTAATTAGGAATTCATAGCATAGAATATGTTCTGGTGGTAATGAATAGGAATAAATATATTAGGATCACAAATTTTTTTAAAAAAAAGTGTCATTCATCAAATATATTTTATAGTTTTAATATAAGAGTAAATCCAATTATAAACATTAAAGTTTAAAATTTTTTAAAGGTGTATTTACCAAATTTTAGTGGCATACCTCTTTTTAATAGAATTTTTGTCACTATAAAAAAATTATATGAAACAATAAAAATTATTTTTTGAAATATAAACATCAATATTTACATTGGGTAAGTTTTTTCAATTTTTCTGAGAATATTGATATTTTGATAAATAGTGAATAATATTGAATTCTAGTTCAAAACTACTTTTTAACCTAATTAAATTTCAAAGTAAAATTATATTATTAATTATTTTTAAATTATAGTTAAATCAATTATATATCAATAAAAATATATTTATTTCATTTTAAAAAAAATCACATTGAGTTTACATATAAAAAACTTACAAAACTTTTCATCATTTTTACTTTAAAAACCAGGTTTGTCGTCTAGTCTAGGGGATTATTTTTAAATTAATATCTACCACTTCAACAATTATAATTTATAAAAATGGACTCCATATTTTGAATCAAAATACTTTATAATTTATAATAAGGTAAACTTTGTTTTTTTACCAAAATTCTTAACAAAATTAACAAAACGTTATTACAATGATTAATGAAAATGAGTTTAATTAATGACTACACTTGAAAAAAAAAGTTGAAAAAATGAACATAATGAAGCCTAAAAATTATTTTCTTCTATATTTCGACCATTATAACTCTATTTATCTAAAAACTTTAATTTTAAACCCTTGGGGGACAATTAAAACTTCTGGATAATCAAGTCTTCTCAAGAAAACCCAATGTTTCATTTTCCCCACTTATATGATGACTCCTCTCATCCTCACATATGCGCACATATAAAGCCCTTTTAATCATATAAAATCATCCCAAATAAGCTCCCAAAATTCATACCCTCACCATATATTCCTCACTTTTTTCATAAATCAAACCATGGAATCCCTTTGTTGTATGCGAAAAGGAGTTACCCCAAAAGTGGTAACTTTCCGAAACATGCATTTATGTTTCATTTCATTCTACACCCATAAAATTATTATTATTATATTATTATATAATAAAAAAACCCCAAAAAAATATTTATATGTTTTTATGTTAATTTTTCTACTTACACCTATACATACTTTCATAAAATTTCTAACAAACATACCGTTCGTTTGTATGAAAAACTACTATCTTGATAAATGATGTCATTTGATTTTCCATTACCACCTCTCATGATTGGGAATTATGATACAGATATATTTATTTGATATATATATTTATATGATATTTATTATCTATTCATAGTTATGGATTTTTTATATACATGTAAATTTATTCATTCCATTTTTTAAAATGTGATAACGTCATTTGTTGATGTGTCAACTATTGCTTACAAAAAGAGATGTGATACATTCACTCCTAACATATAATGTATCATTTATGATTTTAATTAAAAATATGTGATTTAAATGAGAACTATATTATATTTAGGACATAATTATCTTTATGTAAATATAATATATCTTTTTATTTAACACATTATTACACACACAAAAAGTGATAGCGTCGTTTGTGGAAGTGTTAACTTCCACCTCTTTTTCATGATGTGATTCCTCTCAAATAACAATAATTCTATATATAAGTATATATTATTAAATAAAATTGTATTTACGATATAATTATCATTCTGGAAATATAAAGTTTACTTACCTTTGAAAATGATAGTTGAAAAATTGGAATGTTACTCATGCGTACGTACGACCTACCTTCTCCATGATTGAAATGCTAGTTCACTATTTATGACCATATTACATTATTAGTTTAAAAGTATAATTTATGTATAAACGTAATAATTATTTCATGATTAATATTTTATATATGTTTATACAATGACTTCTCTTGACCATAGATGACCCACCATCGTTGTTTTTTGCACGTAAACTGAATATGGTCAAAACAGTCAACTTAAACTTATTTACTTAAGTAGTTGTTTACATCATTGTAATAAAGGAAATAAAAGTAATGATAAAGAATTAAATGGTTATAATTTAATTAAATATTTAACATATGTTTATTATTCATAAAGATAAATACACATGTGGCATGTCGTACTCAAGGAAAGTGATTTTGTCTCAATATCATTTAATTGAGGAATTTCTTGATGATATGCAGCATTTATAATTTATGATATGTATATAAATCCCATATATAATTTAATATCATAAATTTATTTATTTTCACGTTATTTAATGTTTTATATTTTTTTTGGGTATTGTGAATTATATGTTCAAAGTGGAATGGGATGTGTTGGATGTTTAAAGAGTTAACCCTTTCCTCCACTTAAATATTCTTAATATTATTTTAAATATTTATTTATATGGATAATAATGTATTATAAAGTAATTTTATGTCCAAAATGGTATTTGTATTCTTATACAAGGAATAATATTATTTAAATAAAAATGAAACCCTTATTTCCCTTTTATCTATGTATTTTTTATTGAAAGTGTTTTTTTAAGATGGCTTGATTTGTTATAATATCATGGAAATTTTTATTAGGAAAAAAATGAAATTTTACAATTTAAATGTTGAAAATTGAAATTGTTTATCTGTTATTATTATATAATGGTACTTGGAGATTTAATGGTTGGATCCATTGTAAATCAATTATGGGTGGTTCTATGATAAACCAAAAATGGGTGGGTCCATAATAGACCTCCAATGCATTGTGTATGGGAGTCTGATGTATGAATATTCAATTTTTTATTCCTTCCATTAAGGGTTTCCACACATCCACACATGGTTTAGGTAGTAATTTCCAACCTTTCCCTTTCATAAGCTTTCCATAGGCACTTTCATGATTTCATTTATGTTTTTAATGCCTTTCACACATTTATTATACCTATGGATTGATGGGAATATTGTTTTAATATTGATAAAATTTAATAATAATTGGTTTTCAGGTATATATACGTGCATTGACTAGAATTTTTGCACCCATGGTATTTGATGTAAATTTTATTGTTGTTTTTAGTTAAATTGATGGTCTTTATAAAATGTGTTTCTTCTTTTGAGTTATAATGGCATTTTTGTTTTTGAATTTTGTTTGGTGGTTATATTTTGGAAATTTGATATAGCTTATTAATTGTATTAAATGCCTAAAAAAAGTTTTTATGGTTCCGAAAAGGATTTGTGATATTTTTCATAAAGAAATTAAGTGGTGGGCTTATGTTAGAGAATGTTGTGTTTTTGTGGAAATGGTTTTCAAATGTGTTCTTAGACATGTTGTACCATGGGATATTGTCACATACATGGGTGTATTAGGTGTACACAAGGATATGTTCTCAAATGAATATAGAATGCAAAAAAATAGTTTTCTCTTTAGAACTCATTGATTTAAATGGCTTTTAATTTTCCAATAAAGTCAGTCCCATTGAGATACTTCTAAAGTAGGTTATAAAGGTGTTATTTAAGGCTTGTCCATATAGATTTGAAACATTTTTTGACATCTATTTGAATATGATAAGGGCTCGTATTATAGATTTGACATTAATTTTTTTCTGTATTTGGGGATCTTAAGGGATTGTATGGATTTGTAAAACAAAAAGTCCTGTTAATTGTGTCTCATTGCGGTTCTAGATGTTTTTATTGTGGTTTGGCCCAATTGTCCATGAAACAGGATTGCATGAGTTCGTGGATGATTTGGCATGTTTTAAATGTTTATAAGATGTTTTGTTTGTATTTAGTTTGAAAGACCATTTGGAACATTCATATTCATTGTTTTCTTCAACTTGTTTTTGAAAAACCACTTGGGTGCACATTAGTAAAATCTTGGTTTAAAGGGTCAATTGGCCATGTTATTATAAATATGATGTTTGTATTTTTTTGAAATTAGTTTCTGTGTTTTTTAATTAAATTGATGAATGTTTTAATCTAATGTCTTATTAGTATTGATTGTAGAAAAGAATTAATTTTGTTAAAAGTGAGTACATTTTTTGCGGTACAAAATGTTTACTAAAATGAATTTGGTGTTTCAATGGTGTGATGGCTCGGTTTTCACCTTCGATGACAAGATATCAATATGTGATATAAGTACATATATATATATGGGTCAAATATATAGGGGTATATCCCTTTATAGGTTATCATATAGACCACACATGTTTGGGGTAGGCAAGTATGGTGACTACAGAGAAGGTAAGTCATGTGTGTGATGGCCTCCCACATACACAGTATTACTATCACCATGGGCTCCTGGGTGTCTTTTAGATGATTGGGAGACGGTTTCATTCTATACCTAGTTAGATGGGTTATTACCCCCCAAGACTTGTAGACAGTCCAGGAAGTATGTTCCCCTATTAAGGGCAAGTTAAGGCAGTTATTTAGTTATAGACTATTGAAGGACCCCGCGATTCCCTGAGAAGGGAGTGGTGAATCGAGGTGTCAACATTTTCTTTTAAACTGGCAGATTGTGTTCCATATTAGTAGAAATTATTATAACATGTATGATGGATATGAGAATAAATAAAACATTCAAATGAAAAGATATGACACAACATTGTTTACGTGGTTCACCACTAAGGGCTACATCCAAGAAGCATACACCGACAGGTTGTTGGTCATACCAAAGTCCACGATTATTCACTCATTATGGATTAAAAAGGTTTGAGAATAGTCACTCTATCCCAGGTTCACTGCCTTTACAATTGTTTAGGGATAGCCAACTTCATCCCTCGGGACACTCCCATTGACCTCCCTTGGCTTACTACCTCTGGTGAAGTCCCACTCAGTTTATAGATGTGAAGTTCTCTTCATCATCGCTAATGAACACATCCTATGTTGTTTGTAGATTCTCTATTGAAGTCCAAATTCCACCCATAGACAAAACTCACTTTGCACCAAAGGTATCGGGAAAATTTCCAACTTTCATGCAGCCCCAAAAAGACCGGAGTGCTTCAACCACACTTGAGGTTCCTCTCTAAGACCGCGTGCATGATTTAAAGACGGAGCACAAGTTCACCTCTACTACTTGCGCAACACTTGTTTTTTCGACCTCAAACTTGCGCGGTTCACATTCTTTTCCACCCAAATCGGTTTTGGTGCGTAATTTTCAACTGTCGCACTTCTTCAAATGTTATCACACAAGTTTCACCAAACCACTTATAAAGACTTCCTTCCCAAACTCCAAACATGGGCGACCCATACCCTTTCTTCCTCAAACTACCTTGGACGCACCGGAAACAACTATCGCACAACTTCTACTTGAGAGACCACACAACCACTTGTGCAACCCCTACACCGGCGTGATGGGAGCTCTGAATTTCTCTAAGTCACAATCTTTTTTTCAAAGAGGAGGGGTGGTCCTATATTTATAGGCGTTCTGGACACATTGTGAGATGGCGCACATGTCTTCTATCAGCGCACAAGTCATGCCGCCCTAGTCTCTACCGAGCTAGTCACTAGTGTGACCAAACTCAAAAATTGGGCGCCCCTTCTTCCTTTTCCATATTTTGATGTTCAGATCTTGAAAATCATATGGCTCCCATGTTTCCAAGCCTCTAATTAATCCTCATGCAAGTCTCTTTTCCATGCACACATTCCTCCATTTTTTCAATTTTGAGGTCCAGGAATTTGGCCAACACTGAAAAATGGTGCCACCTTCAATATTTTTATCTGATTGTCCTGTAAGATAACTTTTCTGGAACATATTTTGAACATCCACTGAGGATTGACAATAAACACAAAATATACTCCAATTCATGCAAAGACAATCTTGGTTCCAACAATCTCCCCCTTTGGGTTTGTTGGAGATCAGTAAATAAAATCAATACAGTACCAACCACATGAAAACCAAAAATGCATGAATCAACTTAGACAAAACTCTAAGTCTACGTGAGCAATTCTTAGTGTAAAAAACTAGAGGCCAAGCGTGAATTGAGATCCCATGTTTTTGAATTTCACAATGACGCCCCCTAAATTCTCTTAAAATTTCCTAGAAGAATTACATGTCCAAATAATTCCCTCTTATCCTATCACTGAATTCTCATTGTGATACCATACATGTCCAAAATTTATTCCTTCTCCCCCAGTGGAAATAAACCCAAAGATCGGTAGTTTCCCATTGAACATCCCAATACACCCCTTGGATGGTGTTTCCCCATAAACCTTCATCATATCCCCAAAAAGAGTAAAAAAAGTAAACATAACTGGGGAGAGGGGTTTTTTGTAACCTCCTTATGGACTGGGAGGTCGATGAACACAATGGTTCAACTGATGCTTCTCAGACACAGCCGCTAACATTGATTTGGTCAATATATCAGCCACTTTCTCATTACTTCCCAAATGATCCATTCTAATCACACCTTTCTCAACTTTTTCATTGATAAGGTGATACATGATTTCAATATGTTTTGTACGAGAATTCTAAACATGATTATTCATAAGATCAACTGCGCTCTTGTGATCACAGTAAATTACCATTGGTTTCTTCACCTCATCACCAATATATTTGAGTTGTTTCTTTATCCATAGTAGTTTAGTGCATTCCTTTGTGGAAGAGATATACTCATCCTCAGTAGTACTATGAAAATTACTTTCTTATTTCATGCTCAACCAACCAACACATTTATTCCCAATATATAACACTCTAACACTGGTGGATTTTCTAACCACTACATCACCAGCCCATTCAGCATCAGAAAATGATGATAATTCACTATCCCTTCTTGCAGCAAAGTATAAGACACAATTGTGAGTACCATTAATAAACCTCATGATTCTTTTTACTGATGTCATATGTTCCTCCTTTGTACTACTCTCAAAGCGGGCTGCTAGACAGGTTGCAAAGACAATATCTGGCAGTATCGCTATCAGGTATAGTAGGCTCCCAATTTTCCTCTTGTACATGGTGGGGTCTATAGATGCCCCATCCTCGTGCTTTCAATATTTGGTTACAACTGCAATCAAAGTTGATATTGGTATGGAGTCTAGCATATTAAACTTCTTCAACAGCTCCCTTGCATACTTTTCCTGCGAAATGAAAGTGTAATTCTTTTTTTGAATCACGTGTAGCCCCAAGAAATATGTGAACTCCCTAATCATAGACATTTCAAATTCTGATTTCATGTGATTGGTAAATTAATACATTGATTTCTTCATGCTGCCATAAAAAATAATGCCATCATCGTAGACTAGAACCATGAACTGATATTTTGGAGTATTCTTAAAATATAAATTGTGATATACTCCTCCTCTTTTGAATTCCAGCTGCTTGAGATAAGAGTCCTTCTAGAAATACCATGCTCTTGGTGTCTACTTCAAACCATATAGAGCTTTATTCAGTTTGCAGACCTTTGTTTCATCAGTACCAAGGAAAAAACCAACTGGTTATTCAATGTAGACTTCTTCTTCGAGTACACCATTCAAGATTGTTTCCTTGACATCCATTTGATATACTTTACATCCTCTTTTGTGTTCTATGGAAAGAAAATCCAGATTGATTCTAGTCTATCCACTAGTGAAAAGGTTTCTTCAACATCAACACCTTCAATCTGGGAGTATCCTTTACATACCAGTCGGGACTTGTTTCTAATTACACTTCCATGCTCATCAAACTTGTTCTTGAAGATCCTTTTTGTACTAATCACATTGTGACCTTCGGGTCTCTGGACAAGATCCCATGACTGGTTCTTTTCAATCTGATCTAACTCTTCATTCACGGATTTCACCTATGATTCATCTTTTGCTACTTCTCCAAATGAGGATAGCTCGAAAACTGACAGAAATGCAGATTGGGTGTAATTACTCATCCTCCATGTTAGTGTGGGTTCACTTCTGTCCCCAATTATGTTAGATGGATTAATCTCATCTCTTCAATTTCTCTTGTGTGGTTTAGTTACATTCTCTCCATCCACAATCTCTTCTTTATATTCTTCATCTGATTCATCATCATGATGTGAGTGCTGAGTGTTTTTAATAGCTTCCTCTATTTTTGTATTTGTATTTTCTCCACATTCTCTTTCTTCTTCACCTTCTATCACATCAGCATATGAAATCCTTGAATCATTTGTAGTTTTCTCTTCAATGATCTTAACATCACTAATTTCCACAATCCTTTCTAATCGCTTGTTCAAACACTTTTAGGCTTTGCTGTTCATTGAGTGTCCAACAAAAATTCCTTCATCTGCATTGTCACCGTACTTCCCTTGATTTCCTTCTTTGTTCCTCATGAATCATTTAATTCCAAAAACAAAAAAAAATTTAAAGAGGGATTCCATCCATGCCCCATTTAATATGGTGTCTCGATCTCACCCATATAAATTCCTATTCGATTTGAATATACAATGCAGATTGAACAACCTATTTCCAGTAATTTTGTGGAATAAGACTCTCAATCATCATAGTTCATTCCATGTTGTTCACTCGTCGATTCCACCATTCAACAACTCCATTATTTGTGGAGTTCTCACTACTGCTACCTCATGTTGTATCCCATGTTTCTCTAGATAGTTGTCAAATTAAATGGATGTGTATTCCCCCTCCATATTCGGATCACAACACTTAGATTGTTCATCCAGTATCATTCTCGGCGATTCGCCGATATGTTTTCATATAGTAAAACACTTGTCATTTCCTGTGAATGACCATTACACATGCCATTCTACTATAATCATCTATAAAAAGGAAAAAGTACTTTCCTCCAGGAGTTTCAGCTACATTTATCGTCCCTCATACATTTGTTTGAATTAGATCAAGAAGATGGGATTCCCTTTTCGTCGTTGGCCGGTATGAACTACAGACCATCTTCCCACGAATGCAAGCATCACAAGACTTTTCAGGCTGACACTTCATGTTGGGAATGTCCATGACAATCCTCAATTTTTATATTTTCTCCATGTCTTGTTGATTGATGTATCCTAGTCTTTGATTCCAAAAATTGATTTCTTCATCAATAGTCATGGAACAATCATTTTCTTTACTGTCAACCTGATACAAGTTGCCTTATGTTCTGTATCCCTTCATAAGTGAATTGCCTTTCTTTCCCTTGACAGTGTATCCTTTCTGATAAAAAGTTACTATAAGTCTCGAGTCATAGAGTTTACTCACAATGAGTAGATTGTGACGTAGCCCATCTACATAAAGTATTTCAGTCTTCTTTAGCTCTCTATTAGCTAATTCAATATTTCCTCTGCCTTTGATTTTTAGAGCTCCATCATTCCCAATTCACATTGTACCACCAACCATCCTTTTGATATCCATAAATAGGCCAGCATTACCTGTCATATGAGATGATTTACTGCTATCCAGAGTCTAGGTACTATTTCTTTTTGTATCTTTGAGGGACACCTCCACAAGGATGGATTTCTCAATTTTCTTCCTTTCTTTCCAGTAGACAATGTATTGGTTATAGAGAACTAATGGCCTATCAATTCTCTCATGTGCGAAAATTGGTTCTTCATAGTCGATGTATTATACGAGGGGAGAAAACCAATTTGAAAGAGCAATACTATCTTGTTGACGAGATTTAAATTTTCTCAAACTCTGATATGAGGTGTCCATGTCCCATATCTACCTACAATTAACGGCCTTATGACCAATGATAGAACAACAAAAACAATATCCATAGTAATTGTTTCTTATAAAAGAATAAGGATATGAATTTGGTCTCCTTTATTGAACTCCCATATCTTCTCCATTCTGATAACTTCTTTCCTCTTCAGAATAAGACATGGTATGGCCTAAATATCCACAGAACTCACACTTCATGAGAGGAAATGCCTTTTCACTTCTGTTTATCCTCATTCCTTTTTTGGTGGGATAATATTTTTAGGGCACACTTTTCATGGAGATTAGAGGATAATCTTCTTTTCATCTTTCAGATTGAATTTGGGGATTATTTTTCAGCACTTCATATGACTTTCCACATCACCAAATTTTAGATTTCCTTTATGTTGGATACCTTTATTTGAAGTATATGAAGGCTCTACCTTACAACCAATTACACTATTTCCCATACAGGCAGGTTTTTGATCATTTAAAATCATTTCAACTCCAGTAGAGCCACATTTTTCTCTCTCCAACAGCTTAGCATCTGAGAACCTTCCAAACTATATTTTCTTCCGTGATTCTTTGGAAATTGAATCTTTTTCATGTTTACTACTAATAGTAACAACTTCCTCCTCTAGAATCTCAATAGTCGTGGACTTTTCCTCTAGTCTACAAGTGAGTTCATTGATGATATTTTCCTGTTCTTCAATTCTCAGCATTTGATCCACTACAACATAATTTCTTTCATGTATTTTAGACTATAAATTCATCAATTATTCCAGTCATTTAATTTAATATTTGAGTTGATAAAAATATTCAGTTTATTCTTATACAATTGTTTTCCACTTATTAAAACTTTTACATTTAATCTTAAGCTTACTTACTGCATCCTTATGCTGCAACTCGGGATCCTCACTAGTTTTCCACTGATTTTCTCCACTAGTATATTCTGATTTTCTAACAGTGGCCATCATGGAATCATGGTTCCTATTTTTAAATTATGATTTTTCTTCATCACATAATTCATTATCATCTTCTCCCTCTTCATAGAAAAAAACTCTTGTTTGGTACTTTATTTATTGATTTGAAGTCTCCCCTTTTGAAAAACCTTTTTTGAGGATTCTCAATGTTTACAGACTCTCTATTCTCATCATCGATCTTTCTGGAACACTGAGAGGAAATGTGACAAACTATTCCACAATTAAAGCAAGCTAGAGGAAACTTTCCTTTTGAATTTACCTTTTCCCTTTTAGAACTCCTTTGCAGTTAGAGAAATAATTTTATTCCCTCGTCATCTTCACCACTACGATCTTTTTAGATATTTAGTTTTTAAATGGATTTGAATGCTATTTCTTTGCTCACTCGAGTCGTAGCATCTTCTGGTTTTACCCTCAATTCATATGCCACCAGGCTACTCAGAAAATCATCTTGATAATTTTTGGAATGTTCTCTTTCCAAAAGGGTTGAAACCATTGAATTATAATGGGGTGGATGTTTTCATAAAATATTCTTCACAATGTCTACATATTTGATTTCTTCACCTAGTCCCTGAATTGATCCATCCACTTCAGTAATTCGATTGAAGAATGAATCTGAATTCTCATTAGGATGCATCTTCAGATCATCGAACCTATTGTGCATGACATGTATTTTTTCCTCCTTCACATTAATATCTCCTTCAAAAATATTTTCAAGATTACCCCACATGGACTTTGCTGAAGTTCAACTCATCACTTTTAGATTGATCTGATCTGAAAGTGTTGTAGTGAGATAATTCTGTGATTTAGCATCGGTATCATGAATTTTCTTATCTGTATCAGATATAGCCAGCCCTGTTGGATTAGTAACATGTATAACTTGAATAATGGAAAATAGAACATCCATTCTAAGGGATATTTGATGAGATCTCATTCTATTCATCGGAATCTAAAAATTACTTCCATCAAATAAGAGAACTCCCCTAACACTGGATGAATTTTCCTTGGCGGAAAAAAAACAGATCAAACACCAGTAGCCTCACTCGGATACCACATGAAGGACCCCGGGATTCCCTTAGAGGGGAGGGGTGAATAAGGGTTTCAAATTTTTCATTTAAACTGACAGATCTTGTAACCATATTGGTAGAAACTAGTTTAACTTGTATGATGGATATGAGAATAAATAAAACATTCACATGTAAAGAGACGAGACAACACTTTTTACATGGTTCACCACTAAGGGATACATCCAAGGAGTATACACCGACAGGTTTTCGGTCATACCAAATTCCACTATTCTTCACTTGTTGTGGATAACAAAGGTTTGTGAATAGTCACTCTATCCCAGGCTCACTACCTTTATAACTGTTCAGAGATAGCCTATTGCGTCCCTTGGGACACTCCCGTTGACTCCCCCTGGCTCACTGCCTATGATGAAGTCCCACTCATTTTATAGATGTGAAGGTATCTTCATCATTTCTAATTAATACATCCTCTATTATATGAAGATTATCTTTTGATGTCCAAATTCCACCCATAGACTAAACTCACTTTTTATCAATGGTATTGGGAAAACTTCTAGCTTTAGTGCATCCCCAAAAAGACTGGAGTGCTTCAACCACACCTAGAATGATTCTCCAAGATGGAATGAAAGTTTTAAAGATGGCACACTAGTTCACCTCTACTACTTTTGTGACACTTTTTTTCAACCAAAAACTTGAGGGACTCACATTTTTTTCAACCCAAACCGGTTTGGGTGCACAATTTTCAACTGTCACACTTATTTAAATCATGTTGTGAAAATGTCACCAAACCACCAGCGCGACACTACCATCCCCAACTCCATACTTGGGTGACCCACAAACATTCTTGCCCAAACCACCATGGACGCACAACAAACAACTATCGCACAACTTCTACTTGTGCGACCACACAACCACTTGCCCGACCACTACACCTGTGCGAGAGGAGCTCTGAATTTCTCTAAGTCTCGAAAATTATTTTTAAAATTTTAGGGGTGGTCCTCCATTTATAATAATTCGTGACACCCTGTGCGATGGCAAACAAGTCTCCTCTCGGAGTGCAAGTCCAGCAGCTCAAGTCTCTGTCGCACTAGTCACTTGCGCGACCAAAATCAAAACTTGGGTGCCCCTTCTTCATTTCCATATTTTGATGTTCTGATCTTGAAAATCATATGGCGCGCAAGATTCCATGCCTCCAATTAATCGGCATGCAAGTGCCTTTTCCGAACACAGTTTTCTCAATTTTAACAATTTTGAGGTCCAGAAATTTGGAAAACAGTGCCACCTTCAATATTGTTTTCTGCTTGACAAGTATGATCAATTTACTGGAATATATTCTAAATATCCACTAAGGATTGAAAACAAACAAAAAACATACTCCAATTCATGAAAATACAAACATGGTTCCAACAACTTTGGGGCATCACTATACACGGACAGTTGGTTCCAATCTGAGTACATTCAGGGGTCTTATAAGGTTGTTTATGATCACCCATGGTAACATAATTATTTACATTTCTTATTTACATTCTGTTTTACTTGTTTATTTTTAGCATGAACTCTATATCTGTTTTATTTTAGCATAAATTTGGTATCACATGTATTATTTTTCATTTATAAATGGTTGTTGGTTTTGGAAATAATTTTTCTTTGTGTTGGATTTTTAAATTGGGAAATGATGTTTTAATTAAAATGTTAAATCCATATTCTATAATTGTATTACAGTCTAATATTTATGTACTACTTGGGAAATAGAAATTTTGGATTCTATGGTTGATCATTGGCCCTCATACAGAGCAGTTTAGTGATCATGCCTAATTTAAATATACATATGTAGGTTTGAATTTTGTGTCAGGTTCCTGGTCCAACTTCTCAGTTTTGGAGTAGGTTTGGTTATATGGTTGTTGGTGACCAAGAGGTCTCAAAGGGATCAGGGGGTGGTGGTTCAATTTTTCCGATTTAGTTTCCATTTTGACTAGGGGTATTCTATATCTAAACCTCACTTTTATTTGTTGAAATTCAGTTTTTAGTATTGTTTCAATTACATTTGTTTTTTATATTTATTTGATAATGTTTTGGAATGAAATTGATCCCATTGGTTGTATGTTTGATTCCAGACAAAAGTTCGGAGCCTGTGGGGATTGGGAATGCCCCTCGGCCATGCCACGGACTGGCTCGGGCGACCAGTTTAGGGTCAAGATAGGTTGATTCGTGAATGTTTATACCAATGTGATTTAATTTCAAGATTGAAATTCATTAAAAAGGGTATAATTTAAAACTAATATATTTTATACATATTTCCTTATAATGAAAACATGAATTATTTGATAGGTTGATTCACATGAACCCCCGAGTCCATATGAACTGCTAATAGAAAATCAATATAACATCGTAACTAAATTTTTTTTATGAATATTAAAAATCACATTATAAAAAATAGTTATAAATTTATTTATTAATGAAAATTTATAGATTAGTTCATAATAAATAATTAGTATATTTTTTTATAAATACATTTTACGCTTCAAAAATATGTTTTCTTCAAAAATGGTTTTTATCACTTTTTTTCATGAAAACATTATAATATATTGATAAATTTTTAATAATGTTTTTTTAAATAGTGAATATATTTATTAAAAAATGATTTATATATTATTTTGGTTTAATATTCATGATTTATCAAAGAATATTATTTTTTTCAGTAAATCCTGAATATATAATTTCATTATTAAAATTATCATTTATTTTCAATTATCTTTATCATTATGTTTTGTATTTTATATTAAAGAAAAATAATTCTAATTTATTTTTAAATAATCTAAATAATTACCTATTAATTGTCATAATACTTGATTTTGGTGTGATTAAAATTTTAAACATGAAAATACATTTTTCTAAAAAACTACTTTCATGTGGGTAATGTTATTTTATATTAATAAGTTAATTACATATATATTTGTTAATTTATTTAATTAAATATATAAAATATTCATTCTATATAATTTTGGAAAATTCATTTTTTTGGGTTTTATAAGGAAAGGAAAAGATTAAATGTAATCGTTTCTCTTAGAAATTCATGTTTCAAAAACAGGTTTTCATTATGGTTTGGTGGTTTAAATAAAATTAAATTTTAAAATTATAGAAAACGAATATGGTGAAATGCATTCAATATTTGAAATTATAATAATTAATATAATTTAATAATATCAACATAATAATTTCATAGTGAATAGTTAAAATAGTGAAATTTTGTTACCACGATTAAGGTTAAAACATGTTTTTTGGGTTAAACCAATAGATAAGGGTATTATTTCCACCCAAAACCTATAACATTTTCTCATTTATATATATTAAAAACATATATTGTCCTTTTATATAATCCATGTCTATTTAGATCCACTTTCCTAAAAACGTGACCTTAAATCATTGAAATCATTTAAGAGATTCAGTGTGTGTCATGCCCCTAACATATAAAAGGGTACCTCTTACCCTCCCGTATTAACAAAATTTTAGCCTTCTATCTTGGCCAATACCTACAAAAATTCCTTCCCGTAATACTTCATTATTTTTGGGTATTCTGATATGATTAATCTTTTCAATCATAAGGTGTAACTAAAATGATGTCTCTCAATGAAAATGTATAGATCTTAACCAAGTTGTTTCAATTTTATTTCTTCTTCTACTTCCAATAAAATAATTTTATACAAAAAAGCACGATTATTATTGTATAATAAATATAATAGGATGTTATTACTGTAATGTAAACTCTATTTACCACATCTTCTCTATCCAATGGGAGATGAATATATCATCGTAGTATACATATGGACTACCACATCCACATTGCGATACGCCTCATTTTTGAACAACATCATCCATAATTGGTTAATATGATAGTTATAATTTATATATATATATATATATCATATTATTAATATAATTAAACTTTGTTAATTATAATATCATATTTAACTTCTTACCTTCTGATCCACTGTTTAATTCTAATTTCACTTGTGCCTACATGTAGGTAACAACCTCCACGAAGTGGTGTGATTTGTTTATCATATATGATTTAAATGTCTATAAAAAATGATACATCAATTAAAAATATATTAAATTTATGATATAATAATTATTATGTAATGGTAAATTATCATTTTCCTTAATTTTTATCCATCCATCAAAATTTGGAATCACCATTTCTGTGTACATACGGATAACAATTTACACAAATTGATGTAATTAATTTATCAACAACATTTAATATGAATTGAAATAAATATGTATATAGTGATTATATATGATATTTATATAATAATTTACTATCTATATAAGTGTTATGCATGATCCATCTGTAAGGAATTAAATGGTCAAACTAAAACGTACATGAAAAATGAAGCAATTAACAACTAAAATGGTGGCTCTAATAAATAATTATTAATAAATGACTGTTAAAATGATATAATTTGATAATATATGCTATTATATGTATGAATATTATTATTTTGAATATTTATAATAAATATATATGTATTATACAAGAGGATATATTGCGGATGAATCAATTTGAATATTAGGTAAGGGTTTTGTCCCAATTTCTCTTCTTTGAGACATGTTTTAAGGTTATGCACCAATTTATTATTTTTATGCAGTATATAATACCCAATAATTTAATTTAAAATAATTATTTGTTTAATCTTGCGTATATATAAAACCATTTTATTTACATGCTTCCAGTTACATTAGATTTAAAAATTACAAATGTTGTCGGGTTCTTCATTTAAATTATTATATTGAGACATGTGTGTTGTTATATATATATATTATTTTTTGATGTTTTTCTACTAACCCGTGGATATTTTGTATCATTAATATCATTATAATAATTTTATATATTGTTTCACTTTAAATTATTTATTTCGTTGTGGTTATGATTAAAAAGCTACCACAATAATAAGGGTTTTATGTTACAATATCATTTTTTACTGAGATTTTTTATGCTATGATTTTATGATGATGAAATTGTATGATCTATCACTATAAAATATTCTGTATTTTATTATCCAATTGTAATTTTTCAATATTTAATATATTCCTTTCATTTTTTTCTCTCTTTCACTACTCTTGATACAAAAATTATGTTTTTATGCAAAACTAACCTTGTTTTTCCATTCAGTCATGAATAATTTATTTAATATATATATTTTCATTAAAATATTTTCATTATTATTATACTATTATAAAAATATTATTCAATATTTTAATTTCATTATCATGGTTTAATAGTAACTTTCTTATCATTTTCCAAACATAAAACTATTGACTTATTACCAAAAATTTGAACGAAGCATTTGTTTCAACATACACCGCAAGAAGATATTTCTCCACTATCAAGAATAATATTATATTTAAATATTCCATTATATGTTTTCTGTTTTATTTTAAATGTAAATTTTTTCCCTCATATTTTAGAAACATTTATATTTTAATAATTGTTTTCAAATAAACAATTTATTTTCATCATGAAATGTTTCAATAATATTTTAAATGAATTTTCACCATTAACAATATACATTGAATATTATTATAATTTAATAAGGATATGATCCAATTTTACCTTATTTATTATTTTTTTGGATGGTTTATGATTATTATAATAAAAATTTATGAAACCTCTATACTTTCCACAGGTTATAATTTTATGATATGATGAATGTTTTATGATCTTGTGGGGTATGTATGTATGACTATAATTATGTGATAGGTGGGATTAGAATTATATATTCATCCAATTTATTGTGTAAATATGGATATATCATGAGATAATATAGACTAGAATAGGGATTGAACATCACCTATAATGCGACATTTCCTAATAAGAAAGACATGATATTGATCTTAGACTAAAGAAATAATGGAATAGAGAGTGAACCCAATCCACTATAATTGTTTTGGAAATAATCATTGATTAAGTAAATGATTTTATATGCTTCTATACATTCAAAAAACTTATAAATTATGATTATGTTATGTTTTCATTGATCATTGTGGATTTTTTATTATTATATACTTTTATGCGATATATCATTTGATTGATAGTAATTTTTTTCATGTTTCTTTATTAAGATATATTAATGAGAATTATTTTCTAATGATTACATCATGTTCATATACCCTTACTCTTATATTATTCTCACTTTTGATTATATCTTATTTTTACCCTTATTGAGCTTATGATCTCACCCTTTCTTATCTTTCCCTCAATGGGTTATTGAGAAATGTATTATGTATGTTATTTTTAATAAGGATGTTAGTTTGGAAGAAAAAAATGGGAAATGATGTAAATATTTTATATAACAATTGATTATGTATCCAAATTTACCGATAAAATAAATCTTTATAGTCCTCAAGGATGTATTATTTTTATATGTAAATAATATTCATTTAAAATTTTATAATATTAATTTTAGAAAAATAGGGTTCTCTATAGTCCTCATCTTCTCCAAGATGATTTGCACCATATTTATCATCACTAACACTAACATTGGGCCCATAGGTGTTGTATACCCTGGATGTTTCTAGCTCAGTGATGAACTATTGAGTCACCCACATAAGTCCTTGAATATTATCATATAGATGGTGGAGTGGAAACATTTTTAAATGAAAATGAAAACAAGGGTATATGATCTAACCATTCATTAACAAAATATAACGTCAATGCATGAATCATGTCCTCCAAACCTAAATGATCTACTAAATGAAGTTTCCTATCTAGAGGTGTAATGTTTCCCTCAACCACAAATGATTCTCAAATGCCTCCGGTAATCCTCTCCATAATCATGACATGAAGTGGGCATCATGTTCTAAAACGATCATCCTGGGAAGGACATGAAGACCTACTATATACTATACAAAAGGATATACTAATATATCCACTAAACCCTTTTATTTTATGGATATAAAGTGGTCTGATTGTATGGGTTGGTCTATGATCACCGAAATAGGATTGTGAGTTTTAGCTAATCACAAAATCCCACAGCAAAGTCAATGGAGATTCCATCCCACTACAAATTTAAACCTTAGTGGTTGGGAAAAACATGCTGGAGTACAGTGGAAATCCTTCACCTATTGTAAACTGAGGCATCGATATATAAAATCAAAAAAAAAACACATCTTCTTCCTATGACACCAAGAATTATATCGAATATATTGCTACATCATTGACACTACAGAATATAGATCTAAGGAGGTTGAATGAAAATCTATTATCACCTCCTGTTAATGTTTAACTAGTACCATTGTACATCCTCTAAAAAAGATTACATATTCACAACCTTCAAAAATTCCATCAGTAGAACTTCTAATTGATATATTGTCACATGAAATCTCACAATCGATATCCATAAGTAGTGACTCCCTAACATAATAAAAGAGTTAAGGGGTTACAACCATCGAATAGAGGTATGATATAATATCCTCATACACTATGGAAAATTATAATGAGTTTAAATACGATAAAACCATGCTTAATAACTATGAATGGGATCTCATTCAAAGATCTTCTGTCGTTGTCTTCCCCTTATTGGGAGTATAGAATGTATCAAATTAAAAATCCTATAGGAACTATAGTAATAAACCCTTCCTCATGTTAAGATATTTCTATAATGATATATGTATAATACATTTATAGTTGGAATAAATAATGTATCACTCTCCCATAAGATAGTGTCTCCAATACTTCAGGTTGAACACTAGTTCTACTAGCTAAAAGTTAGGGGTTTCATAGTTATACTATTTTATTCTCACATGTTAGGATCCATAAGTAATAACTGTCGTCCTATATATCAGAATTAACCCTAGACAAACCTGAGAGGTATCACCAAGCACCACATACTCCACACACTCCTCTGGTAGTTTCAAGAAGGGGGTGCTTGTTAACCTCCACTAAAACTCCCAAATGGCCTATTGACACTTCTCTATCTACATGAAAGGATGCTCCATTCTGGTAAAATATGTGAAATATATCACTGACATAGAGATATTAGGAAAATATATGATAATATCATACTAACTGAAGGACACTCAACACCTCTTGCATTCCCTTGGTGGGATCCTCAACTAGCACTGACTTGAACGTCTCGGGGTTAACTATTACTCCCTATTCTGAGATGACATTCCCTAGAAATTGGACTTCTCAAATATATAACAAACACTTGAATTGTTTTCTATAGATATGGTTCTACTAGAGTATGTAAAAAACCATCCTCAATAGTCTCACATGCTCCTCCTATTATTCTTTGTCCACGAGTTTTCATCAATGAAGATGAAGTACAATATTAAAGGAGGTGTTGTTCCATAAGGGGGGGTTTGTAATGTCTTATCCTACATGATGATGGTGGCAAAAAATGTGTTTCTCCCTCTAATATAAATGGGGGAGGGACCTCCAATGTATTCTACGGTAATGGAACCTTTTTATTTATCCCCATTTTCGAACCCCAATACTCTTCCGTTATTTCCTAAAATCTCTGTGTTACATAAATTCATAGATCTATTTGATGGGTTCTCTATTCTTTTGATTTTAAATATATTATTCGATGAATCCTTGTCTCTTCTGAATTTGACATTGATTACTTTTTTCAAGTAGAGATGGACTTCAGTTGACTCATTTTTTAGTTTTTTTGGGTCTATGAATTTATCGGATTGATAAATGGTGGGTTTTCTTGACATAAAAAATATTATGATTCCATTTTCATTATAGGACAACTTGATTATAGCTTACTTTAGTGCACCCCATAGTTTTTATGGTTTCTAGTTATACCTATTCCGATGGGCTTATGATTTTTATATGAAACATGAATCTATATAAATGGTGATTTTTGTTAGTATCCTAGTCCACCCTTTACAGTTTCAAAACCCCTTTATTATTGGAATTTTGGGGAACCTCTTGGGTATATATTTGTGTTCAAATATCCAAACATGGTTTTTTTCATCCTAAAAATACTTGTGTCTATGTGGAAGTGGATGTGTCAATAATTCCTGCTGAGTATGTCTAGATTATAGTGGGTGAAGATTTCTGTTGTATACATCGCAATTTATATAAATTGTGGGTTGATTTTTGTTCCTATTATAAGATAATGTGAAATTCAATGGTATCTGGTAGGCATGGGTCAAAAAATATTGATACCAGAAGGCTGTGAATATATGAGGTAGCAGAAATGACATACGGTACACTGTTGTGGTAGATTCATATGGACAGAGGCCAGTGGGTGTTAATACTGAGCTAACTTCTATAAAGGTTATGTAGTGTGGAAAATATGAAGGAAATCTAATAAGAACCGACATTTTAATCCTCTTGATAAATGGTCTAACAGATACCCAATATTCTATGAAACATCTATTAGGGAAAGTGGGTTCTGATGTGGGGAATTCGTTTGGTGTTTCAAATCCTCTAAACTCCCTTGAGGGTCCTTGAGGTGGGGGTTTTTTATCTGGATGTGGTCATAACTTTGAAGAGGAATTAAAAGTGGTTTATGAGTGAGGATCTAACACTCACATGGTTACATCATATGTTGATATATTGTTTTCAGGGAATTATATCAATGGTAGAGGTATGGAAGTGGTTTCTAATGCACCTAGGGAGGGTGACCCTACAGGTTTCGATGTTCGATAGCTTATATAGTGGATGAATCCCTAATCAGGACAATCCCATGAAAGGAGGTAGTAGTTATTGATCATGAAAACCATTTTGAACAATTTTTTAATGTATAACTATCTAGGTGATTGAAACCACTTGGGTTAGACCTTAAATGGATGAACAAGGGGTCCTTGGGAAAGGGTCATGTGATTATTATTATGGCAGTTTTTAAGTGATACTAATGATGAGATATAGGGTAGTAAGATTGCAAGTTCTAGGATAAATAAGTGTTGGAGTGGAACTTAGAATAAGAAAAAGGACTTCTCATACTAGCCACTACTAATGGAAGCAAGATCCTTTAAGAATTCAAAAGTCATGTTGATGGAAATTGATATATTTTTTGGGTCCTAAAATTTCTGTTTGGGATGAAGTTATGGATTTTGGGGACCATATCCCCCAAGGCTTCTTAGTCGAGTTAGTAGTGGTCGTCTGATGAAGTACATGAACATTCTATAGAGATACTTTTCACTCGAAAGAAGAAATGGTTGAACCATTTCTAGTTATTAATGCTACTACAGAAGAAGCTGACTGAATGGTGGTAAGGCCATTAAGGGTGAGTACCAATGATGATAATTGTACAATGATCGACAAGCAATATCGTATATTAATAAGGGGATTAAACGATCTTAAGATAAATCAATAAGAGTATATGAAGACTTGGAAGAAGCTAGATTATAATTTTGAAGGCCTTTATAAAGACGATCTATATAAATATGTAAAACCCACCGTCTGGATATTAGGTAGGGGGATTAATTCTGGGAGACTAAAGTTGTACTTCAATGGCTCTATTATTTCCATTAATTTCGTAACATTATGGTTAATCACTTTTAAGATAATAGTTTTGGATAATAAAAATGTTAATTTTTAGTCAATCATCGATAAAGACTACCACAAACCAGTCCAAGAAGGGATGAAAGAACCGATTCATGAGTCTCATGAACACTATTATAGAATTCATCACAACAAAGGTAATTTCCCAGTATATGAAGTGAACATATAATCACTATGACTTCATTTTCAATATATCCTCTTATATAATCTGTATGTATTGATAACCTATCATGAGATCAATCTTTGAGAACCACATATCTCATTTTTGTTGGTCGAAGAAGAAATCAATTAAATAAAGTGGATACACATTCTTGATAGTAGCCTTATTTAAGTAATTATAATCCATTTTAATCTCAATCTCTCATCCACATTCATAGAAAACAACATTAGTGATTCCTAGGGGGACACACTGGCTTTATCAAATCCATTCCTCTATTAATCCACATACATCGCCTTCACATCTAAAATATATATGGGGTCCATCAGATATGTTGGTGTAGATATTAGGGTAGTACAAGGGAAAATTTAAATGTGGAATTTGATTTCTTAATTGGTGTTAGGACCAGCACCTAGGGTAGACATCATCATACTACACCACCACTATAGTAAATTTAATGCTCCCAAAAAATAATGCTCCAAGGGATATACTTTCTAACTGATGGGAAATCAGTTCTCTCCTACTATGAAATATCTAATCTTAATTTTTTGGATTCCTTCTTTCAAACAAAGGTTAATTTCATTCTATCAACTCACATTTATCCCATCCACTGCCTAAAATGGTCAATATGTTCATGAAACATGGAGATCCAATCCATACCTAGAATTAAGTCATAAAGGCCTCATAATGTCTATTAAAATACCCAAATTGTAAATATCTCCTAAAAAAGTTTGTTCAAACAATTGGTACAAGGGTATGATCCCTAACTTGTCCCGATAAGAGTATCCAAGGAAAAAAGTTAATCCAAAGGCTCCAATGGAATTTTCAGATCTCAAACAAGCGATTTGTCAAAGAATGAGTGTATTGAACCTATGCCTATCAAAACTATAGGTAATCCAAAGAAGATATAGTTTATAACTTAAAAACTCATTCAAGCCTATGGTTCATGTGCCTCCACTTTCTGTATCTATCTATGATCCTAACCAAAATCTATCTAATCCTGGAATGGACCACATGGAGGTTGTTTTAGTGGTAAAAAATAGTAACATTTACCACCACGCATTGCTCTCCTAGTTTCTCTAACATATTTTGTACCATACAGTCTTACCATATCTTGTTTTTTCCTTTGTCAATGTAGTCTATCAACCATCTCCTTGCCCCCTGAATGATGGGTTGGGAAATCCAACATGATATAAACTCACCCATCAAAAGAAAAACGCTTCCTACGTATTAAATGAGTAGAACCTCTCTAATATCGTTGAGTGGTTATCCTTATCTCCTAAGACTACCTCTAAAGCCAACACACATGCCTGGATCCCCGATTCAGACATCAACTACTTGCTACTATAGTCTCAGCTATAGAGTTACCACTATCGTAACCAAATCTCATCAACAACTTGGCAAGAAATTTCCCTAACCAGGGGACGATCATGTACCACAATGTAGGAAGTGATACATAGAGAAACCAATTCATACTATATATATCGATGAAGTACAAACTAAAAGGTATATTCTCAAAAAGTGCACATCATGATCCATTTCCAGGGAGTACCGTTGGAGGATAGTGAACCTCGATGCATACTCTATGATCGACATGTCTCTTTTTGAGGCATCAGAATCTATTAGATATGAACTTTCCAAAACATCACTGGGAAAAACTCTTCTATAAAGAGTCTATTGAACACAACACAAGTGATATTAACTTCATTATTTTTCATTATAATCAAGATCCACTATCTCCCTCCTGGTATATGGAGAAGGCACACGGCCAAGAACACGACCTAGTCGAAAAGGGTCATAAAAAGGTGAAAAACTATCCCAATATACTCAAGTAATTCCTCTCTTGTCTAGGGTTATTAATTACCCTAAAACCATGGTTATATCTACCTTGGGAACTCATTATGTGTGATCAACATGTGCATTCCAATTACAGCTACTAAAAAACAACCATTTTCATAATGGGTAGAGGTTGTATCAACAAACAACATGGAGGATTCACCTCTTGAACATGTCCCTATACTATAGCCCAATCACTAATAGGATAACCATCATTATAGTAGAGTGTAATTGTAGTTGGATTTAAATATGGAGGAATCCTATAACAGTTAAGATGAACCATGTTTAAATAGTATATCAGGGGAATTAACTCATAAAATATTTTGAATCCATAACACATTCCTATATGATGCATGTTCCAAAGTTTTCCCTATAACCAGTGATTACATGTATTTATTCAAAATATTGGTTATAATAGTCTTGATGAATTTAAATATGTTGATTTATAAATGTAATTATTATATTTGATAATAAATAAGATGCACAACAATGATCTTAAACGAACCATAAAATATTATTATTTAAATATAACTATTATAACCCATCCGTTGAATTGGAGATTATGAATATTATTAACAAAATTATCAAATATATTTAAATTCATAGATCAATAAAATTATTGATTAATTCTAATGAAATAAGATCTAATTTTTAGTGAAGCCATTCTATTCTTCACAAATATATTTTCTTCAAAAACGGTTTAATTGGTCTTTGTGAGAGAATATTATAATTAATTTGTGGAACTTTTAAAAAAATTATTTCATAAAAAATATATCATTTTTAAATAATCATGTAAAAATTACTTTTTATTTTTTTAGCATTATTCTGAAAAGTTAGATTTTATAGTGAATAGTGAAAAAATCTAATTTTTATTGAAAAATGTATTTTTGTTCCATGAATTTAAAATTGTACACTTTTTTTAAATGGATTCAAAGTAATAATAGTTATATTATATTATAAATAAATCCATTAAAGTACATTGGAACATATTTTTTTGTTTAATTTGGTATAAATATATTTTGATACTTAAAAAGCGTTTTTATAAAAAAAAAATTTACATTTTATGTTTTAATATTAAATTAATTTATACCAATTATTGAAATATAATTATGAAAAATTTAATCATTCGTTAAAATTTGGAGGTCCAAATTTGGTAAATAGGTCTCTTTTATTTTTTCATAATGAATAGTAAGTTTAGTATATATTTATCACCACAGTAAGGGTAAATCAGGTAATTAAGGAAAAACATTATATTGAAAATACTAAAAAAGGACCCTAACACTTATATTTGTCCTATTATATGATTATATTTCAACCATTTCCTTATAATTTTTGAATATATGAAAACTTTTTTACATATTTCATTATTTTTTATCATTATAATTTTTATGTTAAAGATAAAGGAAAAATGTAACTTTCTTACTTTTAATATATATATTATATAGAGAAAGGGGTAAAATAACTTATGTTCAGTAAAAATGGATATTTTAAATATAATTTTTATTAATGATGCTAATTTATTTATAATTTTTTGTGATGATATAATTACAATAAATTTTTATGTAACATCAAGAGAGTATTTATTAAATTAATATAAAAATAAAATAAATGATTTAATAAAATGGTAAAATTAATATAATTTGGATTAATTAATTATTTTACATGAATTTTTTAGATAAATATAATATTTCAACTATTTTTGAATGTATTAGACTATAATTACCTTCAAGTCAAGATGTCTTCAATGTCAAACTAAGTGAATAGTTTGATAAATGAAATTAATGATATTTTATAATATATATTATTTTATTAAATGATTTAAAATTATTAAAAATACCATATTCATCCATGTGAATGGGATATAGTTTAAAATATAAACCATGTAATTTTTTTGGAAATTTTATTTATTGTATCTATCTCGACCATTAAATAGTAAAAATAATTGTTATCTTATTAATCATCAAATGTGTTACTGGGGGCTAAAACCAAAAGTTAAGGGTAAAAATAAACTAAACTTGTCCAGATATTACTTTATGAGAATATTTTGACTTATAATCCTTATATATTCAAAATTTTTCGTTTTTTCCCACTTTACCATGAGATATAATTTATATAATGGTATTACTCTATAAAATTTCTAGAACTCTGATCCCCTCACTTATAAAAGGGAACATTCTATCCTATTTTCTTAAAAATTCATAATCCTTTTGTTTTAGGCAATACCTACACAAATCACTAAATTAAAACTCTCATCACATTATAGAGTCATTGGTTTTATCCAAAATCCATCTTAAAAAGGTATTATTTATAAACCTAAAAAGGTTTTCAAAAGAAGCGGTATGGTTTTTATCCAAGTGTTTTATTTTATTTCTTATTATACCTCCTCAATATATTATGCAACCATGCCGAGATAATAAAATAATTATATTACATAAATTTTAATTTCATTATGAAAATTTAATAGCATATATCCATCTCATCTTCCATAAAATAGGAAACAAAACCAAAGTTTGTGTATATAGTGGACTACCGCCTCACGAACCGAGGTAATTCATTTCAATCACTAGCTCTCACAGTTGGTTAAAAGTATAGATTTAATGTATATATATGATATTAATGAAATATGTATAATTCTATCAAATTATTAAATATAATATATTTCTTTTTTTCCATTCAATTTAAAATTATAATGCCATTTGCGTGTACATATATATTACCACCTCCACGAAGTGATGTAATTCATTTATATTCCTCAAAATGCATAGATGACATATAAAAGTATATTTAATGAAATATTATTTTATTTATGATATCATTATTATTTTTTAAAATTAAAATATTTTATGATTTCTTTACATCAGGATCATTTAATAAAGGAAATGTGACTCATGCGTACTTACGACCCACTGTCTTCATGATTTTAAGGTAGATCATTTTTCATAGACAAATTTCATGGTTGGTTATAAAATGATAATTTATGTATAAAAATAATAATTATATCATGATTACTATGCAAAATATTATTGAATAATGTCCTCATTGACCATATTCAACCTACCAAAGTCATTTAGAATATATAATCTGAAAATCGTCAAAATGTATGACATAAACATAATTGGTTAAGAAATTAAATATATCAAGATAAGAAATAAATAAAATTAAAAATTATAAAAAATATATAAAAACAAATTAAATAATTAACATAATATTATTATAATATAGAATAAATAATGTATGTGACCTGACATACTCATCTTAAGGGACACATTACTTTAAAAACCTCGTTTTAAATGTTTGAAAGGTTTAATTTCTAAAACATTATATCCCATGTACATATTTTTAAAATTATTCTATTGATTTATTTATAAGGAAAAGAATGAATTATAAATGAAATTTTATACCACTTTTTTATTTTCATTAGAATGTTTTCAAAATAAATATATTTATGTATTTTATACAGATCATTTGAAAAAAATGAAAAAGGAATGATATATTATAACATATATGGAATCAAAAGTTTTTCCCTCCACTATAACCATTATTTTATTATTAGATTCCATTATAAAATTTTATTTTTTATTCAAATAAAAACCTTATTTTTATTTTTTAAGTGTATTTTCTAAAAGGGTCTTAATGGAAATTATATTTCAATATCTCAAAAAAAATTCTTATGGGTGTAAAAAATATTTTTATGGCTGTAATGATGGAAATTGTAAGCATTTATGTGTTATGATTATGTTATGGTTAATGGTTTTTTTCAGGATAAAGGTGATTGATTTATAAACCAAGGACGGGTTGCTCTATTTAAAAAAGGACAAGTGATTCTATTATATACTATGGGTGAGTGGGTTCGGGATAACCCTTCAATGAATTGGGTTATAATTATGTTGTATGATGATTGTATTGGTTATTCCACTCTTAATAGTGATATGAAAATGATGTCCAAAGTTACCTATATAATCTATTTATGTTTTATATGGGGGTTTATGGAAATATTTTGATTTTAGAAGTTAATATAATTATATAATGTTTAAATGAAGGTATATAATACATTGTATGGTTGAAATGTATAACATTTTTTGAGAAAAACTCCATAGTTTTTCATGATTGAAAAACAAACCTTTTTTAGTTTTATTTTGACTTTATTATTTCATATTAATTGTTTTATGAAAATATTTGGTTAAAATATGTGATTTTTTATGAAATGAAAATGTTTATATTGAGACCAATCATTATTTTTGAATGAATCTTTTTATATGAATTAATGAACTATTAGGTTTCTTTATTTCTTTTTATATAAATCTTACTAAAATTTTTGTGACCACCCTATAATTTATAAGGACTTTAATTTTTCTAAATTTTTATGTTTTCACTTCCTACTAGTGTTCTCATCTTTTTAATCCTAGTATGTGTTATTCCATATTACCTTAATACTTCCCTTTCTCTCTTTTCAAGGGGATTTATTCTTAACAATTTTTATGATGTTGGATTTCAACCTAGGTATTTAAAATTTTCAAATTGTTGATTTCTGAGATCATGTTAAAATCTAATCTATTAAATTTATTAAAGGGAGTATAATTTAATATCAAGATATTTTGAAATAAATACTATATTAAAAAGCATACAAGATACGCATCACCGAGCCTAAACGAACCATGAAATTTTATTATTTAGATATTATTGTTATAACCTCACAATTGAATTAGAAGGTATGAATATGATTAAATAAATTATGAATTATATATAATTATCTTAATCAATTAAATCTATTGAGTAGTTATATGGAAATAAGAACCAGATTTTTAGTTAACATAATGTATTATTTAAAAATATATTATCTACAAAAATGATTTTTAATACATTTTATGGGAGAATATTGTAATTAATTTCTGAAAATTTTATAAATATTATTTCAATTTTTTTTAAATCCCCATTTCAAAATTTTATTTGAATGGATTTTTGAGATATTTGTTAAAAGATTGATTTTCAAGTGAAAAGTGAAAAATTCAAATTTTTATTGAAAACTGTATTTTTGATTCAAGAATTTGTAGAGTTAAATAATATTATTAAATGGTTTCAATGTAAAAAATAGTCAACTTATATTTTTAACAATTCCAATTATGTTCATTGGAATAGAGTTTCTGGATGAATTTGGTATAAAAACATTTTTAAACATAAAATAAATTAATCTAAAAACTATGTTTCCTTGTGTTTTACATTTTAATATTATGTTTTTTTCAATCACATATAGAAATTGAATATTTAAAAATGTATTCTGTATTTTTAACCATGAGATACAAATTATTTAAATTGGTTAATTTTTTAGTAATTATGAATAACAACTGTATGAAATAAATATCACAGTGATAAGGGTAAATCATGTAATTATGGATAAAAATAATATGAAAAGGATTAAAGAATGAACAAAACACTTGATGTTATCCGATAATATGAGATAATTTTGTCCATTTCAAAACTTGTTTCAAAAATATGGAAACTTTGTGACATATTTCATTGATTTTGACCATTATTATATTTATATAAAAGATAAAGTCAAAAATTATATTTTCATGATTTTAATATCTATAATATTTTTGTTGAAATTGATAAAGATAACATATGTTAGTTTTATATGGATACTTTAATGATAAATTTGTTTTTTATAAAGTTAATTTATTTATATTTTTTAGTGTTGAAATGACTACCTAATATTCTTTTTCAATATTGACTCAGTATTTATTAAATTAATAGAAAAAACAATAAATGATTTTCAAAATATTAAAATAAATATAATGTGAATGAAATCTTATTTTCAATAATTTTTTTGTAAATATAAAATTTTATGTATGTGTTAAATTATTATTTGAAAATTTATTTTTTGTCATGATATTTTCATAGTCAAATTAAAAGCATAGTTCAAAAAATAGAATTAATAATATTTTGTAACAAATAATATTTTATAAATTGATGTATAATTTATGAAAATACTATAATAGGATATTTCATTTGGATATGGTATAAAATAAAATAAAAATTCCCTTTTTTTGAAATGTTTATTTTAATTGTAACTATCTTGTCCATTAAATGTAATGAAATTGTGTTATTACAGTAATTATCAAAAATGATAACATATTGATAAAACCAAAAGATAAGTGTGAAAAAATAAACTAATCGTATCTAAATCTTATTATGTAAAAATATTTAAAAAATCCCATTATTATATACAAAATATTTCATTTTGGAACATTATGTCATGAAAAAAAATTATATTAATTTAAATTTTACAAAATTCTAAAAATGATCCTCCCCCACTTATAAAACTGATCCTCCTATCCTATTTTATTGAAAAGTAAAAATTATTTTTTGTTTTTACAATACCTAGCCAAATAACATAAATACATACATCATCACATATTAGAGTGGTTTTTTTATCATAAACCAAACCAAGGAGGGCGTTATGTATAAACCTAAAGAGGTTGTCTAAATAAGAGGTATGATTTTTAACATATAATTTTTTTTATTTATGATTTTCTCCCTTTAAATTATTATCCAATCATTATAAGATAATATAATAATTATCTAACATATAATGAGATGTTATCATGATAATTTAATAACATATATCTATATTCTCTTCCATCACATGGAAAATGAAACCATTGTTTTTTTTATACGGCAGACTACCGCCTTATGAACCGATGTAATTCATTTTCATCTCCACCCCATAACCTGAGGTATTCTCTCTTGCATTGGTTAATAATTATGTTATATGTTTACCTTATTTTTTATTCCACTTTTAATAATGATTGTAATAGTGTTATGAAAATTCTTCCAGGAGTTACTTGTAGGATTTATATATAATTGTTATGGGATTTAAAAAAATTATGATTTTGTAATGTAAGATAATAAGGTTATATATAAAAGAACGTATATTCCACTTCACAAGGGTGAAATGAATAAATATTTTTGCAGTAAATTTTCAGAATATTTTCTGATTGGAGAGGATAAATTATGGTTATTATTTTTCCGTTAATATTTCTTATGAAATGTTTTATGCAATTTTTTTGGAAGAAAATATGATTTCATTAGTAAGAAAATGTTCATTTTCCGTCTAAATTTTATTTTTGAAATAAATGAATTTTTTTATAACTTCTCATAACATAAATGGTTCATTTCTTTATTTTTTTATGTCCTTTGTCGGTATTTTTGTGCTCGTCCCAAATTATAAAAAATCAATAGGCTTTTAAGGATGATAATGGCAATGGAAGAGGTCCAGATAAAATTTTTGAAGATGTGTCATATCTTAAAAGTGTTATATTGTGGGAAATTTTCATAATGAGTATAAGTGTACACATTTCAATATATGTGTATTTTATATAATAGTTATAGCTTAATTCTGTAAAACTATAAACCTTCATGATAATTTGATTTTAATAAAAATAAATATTGACTGAAGATCAAGATTTGGAATGTTGTTGAAGACTTATCCTTACTTTAATGGATATGTTGGATGTCTCTACATCACAAGATTCCCTAACATGAGATATGAACTCGGTACACTATTATACAATATCCCAAGTTACTAAACAATTCTACACTACTCAAATATCTCCAATATAAAGATCTAAGGAAACCTACATTGGATACCACTCTGTAACGAATCAACCCATTAGGGCCTATCAGGATGGCAGTAAGGTGATTGTGACACCCCAAGCATGTCTCCAGTAGTCCATATGCCGTTTACTATCACCAATTGTAAAGACCCCAACCCCAGTAGCCTAGATCTAGGGGTTTCTTTATAACATTATCACTTGATGATTGTAATGGCTTCCCAAAGAAACAAATAGTTTTAGTATTCATGTTAAACTTATTACATAAATATAATTCCCATTAAATTTTAAAAACATAAAATAAATAAAGTGTTTCTTTGATAACACAATTATTACCATTAGTATATCCCTAAATATCCTTCACAAAATACTTCATGGAATCATAGGGAAAATGAATCATTAGAAATCGTTATCTCGGGTGATCAATAATTGTATATATGCTATGGAATAAATCTTGATTAATTATGAATAAATAATATGGAATGATAAATATCAAAAACAAAATTCATTTAAACAATAATATGTGCATAATATGGTAAGAAAAAAAGATGATCAAATAATCCATATAAATAATAAAAAGAGATCAAAACATATCCATGGGTATTATAACTATTAAAATAATCACATGGAAATCAATAAATGATTTCCTAAAAATGGAATGCATAATTCTAGTCGTCTATAAATTACCATCGAGCCCTCAACCAAGACACCTTAAAATACTATTTATGTTGTGTTCTATAACATCTACCAAAATGGATAAATATGCAGTAAAAAGCCAATATATTTTGTCTCAAGATATCTATTGATGCATCAAGAGGATATAAATTGCCTTTCCCACCACTAACTAAGTACATGGAATTCCTTATATAAAATTGAATAAACAGTATCAATATAAACATTCATATTGAAACTAGCTAAAATAAAGGGCCATGCCCAACACAAACTAATTAAATAGAATTAATAATATACAATCAGAGAGAAAAAATTAATATAAACATTAACATTGAATGTAGAATAAAAAATATTAATAATTTATCTACTCAATATATATTTTCATATATAATTTGGTCTAATATGGTGAATGGTATAATAATTTTACATCCCCAGTCAAACTGATCATAATCTATCCAAGTAAATAATAAGGATTATATCATTAAAACACATTAATAAAGTATTATATGTATAATATATTTTTTTTTATTAATATAATTTCCGTTAGGATATAATTAAAATCATTCTTGAGGAAAATAAATGTTTCACATTGAAAATATTCATTTTGAAATCTAATAATTTCCCACGTAATAAAGGGACTGTTTTATTTAAAAATTACCGAGTAAAAATATAAATGAGTATTTAAATAATTGAGGGTTCATGATGTTGGTAAATTCCATTCATGCTGTATAATTTTAAAAAACATTCCTTTTACACTTTTGTAAGAAAAGTCAAAAAATACCTCATTCAGAAAACGACAGAAAAAATTATTTTATAACATTTTTAAAAAATAAAATATGGTAAACATGGATTTTAGAATCATTGGATAATATTAAAATCACATTTAATTTATTTTAGAAACCTATAAAAGGAATATAAATACTCCTCAACTGAGACTTAGAAATAAACAATCTTAAATAATGTCGATATTGTGAAATAAACCCATACCACTTGAGTTTATTTTGATTTGTAATCCCTATAAAAGAAATAAATTCAAATTAATAATTAAACAAAGTGAAGAAAAATATATTAATGATATAGTAAATTAATGGTATAGTATATAAAACATAAAAATGAAATTAGTGGTGAATATGACATATGTCTCATAGTATAAAAAGTGAGACGAGAAACCATGCCTCATTTCTAACTTCCTTTGTATATATATAAACCTATTGCATAGAAAATATAAATTTATTATACATATATTCTAGAATCATACTCTTATATATCATATTATATATGACTTCTCATCTGTTATCATTTTTTGTATTAACAATTATTTTTTAAAATCATTATTTTGTGTAAAAAATACATTATTTTTAATGTATATTTTAGTTTGGTAGTTTCTGTCATTATACCATGATCAATATTCCATCATCTCTAGATACTCAATAGAAATATAAACATAATATATATTCATTATATCTAAATTTATAGCCATCTATAAAATTTAGTCATAGAAAAATGAACTACATCTTATATGGAGATGGTAGGTCATACGTATGCATAAATGATGTATTCACTTTTCGATGGATGGATGAAAAGAACGGTAAATATTAATTTTCCTTTATAGAAATTAAATTTTGTTTTATAAATAATATATATTCATAAAATGTATCTAAATTACCTTCCAATTAAAATATAAATGAAAAAATAAATTTATCGCTTCGTAGTGGTGGTTGTCTACACATAACCACAAGAGATGTTATCATTTCCCAACACTTTAGAAGGTAAAAAGGTGGGAATGATATTGTCATTGCAGAAGTATAATTCTATTATTAATTTAATATATAAAAATTAAAACAATCATAAGTATCATTCAAAAAATATGGTAATGAAAAATAAATTATGTCACTATTAAGATACGGTAATATGTATGTATGCATGAGAAACATTTTACAACTTCCTATAATTTTAATAATATATAAGTCATTTTCATAGAAAAGTTTCAATTAAATAATTCAATTTCAAGTGTTTTGTTTTAATGGTTTAATTTCCTTTATCCAATAAGAATTATGATGAAAAATTATGACCTTATCATTTTGTTTTAACCTAGATTAACCCAAATTACCTTTTACCAAGGTGATAGATTTTAATATATTTACTATTTATATTGATAAAAAATAAAAGGAGAATATTTATCAAAATTAAACTAAATGATTCCATGTATAAAATTCATTTTATCAAACTCTATCTCTAAAAGTATCTAAAATAATATCTCTAATGTGAAGATATCTATTTTTTAGAAAAAAACTACATTTTTTAAATGCATTTTTTGTATAATTTTTTTTACCAAATTTAAACCTGTAATTGATTGAAATTAACACAATTGTATTATTAATAATATTATGGAACTAATTTTACTTTAAATATATTTTAAAATAAAAATTAATTTTAAAAATGGTTGAAACAAAAATACAGATTTCAATAAATATTTGTATTTTTACTATTCATTGGAAAATAAATCATTTTACAAAATTATTGGAATTTTACCCTATGGTAATTTTGATATTCAGGAAAAAGTGGATTTATTTCGAGATAAAAAATACAGAACAATATATGATCTATCAAGTGTAACTAAGATCACCCTCCTCCTCCTAGGTTAATGTCTAAAGATTTGTTGTTTATATAAGACACGACACATGTGGGAAATTTTAATGTAGTGGTGAGTATAAACCAACCTAGTATGGCACTCTAAAATCAAAAAACATAATGTAATTAATGATAGATGGATATTCATCCAAATATCAAAAAGTTGAGTTAATTGGATGGAAAGATAATAAAAACCCAGATATGTACATATATAGAGACCATGTCTCATTGTAAGGTCACATCCTAACAAACAAACTATCATACTTCCCAAGGATCATATGTCACATTAATCTTTGGGAACACATCTTGATTAAAACTAAAACTGATGGAACTCATTTGATATATTTTTCCTATCGATCTTTTCTATTCACGATATGATTTGGAACTCCGAAGATATCAACACACCAGTAGGGGTCACACCCATGGCATATATGGGATACCTAACACTATCTGGAATAACCCACATAAAAGAGTATCACATGCCCTTTTTGTCAGAAACAATAAATTTGACCCATTTTAGGTAATAATGATAGTGGATCACACCCTGAGCCACACATTGGAATAACTGACTCTATCCAGAACTATCTCGAAGTGGGGATCACTCATCTTATACTCAGGACATGATGTTGCATTGAAACCTCTATGAGATAGACCAAGGGAACAAACCCACACTAATACTATTTTTGGACTGATTAAAACAAGGGATATACTTTTCTATAAAGTGGGTACACAGCGTATATAGGGGGCACACTATGTGTCTCTCTATGTTTGGTCCCACCGTGTTGGTGTCCATGTACTCTGATCCATGCTCATGTACGTTGGACGTGCCCATGTACACTATTTGTGTCAGTGACTGTGTACCCGGGGGCACATGTCAGGTCTCTGGCTTTAGTTCACAAGATGAGTGGTCATGTCACAGGTTGGAGTGATACTTTACATTATGTGTAAGCTCCCGTCTCTAGGAAAGGGTGTCACACGATGTGTGTTCTTATGAACTACACACCATGTATATCAGGATTGTCCATAAATTTATGGCCGTACTACTTATATGTATGCATCACATCCTCCTCCTCTTTTTCCATGAGTCACACCAAAAAGTATTGATTTAAGGTTGATGGTACCTGATCCATCGTTGGTGGATGTATTTCTGACACTGATCTAATTAGAAATTGTCTATCTGTGTTTCCCAAATTCAAAACCAGTGAACTGATATCCACTGATCTATCATCGATCATCCATCATTATCCACAAGCCTCCATCGTGCTATCCACCCCAAATTAGTACCCATCCAAATGATATGTTTCTCCAAAGATATATTGTGAAATAATTGGTTCCCATGTATAGTTAAATCATCATTCATACAAAATACCAAAGATAAAAATTTAAAGAACATGGGGGGGGGACAAAAATACCCAAAGTGATAAACAAACATTATCTCTAGTTTAGGTTGACCTTATATTCTTGATATATAGATAATTGATTGGAATAATAACCAGGTTTAAAAAATAAGTGTATTCAACCAAATATCAAAAAACGATTGGTGAATGAATTTATAAAAATAATTATGTCAGATTCACCAAGTAGAAAATCAAGAATGATGATTAATCCAAAAAAACATCCTACTGTGATATCATATCTGTCACTAAAGAAGAATAATTTTGTTGTCATTTTCGTTGTTGAGTTCTATGATCTAAGTTGAGGAATATGTTCTTGCAAGAGTGGTAATTGATAAATTTGTTGCGTTCAACATCATCTCGCTAAACTACTAGATTTTTCAAGAATATTCACTCTATGAAAACAATTCCCAAAACCCTTAGGGTTATGTAGATAACCCTATAGTTTTCCATAACAAGGATATAAATGAGGTTATCTACTATGTTAAACATTTAAATACATAATAAATTAATAAATTAATTTATTTTTTTATTTTCTCCATTTACCACTACTAACTGCACTCTTCTGAAACACCCAACAACAACTAAACATATATCACGCCTCGTGTAAAACCCGTGATCCAGATTTAATGGTAATCTCAGTTTTCCTATCGGAGACAATGTTTTGGATTTATTCCATTATAACTAAAAACCCACACATGTTTGATATAATATATTTAATATTTTTAATATATAAACATCGAGACTCAATGGGAAACGACATCTCTTGTCAATTTCACTCCTAAAACCAAAAATTTTCTTTAAAATATTTCAAAGTGTTATATGATAAAAAAAAGAATTATTACAGTTTTTCTTTATTCATCCATCCATTTAATGAATATTCGAAGAAAAGGGATATGTACCTCAATTTAAAATTTTCATCTATCATATATATCATAGAGTATAGAATCTCTCGTGCATGGGTGTATATGGTGGTATGATATACCAAAAATTAATTGAATAGCTTATTAGGACAATTAATGTTAATATTATCCAGCATTTTCTATAGGATATAAGACAAAGTCTTGTTGATAATCTGTATTTATCCATGAGAGGCCTCATGATTTTAAGAAGAGTGTTTGGAATGAATTTGTTTTTTGAATATACCCCCCTTAACACATTTTCATTATAATTTGTTACATTATTTTTGGGTGTATTATGAGAGACTCCAAAATCTTTTGATAATGTTGGATTTTCCAAAAGTGGGCACGATAGTCATTCGAGGATCCTTCATGGGTAATACTTCAACCCATTTTGGGAAATTGAACAAAAAATGAGAATGAACCTGAACTACTGAAATGATGATCGAGGGTATTTACCCATGTCATCCATCCTAAAAATTGAAAACTGTAATGAGTGCCTTATAAAATACAACAAATTAGAAAATTGGAGAATGATTTTCGAAATAATTTTTAACACGTGTCCTTTTATCATTAAATCGAAACAATTATACATCATTATGTCCCAAAAGTCCTCAAGCCTTTTGATTTGATGAAAGAGGCCCGTAGTTTTTTTACCGACCCACAGGTGACCATATGTCAATCCTTTATGGTTTTAACGGTCTCTCCACCATCAATACACCTGTGGAATACCCCCTTCAAACCCAAGAATGTTTATCATTTTCACTAAGTTTGATCCATAGAAAAGGATGATGTTTGAGCCAATATGTGTGATATAGTACAAGATTAGGGACATCCAATTCATAGTCTAATTATCCCAATCACACATTTCTTCAGTCACTTTATTTATAAAAGGGGAACCAGTGTTATCAAGTGTGGTTTACAACTCATAATTAGAAATATTAAGTATTTTTAATATTCTTTTGGATTTTAATTTAAATATTATTTTTAATAAATGTAAGTGATTGTGTTGGGAAAGACTATTTGAATCATGTTGGGTGGATTTTGAAGAACGTCTTGCAGAGCCATCTGAAGGTGGCTGATGGACAAAAAAATAATAGGACAACATGCTACACTTCATGCATTCGATCACGAATTGATGTGGATCAGACATTGATTTCACATTCTATGAGAAAAAACTGGAGGGATTTCTAAATTTCGACACACCCACGTGAGATTCGAGATAAGGTAACCTTAGCTAGGTTGATGCTTCCTAGTTTGAGATTTGGTGGCCGGTGGAGCATGACCATCCATTTTGTAGTATGATGTTTGGGTCACCTCTTCACATATGGAAGTAGGGGCTGCAGTCATGGAGGTCCAATGCTCGATCTGAGTTCACTACCACTTATCAAAGTTGTGACTTGGCGGATAAGATAAGATACAATATTAGATGCCAATTCAAGGGATCGATTTGATTTTTTGTTATTTCTGACCCGGTGGATGTGGATCTGATTAAGAGTGTTCATTGTACGAGCTAGGTCAATGATCATTTCAGCATATAAGATGTGGGCTGGTTGAGGTTTTGAGCAGGTTGTTCACTACTGAAAATCTGAACACATTGAGGATTCATCATTTTCTATTGTGTATTTGTGTGTTCAATGGAGGGTTTGATAATACTAGTTCCTTGATGATTACAGCTGGAGTAAATGTTGGATCTGTATCAGATAAAAACGGGTTTAAGATACTGATCCATTTATTGAGAAAATGATGAGTCAATGTTACTGTATAAAATTTTCAAGAATTTTTTTTATACTACTACATGTTCATAGTTCTGTCATTGCTATTCAGTGAAAGTGTATATGTTTTGAAGCTATCATTGTTTCCTACACCAGTATGATTCAAAGTGAGTTGAACCATATCAAAGCTAACTGATTGGATCTAACTAAAACATCTACTTTAATCCATTACCAAATGTGATTCAAGGGGATAATTCCATATGTTTAAGTGACATAGGTAAGGATAGACCAAGTTAGAGCTGATGTGGAATCTCGTGGAGTGTAATCCGGTCAGGAGAGGACACTGATGTTACTAGAGATTACATGAAAAAGAGAACCAAATTATCTAAAAGGCCTCCACATGGACCTAAGATGAAATTATGGTGTATTGATTGTTTCCCCTTGATTGATTTTATGTTAGGGGAAATGTATTCTTTGAGAAATCTTCCCTTATTGGGGATTATTTATGTTTCTACTGATGGTCGGATTTGAGTACACAAGATAGGGGGCGGGTGAATTCAGTATCTATAAAAATTTCTATTTCAAAATTTATCGAAAAAGTATGCCCAGTAAAAACAAATACATCCTAGTTAATCATGGTAATATGGTTATGAATGGTTAACTATTGAAATAACATCTAATAAGATTGATTAATTCTCAGTATTCTCAATATGAATAATTGATATTACTTTGGAATCTATTTTAATAAGGCCATTAAATTATAAATTTTTTCCAAGATTAACAATCAAAATCAATTTAGTAATTTATTAATTATAAAGTAAAATCTAGAAAAAAAAAATTAAACAAAACAACTGATATAAAACAAGTGGTTCAGTCTCAAGATGAGACCTAATCAACTCCACCTGGTGATCATCAGTCACCAAGCAGTTTAAATTAATAAAAAATATTCACACCCTGGATCGGGGTAAACAACAGTTCACATGACAGTCTATGTCACATGACCTCTTCTATAGATCTTTGTGGGTATAAACTAACAAGTCTCAAATTGACCTCTTATACACTTATTTGTGAGAGTAAAAAAGTGTAAAAAGATATGAGAGTATGGGTATCTTGTATCCTCCAGTTTAATGCAAGAGACGACGTGTTTTTTTAATACAGACACACACACTGCTTGAAATATAAAAATAATACACAATAGAACAAATATAATGATATAAGGTTATAAGTGATATGAGTGTTAGTCTATGTAGACATGGAATTTTAGGATGAAGAAGATTCAAGAGTCGAGTCCTCTTGGGAGAAAAAGAGTAACACATGTCTGGTGCTGTAGATTTCAGTTAGATCTGGCTCATATTTTTCTTAGAGTGGGTATTGTGAATATGTTCCTGACTCTGATCTATGGACTCTCATCTTTGAGATTCAGGAATTCTTTGTGTGTTCTTATGATATATCTTGTTGCTTGTGTAAGTTCTTTTCATAATAATTCTTGTGCATATTCTGCTCTAACACCCCACTTATTTGAAAGACACACTTTTATTTTTATTCTTGGAGTGAATGTGTTTAAGCCAATATGATGCACGTATTCTGTACCTCGTACCTCATACTATCAGGTGAAAAGACTAAAAAAAATATCAATTATGTCATTTCATTTTAAAGACTCAAATATGCGAATTAGAAATAAAATAGAAAAATTACAATATGGATTAAATAATGGTGTCCCAGTCTGTCTTGAAATAGTATCACTTGGAAACAGCATCCCCACAAAACGATGCATTCTTGATTTCTTTTTAGTGATGATACAATAATGATGGCATGATTTGATAGAGATCATGAACCGGTAGCACAGATGCAGTGTTTGGTCACGGTGTCTGGTTCACATTGTCTGATTTTGGCATCTGGGTGACGGTGTCTGGGTCATGGTGTTTGGGTCATGGAGTTTGTGTCACGGTGTTTGGCTCAAGTGGTCTAGTCACGGTTTCTGGGTCATGGTGTCTGGGTCACAATGTCTGGACCCGGTGTTAGGGTCACATTTAAGAAAAATAGAACCGGTGGCAGAGTCATGGTTTCTCAGACATAGCAAGATGTCTGTAGATTAACATAAGTAGTAATTTAAACATAACGAATTAAAATTCAACATTCATAGTATAAATTCATTATAAACAAAATTAAATATAGTTTAAACAAATCAAAAATTATTTTTAGTAATTAAGATCTTCGGTAGGTTTATTTTAATCATAAAAAACCAATCATCTTTACACATGATTTGGGACAGATTAAACTTAATTCTCTGGATATAAAGGATTTTTGCTCATTTAAACATGATTAAAACAAGAGGACACCAAAAATTCCACTTTTTGATGATCACAATTCATGTGATCGAGATATATGTTCCTAGTGAATGTGTCTCTCCATTAGTGTGCATTTAGAGTGCATATCTATCCCCCATTTGGGATTATCAAAATGAATACAAATGTAAACAAGAGAATAGATTAGAAGAGTTCACAATGCATTAGATATTGAAATACGTGCCATTAAAAATAGTATGAAAGATAAAAAATTAAATATGTCCCTATCAAAAGATAGTGTTCACTATTCTTCAACACTGGCTGTCTTCTATTTTCCCTTGGCAGCAACATCATGGGAAGCCACAAAACATTGGTGGAAGTTGAAGAAAGAAGTGAACCACTTGTTAGAGAAGGGAGAGGGAGTCCTTCCAAAAAAAGGTCCAAGGTAGGTTTTGTAGAAGACTGAGGTAATTTTTGGTCAAGGATAACAAGTATGGTCTGACTCAAAGCCTAAGAGACAAAAATGAAAGTATAGGGAAAGGTAATGTAGGAGGAATGAGGAAGACCAAATTGCAAGGGTGTAGTTACTGGTGTCCCAATACCAGTGCTATGACCATGAAGATAAGGTCCCTATAACATGATGAAGTTAGCAATAATCTCACCACCATATACCATTGATTTCTCAAATTCAGTATTCTTCTCCATGAATATTTCCAACAAAAGAGTAAAATCTTTCAGCTTTTGATCTGAGTTTTGAAATCTTAAGTGAAATTAGCGATTTTCAAATTCTCAACAAGGTACAATAAATTCTCTTTCATACCATGATTTGAGAATATCCTATTTATGTAAAAATCCACCTTCATAGTAATTTCTTCCTGATCATCATTTGAAATATTGGAATGAATTCTTACCAAATCAAGAACTCAGTCACTATTTATGACAACCACGGATGGATACTCTATCAAAGTCACTGAAAACTGATTGATGTTCTTCCTTAACAACTGTTATGAATAGATCACTGTCCAAGGAAGGTTGAGATGATTTTTCAGAGGTACTAGAAGTAGTAATAGTTGATTCAAGGGATATAAGTGGATTCAGAACTTTCTGGAGACAACCCTTACACTCATCAGTCAATTGTTTTGAGACCAATAACAAACTCACGCATTTATTGAATTATTTTCTTGTTTCAATCAGTTACCTTGTCACCTATGTATGTTAGGATACGATGAATTATAGATACATATTATTGTGGAATCTAACAACTAAAATCCTTAAAAGGATGAGCAACATGATCTGGTCATTAATGCAACACTCTTTAAATATCTTCAGACATGTCTCTTAGAGACTTCACTTTGTCACTTAGCTGTTTGTTCTCAATTCTGACCTATTGAATTTCATGAACCGATTTGGGCTGAATCTTACATATGGTATTTTATAACAATTGGGAAATATCTCTTTTTCTGAAGTTGGTTATAGGAGCAGGATGGGTTTTTATGAGATTTTCAATCCCATCTAATTAAGTATCTCTAAAGGGTTTCAAATCACCCATATTAACTATGGAAGAAGGTTCATATGAAGGTTCATGAATAAGATCTGAGACAAGAACATGTTCCTTTGCATGGATAACATTAGGAGCCAGTATAGGTTTCCATTGACACACAATTGATATATCTATACAATTAACTGAGGATTCCTGGGAATCATTCTCAAAAAAAATATCTACGGTATTTATACCATGTATCCACCGAGCGTGGATCAGTCGGATTAAAGATATCAACACATTATAGATTGTCATTATTCTCCCCCTCAAAAAGATCATCTCTTATATGGCTGAGAGATTTAGTTTTCTGATCTATATACAATATTTCATCACCAATAGACTCACCCATTTCTATTCTAATAGAATGAAAGGATTTCTCCATTCTTCCTTTAGTAGAAGGGATAATATCACGAATAGATTGTTCCTCTAGATGTTCCATAAAAAATCATCTTTCTTATGAGAAAGATATTCTTCTAGTTACTCTTCCTGAAAAACCTTTTCCATTACATTAAAAACAAATAATTTTTTTATAGGTAGGTTATTCTTCCAAAACAACAAGTTATTCAGGAACATGTACTCCCTTCTCTATTATGACTTGCAGAGTAGGTCCATTGAATTTCTTTTCTAGAACAGTTTCACCAAATGGTACAACCACCTCTTCTTGTTTTTCATCAACAGAATAGTCCAAAATTTCATCTGGTTCCAATCCAAGATCAGAAATCTCTTTAGGTCTTGAATAATTCTCAACTGGGTTGACCTTTTTATAAACCCTATCATTATCCTCGACCCATTATTTTCTCTACAGATTCTAACTGATTTAAATTCTATTGATTATAACCATTCAGATAGAAAATACAATGTCCTTAATGACTTCTTCATCTGGTCAAACATACCATTTAGCATGAAGCATAACCGAGATTAACCATGAGTTGAACATAGAGGTTGAATTTGAGTTTTTCTTATCAACACACATATATAAAGTATAACACACTTACATAAGTTAATATTGTGTATATTTTTAATAAGAAGTATCAAAAATACATCCTGATACTTGAGTGTATAAAAATATCCATTTCATGGAATAATCATATGCTGAACAAACCTAAACAATAGTCTAGTTTCACCATCTAGATCAACAAAAATAGCTCTTCTCATTGTTTAATTGCAAGTCAATCTTCAAAAGGATTGCTCTAAAACAATGATCTGATTTTGAGGAGGAGGACCTCTTTGGTAGTCTCCAATAATTCTCTCATGATGTATCAATAGGTAGAATGCCCATAACATCAAAGAAAATGGGAATCTTTGTCCAGTGATCCAACTTATCATTATAAAATCATCTTCTATATCAAATGAAAATATAGAGAACGAATAAAACATTGAAACTAGATTTTTGTAAATTAGCATACTCTCCTTTGTGAACCAATCCATACATCCCTTCACTTTTAGTACATTCAAAACTAATAAAATACTTAATAGAAGCCACTTGTGGAAGATTTTCTTATCAGGTACCACTATTATGTCCCCCATGTTCAGATTCAATGGAACATTGGGCACTATCCTCGGTTCTATTTTCATCTTCTCCTTTGATCCTCGCTTATCAAAAGTTGATAAGGGTGGGAATTTAATCCTGGACATTCAACCAAGGTTCAAAGGAGAGAGTGGTAAAACATAAGGGTTGAAAGAGGGATTACGGTCTGAGAGTAGAGAGCCTATGCGAAGAAAAGAGTGAAAATCCTTTCATTTATATAATTTTAGGATATCGAGCATCACAATTTAAATGGTTGAGAAAGTAAAAGAATAAAATAATTAATTATCGTGATACATGTCATATTATGTAAAGAAAATGAAAAAAAGACATTACGTTAAGACCGAAATAGACTTCCATAGGGAGACTATAACAGCTTTTCACACTGAGATCGTAATAAGTTTTCATGGTGGGACTGTAACAGGTTCTCATGGTGAGACCGTAAACTGGGAGGTATTATGTTGTGAAACATAATGCAATGAAACAGTAAGTTGTGAAACAATTTTCTTTGAAACAACACACTTACTACATAAGATTTATCATTCTCAATTCATGTATGATTTAATATATTCTTTTAAAATTTAAAAGTTTGGTGAGTATATCAGTGAGATAATATTTAGTTCCAATGTATTCCAAAGTGATATCACCTTTTTGTTAATGGTATCTCAAGAATTTATGTCTTACATAAATATGTTCTGTCCTAGTGTAACAACCTGATATTTTATGATATTTATTCTTTAGAATTCCATTGATTTCTTGTGTTTTATGTTACAACAAAGGCATCTTGCACTATACGTATCCCTAATCTGGCTTGCATTACACGCAATCATGACCTTCCTCGAAAGTGTGTGTAGTACGCATTACCGAGTTTCACTAAACAACAATGTATTGTTATAATATTATTATGGACCAGCCATTAGAAATAGTATTAACTAAATTTTTAATTTTATAACATTATTATACATCTTACACATTTTCTAGAACATGGTATGAGAACAAAATAATTTTTTCATGTAAAATAAGTATTTTTCAAAAAAAAATGCAGTTTTTCCACCTTTTGAGGGCACACTCACATTAAATCTAGTTTTTTCCATCTTTATATGTCCAATTTGAAAAAAATAAAATTCTTTATTGGAAATAGGATATAAAAATTTACTTTGGATAAATTTTTCATATTCTTCTGCTAACTATATTATTTTAATGAATAGTAAAAACACGCTATATTTTATTTAAAAACAACTTTTTTCATCGTAATAATTCATATGGATAGATTATCTTTTTAATTGGTTTTAACGTTTAATTAGAATATATTTTTACCATTTAATCCAATGTTGGTCATTGGAATTAATTTGACTTTGAAATTGGACATAAACAAGTGTCGACCTTTTGATAGATTTGTTTCTTAAAAACACGCTATTTCTTTTGATAACGAGAATTAATTTTAAAATTAATTCCACATCTATGTTTTGAATTTGGGAAAATAGAAATCATTTTTGAATTTGGAATATAAAATATTTCTTAGGCTGAATTTTTTGTATTTTTCTGAAAAACTTCAATTTTTGATTAATAGTTAAACCACTTAGTTGTAGTTAGAAAAACTGAATCATTCATTTAAATGAAATTTTACCACTTTTGTGAATTGAATTTCAAAAATATGACATACATGGTTTTTATCTAGAAGTAAAATGCAGTTCAATAAGATGAAAATAATTTTTGATGAATAGTAACTTTTTATTTTTATTTATCGCGGTTCAAGGTAAATAGGGTAATTCAAGTTTAAAAGGATATTATAATAATTAAAAATTAACTTACACATGTCCTAACCTTATTGGATGAGTATTGTACGACCATGGGCTTCCTTGGGTTGATATTGGGACCCCATTGAGCCACATGGTAGTGATAATGACAATTTTGATTAATTAATTTAATGTAAAGACTAAATTGACATTAAAAAAATATGTAAGTAATTAATTTTTTTAATGAGTTATATAAATTATATTTTATAATATAAATATTCATTGGAAATATAGAAATATTTCCTACATGATGGTATTTTTAGTATAATTTTTGGACGTCAAATAAATACAATTATTTATGACACAATAATGATGCAGTAGTTACCTCATTAATAAACTATTTAAATAGATAAGATTATTCTGATTAAAATATTATCCACAATATGTCCAATTATGATTGGATTATTTTATTTCGACCAAGAGTCATCTTATATTCATCTTTAATTATTTTTAACCTTTTTAAACCGAAGATAAGTTTATAATGAAATAATATTTTCACATTTTCCAAAGGTTCCCCTCTCCTCCCAGATAAAAGGGAACCTACTCCCTCTCCTCTTTTCACAACATTGAGACTTCAAGCTCGGCCAACCCCTACCCATTTTTGTTCTCCACTTCCCTAGAAACATTCTGGAGGTTTTGGTCTTCTCAAAATACCAACTCTAGTGCCTTCAAAAGTACCATAAAAGTGGTGTGTTAAAGAAGAGGTAATTTGTTCTATCGATTATTTCAAGTTTGTTTTTTCTTCAACTTCTTCTTCCTTTCTAGTTTCATTATAATGTAATAACATCAGTATCACTAATAAACTAATATGTTATTATATATACAAAAAAACCCCATTTCACCTTCTATGCATCATACGGAAAACAAAATCATCGCACTTGTGTACGTACAGAATATCGTCTCCACGCCATGGTGTAATTTGTTTTTCCACCACCACCTTACTTGGATGGGTATAATGTTGTGATGAATAACTATATATGGTTATAATAACATCATACTGATTCTGAAATATTATATCATTCACTCCAATTCTATTCAATAATTGTGGGAACAATATCATCCCTCGTGCGTACGTACGGACTACCGTCTCCACGAACGCGATGAGATTCATTTTACATGATTAACCATTAAAGTATGATTATAATGTGTATATATATATAATTAATAATCATTAAAGTTATTAAAGAATAATTTTTTTTTGATTTTTGTACATATATGTTCCATTAAATTCAATATGGAAACGAAAACAGTGTTCATGCGTACGTACGACCTACCGTTTCCATGAACGGTGTATTTCATTCCATTTATCTATCTATAATATATATTTATATACTGAATATATATTATATATAAATCATGTTTTACATAATTGAACTATGAAAATCAGGATATGAGTAATAATATCAAGAATAACAAATCGAAACATGTGTGATAAATGAAACTATTTTACCCAAAACAATGCTTTAACATGGAATTTAACAAAGAATGGGTAATATAAAGACATAAGTTTACCATATATGATCTCATAAAAATTAATATGATTCTATAATTAGTAAATGACATTATTTAAATCATTATACAGGAGTTTCGGAAAAGTACGAAGCATATCGGATCAAAGGTAAGGGATAACTTTTCTAATCTTGTTCTTATCCGAGATTGTTTATTCGTAAATATTTTCTAGGTTTATTGTTATCCTCCATGTCCATGTTTTCTAAAAGTTTATTCATGTATTTTTAATGTCCCTTTACCTAGTTTTTATTTTAACTACATGGTATGTAATGAATCTTTCTTTTGTTTACCATACGAGTCACTTTTTGAAGTTTCTAGACAAAGTACGAGAAGAATGTTTTTTAACTTATACGGCATGAACAGTTTCATAATAGCTTATTTCAATGAAGCATCTACTACAAGATTTCATGAATATTTTCAACAAAATCATTTTATATTAAAATTTATAGGAATTTTGTGAAAAGAAAATGATTTTGAAGAAGAATGGATATTTTCCTCAAGAATTCATTTCATGTGTTTTATCAAAATTACTTTCCATCTAAGATGACATTATTTCATATATGTATGTTTCAAGTATAATGTCTCTATGATATAAATGGTTTCACTTTTCGTATGATGAAATGATATCCATTGGTTTTATGTGGATTATTTTATGATGGGAAGATGTTATGAAACCCATTTTATTCATTGGGTTATGATGAATGAATAATGTTTAAGTTGGGGCACATGTAAGAATGATTTCATTATGAGATGGGTGGGACCTATATCACCCTCTGATGCATTGGGTAACGATTTAAATCTCATGAGATAGACATGGCTATAATGAAAAGTATATTCGGTTTAGTAATATAGGCCTGGAATGGTATGTAAACCCGGTCCAGTAAGGGACTGTGTCCACTAAGATGGTCTTGGAAGCAATGCCTTGGATACTATGGAAGTCATATGATGTGCTTAATGTCTTTCACCAACTACAAGTTTTATTCCCATGCTATTTTATCATGATTAATTTTATTTTATGATCTATGCCTCATGTATTGAAATATTTTATGTTATTGCTCATGATTTTTATGTTTAGATTTTATGCTCATGTTTTTACATTCAAATGTCTGTGGGTTGTTTTATGTTATCTATGTTTACCCTTACTAATCATTTAATCTCACCATTTTGTATGTTTTCTTTTCCCTATGATATAATGAAATGTTTTAGGTAAGAAAAAAAGGGTAAGACATTTATGGGAGATGTTTAAAATCTTTCACCTTGATTATGTTCCGAGTTTCCAAAGACACTAAACTATTACAGTCATTGTTTGTTGGTTTTTATTATGTATTATGTATTCCGTAAAATTAATGTAATGTCCATGTACGCCAAGTTTGGAGTCTCTATAGTTGATATCAGAGGAAAGGCTTAGTTAACCTTTGGATTCTACGATGCGAAAACATTAGTGAGATCCCTAGAGATGTTTCTAAGGTATGTCTTAGAATATCCCTAAGGTTATGTATAAGTATAGAGTATAGTCCTAGAATTATAGTAACAATATTAGAATTAAACCTAAGATGTTAGTTATTTAAGTTACTCCCCCTTTATTATGTTTTTTTCCCTATCATGATTTTTGCCTCTCACACTATTCTTTTTGGGTTTTAGATGATGGAAAGAACCCGAAGGAACCATGTTGATCAATGTAATGTACAATGAAATGATTGTCCTTTAGAACAAACCAATGTTATGGGAGATGGAGTGAAAATATTTATTTCTATACTTACACAAGATATGAATAATTTTTGACTTTCAAATGAGCAGAGAATCGGACAATATTCTATTGAATCCTTCATGAGGCAAAATCCACCTTCTTTCAGTGGGTCTTCTGATCCATTTGTTGCTGAACAATGGATCAGTACCATTGAAATGATATTTTCCATAGTTCGCTACTCGGAACATGAAAAATTCATTTTGGCAATTTACCGTTTAGAAGTTGAAGCATACCAATGGTGGACTCTAATAAAAAATATGAGGCCCCAAGATGATATTGAATCCATGGAATTGGATGAGTTCAAGAACATACATTTCAATAAGTACTTCCCTCATATTCTTCAAACAATGATAGAAAAGGAGTTCCATGATCTTAAGCATAAGGATGATGAATCTGTTGGTATATATGAAGAGAATTTTGCAACACTTGCAAGGTATGAATCTGGCTTTATCATCCATCCAGAAAGTAAAGTTGATCGATTCTTCAGTGGCTTAAAACCAAGTCTTCAAAGGGCATTAGCTATAAGATACTTCAGTAGCTATGAAAAATTGTATGCTGTGCTATCAAGGTAGAACTAGAAGTTTGTGTAACATATCAATATCATGGTTTTGACAAGAAATGAATGATGGAGTTCAAGGAAAAACCTCAGAACAATGGTGAAAAGAAAGTGAATGTTTCTTTATGCTCAAACTGTGGAAAGAAGCATGGTGTATATTGTCTAAAAGGTACTAGAAAATGCTATAAGTGTGGAAAATAAGGTCATCGAGTTGGTGAGTGTCGAAGTAATGGGAAAAAGGTATCTAATTATGTGAATAGAGAAAAGTCTACAATGCATGCTCCACCATCACTTCAATGCTTCATGTGCAAGGAAATGTGGCATTATTCTAATCAATTCCCAAATACAAGGGTTAATGATGATCAACGTGAGCAACCTCTTAAGGAAAAGGACAATGGTAAGTCACATGCGATCACTATTAGCGATGTTGAGTATGACAATGAAGTAGTGGAATGATTGTGTGTTTATGTAACGGGATTCCAAAATAATGTTGTGGAATATAGTTTATCATACTATGGAATATTGGAATATCTATGTATTGGTTTATTATGGTTTTCAATAATTATATGGTATAGGTAACCATGAAAAGTAATTCAAATATTTTGGAAAGAAGATGATATGTGCATAATGAAGTGATAAGGAGAAAATAATATTAATGATCTCGTGACTGATATAAGGACAAAGTGATATCATGGTTTGTTTATACATAAATTTTGGGATTTTGGTATGTGGAAAGAGTTAACTTTTGACAGCATTCATGTTTTCACTAAGGTTAATTGGGTATTCATTTTTTTCAAGAGAATACATGATTAAGGCCTTCGAATGTCTGTAATGTGACCAAACAGACATATCTTATATGGGGATAAATGACGGTATTTACATGTTTGGTAGATGACCTCTCTATCAACCATTTTCCGTATTCTGTGAGTTTGGGTAAGCCTAACAATTGGAATATATTAAGCTAGACATCAGATTGTATCATTTAATGATAGCAACTTTTGTTCGATATTATTTCTGGAATTTTATAATAGTGTAGTTTTAGAAAAAGGAAAACCTTCAGGATGAGAGAAAACCCGTTGCGTCGGACAAGGATGCAGGAATCGAACACACAACTGAAGTGTGACAAGCCATTATCGCATACCACTTGCCTAAAAGAAGTCCCTGGTTTGAAGAAATTAGTTTTATTTTATTAAGCAGTATGATAGTTGAAGTATAATTCCATTTTTGGAAACATATCCAATTATTCTTACTATCAATGGACTTATGTATATAACTTTTGCTAACATATGTTTGAGACAGATGGAATGACCTTTCATTCTATCGTATGATCTGCTAAAACTTTGGGAAAGGAAAAATCAACTTCATTTCTTTAAGAGATGAAGTAGATATTGTTCGACGCACCAGCAATGTTGAGATTGTACCAAAATCAAGTAAGTATTTATTTTAATTCAAAAATTATTCAACATTTGGGAAATGATCTAGAAAACTAAAAAAGTTTTCCTAGTGCCCATATATCTGATGAATCCGATGGTACCTTAGATCATCACAAATTTATGGCTTTGTGATTGTCGACTTTTTCATAGCCTTGTTATCTACCACTCTCCATCAGAACATGGTTGTTAGTTTTCTCTTCCATATCCATATTTTCACCTATGTTCTCCTTTGTGGAAACCCAGTGATGAGTCATTTTGGGTGATCGATATGTTTCATACATCACTTTTTAAAATTAAGTTTTAGTATTCCTTTTAAAGATGTGGATTTCTATGAAATAAACTTTCATGTAGTAAACCATTTATAACCCCGATGAATTCCGAGGGTGAAATTCATTTTAAGGGGGGTAGAATGTAACAACCCAAGATTTTATGAGAATTATTCATTTTAATTTCATTGATGTCTTGTGTTGTACATTACAAAAAAGGGATCTTGCACTACACACATCCCTTCTTTGGATTGCATTACACGCAATCACGACCTTCCTCGATAGCATGTGTAGTACGCAATACCGGGTTTCACTAAACAATGATATATTGTTATAATATTATTATGGACTAGCCGTTATGAATATTTTTAACTGAATTTTGTATTTTATAACATTATTATTCATCTTACACATATTATAGAATGTGGTATGCAAACAAAATAAATTTTTCGGATAAAATACGTATTCTTCAAAAAATGTAGTTTTGCTGCCTTTTCATGGCACTAACACATTAAATATAGTTTTTTCCATGTTTATAAGTTCAATTTGAGAAAAAAAATTCTTTTTTTGAATTATGATATAAATTTTTACTTTGGATAAATTTTTCATATTATTCTGATAACTTTCATATTTTAATGAATAGTAAAAGCACGCTATATTTTAATTAAAAACAAACTTTTTTCTTCTCAATAATTCATATGGTTAGATTATCTTTTTAATTGGTTTTAAAGTGTAATTAGAATATGTTTTATCCATTTAATCCAACGTTGTTCATTGAAAATAATTTCACTATGAAATTGGACATAAGCAAGTGTTGATCTTTTGATAGTTTTGTTTCTTAAAAACACGCTATTTATTTTGATAATGAGAATTAATTTTAAAATTAATGCCACTTCTATGTTTTGAATTTGGAAAAATAGAAATCATTTTTGAATTCAGAATATCAAATATAGATTAGGCTGAATTTTTGGTGTTTTTATGAAAAACATCAATTTTTGATTAATAGTGAACCACTTAGTGGTAGTAAAAAAAACTGACTCTTTCATTTAAATTAAATTTTATCACTTCTGTGAATTGAAATTCAAAAATACAACATACATGGTTGTTATAAAGAAGTAAAATGTGGTTCAATAAGATGAAAATAATTTTTGTTGAATAGTAACTTTTGACTTTTATTTACCGATGTTAAAGTTAAATAGGGTAATTCAAGGTTAAAAGAATATTATAATAATTAAAAATTACCTTAACACTTCTCCTAGTCTTATTGGATGAGTAGTGGATGACCATGGGAATTTTTGGGTTGATTTGGGGACCCCATTGAGCAACATTGTTGTGATAACGACAATTTGGATTAATTAATTTAATGTAATGACAAAATTGACATTAACAAAAACCTTTAGGAATTAATTTTTATAAGGAGTTATATAAATTATATTTTCGACTATAAATATTCATTTGAAATCTAAAAAGAATTCAAACATGATGGTTTTTTTATAATTGTCATAAATCAAATAAATTAAATTATTTATGACACAATAATGATGCAGTAGTTACCTTGTTAATAAATTATTTAAATAAATAAGATTATAATGATTAAAATATTATCCAAAACATGTGCAATTATGATTGGATGATTTTATTTCGACCATGAGTGATTTTATCTTCATATTTATTGATTTTTGGCCCCTTTGAAACTGAATATATGTTTATAATAAAATTATATTTCCACACTTTCCAAAGGTGCCCCTCTCCTCCCTTATAAAAGGGCACCTCCTCTCTCTCCTCTTTACACAAATTTGAGCCTTCAAGATTAGCCAAACCCTGCCAATTTCTCTTCTCAACTTCCCTAGAAACATTCTGGAGGTTTTGGTTCTCTCAAAATACCAAATCTAGTGCCTTAAAAATAAGCTTAAAAGAGGTGTGTCGAATAAGAGGTAATCTCTTCTACCGATTCGTTCTAGTTTCGTTCTTCTTCAACTTATTCTAATTGGTTCGCCGTTTCATTATAAATTAATAACATCCATACCACTGATATACTGATATGTTATTATAAATATGAATCAACCCTATTTCACCTTCTATCCATCCTATGAAAAACGTAATCACCGCGCGTGTGTACGTACGGAATACAGTCTCCACACCGTGGTGTAATTAGTTTTTACACCACCACCTTACATGGATGGGTATAATGTTGTAAAGAAAAACTATATATGGTTATTATATCATCATACTGATTCTATGATATTATATCATTCACTCCAATTCTATTCAATAATTATGGGAATGATATCATCGCTTGTGCGTACGTACGGACTACCGTCTCCACGAACACGATGAGATTAATTTTTCAGTATTAACCATTCAAGTATGATTATAATGTATATATATAATAAATAATAATGATATATATTACATAATAAGGATAATATATTTCTGTACCTATATGTTCCATTCAATTCAATATGGAAACGAAAACAGCGTTCATGCGTACGTACGGCCTACCCTCTCCATAAATGGTGTATTTCATTCCATTTATCAATCTATCATATATATTTATATACTGAATATATATTATATATAAATCATTTTATACATTATGGAATTAAGTAAATTAGGATATGAGTAATAATATCAAGAACAACCAATCCAAACAGGTATGATAAATGAAACGATTTTACACAAAACGATGATTTAACATTGAATTTACAAAATAATGGGTAATATAAAATCTTAAGTGAACCATAAATGATCTCATAACAATTAATATGATTCTATAATAATTAAATGAAATTATTTAAATCATTATTCCAGAGGTTTGGATATGTACGATGCATATCGGACCTAAGGTAAGGGATAACTATTCCAATCTCGTTCTTATCCGAGATTTTTTATTCGTAAATATTTACTGGGGTTATTATTATTATTCATGTAATTGTTTTATAAAAGTGTTTTCATGTATGTTTAAAGTCTTTTTTACCCATTTTTTACTTTTACTGCATGGTATTAAAGGAATCTTTCTTTTGTTTACAATACGAAGCACTTTTTGACTTTTCCGGCCAAAGTATGTGAAGAATGTTTTTTTTCAACTTATACGGCATGAACGGTTTCATAAAAAATTATTTCAATTAAGCTTCGTCTACAATATATCAGGAAAATTTTCAACAAAATCCTTTTATTTTAACATTTCTTGGAATTTTGTGAAAATAAAATGATTTTGAAGAAGAAATGTTATTTTCATCATGAATTCATTTCAAGTGTCTTATCAAAACGATTTTCCATCTAATATGACATTATTTCATATGTGTATGTTTCAAGTATAATGTCTTGATGATTTACATGGTTTCACTTTTATTATGATGAAATGATATCCAATTGTTTTATATGGATTATGTTATGATTGGATGATGTTATAAAGACCATTTTATTCTTTGGGTTATGATTAATGATTAATGTTTATGTTGTGGCACATGTTAGAATGATTTCATTATGAGATGGGTGGGACCTATATCTACCTCTAATGCATTGGGTAATGATTTATATCTCATGATATAAACATGGCTATAACGGAAAGTAAATCAGGTTCAGTAATACAGGGATGAAATGGAAAGTAAACCCGGTCCAGTAAGGGACTATGTCCACTAATATGGTCTTGGAAACAATGCCTTGGCTACTATGGAAATCATATCATGTGCTTAATGTGTTTCCACAATTACAGGTTTTATTCCCAAGCTATTTTATCCTGATTAATGTTGTTTTATGATATATTCCTTATGTAGTGAAATGATTTATGTCATTGCTCTAGATTTTGATGTTTAGAATTTATGCTCATGTTTTTACATACAAATGTCTATGGATTGTTTTATGTTCTCTATGTTTACCCTTACTGAGCATTTTATCTCACCCTTTTGTATGTTTTCTTTTCCCCAGGATATGAAGAAATTTTTTAGGTAAGAAAAAAAGGGGAAGATCTTTATGGGAGATGTTGATGATCTGTCACCTTGATTATTTTCTGAGTTTCCAAAGACACTAAACTATTATGGTCCTTGTGTGTTGGTTTTTGTTATGTATTAAGTATTCCGCAAAAGTATTGTAATGTCCATGTACGCCATGTTTGGTCTCTCTACACCTAATGTATGAATCAGGGTTTTTTAGATGTTAATGGCACTATTATTGACACACTTTATGGGTACATGCCTAAATTGATATTCAAAATATAGTAATCTATGATTCACAGAAAAAAATTGTGCACAACATCTACCAATATCTATGTATTCTGATTTGATAATAGATAATTCTACAAATATTTGTTTCATAATACACCATGATACTATTGACATGTCTAAAAGGTGACATGTTCCAAAGGTGATTTTTCTATCTAACTTAAAACCACCAAAATTAGCATCAGAATGGGTTACTAAATTTTATGGTTGTTCTCTGGGATAACACAATCCTAAATTGGGTGTATACGTGAGGTTTTTGAAAATTATACTAACATCATTTAAATGAGATTCCATAAGGTTTTCATGAATATTATCACACATATATACACTAAAATATTTCAGGTTAGCTAGTAGTTATGTATGGTGGGCTTTCAATCATTACTCTGTAAGTAGTTGGATCAACAGATTTTCCATCATCATGAAGATCCAACATAAAAGCAGTACTCATTGGAGAGCCACTACTTTGAGTGATATCTAAGAAAAAACATTTTAGAAGGTCATTATTATATTTTCATTGATTTAAAATAATATAATCATTATTTATAAATATTTTAAATCCAATAATGAATTTTATTTCACCCATTAAACTCTTTTCAAATGGGTTTTTCATCATTTTAGAAAATTCAATACATTAATAATTTTTTTAATATCCAAAGATAATGTCATCTACATAAATTTGAACTACTAAAAGATCATAGTAAAATTGTTTTATAAAAAGGATAGGATCAGGTATTCCATGTGTAAAACCATTTGAAATAAGAAAGGTACTTAATCTATCATACCAAGCTCTTGGAGATTTTTTTAAACCATATAAATCTTTTGATAATTTAAAAACATGATTTGGAATGTAAATATTTTTAATACTAGGGTTTTTATCAACAAAGAAATTCTTATATATTTACCCATTTAGGAATTCACTATTAACATCCATTTGATATAGTGTGATATTTAGATGTGTAGCATAAGCAAGTAGAATTTTGATGGCTTCATGTCTAGCTACTGGTGCAATGGTATCTTCATAGTCAATTACCTCATCTTAACTACAGCCTTGTGCAACCTATATAACCATGATTCTAACTATATTATCAGCTTCATCTACCTAATTTATAAACAAAAACATAGTGCCTATGTTAAATGTGTCTTTTTGTCTTTCAACAGGTTTGAAATCTTTTTTCCTTTCAAACTAATTGAGTTCTTCTTCCATAGACATCCCCCAAAATTCATCATTGATAGAATCATTAATGTTTTGAGGATCACATTGCAACAAGAAGACTTTATGTTCAACCTAATTTTTATGAGAATATATTATTTTAGTTCCGTTATCAAAATCTCCTAAAAAATTGTCTAAAGGGAAGTTACCAAGAGTTCTAGTAGCTCTAGAAAAAGGACTAGTGATTTCAGGTTTTTCAATAGGTTCAGGTTCATTGTGACTTGAATCTAAAGAATTTATAGAACTGGTTGTTATCACAGATTGCTTTATAGCATTATTAGATGATTTTTAATTAATTTTCAGATTTAACACATCATCCTCTAGGTTCTCTAGAGTGGTCTGAGGCTCATGGGGTTCTGTTTCAACAAATTTAAAATGGAAATATTCTTCCACAAATTTTTTTCTATTATTAACCACTCTATAATTTTTACTAGAGATTTAATATCCTAAAAAAATCCATTAAAACTATTATATGGAATGTTTTCAAGATTGTCCTTAGTATTAAGGATATATAAATTGCAACTAAATACATTGTAGTAGCTTACAATGAGTTTTCTATTGTTCCAAAACTCATATGGAGTTAATTTAAGAATAGGTGTTATCAAAAATATATTCATAATATATAATTTTTTGTCTATAGATATATTCCAAAAATAAATAAGCAGGTCATATTAACTATGAAAGGATACACCAATATCTTGCAAGGTTCTATTTATTATTTCTACAACTCAATTTTGTTGAGGTGTTCTTGGGGTAGAGAAATTATGAGTATAACCATTTTTGAACAAAATGATTCAAACTCTTGATTTTCAAAATCATGACCATGGTCACTTCTTAAGGATTTAATTCTACATCCACTAATATTTTTTACATTTTTGGAATATTTTTTGAAATGAGAGTTGACATCACTTTTATGATCCAAAAAGAAAGTCCATGAATATCTATAAAAGTCGTCTATAAGAACATAAACATAGTTCTTACCATTTAAACTATAAACTCTATACGGTCCAAAAAAATCCATGTAATCTAATTCCAGGGGTTGAGAAGTTGACACATCTTTCTTTGGTTTGAAAGAAATTCTGTTTTCCTTTCCCTTTTGAAAATGATTACAAAATTTATCATTTAGAGACTAATGTTTGGTTAGATCATTGACTATGTTTATTTTAGTTATATTTCTAAGGGAGTGAATATTACAGTGTCCTAGTCGGCTCCGTCAAATCCATGACTCATTGTGAAATACACATAATAATGAAGCATTGGGAGAAACTAAAGAATCTATGTTAATAGAGTATATATATTAATTTCTTAATGTTGAAAATGCTAATTAATTTTTAGAATTGAAAACATTTCAAGAAACATTTTCAAATTTAACATGAAATCCATCATCTCATATTTGTGAAATACGTAGAAGATTATATTTGAATCCATCAACAAAAATTAATGTGCAAATTAAAAATGAGTTAGAGTTACCGATTTGGCCAAGGATAATGATTTTTCATTTGGAATTTTCACCAAAGGTGACATGTCATCCATAAAGTTTTATTAAATTCATGAATAGTCTATGATCATGTGTCTTGAACACCCACTATCCCAGTACAATAATATTTTACTGGATCTCTTTAATGATATTTAGTTAAACAAATTGAGAATTTCATACCCATATTTGTTTGTGTCTGGTAATATTAGTGACTAGAGCTTTAAGAACCCACAAATTCCTCATAGGTTTCCTATATGAATTATGTAATGTTATTGAAAAATAACCTCTATTTATTCTAGAAAATCATGAAATAGTAGAGAGTGTATCATAACATGAACTAGATAAATGTTTCCAGAACTATGAGTAATTTTGTATTTCGTCAACATAGAAACATAATTAGTTCTTCGAAAATTTCTTTTACGAGGTTGATAACCAATACTATTAGTATATTTAGGAGCAATCGGTTTACCTAGAATTTGTACAAATGTATTGTTACAATTATTAGACCTTTCAATGTTATTTTTCAATTTCTCCTTAGGTAGATTTAGTTCAATGTTTTCTTTGAGTAATTGAACAATTTTCTCTCTTTCTTCAGTATATTCAAGTTTAGAAAATGAGGTAACAAAATGATATTTCGTTAATGGCTTTTATTTACCATTTACTTCATTAAAAGTCTCATAATGAATATTATATTACTCAAACATTTCTTCGGTAGAAATATTTTGAGAATCACTCCCATCTCCAAAATAATAGGAATTGTGTACATGAGTTTCCCATGTTACCTTAGATGCATTTTTCATAAAACATATGTTGGCTTTGTTAGTCTGTTCATAATGTGAAGATTCTAAGTCACTTGAACTGTCCTCAGAAGCACTCCACATTACATTCATTTCCTTTTTATACTTTCTATCTCTGTCCTCGTATTTATTTTTGAAATTGAGCTAGGGACAGTCTTTATTTACATGTCCCATTCGCTTACATTCAGAGCATACTAACTCATCAGATTTGTCACTTCATTTCTAATCATTCTTCCTACTTCTTTTTTGATCATATCATCCTTTGATGTTAGGCTTTCTAAAAGATGTGTTTTTCTTGTAAAATATATTTACCCTTTAGGGTAATTTATCCATCTCCTCATCACTATATAGGGATGATTTTTCACTACTACAGAATTCTACAATGATTTACAATTTCCCTTTCTCTTTGGGTTTAGAGGTGGTGGTCTTAAATAAAACAGATTTTCTTTTGGTTTCATCCTCCTCTTCCTTGTTGACTTTCTGATCCACTTCATACATCATTAGATTCTCAATGATTTTCTTTATCGGAAATTTGATGATGTTGCATGAATCGTTAATAGAGATAATGGTTCATCTCCATCTATCAGGTAGCCATATGAGAATCCTTATGATTTTTTCTTTGGCAGTAACTTTTTTTCATAAAGAATTCATTTTGTTGAACATTTAATTGAAAATGAGATATATTTCATAAATAGGATCATCATATTTCATTTTAATCTTATTATATTTAATGGTATAAGTATTAAGTCTCATTTCATTCACACTACATGTTCCTTCATGTGAAATAGAAATGGTATGCCAAATTTCATGGGTAGTTTTTCATGGTGAAATTCTGTTAAATTCATCATCTCATAAAGAGAAATAAAAACCATTCATGATGTTGCAATTGTTATTGTAGGTTGTCTTGGAAGGGTCATCCCATGTGATTTTATCAATATCAGGAATCATATATTCACCTATAATTGAAGACAAAATTTCTAAACCCATACTTTCTAAATACATTTCCATTTTAATTTTCCATTGGACATAATTGGTTCCATTAATTAATGGTTTTATTTTTATTTCAGCACCTTATAGTATATTATCTATAATAAAGAAATAATTATAAAGTGTACGAAATTTAGAATTTACAAAAATGTACATATCATTAATGTACATCTAAAATCATAGTTTAACAGGTTCAAAAATAGAGTCTTAATAACTTATTCTGATACCATATGTTGGTATGAGTTGAGTACTCAATAGGGGGGGTGAATTTAGTATCAATTAAAATTTATGTTTGAAAATTTTCTTAAATGGTTCCCTAATAAAAAAATACAACTCAGTTAATCAAGCTAATACAGTTATGGAATTTTAACTGGTCAAATAACATTTCAAAAGATTGATTAATTCTTAGTAATCCCAATATGAGTTATTTATATAACTTTCGAAGCTATTCTAATAACGAAAAACAATTATAAATTCTATCCAAGATTAACTATCAATGTAAATTTAGTTATTTTTGAATTATACAATAATATAGTGAAATCTAAATTAAACAACATAGCGCATATAAAACAACTGGTTCAGTCTCAATTCAAGACCTAATCCACATCACATGGTAATAACCTTCCACAAAGAAGTTCAAATAAATAAACATGGTCTACAACCTAGATTTGGTAAAACAACAGAGCATATGACTATCTTGGTCACAAGACCTCTTCCACAGTTCTTTGTGGGTTTAAAATAATAGGTCACGATGGGACCTCTTCGACACTAATCTGTGGGGGTAATCAACTGTGAAATGATATAAGAGGAAGGATATCTTGTATCCTTTGGTTTAATGTCGGAGACAATGTGGGTTTTTAATACAGACCCACAGAGTGATCAAAAGTTAAAAACTATAACAAAATACAGATTAATAATGAGATAAGGATATAAGTGCTCTGAGTGTTAGTTTATGCATCTATGGACTTCTGGGATGATGTAGATTCATGAATCGAGTCCTCTTGTGAGAAACATAGTATCACTAGTCTTGTTCTCTAGTTTCCAGTTTTATTTGTCTCATGTTATTCACCGAGTTGGTATTTTGAAGTTGATATTTCCTATGAACTATGGTCTCTCAGCTATTGGATTCGTGAATACTTCATGTGTTCTACAGATGTATCTTCATGTGTCGGTTTTTATTCAAGAATGGTCATGTTTCTGCTGCTCTAACAACCCACTTGTTTTAGGGAGACACCAGTATTTTTATTCCTGGAGTGCATGTTTTGTAGAAAATAGGATTCATGTGTTTGACACCTCATACCTCATACTATCATGTGACACGTCTATAAAAAGATATTAATTATTTAAGTGCATTTAATAGACTAAAATATGAATGTTATAAATTAAATTGGAAAACAACATAACTGATTAAAAAATAGTGTCACAGACTTTCTGGAAAAGAATTCACTATTAAATGATGCCTTATTCTTTGACTTTGAGCACTGAGACAATCATGATGGAATGTTTGTATAGAGATCAGGAACGAGAAGAACAGATGCAGCGTTTGGTCATGGTTTCTGGTTCACGGTGTCAGGTCACGGTGTCTGGGTCACAGTGTCTGGGTCACGGTGTCTGGGTCACAGTGTTTGGTCACGAAGTCTGGGTCAAGGTGTTTGGGTCACGGTGTCTTTTCATGGGGTCTGGGTCACATTCTATAAAAACAGAACAGGTGGCAGACTCACTGTTTCTTAGACTTAGCCAGATATATTTATAAAGGAATACATAGTAATATCCAAAGAATGAATTATACATAATCATTCATAAATGAAATCCACTATTAAACAAAACAAATAGAGTTTACACAAATCATACATTATTGTTAGAAATTAATATATTGGGTAGGTTTATTTATTGAAAAAAAACAACCATCTCTATACACATTATTTGGGACAGATTAAACAAGAACTGCATGATATATTGAATTTTTTATCATTAAATCATGATTAAAACAGAAGGACTCCAACACCTACTATGCATCCATTTTATTTAATTCTTTCACCTTGTTTCTTCCCTCTATTTGTACTGTGATTATTGCATCTTGTGAATTACAACATATAAAGCCAGTTGTGCAAGCACCAGCTGAAAACATTAAACATGTGTTTCGCGACAAACCGGATGGAGTGGACCGACGCGGCCTACTGTCGATCTCACAGAGGGCTGAGCTCCGCTCAATCACCATAGTCAGGTATGTAGGTCTTCATTTCGAAATACCCAATGGTTCCTTATCCAACAATACATAGACGTTCATTCCAAAGGAAGGCATTCTCTGGGTGATTTGTCCAGCGATTCTTAAGAACTCACATTGGTCGATAAGATGGGAAGTCGGGCTCATCACAATCTTTTAGGGGGAGAATTATTACCTGTTCTAGGAAACTCCTATAGATTTAAGACATGCTCATATGTTTGAGAATCATTGGATTATACCCAAGCATAGTATCCAAGAAATACTCCTGGTTGGAAATGGTCAGCTGAACGTAGGGATTCAGAATCATTTAGGCCTGAGGTTTACGATCCCAATTGGATTAATGACTCCATGTACTTTGGACTCACTGAGATGGCACTGGTTTAAAGCCTCATACCTGGGTTCTCTCGAGTTTATTGTTTTCCAGGGGGGACTGATAACGACTTGAGCATTTAGATTGGACCTGTAATATGGCCTTTTTACGTATCCTTGTGGGAGGAATCCGAATCCACGTAGTTCGGTAGTACATATTAACGTCATGAGAGATGAAGGATATGGATTACACTCTAAGGTGGCCCAAGATGGTGGTGGATGGCACCCCGACACAGTGACGGTCGGGGCCAATGGTTTTTTGGGCTTAAAACTCGTGGAGGCTTCCTACATACCATGCCTTGACATGGATCAAAGTCCTCATTGTTTGGGATGGATTGGGGATACTGTTTAATATCATGCCGGGCAGGGGTGAACCAACGTGAAAGAAGTCGGAATGACCGAGTGGTGGGCTTAAACCTCATGGAGGCTTCCTATGTACCATACTTTGACATGGATAAAAGTCCATGTTGTACACATGATGATGGGTTATGGGTCGGTACTTACTCTAAGCCCACGTGAATCATGATCGGTGTGAGAATCTACAGGCAGTAGAGACCCGACGATCACATCGCAAAAGGTCCGTCTGTGGGAAGCAGAGTGGGGCTTACACATGGAGTAGCCTAGAGAAATGGTGACTGGGATATACTCTAGGATGGAGGCCCTATGGTGAAAAATCGCATAAGGAGAGGGAAAGGGTGCCCCTATGTCTATCTCCCCTCTTGGTTCTTGGCACCGGGGGAAGTACGGAGGTGCATGGGTGCAACCTCATGCAATAATGGCTAGGGGCTTACACCAAGGAGGCTACCCTATCACCCTTAGAAGAGGGGAAAATGAATCACCGCTGGTGTCTAAAAAAGATGCAAGCAGGGTCCCCCACTCCTAGAAAGTGGAATGGCAGAAGGGGACTTCCGGGCTCATACCCTACACTACCGTGGGTATGTGAACCCATGAATTTTTGGGGAACCCACTCAAGGGACGGAGCAACCCCTTTTCTATTGTCTACTGCATGTATATGAAATCAAAGAATCACACTGATGTGATTAGAGATTGCATCATATGGGTCCGGTGGCTTTGGTAGAGGCCTTGTCTTGGGGCCGATGAATAGGCCAATGAGTGGGTTGCAGAGGATCAGTCTGGATTGGAAGGATTTTCTCTGACTGGGAGAATGGGAACCCAGAAGGAGTTGGCAGGACACATGGTCGTATGAGGAGTGGCGCCCTTCATTTAGGGGGGTGCTACGTGGCCGGAGAGGCCATCCGCATAACAGGGTGGTACGTGGTCTGAGAGGCATCCCACGTACTAGGGTGGTATGTAGATTCAGGTTCGGCCTGGATACCAGGTTGGTATGCAGAGAAGTCAGTGCGAGCTGCGGCGGCCAGGGGCAATGTCGGCTGGGGGTTCGTCAGTCAGGGCTTCACCCACGTAGGAGGGTGCTACGTGGTGCGTCGTATCAAAAAAGGGGCATAGAATTCCTGGTCCATGGGGAGTACATCTGCGGAGGTGCACTGGCTCGCGGTCTTCATTTTTTTTGAGTTCGCGGTTCACCAAGTGGTTATGCATTTTTCGGTTCCTTATTAATTCGATTCTAGTTTCATACCTATGTCGAATTGGAACATCACTATTTGAGAAATCGTAAGCACCTTCCTCCGAAATCCTTCGACTAGAATCTAATCGATCCCCCTCTTATCCAAATCGATCACCTTTTATAGTGTAGGGAAAGAGATGTATTTGTGGTCATGCAACACCTTTTGCGGAGGCCCATGACTGGAATCCCAGTTTATGGATGACTTGGTCAATCCGCAACTCGCAGGGGGAATTGAATGAACCTTCCTCGTGAACCAAACTAGTTCAGGGAGTTATTTGCGGTCGCGTAGGGCCCTACCTTTGTTCCTCCAATGACGGTGTTATGTTCCGGGCTAGTTGAAGTGGTTTGCGGCTCGGGAGGTTTGTGTCGGTGTACCAACCTGTCGCCCATCCTGCTTCGTGCCCGCGGTGGGTCCCCGCCTCTGTTCTCCGAATGACAGTGGTCCGCAGAGGGAGGAGTCTTCTTCAAACGTCCGCATACCATCAAAATTGGACCGGTATGCAGACCAGTTTGTCTTTTTCCAACTGTTGTGTATTCTACACATTTTTTCCCAATTACTCAATTGAAATTTGGTAGAATCCTCTCTTTAATTAAGCGGATTCTAGTTCTCCAATAAAGATTTTTAAGGACCTTACAAATCCCCCCATCGGAATGGGGTCCGATCGGAACGAAGAGGAGACTATTCTAATGTGGAGAGGTCCTGAAATGTGGATAGTTTGTGGTAGAGGACTGGACCTAGTTTGGGACCACGCCTATAAATACGGAGGCCCCTACCATTTGTATTTTACCATATTCATTGCGAAAACGGAGGTTTTTCCTTTCGTCTCCGTGTGATTGCTCCTTTGCGAAACTCCTCGTCTGCGAACCAGCTTCCATTTCCACGAACCATTCCTCGTTTGCGCCTGCCTTCACCTATGGACCAACCTCCCAGCCATGGACTAACACATTTAATCAATTAAAAAGAAATTTACAATGGTCCGCATAGTAACTTGCTACATGGTTTTGATTGTCCGCAAAATGAGATCTACTGGACACTGAAAATTTCTTATGTCTTCCAAACACAAACTTTTAAATCTGGGAAATGAGATTCTGTGGAGCATCCTAGTTTGAGGTTTTCTCGCCAATGCTCTGCATCCCAGAGTACCACGTACTTCTTCCACGTAGGGTTGGTTCACGGGATGTAGCCATTGCAAACCACCTTTTGAGGCCTTCTCAAGCTCCTTGAGAGAGTCCTTTTCCCAATTCTTGATATTTTTGTTCATATTTTATTATTCCAGACTAACCATTTTCCTGGTTTTTATAATGCAGGGAGAAAATATGGTTCCTCCTCGACCTTCACCTAGGCCTACTGTCGAGCCTCTTCCAATTAGTCTAGAGAGACGTCTAGCTATGATTCATAGAGATGAGATCATCAAAGAGGACCCTATCCATCCTATCATTCCCGACGATGGTGTTTTGAAGGAATTACTCTCCCCCAGGCGTCTAGGCTATCTGCTATCAAATCACCTTATGCTTTATGTTTTTGTCCTACAAGATGACGTCCTAATCCCCCCTGTATTCTTTGGTATTCTTTCCCCTTTCTTGGAAGTGTTGCCGAAGTGCCCTCAATAGAACCTTTCCCAGTAATGAGAAATGATTTCTTATTTTTACCCAAAAGAAAAATTTATTTTAAGAGGCTCCATTTAGATTCAAAGCAATCAGTACACTTAGGACTTTTCCCAAGAAACCTTCCTCAAGAGTTACCCCTCCTTGATCAGCCTTGCCTGAGTGGATCCTGATGCAGGATGGATTTCCATGTGGGATCTTCAGTCTGGTGGGATTTTCTCACGTTACTGGGCCTGGGCCTTCTGGATCCATTATCATTTCCAGGAATTTCCTGAGTCACTATATGTTGTCAATCATTACTCCATAGTGTGGGATTTCCATTTTACTATTTAACCACCATCTTCGATCCTTTCTGTCATGCTCAGTCGCTAGTGTTCAAGCATTAACACTTTCCACCTTGCCCATGGTGAAGTTGGTATTAGCTTATGGGTCATCTACCAACTGGGAGGGATTTCCATCATCATCAAGATGTTTGATAAGTTTTTTCCCACCACTGATGCATGGGAAAATTTTGAATAGGTGCCATCGTTTGTGAGGGAACTACAGGTTATGGAAGAGTGGTCATTGGGTCACCCCTTGTAGGCCCGCTATATTATTCCCTATTACACCAGGATCGGTTTATTTTAGAAAAAAACTGGTCTTCAGCCCATGATCAAGCTACCGAGGACTCATCCTTCTCAATGATCACAAACTATCCTGGGTCCCTACTGGGCAGTTCTGGAGGCAGGAAACTACCTTTCATGGGGTTACAAGGTGTGCCCTGGAGTGCCGCCTATGCTCAGGCTGGAAGGTATTTTTTCCATGTTTTTTAGCAGGTGGCTATTCCCAACTCAGGATATGAACCAAGGTGTCAGATCTAGAACCCTGATGATAACAGTTGAGCTGGTGGGAGGTCGCCCGGTGAATCTAGTTGTGCTCACTTGGGCTCGCCACTACAAATTTCTAAGCCACATGGTGGAGGGAAGTCACCCTATCGTCTGAGCAGTCCATTTAAATTCATATATGGCTAGGTATAAGATCATTTTCACTATTATGAGTATTGTCATAACACAGTCATGCAGCTTCCAAACTTTCAGCATACCCTTCTTGATAAAGCTAGAGTTTGTCGGAAGTCCCTCAGCTCCGATGAATCCATCAATCTTCTGAGTGACTTTTCCCAGTTCTCTTTCACTCCCTACCCCACTCCTTCCGGTGTCGTGGTTTTCTAAAGAAAGGGGAGCATAGAAGAGAGTTCTTACCTAATTTCACTATGGGATGGGTTTTTACCCGCGTGGATTAATGGGGTTTCTCTATGTTAGTTGTACCCCCCAAATAGTTTTTTCTCAACATTTTTGGTTGCATGCAACTCTAGGATTCCCTTCCCCATCCTCGGGCACAAGGATTACATCTGACCACTCTCCATCAATGCTGGTTGATGTTGATGTGGGAGGAATCTGGAAAAGTATTCCCTTTCCTAACGTAGGAGTGGCTGCCATCCTATCTTTGGAATATGAGAGACTGTGGATAAAGTATTATCCAGATGGGATCTTATGGGAGGATATCCAGAAATTTCCCAAATCGGGGGACACTGTGGTTGTTTTGCCTACCGCACCTTCCTCTTCGGCTTTGAGGGATGACCGAATGATGGCTCACAGGTCGAAGAGGCTCATGAGATCTTCCTCTTTCTACCCCTCTTCGGCCGATGTTCAGACAGGTCCCATCCTTTTTTTATATAAATGAGGATGACCCAGGGACTTCAGATCCCCATGATGTAATTTCCAAAGCTCCACCAGTCGATACCGGACATACCATCTCAACTCCCAAGCTCGAACCAGGGCTAGAAGCATTTGCCCCTCCAGTCCCAGAACCATATTCTAGTGTGTACATGTCTGCACTGGCTGGGATGCCAGACTTCATTCTCGTGATATCTAGCGAGGATAAAAAAGATCCTCATGTCATGGAAGACCACTGAGCAGTGCAAAGGAGGGACTGGCCTCATATCTGTGTGATTGTTGCCGAAACTCCTCTGACTGAGATGGCGACTAAAACTGAAGCCCTTTGGAAACTCTTCCTAGGCATAGGGTCAGGTGGGCTCGACTATAGACAACATCATTTTCTCTCCTTCCAGGTCATCATTTCCCGTAAGGAGGCTACATCTAGTGAACACAAACTTGCTCACCTCCCCGCCTCACATTGCGGGACCTGAGCCTTTAAGGAAGCTATGTTGAAGCTCCATCAGCTGATAACAGTATCGGTGAGCTTTCAAGATCAGGTGACCACCCTATCTACTGAGCTTCATGAATGCGAAACTCGAGTGGTGATGCTGAGGGATCAGTTTTCGTCTTTTACTGGTAACCTTGAAGTTACTAGGAAAGGGATAAACGGTCTCCAAATGGCGGTGAGACGTACTCGTTAGGTGGCCGAAGTTGAGGCTAGGGAGAAGGTCGGCCAAGAGAAAACATGAAATAACCTTCACTGCACGATTACTGATCTAATGGACAGAGCGAGCCAGGCTCATTTGTGATCGTTGGAGCTATTTTTGTATTAGGTTTTACCTCCTTTTTTGCGGCAAAGGAGAGACTCCGGCTTGTGGTCGTCCTACTGTTTTTTTTTGTCCCAATGGAATACAATTTTCCATCGAGCTCCCCTTGCTGTAAAATTTGATGGTTACTAGAACAACTGTTTCAAAAATAACAACTCACTGAATTATAATTAATCATAATTCAAGAAAAGGATAAAAATAGAAATAGGCTCTAATTTTTTTCCTGGACCATGGGATCCAGCGAGCATTGTTTCACTATTTTTGGGTTTTATAGAAAAACCCACAATTTTTTTTTTCTTTTCTATTGATATGATAATTTATCATGGGCCCATTCAGTGTGAACCCAGCAGGTGTGGCTCAACTTTTTCTTAGGTCTCCCTTTTCGTGTTTTCAGCCTAACGTGCTCTGCGCCTCTTTTTTTGAGCGGTTTAAAGTCCCACTGACAAGAGTATCATTACTGATGTTTTATGTCAAACAACATTGACAAGATATGGTGGCGTTAGGGCCCCGACGTGGTTTGGTTGATTAAAATTTGTCTCAAAACCTTTCAGATCCACATGGGGGGAAATATTTTTAGATTTGAACAACATGCAGGGCTTGTCTCAAGGTATGGGTGTCATATCGGTGTACACAAGTAGGAAAGAATTACCTAAGGCATAATTTCCTTTGGAAGATGGGATTGGGGTGATCAATATGCAAATCCGCTGAGGGCATGGTATGCATAGTCATGCAATGGTTTCCTCAAGTTAATGATTTTCTATTTCCGATGGCCTGAGGACTTCATGGAATCCAAGCTTATGGGAAACACCTTGGGTGGCTTGGAGAATTAGGAAAACCAACAGGGGTGGTTCAGAAAGGATGTGTGACATATGAAAGGGTTTGGGAACAACTTTACTAATCGGGAGTGTGGTCAGGAGTCCACTTTCTAATGCATTTAGATAGCGTGATGGACGGTTGGAGCTTGATGGAGTTTAACGTCATGCAGTTGGGAAATTCTTCAAAATGGAATGGCTTCTCCTAGTTCATGGTAATCTCCTCAGATACGTTCCACCATATTCAGGTATGGTTGTGAAAGAGGTTGGTAAACATCTTCTCAGAAGGTTTCCAAATCCAGGGATGGATATGGGGCTCAGAGGCCAAGAGGAATACAGAGAGAAGCATCGCCTTAGGAAATCATTCTTTTGTTAGATAGGCATGGGGCTGTCAATATGCAGAGCCGCTGGGGGCATGTTATGCATAGTCATGAAAAGGTGTCCTTAAGTCAATGATTGTATTCTCTCGATAGTCATGAAAACTTCAAGGAAGTTGAGATTCGGGACCACAATGGTTGGCTTACAAGGGTTCAGCTCCTTCTGGGTACTGAGTGTGATTTATGAGGAGATGGTGCCTATATATGGGAGAAAAAACTAGGCTAAACTTCTCGGGAATGGGTGAAGTCATTTCCTCTCATGCTGGTGTAAGACAGTGGTTTGTGTCGGCCTCGCCCATGCACTGAGGGACATATGAAAGCCTCTATTATTTACTGAACCCAAGACAGGTTCGACCTTGTAGTTTAACATCATGTTGTAAGGATGAAGGCATTTTATATTCTATGTAGTTTAATGCCTTGCAGTAAGGATAGCTTCCATGAAGTTTAACGTCATGCGGTAAAGACAAGGAGCATTATTAAAGATATTGTGTAGTTTAGCATCTTGAAGTGAGGACGGGGGCATTTTTAAATCTGTGAAAATTCATGCAATTTGATGAATTTATCTTGATGCTTAATGCTTGGTCTTTGTAGCTTCACACCAAGCTGAAAAGACATGCTTCGTGAAGTTTTAATTTTCATGTTGTAAGGATGTAGTTGCAAAGGCCAATAAGATTTTACTGGATCTCTTTAATCAAATTTCCTATAAAATAATCAAATAAAAAGATAATTTCATTCCTATATTTATTTAGGTCTAGTAATATTAGCGACTATAGATTTAAGAACCCACAAATGCCACATAGGTTTCCTATATGAATTATGTAATGTTATTGAAAAATAACCTCTATTTATTCCAGAAAATATTGAAATAGTAGAGAGTGTATCATAACATGAACTAGCTAAATGTTTTCCAGAACTATGAGTAATGTTGTATTTCCTCAACATAGAAACATAATTAGTTCTTCGAAAATTTCTTTTACGAGGTTGATATCCAATACTATTAGTATATTTAGGAGTAATCTGTTTACCTAGAATTTGTACAAATGTATCGTTAACATTATTAAACCTTTCAAGGCTATTTTTCAATTTCTCCTTAGGTAGCTTTAGTTCAATGTTTTTTTGAGTAATTAAACAATTTTCTCTCTTTCAATAGTATGATCAATTTTAAAAAAATGAGGTAACAACATGCTATTTCATTAATGAATTTTATTTATTATTTAGTTCATTACAAGTCTCTTAATGAATATTATATTACTCAAACATTTCTTTGGTAGAAATATTTTGAGAATCACTCCCATCTCCAAAATAATAGGAATTGTGTACAGGAGTTTCCCATGTTACCTTAGATGCATTTTTCATAAAACATATGTTGGCTTTGTTAGTCTGTTCATCATGTGAAGATTCTAAGTCACTTGAACTGTCCTCAAAAGCACTCCACATTTCTTTCATTTCCTTTTTATACTTTCTATCCATGTACTCATATTTCTTTTTGAAATTTAGATAGGGATAGTCATCATCTACATGTCCCTTTCACTTACATTCAGAGCATACTAACTCATCAGATTTGTCACTTCATTTCTAATCATTCTTCCTACATCTTTTTTGATCATATCAGCCTTTGAAATTAGGCTTTCTAAAAAATGTGTTTTTCTTGTAAAATATATTTACCCATTATGGAAATTTAGCCATCTCCTCATCACTATATGGGGATTATTTTTCACTACTATAACATTTTACAATGATTCCCAACTTCCCTTTCTCTTTGGGTTTACAGGTGGTGGTCTTAAATAAAACAGATTTTTTTTGGGTTCATCCTCCTCTTCCTTGTTGGCTTTCTAATCCACTTACTACATCATTAGATTCTCAATGATTTTCATTATCAGAAATGTGATGATGTTGCATGAATCTTAAATAGAGATAGTGATTCCTCCCCATCTATCAGGTAGGCATATGAGAATCCTTATGATTTTTTCATTGGCAGTAACTTTTTTTCATAAAGAAATCATTGTGTTGACAATATAGTTGAACATGAGATACATTTCATAAATAGGATCATCATATTTCATTTTAAAGTTCTTATATTTAATGGTATATGTATTAAGTCTCATTTCATTCACACTACTTGTTCCTTCATGTGAAACAGACAAGGTATGCCAAATTTCATGGGACGTTTTTCATGGTGAAATTCTGTTAAATTCATCATCTCCTAAAGAGAAATACAAACCATTCATGATGTTGCAATTGTTATTGTAGGCTATCTTGGATGGGTCCTCCCATGTGATTTAATCAATAGCAGGAATCATATATTCACCAATAATTGAAGACATAATTTCTAAACCCATACTTTCTAAATGCATTTTCATTTTAATTTTCCATTGGACATAATTGGTTCCATTAAATAATGGTTTTTTTATTGCAGCACCTTCCAGTATATTATCCATCTTAAAGAAATACTTTGAAAGTGTAAGAAATTTAGAATTTACAAAAATGTACATATCATTAATGTACATCTAAAATCACAGTCTAAAAGGTTCAAAAATAGAATCTTAATAACTTATTCTGATACCATATGTTGGTCTGAGTCGAGTACTCAATAGGGAGTGGTGAATTTAGTATCAATTAAAATTTATGTTTGAAAATTTTCTTAAATGGTTCCCTAATAAAAAAATACAACTTAGTTAATCAATCTAATACAGTTATGAAATTTTAACTGGTCAAATAACTTCTCAACAGATTGATAAATTCTTAGTAATCCCAATATGAGTTATTTATATAACTCTCGAAGCTATTATAATAACGAAAAACAATTATAAATTCTATCCAAGATTAACTATCAATGTAAATTTAGTGGTTTTTTAATTATACAATAAAATAGTGAAAACTAAATTAAACAACATAGTGCATATAAAACAATTGGTTCAGTCTCAGGTCAAGACCTAACCCACATCACATGGTAATCACCTGCCACCATGTAGTTCAAATAAATTAACATGATCCACACCCTAGATCTGGGTAAACAACAATGCATATAACTATCTAGGTCGCATTACCTCTTCAACAGTTCTTTGTGGGTATAAAATAATGGGTCACACTGGGTCCTCTTCCACACTAATCTGTGGGAGTAATCAATTGTGAAAAGATATAAGAGGAAGGATATCTTATATCCTTCGGTTTAATGTTGGAGACAATGTGGGTTTCTAATACTTACCCACACAATGATCAAAATTTAAAAACAATAAAAAATACAGAATAAATAATGAGATAAGGATAGAAGTGGTCTGAGTGTTAGTTTATGCATCTATGGACTTCTATGATGAAGCAGATGCATGAATCGAGTCCTCTTGTGAGAAACCGAGTATCACTAGTCTTGTTCTCTAGTTTCCAGTTAGATTTGGCTCATGTTATTCGCCAAGTTTCTATTGCGATGATGATATTGACTCGGAACTTTGGTCTCTCAGCAATTGGATTCATGAATGCTTCATGTGTTCTACAGATGTATCTTATTTCATGTGTCGGTTTTTTCTCAAGAATGGTCATGTGCCTGCTACTCTAACACCCCACTTGTTTTAGGGCCACACTAATATTTTTATTCTTGGAGTGCATGTTTTGAAGAAAATAGGATGCATGTGTTTGACACCTCATACCTCATACTGTCAAGTGACACGTCTATAAATAGATATTAATTATGTAAGTGCATTTAATAGACTAAAATATAACTGCTATAAATTAAATTGGAAAACAACATAACTAATTAAAAAATAGGGTCACAGACTTTCTAGAAAAGGATTCACTATGAAATGATGCCTTATTCTTTGCCTTTGATAATTGATAAAATCATGATGGAATATTTGTATAGAGATTAGGAATGAGAAGAACAGATACAGCGTTTGGTCATGGTTTCTGGTTCACGGTGTCAGGTCACGGTGTCTGGGTCACATTGTCTGGGTAATGGTGTTTGGGTCACAGTGTTTGGTCACGATATCTAGGTCAAGGTGTTAGGTTCACGACGTCTTTCCATGGTGTCTGGGTCACATGATAGAAAAACAGAACAGGTGGCAGACTCATGGTTTCTCAAACTTAGCAAGATATAATTTTAAATGAATACATAGTAATATCCAAATAATGAATTATAATTAATTATTCATAAATGAAATCCATTATTAAACAAAAAAATAGAGTTTACACAAATCATACATTATTTTTAGCAATTAATATATTGGGTAGGTTTATTTAATGAAAAAAACAACCATCTCTATACACATGATTTGGGACATATTAAATAAGAACTGCATGATATATTGAATTTTTTATCAATAAATCATGATTAAAACAGAAGGACTCCAACACCTACTATGCATCCATTTTATTGAATTCTTGCACCTTGTTTCTTCCCTCTATTTGTATTATGATTATTGCATCTAGGGAATTAGAACATATGAAGCCAGTTGTGCAAGCACCAACTGACAACATTAAACATGTGATTCACGACAAATCGGATGGAGTGGACCAACGCGACCTACTGTCGATCTCACAGAGGGCTGAGCTCCGGTCAATCGCTAAGGTCGGGTATGTCAGTCTTCATTTCAAAATGCTGAGAGGTTCCCTATCCAATAATACATGGACTTGCTTTCCAAAGGCAGGCGTTCTCCGGGTGATTTGTCCAGCGATGCTTAAGAACTCACATTGGTCAAGGAGATGGGACATCGGGCTCATCAAATCCTTTTAAGGGGACAATTATTACCTATTCTGGGACACTCTTATAGATTTAAGCTGTGTTCATATGTTTGCGAATCATTGGTTTATACCCAGGCATAGTATCCACAAATTACTCCTGGTTGGAAATGGTCAGCTAAATGCAGGGATTCAGAATCATTTAGGCCTGAGGTTTACCATCCCACATTGCATTAATGACTCCAAGTACTTTGGACTCACTGAGATGGCACTAGTTTAAAGCCTCGTTCCTGGGTGCTCTTGAGTTTGTTGTTGTCTAGGGGGGACAGATAACGACTTGATAATTTAGATCGGACCCGTAATATGGGCTTCCTACGTATCCTTGTGGGAGGAATCAGAATCCACGTAGTTTGGTAGTACAGATTAACGCCATGTGAGATGAAGGATACGGATTACACTCTAAGGTGGCCCAAGATGGTGGGGCATGGAACCCCGACATGGTGACGGTCGGGGCCAATGGTTTGTTGGGCTTAAAACTCATGGAGGGTTCCTTCATACCTTGCCTTGACATGGATCAATGTCCACATAGTTTGGGATGGATTGGGGATACTGTTTAACATCATGCGGGCCAAGGGTGAATCGGCGTGAAGGAAGTCGGAATGACCGAGTGGTGGGCTTAAACCTCCGGGAGACTTCCTATGTACCATGCCTTGACATGGATAAATGTCCCCGTTGTTCACACGAGGTTGGGTTCTGGGTCGGTACTTACTCTAAGCCCACGTGAATCATGCTCGGTGTGAGAATCAAGAGGCAGATGAGACCTGATGATCACATCGTGAAAGGTGCGTCTATGGGAAGCGGAGTGGGGCTTACGGATGGAGTAGCCTATACAAATGGGGATTGGGAATTACTCTAGGATGGAGGCCCTATGGTGAAAAATCCCATAAGGAGAGGGATAGAGTACCCCTGTGTCTATCTCCCCTCTTGGTTCTTGGCACCAGGGAAGTGCAGAGGTGCATGGGTGCTACCTCATGCAATAAAGGCTAGGGGTTTACACCAAGGAGGCTTCCCTATCACCCACAGAAGAGGGGAAAATGACTCACCGTTGGCATCTAAAGGAGACAGAAGCGGGGTCCCCCACTTCTAGAAAGTGGAATTGCAGAAGGGGACTTCTGGGATCAGACCCTACACTACCATGTGTATTTGAACCCAGGAATTTTTAGGGAACCCACTCAAGGGCCAGAGCAACCCCTTTTCCATCGTCTACCGCGTGTATGTGAAATCAAAGCATCACGCTGATGCGATTATAGATTGCATCATATGGATCTGGTGGCTTTGGTAGAGGCCTTGTCTTGGGGCCGATGAATAGGCCAATGAGGGGTTTGCAGAGGATCATGCCAGATTGGAATGATTTTCTCTGACTCGGAGAATGGGAACCTCGAAGGAGTTGGAAGGACACATGGGTGTATGAGGAGTGGCGCCCTTCGTTTACGGGGGTGATACGTGGCCAGAGAGGCCATCCGCGTACCAGGGTGGTACGTGGACTGAGAGGCATCCCACATACTAGGGTGTTATGCAGATTCAGGTTCGGCCTGCGTACCAGGTTGTAATGCAGGGGAGTCCATGCGAGCAGCGGCAGCCAGGGGCAATGTCGGTCGGGGTTTTGTCGGTCATGTATTCACCCACGTAGGATGGTGCTACGTGGTGCGTCGGATCGAAAAATGTGAATAGACTCCCTGGTCCACGGGGAGTACATCTGCGGAGGGGCCCTGGTTCGTGGTCTTTTTTTTTTGAGTTCGCAGTTCACCAAGTATTTATGCATTTTTCGGTTCCTTATTAATTCGTTTCTAGTTTCACGCCTATCTCAAATTGGAACATCTCTATTTGAGAAATCGTAAGCACAATCCTCCAAAATACTTCCACTAGAATCTAATCGATCACCCACTTATCCAACTCGATCTCCTTTTATAGTGTGGGGAAAGATATGTATTTGTGGTCATGCAGCACCTTTTGCAGAGGCCCATGACCGGAAACCCAGTTTACGGATGACTTGGTCAATCCGCAACTCACAGGGGGCATTGAATGAACCTTCCTCGTGAACCAAACTAGTTTGGGGTGTTCATTGCGGCCACGTAGGGCCCCGCCTTTATTCCGCCAATGATGGTGTTGCGGTCCGGGCCGGTTGAAGCGGTTCGTGGCTGGGGCGGTTTTTTTTTGTGGACCGGCCTGGCGCCCATCCTGCTTCGTGCCTACGGAGGGTCACCGCCCCTGTTCAGCAAATGACAGTGGTCCGCAGAGGGGGGAGTCTTCTTGAACCAGCCGCATACCATCAACATTGGACCGGTATGCAGACCAGTTTGTCTTTTTCCAACTTTTGTGTATTCTCCACATTTTTTCCCAATTATTCAATGGAAATTTGGTAGAATCCTCTCTTTAATTAAGTAGATTCTAATTCTCCATTGAATATTTTTCAGGACCTTACAAATTCACCCCATCAGAATGGGGTCTGATCGGAACGAAGAGGAGACTATTTCGATGTGGAGAGGTCCTAAAATATGGATAGTTTGCGGTAGAGGACTAAACCTGGTAAGGGACCATGCCTATAAATACGGAGGCCCCTACCCTTTGTCTTTTATCGGATTCATTGCGAAAACGGAGGTGTCTCCTTTCGTCTCCGCGTGATTGCTCCATCACGAAACTCCTCATCTACGAACCGACTTCTATTTCCGCGAACCATTCCTCATTTGCGCCTGCCTTCACATACAGACCAACCTCCCAGCCGTGAACGAATGCTTTTAATCAATTAAAAAGAAAGTTACAACGGTTCGCATAGTAACTTTCTACATGGTTTTGATTGTCCAAAAAATGAAATCTTTTGGACACTAATAATTTCTTAATTCTTCCAAACATAAACATTTAAATCTGGGAATTAGATTTCGTGGAGCGTCCTGGTTTGCAGTTTTCTGGCCAATGCTCCGCATGCTAGAGTACCGAGGACTTCTTCCACATAGGGTTGGTTCAAGGGATGTAGCTATCGCAAACCACCTTTTGAGGCCTTCTCAAGCTCCTTGACAGATTCCTTTTCCATATTCTTGATATTTTTGTTCATATTATATTAATCCAAGCTAACCATTTTCCTAGTTTTTATAATATAGGGAGAAAATAAGGTTCTTCATCGACCTTCACCCAGGCCTACTGCCGAGCCTCTTCCAATTGGTCCAGAGACACGTCTAGCTATGATTCATAGATATGAGAGCATCAAAGAGGACCAAATCCATCCTATCTTTCCTGACGATGGTGTTTTGAAAGAGTTACTCTCCCCCGGGATTCTAGGTTATCCGCTATCAAATCGCCTTCTACTTTATGGTTTTTTCCTACAAGATGACGTCCCTATCCCCCCCAGCATTCTCAAGTCTTCCGTACCCTTTATTGGAAGTGTTGCCGAAGTGCCCTCAATAGAAACTTTCCCAGTAATGAGAAATGATTTCTTATTTTTACCCAAAAGACACTTTTATTTTAAGAGTCTCCATTTATATTCAAAGTGATCAGTACACTCAGGACTTATACCAAGAAACCTTCCTCAAGAGTTACCCCTCCTTGATCAACCTTGCATGAGTGGATCCTAATGCAGGATGGATTCCCATGTGGGATCTTCATTCTGGTGGGATTTTCTCAAATTACTGGGCTTGGGACTTCTGGGTCCATTATCATTGCCAGGTATTTCCCGAGTCACTGGATGCTGTCAATCTTTACTCCGTAGTGTGGGCTTTCCATTTTACTATTTAACCACCATCTTCGATCCTTTTTGTCATGCTCAGTCGCTAGTGTTCAAGCACTAACATCTTCCACCTTGCCCATGGTAAAGTTGGTATTAGCTTATGGGTTATCTACCAACTGGGAGGGCTTATGATCATTTTCAAGATGTTTGAAAAGTTTTTTCCCTCCCCTGATGCACGAGACAATGTTGAACAGGTGCCATCATTGGTGAGGGAACTGCAGGTTATGGAAAGCGGTCACTGGATCACCCCTTGCGGGCCTACTATATTATTCACTATTACACCAGGATAGGTTTATTATAAAAAACAAATGGTCTTCAACCCATGATCAAGCTACCCAGGACTCATCCTTCTCAATGATCAAAAACTATCTCTGGTTCTTACTGGGCAGTTCTGGAGGCAGGCAACTACCTTTCATGGGGTTATGAGGTGCGCCCTAGTGTGCCGCCTATGTTCAGGCTGGAAGGTATTTTCCCCATGTTTTTTAGTGGGTGGCTATTCCCATCTCGGGATATCAACCCAGGTGTCAGATCTAGCACCATGATGATAGCAGTTGAGCTGGAAGGAGTTCACTCGGTGAATCTAGTTATGCTCACTTTGGCTCACCTCTATGAATTTCTAAGCCACATGCTAGTGGGAAGTCACCCCATCATCTGAGTATTCCATTTCAATTATTATATGGCTGGGTAGAAGATCATTTTCACTATTATTAGTATCATCATAACACAGTCATCCCGCTTCCAAACATTCGGCCTACCCTTCTTGATATAGCTAGAGTTTGTTTGAAGTCCCTCAGCTCCGATGAATTCATCAAGCTTCGGAGTGACTTTTCCCAGTTCTCTTTCACTCCCTACCGCACTCCTTTTGTTGTCATGGTTGACGACAACAAGGGGAGAATAGAAGAGCGTTCTTACCTAATTTCACTACGGGATGGGGTTTTATCCGCATGGATTGATGGGGTTTCTTTGTGTTAGTTGTACCCCCCCAAATCGTTTTTTCTCAACATTTTTGGATGCATCCAACTCTAGGATTCCATTCCCCATCCTCGGGCACAAGGATTGCATCCGACCACTATCCATCAATGGTGGTTGATGTTGATGTGGGAGGAATCTAGCACAAGTATTCCCTTGCCACACATAGGAGTGGCTTCCATCCTATCTTCAGAATATGCGAGAATGTGGATAAAGTATTATCCAGATGGGATCTTATGGGAGGATATCTGGCAATTTCCCAAATCACGGGAAACTATGGTTGTTGTGCCTACCACACCATCCTCACTGGCTTTGATGGAGGACCTAATGATGGCTCGCAGGTCGAAGAGGCTCAGGAGATCTTCCTCTTTCAACCCCTCTCTGTCCGATGTTCAGACAGGTCCCATATTTTTTTATATAAATGAGGATGACCTAGGGACTTCGGATCCCCATGATGTAATTTCCAAAGCTCCACGAGTCGATAATGGACTTACCATCTCAACTCCCAAGCTCGAACCAGGGCTAGAAGCTTTTGACCCTCCAGTCCCGGAACCATATTCTAGTGTGTACATGTTCACACTGGTTATGATGCCAAACTTCATTCCCGTGATATCTAGAGAGGATACAAAAGATCCTCATGTCATGGAAGACCGCCGAGTAGTGAAAAAGAGGGCATGGCCTCATATCTATGTGATTGTTGCTGAAACTCCTCTGACTGAGATAGTGACTAAAACTGAAGCCCTTTGGAAACTCTTCCTAGGCTTAGGGTCAGGTGGGTTCGACTATTGACAAAATCATTTTCTCTCCTACCAGGTTATCATTTCCCGTAAGGAGGCTACATCTAGTGAACACAAACATTCTCACCTCGCAGCCTCTCATTGCGGGACCTGATTCTTTAAGGAAGCTATGATGAAGCTCCATCAGCTGATAATAGAAGAAGTGAGATTTCAAGATCAGGTGACCGCCCTGTCTACCGAGCTTCACAAATGCAAAACACGAGTAGTGATGCTGAGGGATCAGTTTTCGTCTTTTACTGGTAACCTTGAAGTTACCAGAAATGGGATAAACGGTCTCCAAATGATGGTGAGAAGTACTTGTTAGGTGGCCGAAGTTGTGGATAGGGAGAAGTTCGGGCAAGAGAAAACATGCAATAACCTTCACTGCACGATTACTGATCTAATGGACAGAGCGAGCCAGGCTCATTTGTGATCATCAGAGCTATTTTTGTATTATGTTTTACCTCCTTCTTTGCGGTAAAGGAGAGACTCCGGCTTGTGGACGTCCTCCAGTTTTTTTGTCCAAATGGAATACATTTTTCTATCGAGCTCCCCATGCAGTATAATTTGATGGTTACTAGAACAATTGTTTCATAAATAACAACTCGCTGAATTATAATTAATCATAATTCAAGAAAATGATTAAAATATAAACAGGCTCTAATTTTACGCCTGGACCATGGGATCCAATGAGTATAGTTTGATTATTGTTGGGGTTTTATAGAAAAAACCCACAAATTTTTTTGCCTTTTCTGTTAATACAATAATTTATCCTGGGCCCATTCGGTGTGATCCCAGCAGGTATGGCTCAACTTTTTCTTAGGTATCCCTTTTCGGGTTTTCGGCCTAATGGGCTCTACACATCTTTTTTTAGCGATTTAAAGTCCCGCTGACAAGAGTATCATTACTGATGTTTTAGGTCGAACAGCTTTGACCAGATATGGTGGGGTGAGGGCCCCAATGAGGTTTTGTTGATTAAAATTTGTCTCAATTCCTTTCAGATCCAAGTGGGGGGGAAATATTTTTAGATTTGAACAACATGCAGGGAATTTCTCAAGGTATGGGTGTCATATCGGCGTATAGAAGTAGGAATGAATTACCTAAGATAGAATTTACATTGGAAGATGGTCCAGGGGTGATCAATATGCAATGTCGCTGAGGGCATGGTATGCATAGTCATGCAATGGTGTCCTTAAGTTAATTATTTTTTATTTCTGATGGCCTGAGGGATTCATGGAATCCAAGCTTATGGAAACCACCATGGGTGGCTTGGAGAATTAGGAAAACCACCCGGGGTGGTTCAGAAAGGATGTGTGACATCTGAAAGGATTTGGGAACAGTTGTATTAATCGTGAGTGTGGTTAGGAGGCCACTTTCCAATGCATTTAGTTAGCGTGAAGGACGGTTGTAGCTTGACGTAGTTTAAAGTCATGTAGTTGGGACATTATTCAAAACAGAATGGATTATCCTTGTTCATGGTAATCTCATCAGATACGTTCCACCATATTTAGGTAGGGTTGTGAAAGAGGTTGGTAAACTTCTACTCAGAAGGTTTTCGAATCCCAGGATGGATATAGGGCTCAAAGTCCAAGAGGCATACAGAGAGAAGCATTTCCTTATGAAATCTTGCTTTTGTTAGACGGGCCAGGGGATGTCAATATGCAGAGACGCTGGGGGAATGGTATGCATAATCATGCAAAGGTGTCCTTAAGTCAATGATTGTATTCTCTAGATAGTCGAGCAACTTCAAGGATGTTGAGATTCGGGACCACCAGTGGTGGCTTACAAGGGTTCAGCTCCTTCTGGGTACTGAGTGTGATTTATGAGGAGATGGTACCTAGATACAGGAGAAAAAACTAGGCTAAACTTCTCATGAATGGGTGAAGTCATTTCTTATCATGCTCGTGTAAGACAGTGGTTTGTGATGGCATATCCCATGCACTGAGGGATATAGGAAAGCCTCTATTCTTTACTGAACCCAAGACAGGTTCAACCGTGTAGTTTAACATCATGCGGTAAGGATGAAGGCATTTTAAATTCAATTCAGTTTAACGTCTTGCAGTAAGGACGACTTCCATGTAGTTTAACGTCATGTGGTAAAGAGGGGGAGCATTATTAAAGATATTGTGCAGTTTATCATCTTGAAGTGAGGACGGGGGCATTTTTAAATCTGTGAAAATGCATGAAATTGGATGAATTTCTCTTAATGCTTAATTCTTGGTCTTTGTAGCTTCACACCAAGCTGAAAAGACATGCTCCTTACAGTTTTAATTGTCATGCGGTAAGGACGTAGTTGCAAAGGCCAATCTTGATCATAATGTAACTGGGATTGAATATCTCGGCTTGTTCGAGATGTGGAGAGGGGTTGATGGTGAAAACCATGGTTTTGGGGCTTTTGGGATCAGGAGAGATGATTTGGGGGCTCCAAGGCTGGTAAGAATACGGGGCTAGGAAGAGTATCACCTGAGGAAATATTTCCTTTGGTATACAGGGTAGGGGATATCAATATACAGAGCCACGGAGGGAATGGTATGAATAGTCATGAAAAGGTGTCCCCAGGTTGATTACTTTAAACTTCCGATTGCCATGAATGATTATGAGGATCCACAATTTTCCGAGCCACGATGTCTGTCATTGGGTAAGGAAATTTCAGAACATGTCGAGGATGTTCTTCCCAACATGATGTTAAAACATGAAGAGTTCACCAGGCCGATTTATCTTGCGCATGGGGTATTCCTTTACTCCATGCAGTTTAAAGTCATGCAGAAAGGACGATGTACTCTTAGTTTAACAATCATAGAGTTCTGACCATTCGGTGACTATTACTATGATTACCTAGAAGGCAACTATGTTAAGAGCCTCTGGAATACATTGAACAAGTGTGATGGAATTATGGTGTAAAATGTAATTCTGGGGTTTCCCGGATCAGGAGGTATGGTATGGGGCCTCTGAGGCCGGTAAGCATACTGGGCTTGGAAGAGTACCGCCCGAGGATATCTTGCCTTTGGTAGACGGGCCAGGGGCTATCAATATGCAGAGTCGTTGAGGGCATGGTATGCATACTCATGCAAAGATGTCCACGGGTCGATAACTTTCCACTTCCGATGGCCATGGATAATTATGGAAATCTGAGAATGCTCATAGTACAGAGTTCGATATATGGGGATAATGGTGTCTAAGCATACAAGAAGCATCTTTACCCCAATTTCCTATTAAGTCAATGTAGCCCATCCATGGCTTGATATTTTTAAATGCAGATCGTCATGTGAACCAAGGGCAGATACAAAGGCTAACCATATAGGGATACCCTGGTAACATTTGGATGTGAGAGGGGAATTATCTTTTAAACCACTTATCCATAAATTTTTTGGATCGAGAGATATGATATGGGGGCATTGGGGCCGGTAAACATACGAAGATATGTGGAGTAACTCCTGAGGATATCTTGCCTTTGGTATACGGGCTAGGGGATATCAATATGCAGAGCCACTGAGGGCATGGTTTGCATAGTCATGAAAAGGTGTTCATAGGTCGATAACATTCCACTTCCATTGGCCATGAATGATTATGAAGATCTGCAATTATCGGGGTCGTGGAGTCTGATGTATGAAAAGGATGTATCCAAATGATCAAGGAGTATTCCTATATCGTTTTACCATATATCTTGGTTGGGTAATGATAAAGTGTGTGCAGATTATCATCACGTAGTGTGTACAAAGTTCATGCAGTTTAACGTTGTGCGGTGAGGACGAAGGTGAACTGACATGGAAATGGGATTTCATGCAGTTTAACGTCATGTAGTAAGGACGAGAGGTATATATACTTGTGTGTTCTTTTCTCAGTTCTTGGTTTAGGATATAAGAACCCAAAATCTCTACGTATCATGCAAGGGTAGGAATCAAGTCACACGTAGTTCTTTTTTGAGTATACCTCGTGCTGGTCTGGCCCTTACACAGGGGAAAAGGAGGGTATTTTTAGCTTCATTTGAGCATGGATGGGCCTGGATGGGGGATCTTGGAATCATTACGTATCCTGTGAGGGTAGGAATCAAGACGTACATAGTTATTTAAAAGATAATATACCCCATTCAGGTTTAGTCAGTACATGGGTCAAAAGAGAATTTTTAAATCTTCATTCGGGTGTGGCTGGGCCAAGATGGGGGATCATGGCGTCACTACGTATCCTGCAAGGGAATAAATCAATTAGTGTGTAGTTCTCTGAAATGGGTACACCCTGTGCAGGGTTGGTTCATACATGGGGGGGAGAGGGAATTTTTAAACCTTTTTATCCATGAACTCTAACGCCATGCGTTAAAGACGAGGAATACACCCTGTGTAGGGTTTGTCCGTACATAAGAGAAAAGGGCATTTTTAACATTATTTGGGGATGGCTGGGCTAGGATGGGGGACCTTGGAATCACTACATATCATGCGAGGGCAGGAATCAAGCTGTACCTAGTTCTTTAGAAGATAATACACCCGTGCAGGTATGGTATGCACACGGGGGAAAATGGAAATTTTTAATCTTCATTCAGGGGTGGCTGGGCCAGGTTGGGGGATCCTAGCATCACTACATATCCTACAAGGGCAGGAATAATGCCATACGTTGTTCTCTAAAATGGTTACAACCCGTGCTGGGTTCGACCATACATGGGTGAGAGGACATTTTTATTTTTCTTATATGTGCAGTTTAACGTCGTGCGATAAGGATGAGGATCACACCCCGTGCATGTATGGTCCTTACATGGTGGAAAAGGATGGTATTTTTAGCTTCATTTGGGGATGAATGATCCATGATGGGGGATCCTGGAATCACTACATATCTTTCAGTTGTAGGAATCTAGCAGTACATAGTTCTTTATAATATAATACACCCCATGTAGGTCTGGTACGTACACGGGGGAAAGGGCATTTTTAATTTTTTATTCAGGGGTGGCTGGGCCTGGATGGGGGATCCTGGAATCACTACGTATCCTGCAAGATCATGAATCAAGCTATACATAGTTCCCTGAAATGGGTACACCCCGTGAAGTGTTGGTCCATACATGGGGGGAGATGGAATTTTTAATCCTTATCCATGTAGTTTATCGTAGTGCAGTAAGGACGAGGAATACACCCCGTGCAGGGTTGGTCCATACACGGGGGAAAAGGGCATTTTTAACTTTATTTGGGGATGGCTGGGCCAGGATGGGGGACCCTGGCATCACTATGTATCCTGCTAGGGTAGGAATCAAGCCGTACATAGTTCTCTGAAAATATGTTTAGTTTAACGTCACACGGTGAGGATGAAGTTCTCTTAGTTTAGGGTCATAGAGTTTGGACCGTTGGTGCTTGGTAGTTTAACATCCTGTAGCTCAGACGAAAACTACTTTTGATTATGCGAAATACTTATTCATATATCTCGCATTTTTAGGATCAATAGTGAACTGCTCGTCCATGGAGATCAGGGCATACACTCCATTGGAGTAGACCTTGTGTATAACATACGGTCCCTACCACTTGGGCTCCAGTTTTGGAGGTTTTTTTGGGTATCATTGGGGTATGAAGGACTAACACAAATTATACTTCCAAGAAAGACCGTAGATGAACCTTTTTATTGAATGCTCGTGTGATCTGGTTCTGATATACATTAAGATGGTGCAAAGTGTGCAACCACTTCTCATCCATATGTTCCAATCCACATAGCCGTTTTTCTGATTACTCATCGTTGGATAACTAATTACAAATGGCAATACGGAGGGGGGGAAATTGTAGCTCAATGGGCATGACCGCTTTTGTTCCGTATACTAATGAGTCTGGAGTATCACGGGTAGCGGTGCAGATTTTGGTTTCATAAGACCAAAATGCATTAAGAAGTTTATGTGGTCATGATTTCATGTCTTTGTCCACCATTTTCTAGAGAATGTTGTATAGGGTCTTGTTGAAAGCTTCTACCTGTCTATTGGCCCATGCATGGTTGCTGGATGAGTGGTTATCCTTGATACCATATTCTTGGTATAGTTTCTCCAATTTAGCAGAGCATAAATTGGTGCCGTTATCTGTCAATATGGTATGAGGGAAGCCAAATTTGGTGATGAGATTGGTTTTCACAAAAATGACAATGTTCCTTGCCCTGACATCCTTGAGGGGTACAGCTTCTGCCCATTTGGATAAGAAGTTGGTTGCTATGAAGATATACATAAATTGTTTGGCTGTGGCGGGAGGATATGGTCCCACGATGTAGAGACCCGAAGCCTAACGTACATGAACATTACATTACTTTTTCGGAATACTTAGTACATAACAAAAACACACACACAAGGACCGTAATAGTTTAGTGTCTTTGGAAACTCGGAATAAAATCTTCTAATCGTGGTGAAAGATCTTCAACATCTCCCATAAAGATCTTCTTTTTTTTATCTAAAACCTTTCTTTATATCCTGGGGAAAATAAAACATAAAAGGGTGATCTCAAATGCTCAATAAGGGTAAACAAAAGAAATATCAATCACATCATATTCATAAGAACATAACATTTTGGAAATCTTACCCTGCAAAAGAGATCATAATATCATAACATAGGATAAACCATAGTAGTGAAATGTAATCCCAATACTCATAACGTAAAACATGAAACTTTGTGGAATACACACATAATCATATAGAATCATTTCTTATTAGTCAAGACTCATTTCCAAGACTATCATAGTGGATAAAGTCCATTTCTGAACTGAGTTCACTCCTCGTTTCAGTCCTGTTTCACTGAACCGGTTTAACCTGCCGTTCCAGCCATGTCTATCTCATGAGATATAAAATATTTACCCAATTCATTGGAGGAAGATATAGGTCCCACCCATCTTATAATGATACCATTCTTATGTGTGCCAAAAAATCATAAACCATACATCATAGCATAACCCATGTAAAAAAATGGGAATCTTAAACATCATGACATCATAAAACAATTCATATAAGATAAAGGAATTCATAAAAGTAATTCCATAACAACATAATCAAATAAATGTAATAACAGGGATAGAAGTAGAACCCTTTATTATCTTATATGGAAAATAATTTTGATAAAACACTTGAACTCCATTCTTGTGGAAAATATCTTTTTCTACTTCAAAAACATTTTTCTTTCTTAACATGTCATAAAATTTTAAACTAAAAGAAGTTGATTAAAAATAAACTTGAAAACTTGTAAAGGAAGCTTCTTGGAAATAATATTTTAAAAATCCATTCATGCCGTATAAGTTAAAAAAATTCTTCTCGTACTTTTGTTGGAAAAGTCAAAACGTACCTCGTACGAAAAAATGACAAAAGATTCCTTTCATATCTTTTACGAAAAACTCTCCGAAGGGTAAAATTGGATATAAACTATTGTAGAATGATATAAATATTACATATTGAGGAAACATGGATGTGGATGATAAAATACACCCCAGTAAATAACAAAGTATAAACAATCTCGCATAAAAATGAGATTGTGATATTTCCCTTACCTTAGGTCCAATTTGCTTTGTAAGAGTCCGAACCTCCTATATAATGATTTAAATAATGTCATTTAATAATTACAGAATCATATGCACTGTTATGATATCATATATGGTTCACTTATGACTTTATATTACCCATTCTTATGTAAATTATTGTTAAAGTAGTGTTTTGGGTAAAATCATCTTATTTATCGTACGTGTTTGGACTTGTTGTTATTGATGTTATTATTACTTATATCATGATTTACTTACCTCAAAAATGTAAATAATGATTTATATATCATATAAATTCATTATATATCCAGCATATACAATAATTTATAATAGTACATAACATATGGAGGTAATAAATGAAACACACCGTTCATGGAGACGGTAAGCCGTACGTATGCATGAACGCTAATTTCATTTCTATTTCTTATTTTAATGGAATTAAAGCATAATGATACATAGGTATATTATAATTCCAGTATAATATCATATATAATATCATTAACCACATCCTTTTTACATCCCACATAAGGTATTAATGAATCACATCTCTTTGAGGGGGCGGTAGTCCGCACTTCCTCAAATGAGATTATCGTATTTACCGAATATGGAAACCATGCAGGATTGATATAATTGGGATTTAAAGAATCATAAAGTAATAATAAACATAATATATATTATATATAAATACAGTGCCATCATAATGGCCACCATGAGAGGCGGTAGGGGAAAATCGAACAATCATCATTTCGTGAGGCATTAGTTTTCCATCACAGAAACATTATGTTCTTCATATATTAGATGGAGGTGTGTGTAATTGTAGTTCCAATCCTTCTCATAAAAACATCCTAGTATATTTAGTATATTTGTTTTGTAACAAAATAAAGGATTAAAAAGAGTTTAGGGGTTGGAGAAGTAGAATAAAAGAAAACAACTTAAGAGAAACGGTTACCTTTAATTTTGGTAACTTTTTTTGTTTGAACCAAAAGGACTTCTTGGAGAGTCTACATCCTAATTTAAGGCTTCAAGGGGGAGGATAGGGGTGTAAGGAGCTTAGTTGGGCAGAGTTTGGACGAGCCAGAAGGCTTGAGAGGTGTGAGGAATTTCATAGAAGTGGTCTCCTTTTATAAGGGAGTGGAAGGGCTCTTTAGGAAAGTGTGAAAACATTATTTTATTATAAACTTATCTTCGGTTTCAAGAGGTCCAAAACAGATTAATGTCGAAGATAAGATGACTCATATTCGAAATAAAATCATCCTATAGTAATTGGAAAAGTTTTGGATGATATTTTAATCATTTTAATCTTATTTATTTAAATCATTTATTAATTAGGTAAATACTGCATCATTATTGTGTCATAAATAATTTAATTTATATGATGTCTAAAAATTATAAAAAAAATACCAACATGTATTAAATCTTTTTATCTTTCCAATGAATATTTATTTTCCAAAATATAATTTATATAGCCTCATATAAAAATTAATTAGTAAACAATATTTGTTAATTCCAATTTTGTCTTTACAGTAAATTAATTAATCTAATGTGTCATTGTCTTTCATAAGTGGCTCCATGGGGTCCCAAAATCAACCCAAGGATGCCCTTGGTCGTCCAATACTCATCCAATATGGTTAAGATAAGTTTCAAGGTAATTTTGAATTATTATAATATTTTTTTAACCTTGAATTACCATATTTACCTTTAACCGAAGTGAATAAAAAAATACCGTATTTACTATTCATAATATCAAAAAAATAAAAGTAACATATTAACATAATTTGGACCCACTGATTACAAATATGGAATCCATTTTTCAAAATTCAAAACACAGAAGTTGCAGTAATTAATTTAAAATTAATCTCGTTGTTATGAAAACAGGTTTTAAAAGTTAAAACATTGCCAAAGATTGAATTTATTTAACCTACGAATTCAATGTAAAATCAAGGATAATGACATACATTATATTAACTGGTAAAAATATATTCTATTTATACTTTTAAACCATTAAATATTATTATTTAACCACATAATTTATTACGATGAAAAATGTTGTTTTTAATTAAAATATAGAGTGTTTTTACTATTCATTAAAATATGAAATTTATCAGAATAATATGAAAAAGTTATCCAAAGTAAATTTTTATGACATGATACTAAAGAATAATTTTATTTTGTCAAATTGAACTTATAAACTTGTCCAAAACTAGATTTAATGTGGGTGCGCCATCAAAAGGCGGTAAAACTCCATTTTTTGAAAAATACTTATTTTACCCGAAAAATTTATTGTGTTCACTTAACACATTCTAGAAAATGTATAAGATGAATAATAATGTTATAAAATTCAAAATTTAGTTAATACTATTCTTAACAGCTAGTTCATAATAATATTATACTAATATATCGTTGTTTAGTAAAACCCGGTATTGCGTGCAACACACGCTATCGAGGAAGGTCGCGATTGCGTGTAATGCAAGCCAAGTCAGGGTTGCGTGTTGTGAAAGAATAATTTGTTGTTTTGTATAACAGAATCCAACCATATTTCATTTATCCATTGAATATATATATATATACACACACTCAATGTTTCGTAGAATGACTATTATAAAACAAACATGAAATTGTGTGTAACACGATCCAGGAATAGCATTGTGTATACTGCAAGCTAATACAGTGTTGCTTATAGTACAAGCTAAACTTGGTGTGGTGTATAATAGATGACATCAATGAAATTAAAGGAATATTTTTCATAAAATCTTGGGGTGTTACATTCTACCCCCCTTAAAATGAATTTCTCCCTCAAAATTCGTCGGGGTTATACATGGTTTACTACTTGAAAATTTCTTTAATAGAAACCCACATCGTAATAAGGAATACCAAAACACGGCTTTAAAAACTAAAGTATGAAACGTAACTGTTACCCAAATTAACTCATCACTGTGTTTCCACATAGGAGAACATAGGTGAAAATATGGATATGGAAGAAAAATCTAACCATCAAGTTATGATGAAGAGTGGTAGAAAACATGGCTATGAAGAAGACAACAATCACAAAGCCATAAATTTTTTATGATCTAAGGTATCATCTGATTCATCAGATATAAGGGAACTAGGACAACATTTTTGGTTTTCAAGATCATTTCCCTAAAGTTGATGAATTAAAATAAATACTTGCATGATTTTGGTACAATCTTACTATTGTTCATGAATTGAACAATTTCCACTTCATCCCTTAATGAAATGAAGTTTAATTTGTTATTCGGGATGTGTTAGTAGATCATGTGATAGAATGATGGGTCATTCCATCTCTTTCAATCAAAAGGTTAGAAAAAGTTATAAGTCCATCTTATGGTTAGATTAATCGTATATGGTTCCAAAAATGACCTTATACTTCATATATCATACCGCTAAATAAAATAAAACTAGTTTCTACTAAACAGGGACTTCATGTAGGTCAGTGGTAGGTGATAAAGGCCAGTCGCACTTCGGTTGTGGGTTCGATTCCCACAGCCTTGTCTGAAGCGATGGGCTGTCGCCTGTCCTGCAGGTTGTCCTTTTTTCTAAAACTACATTACTATAACATCCCAACAATAATATCAAAAAAAAAGTTCTATCCTTAAACAATACTATATTATGTACAACATAATTTATTCCAATCTTTAGGCTTATCTAAAATACTTTGGTCCAAGCTCATAGTATAAAGAAAACGATTACTTGAAATGTCATCATCCAAGCATGCGAATATCATCACTTATCCCCCATATATCTTGTTGGTCACATTCCAATCATGTGAATAACTTAATCATGTATTCTCTTGAAAAATGAATACCTATTTAACCATAGTGAAAACATGAATGTAGTTAAAAGTTAACACTTTCCACATACCAAAATCCTCAAAATTCTATATACTCAAACCATGATATTACTTAGTACTTATATCAATCATGAGATCATGAATACAATCAAACATCTCATTATCTTCTTATTCCTTCATTATGTGCATATCATCTACTTTAAAAAAATATCTCAATCACTTTCCATGGTTACCGGTACCATAAAATTATTGAAAACCACAATAGACCAATACGTAAATATTCCAATATTCCACGATACTATATACAACATTATTTTGGAATCTCATTACATAAACACTTAATAATTCCACCACATCGTTTACATATTCAACATCGCCAATGGTGATCACATGTGACTTCCCTTTGTACTTTTCCTTAAGTGGTTTCTCATGTCGATCATCACTAACCCTTGAATTAGGGCATTTATTAGCATAATACCCCATTTCCTTGCACTTGAAGCATTGAAGTGCAGTAGGTTCATTCTGTGTATCCCTTCCTTTGTTTGCATCATTAGACAACTTCTTCCCATCATTGCGGCATTCAAATGCCCGATGACCTTCCTTTCCACATTTAAAACATTTACTTGTCCCTTCAAGACAATCTCTACCATGGTTCTTTCCACACTTTGAGCATAAGGAAACATTCATTTTCTTTTCACCATTATTCTGAGATTTCTCCTTGAACTCCATCTTTCGTTTCTTGTCAAAACTATGAGATGGATAAGTAACACCAACTTCCATTTCTACCTTGATAGCATAACGCACAATTTCTTCATAGATACAGAAGTCTCTTATAGCTAATGCCCTTCTAAGATTTGGTTTTAATCCACTGAAGAATCGATCAAATTTACTTTCAGGTTGGATTATAAATCCAGATGTATACCTTGCAAGCCTTGTAAAATTCTCTTTGTATATACCAACAGATTCATCATCCTTTTGCTATAGTTCAAGAAACTCTTTCTCCATATTTGTTTGAAGAATACGAGGGAAGTACTTATTGAAAAATAAGTTCTTGAACTCATCCCATTCCATGGACTCAATTTCATCTTTTGGCCTCGTATTCTTGATAAGATTCCACCATTGATCAACTTCACCTTCCAAACGATATACTACTAAGATGACTTTATCATGTTCATAAAATTGAATAACTGAAAATATCTTTTCAGTGGTACTGATCCATTGTTCAGTAACAAGTGTATCAGAAGACCGACTAAAAGATAGTGGACGTTGCCTCATGAAGGACTCAATAGAATATTATTCCCTTCTCTACTCATTTGGAAGTCCAGAATGATTCATAGCTTGTGTAAGTATAGCAATAATATTTTTCACTCCATCTCCCATAACATTTGTTTGTTCAGGAGGACAATCATTTCATTGTCCATTACATTGATCATCACGGTTCCTTCGGGTTTCATCCATCGTCTAAAACCCTAAAACAATAGTGTGAGCGGCAAAAATCATGCTAGGGAAAACAACACAATAAAGGAGGAGTACCTTCAATATCTAACATATTGGGTTACCGTAATTCTAGTACTATAACCTATACTTATACTTAACCTTAGGGACATCCCTATAAATACCTTAGAAATATCTTTAGGGATCTCACTAAAGTTCTCACATCCTAGTTTCCAAAGGTTGACTAAACCATTCCTATGATACCAACTGTAGAGACCCGAAGCCTGATGTACATGAACATTACATTACTTTTGCAGAATACTTAGTACATAACAAAAACACACACACAAGGACCGTAATAGTTTAGTGTCTTTGGAAACTCAGAATAAAATCTTCTAATAGTGGTGAAAGATCTCCGACATCTCCCATAAAGATCTTATTTTTTTTACCTAAAACATTTATTTATATCCTGGGGAAAAGAAAGCATATAAGGGTGACCTCAAATGCTCAGTAAGGGTAAACAAAAGAAATATCAACCACATCATGTTCATAAGAACATAACATTATAGAAATCTTACCCTGCAAAAGAGATCATAATATCATAACATAGGATAAACATTAGTAGTGAAATGTAATCCCAATATTAATAACATAAAACATGAAACTTTTTGGCATACACACATAATCATAGAGAATCATTTCTTATTAGTCAAGACTCATTTCCAAGACTATCTTAGTGGACAAAGTCCATTTCTGAACCGAGTTCACTCCTCGTTTTAGTCCTGTTTCACTGAACCAGTTTAACCTGCCGTTCCAGCCATGTCTATCTCATGAGATATAAAATCTTTACCCAATGCATTGGAGGGAGATATAGGTCCCATCCATCTCATAATGATACCATTCTTATGTGTGCCACAAAATCATAAACCATACATCATAGCATAACCCATGTAAAAAAATGGGAATCTTAAACATCGTGACATCATAAAACTATTCATATAAGATAAAGGAATTCATAAAAGTAATTCCATCACAACATAATCAAATAAATGTAATAACAGGGATAGAAACCTAACCCTTTATTATCTTAGATGGTAAATAATTTTGATAAAACACTTGAACTCTATTCTTGAGGAAAATATCCTTTCTACTTCAAAAACATTTTTCTTTCTTAACATGTCATAAAATTTTAAACTAAAAGAAGTTGATTAAAAATAAACTTGAAAACTTGTAAAGTAATCTTCTTGGAAATAATATTTTAAAAATCCATTCATGCCGTATAAGTTAAAAAACATTCTTCTCGTACTTTTGTCGGAAATGTAAAAAAGAAACTCGTACGAAAAAACGACAAAAGATTCCATTCATATCTTTTACTAAAAACTCTCTGAAGAATAAAATTGGATATAAAATATTGTATAAGGATATACATATTACATATTGAGGAAACATGGATGTGGATGATAAAATACACCCCAGTAAATACCAAAGTATAAACAATCTCAGATAAAAATGAGATTTTGATATTTCCCTTACCTTAGGTCCAATTTGCTTCGTAAGAGTCTGAACCTCCTGAATAATGATTTAAATAATGTCATTGACTTATTACAGAAACATATTTATTGTTATTATATAATATATGGTTCACTTATGACTTTATATTACCCATTCTTATGTAAATTAATGTTAAAGTAGTGTTTTGTGTAAAATCATCTTATTTATCATACGTGTTTGGACTTGTTGTTCTTGATGTTATTATTACTTATATCATGATTTAATTACCACCAAAATGTAAATCATGATTTATATATCATATAAATTCATTATATATCCAGCATATACAATCATTTATTATAGTACATAACATATGGAGGAAAGAACTGAAACACACCGTTCAAGGAGATGGTAAGCCGTACGTATGCATGAACGCTAATTTCATTTCTATTTCTTATTTTAATATAATTAAAACATAATTATACATAGTTATATTATAATTCCATTATAATATCATATATAATATCATTAACCACATCCTTTATACATCCCACATAAGGTATTAACGAATCACATCACTTTGAGGGGGCGGTAGTCCGCACTTCCTCAAATGAGATTATCGTATTTACCGACTATGGAAACCGTAAAGGCTTGATATAATTGGGAATTAAAGAAGAATAAAGTAATAATACAAATAATATATATTATATATAAATATATTTCCATCATAATGGCCACCATGAGAGGCGGTAGGGGAAAATCGAACAATCATCTTTTCGTGAGGCTTTAGTTTTCCATCACAGAAACATTATGTTCTTCATCCATTAGATGGAGGTGTGTGTATGATTAGTTCAAATAATTATCATAACAAAATCCTAGTACATTTAGGATATTTGTGTTGTTACATAATAAAGTATTAAAAAGTTTTTAGGGGTTGGAGAAGTAGAATTAAAGAAAACAACTTAAGAGAAACAGTTACCTTTAATTTTGGTAACTTCCTTTGGTTTAAACCAAAAGGACTTCTTGGAGAGTCTAATGCATAATTTAAGGATTCAAGGGGGAGGATAGGGATGTAGGGAGATTATTTGGGCAGATTTTGGTAGATCCAAAAGGCTTTAGAGGTGTGAGGAATTTCATAGAAGTGGTCTCTTTTTATAAGGGAGTGGAGGGGCTCTTTAGGAAAGTGTGAAAACATTATTTTATTATAAACTTATCTTCGGTTTCAAGAGGTCCAAAACAAATTAATGTCAAAGATAATATGACTCATATTCTAAATAAAATCATCAAATAGTAATTGGACAGGTTTTGGATGATATTGTAATCATTTTACTCTTATTTATTTAAATCATTAATTAATGAGGTAAATACTGCATCATTATTGTGTCATAAATAATTTAATTTATATGATGTCTAAAAATTATAAAAAAAATACCAACATGTAAGAAATATTTTTATATTTCCACTGAATACTTATTGTCCAAAATATAATTTATATAACCCCTTATAAAAATAAATTACTAAACGATATTTGTTAATTCCAATTTTGTCTTTACATTAAATTAATTAATCTAATGTGTCATTGTCTTTCATAAGTGGCTCCATGGGGTCCCAAAATTGATCCAAGGATGCTCGTGGTCGGACAATACTCATCCAATAAAGTTAAGACAAGTTTCGAGGTAATTGTGAATTATTATAATATTCTTTTAACCTTGAATTACCCTATTTACCTTTAACCGTAGTGAATAAAAAATTACCGTAGTTACTATTCATAATATCAAAAAAAAGTAACATATTAACATAATTTGGACCCACTGATTCCAAATATGGAATCCTTTTTTCAAAATTCAAAACACAGAAGTTGCAGTAATTAATTTAAAATTAATCCCATTGTTAAGAAAACAGGTTTTAAAAGTTAATACATTGCCAAAGATTGAATTTATTTAACCTACGAATTCAATGTAAAATCAAGGATAATTAAATCCATTATATTAAATGGTAAAAATATATTCTATTTATACTTTGAAACCATTCAATATTATTATTTAACCACATAATTTATTACAATGAAAAAAGTTGTTATTAATTAAAATATAGCGTGTTTTTACTATTCATTAAAATATGAAAGTTGTCAGAATAATATGAAAATGTTATCCAAAGTAAATTTTTATTTCTTGATTCTAAAGAAAATTTTATTTTGTAAAATTTAACTTATAAACTTGTCAAAACCTAGATTTAATGTGGGTGCGCAATCAAAAGGTGGTAAAACTGCAATTTTTGGAAAATACTTATTTTACCCGAAAAATTTATTGTGTTCTCTTAACACATTCTAGAAAATGTATAATATGAATAATAATGTTATAAAATTAAAAATTTAGTTAATACTATTCATAATGGTTAGTTCATAATAATATTATAATAATATATCATTGTTTAGTAAAACCCAGTATTGCGTACAACACACGCTATCGAGGAAGGTCACGATTGCGTGTAATGAAAGCCAAGTCAGGGTTGCGTGTTGTGCAAGAATCCTTTGTTGTTTCGTATAACCGAATCCAGCCATATTTCATTTATATATTTAATATATATATATATACACACACTCAATTTTGCGTAGAATTACTATTATAAAATAAACATGAAATTGTGTGTAACACGATCCAAGAATAGCATTGCGTATACTGCAAGCTAATACGATGTTGTGTATAGTACACGCTAAACATGGTATGGTGTATAATAGAAGACATAAATGAAATTAAAAGAATATTTTTCATAAAATCTCGAGGTGTTACATTCTACCCCCCTTAAAATGAATTTCTCCCTCGAAATTCGTCGGGGTTATACATGGTTTACTAATTGAAAATTTCTTTAATAGAAACCCACATCGTAAAAAGGAATACCAAAACATGGCTTTAAAAACTAAAGTATGAAACGTAACGGTTACCCAAATTAACTCATCACTGGGTTTCCACATATGAGAACATAGGTGAAAATATGGATATGGAAGAAAAATCTAACCATAATGTTCTAATGGAGAGGGATAGAGAACATAGCTATGAAAAAGAAAACAATAACAAAGCCATAAATTTGTGGTGATCTAAGGTACCATATGATTCATCGGATATAAGGGAACTATGACAACATTTTTGGTTTTCAAGATCATTTCCCTAATGTTGATGAATTAAAATATATACTTCCATGATTTTAGTACAATCTTACTGTTGTTCTTAAATTGAACAATTTCCACTTCATCCCTTAAAGAAATGAAGTTGAATTTGTTATTCGTGATGTGTTAGCAGATCATGTGATAGAATGATGGGTCATTCCATCTCTTTCAATCAAAAGGTTAGGAAAAGTTATAAGTCCATCTTATGGTTAGATTAATCGTATATGGTTCCAAAAATGAACTTATAATTCATATATCATACCGCTTAATAAAATAAAACTAGTTTATACTACCCAGGGACTTCCTGTAGGCCAGTGGTAGGCGATAAAGGCTAGTCGCACTTCGGTTGTGGGTTCGATTCCCACAGCCTTGTCCAACGCGATGGGTTGTCGCCTGTCCTGCAGGTTGTCCTTTTTTCCAAAACTACATTACTATAATATCCCATCAATAATATCAAAAAAAAGTTCTATCCTTAAAAAATACTAACATATGTACAACATAATTCATTCCAATATTTAGGCTTATCTAAAATACTTCGGTCCAAGCTCATAGTATAAAGAAAATGATTACTTTAAATTTCATCAACCAAGCATGCGAATATCATCACTTATCCCCCATATATCATGTTGGTCACATTCCAATCATGTGAATACCTTGATCATGTATTCTCTTGAAAAATTAATACCTATTGAACCATAGTGAAAACATGAATGTAGTTAAAAGTTAACACTTTCCACATACCAAAATCCTGAAAATTCTATATACTCAAACCATGATATCTCTTAGTCCTTATATCAATCATGAGCTCATGAATACAATCAAACATCTCATTATCTTCTTATTCCTTCATTATGTGCATATCATCTACTTTACAAAAATATCTCAATCACTTTCCATGGTTACCGGTACCATAAAAGTATTGAAAACCACAATAGACCAATACAAAAATATTCTAATATTCCACAATACTATATACAACATTATTTTGGAATCCCATTAAATAAACACTTAATCATTCCACCACATCGTTGCCATATTCAACATCACCAATGGTGATCGCATGTGACTTCCCTTTTTCCTTTTCCTTAAGTGGTTGCTCATGTCGATCATCACTAACCTTTGAATTAGGGAATTTATTAGCATAATGCCCCGTTTACTTGCACTTGAAGCATTGAAGTGCAGTAGGTTCATTCTGTGTATCCCTTCATTTGTTTTCATCATTAAACATCTTCTTCCCATCATTGCGGCATTCAAATGCCCGATGAACTTCCTTTCCTCATTTAAAACATTTAGTTGTCCCTTTAAGACAATCTCCACCATGCTTCTTTCCACACTTTTAGCATAAGAAAACATTCATTTTCTTTTCACCATTATTCTGAGATTTCTCCTTGAACTCCATCTTTCGTTTCTTGTCAAAACTATGAGATGGATAAGTAACACCAACTTCCATTTCTACCTTGATAGCACAACGCACAATTTCTTCATAGTTACTAAAGTCTCTTATAGAAAATGCCATTCAAAGATTTGGTTTTAATCCACTGAATAATCGATCAACTTTACTTTCAGGTTGGATTATAAATCCAGATGCATACCTTGCAAGCCTTGTAAAATTCGCTTCGTATATACCAACTGATTCATCATCCTTTTGCTTTAGTTTAAGAAACTCTTTCTCCATATTTATTCGAAGAATACGAGGGAAGTACTTATTGAAAAATAAGTTCTGGAACTCGTCTCATTCCATTGACTCAATTTCATCTCTTGGCCTCGTATTCTTGATAAGATTCCACCATTGATCAACTTCACCTTCCAAATGATACACTGCTAAGATGGCTTTATCATGTTCAGAACATTTAAGAACTGAAAATATCTTTTTAGTGGTACTGATCCATTGTTCAGCAACAAGTGGATCAGAAGACCCACTAAAAGAAGGTGGGCATTGCCTCATGAAGGACTAAATAGAATATTGTTCCCTTCCCTGCTCATTTTGAAGTCCAGAATGATTCATAGCTTGTGTAAGTATAGCAATAAAATTTTGCACTCCATCTCACATAACATTTGTTTGTTCAGGAGGACAATCATTGCATTGTCCATTACATTGATCAAAACGATTCCTTCGGGTTCCAGCCATCGTCTAAAACCCAAAAAGAATAGTGTGAGAGGAGGAAAAAATCATGCTAGGGAAAACAACACAATAACGGAGGAGTACCTTCAATATCTAACATATTGGGTTACCGTAATTCAAGTACTATAACCTATACTTATACTTATCCTTAGGGACATCCCTAGACATACCTTAGAAATATCTCTAGGGATCTCACTAAAGTTCTTGCATCCTAGTTTCCAAAGGTTGAATAAACCTTTCCTCTGATACCAACTGTAGAGACCCGAATCCGGTTGTACATGAACATTACATTACTTTTCCGGAATACTTAGTACATAACAAAAACACACACACACAAGGACCGTAATTGTTTAGTGTCTTTGGAAACTCGGAATAAAATCATCTATTCGTGGTGAAAGATCATCAACATCTCCCATAAAGAACTTATTTTTTTACCTAAAACCTTTCTTTATTTCTTAGGGAAAAGGAAAAAAACAAGGGTGAGCTCAAATGCCCAGTAAGGGTAAACAAAAGAAATATCAATCACATCATATTCATAAGAACATAACATTTTGGAAATCTTACCCTGCAAAAGAGATCATAATATCATAACATAGGATAAACCATAGTATTGAAATGTAATCCCAATATTTATAATTTAAAACATGAAACTTTTTGTCATACACAAATAATCATAGAGAATCATTTCTTATTAGTCAAGACTCATTGCCAAGACTATCTTAGTGGACAAAGTCCATTTCTGAACCGAGTTCACTCCTCATTTCAGTCCTGTTTCACTGAACCGGTTTAACCTGCCATTCCAGCCATGTCTATCTCATGAGATATAATATCTTTACACAATTCATTGGAGGGAGATATATGTCCCACCCATCTCATAATGACACCATTCTTATTTGTGCCACAAAATAATAAACCATACATCAAAGCATAACCCATGTAAAAAAAATGGGAATCTTAAACATCATGACATCATAAAACAATTAATATAATATAAAGGAATTCATAAAAGTAATTCCATCACAACATAATAAAATAAATGTAATCACAGGGATAGAAACAGAACCCTTTATTATCTAAGATGTAAAATTATTTGGATAAAACACTTGAACTCCATTCTTGAAGAAAAATATCCTTTCTACTTCAAAAACATTTTCCTTTCTTTACATGTCATAAAATTTTAAACTAAAAGAAGTTGATTAAAAATAAACTTGAAAACATGTAAAGGAAGCTTCTTGGAAATAATATTTTAAAAATCCATTCATGCCGTATATGTTAAAAAAACATTCTTCTCATACTTTTGTCGAAAAAGTCAAAAAGTACCTCGTACGAAAAAACAACAAAAGATTCCATTCATATCTTTTACTAAAAACTCTCCGAAGGGTAAAATTGGATATAAACTATTGTATAAGGATATAAATATTACATATTGGGGAAACATGGATGTGGATGATAAAATACACCCCAGTAAATACCAAAGTATAAACAATCTCGGATAAAAATGAGATTGTGATATTTCCCTTACATTAAGTCCAATTTGCTTCGTAAGAGTCCGAACCTCCTGTATAATTATTTAAATAATGCCATTGACTTATTACAGAATCATATTACTTGTTATGATATCATATATGGTTCACTTATGACTTTATATTACCCATTCTTATGTAAATTAATGTTAAAGTAGTGTTTTGGGTAAAATCATCTTATTTATCGTACGTGTATGGACATGTTGTTCTTGATGTTATTATTACTTATATCTTGATTTACTTACCTCCAAAACATAAATCATGAATTATATATCATATACATTCATTTATATCCAGCATATAAAATCATTTATAATAGTACATAACATATGAAGGTATGAAATGAAACGCACCGTTCATGGAGACGGTAAGTCGTACGTACGCATGAACGCTACTTTCATATCTATTTCTTATTTTAATGGAATTAAAACATAATGATACATCGGTATATTATAATTCCAGTATAATATCATATATAATATCATTAACCACATCCTTTATACATCACACATATGTTATTAACGAATCACATCACTTTGAGGGGGCGGTAGTCCGCACTTCCTCAAATGAGATTATCGTATTTACCGACTATGGAAACCGTAAAGGCTTGATATAATTGGGTAGTAAATAAGAATAAAGGAATAATAAACATAATATATATTATATATAAATATAGTGCCATCATAATGGCGACCATGGGAGGCGGTAGGGGAAAATCGAACAATCATCGTTTCGTGAGCCGTTAGTTTGCCATCACAGAAACATTATATTCTTCATCCATTAGATGGAGGTGTGTGTAAGTGTAGTTCCAATACTTCTCATAAAAACATCCTAGTATATTTAGTATATTTTTGTTGTTACAAAATAAAGGATTAAAAAGAGTTTAGGGGTTGGAGAAGTAGAATAAAAGAAAACAACTTAAGAGAAACAATTACCTTTAATTTCGGTAACTTCCTTTGGTTTGAACCAAAAGGACTTCTTGGAGAGTATACTGCCCAATTTAAGGTTTCAAGGGGGAGGATAGGCATGTAGGGGGCTTAGTTGGGCAGAGTTTGGACGAGCCAAAAGGCTTCAGAGGTGTGAGTAATTTCATAGAAGTGGTCTCCTTTTATAAGGGAGTGGAGGGGCTCTTTAGGAAAGTGTGAAAACATTATTTTATTATAAACTTATCTTCGGTTTCAAGATGTCCAAAACACATTAATGTCAACGATAAGATGACTCATATTCGAAATAAAATAATCCAATAGGAATTGGACAGGTTTTGGATGATATTTTAATCATTTTAATCTTATTTATTTAAATTATTTATTAATGAGGTAAATACTGCATCATTATTATGTCATAAATAATTTAATTTATATGATGTATAAAAATTATAAAAAAATACCAAAATGTAGGAAATATTTTTAGCTTTCTGATTAATATTTATTGTCCAAAATATAATTTATATAGCCCCTTATAAAAATTAATTACTAAACGATATTTGTTAATTCCAATTTTGTCTTTACATTAAATTAATTAATCCAATGTGTCATTGTCTTTCATAAGTGGCCCCATGGGGTCCCAAAATAGACCCAAGGATGCCCATGGTCGGACAATACTCATACAATAAGATTATGACATGTTTTTGGGTAATTTGGAATTATTATAATATTCTTTTAACCTTGAATTACCCTATTTACCTTTAACCGTAGTGAATAAAAAATTACCGTAGTTACTATTCATAATATCAAAAAATATGTAACTTATTAACATAATTTGGACCCACTAATTCCAAATATGGAATCCATTTTTCAAAATTCAAAACACAGAAGTTGCAGTAATTAATTTAAAATTAATCACGTTGTTAAGCAAACAGGTTTTAAATGTTAAAACATTTCCAAAGATTGAATTTATTTAACCTACGAATTCAATGTAAAATCAAGGATAATGACATACATTATATTAAATGGTAAAAATTTATTCTATTTATACTTTGAAACCATTCAATATTATTATATAACCACATAATTTATTACGATGAAAAAAGTTGTTTTTAATTAAAATATAGCGTGTGTTTACTATTCATTAAAATATGAAAGTTATCAGAATAATATGAAAAAGTTATCCAAAGTAAATTTTTATGTATTGATTCTAAAGAAGAATTGTATTTAGTCAAATTGAACTTATAAACTTGTCATAAACTAGATTTAATGTGGGTGCGCCATCAAAAGGCGGTAAAACTGCATTTTTTGAAAAATATTTATTTTACCCGAAAAATTTATCTTTTTCTCTTATCACGTTCTAGAAAATCTATAAGACGAATAATAATGTTATAAAATTCAAAATATAGTTAATACTATTCATAACGGCTAGTTCATAATAATATTATAATAATATATCGTTGTTTAGTAAAACCCGGTATTGCGTACAAGACACGCTATCGAGGAAGGTCTCGATTGCGTGTAATGCAAGCCAAGTCAGGGTTTCGTGTTATGCAGGAATCCATTGTTGTTTCGTATAAAAGAATCCAACCATATTTCATTTATACATTGAATATATATATATACACACACTCAATGTTGCGTAGAATGACTATTATAAAACAAACATGAAATTGTTTGTAACACGATCCAAGAATAGCATTGTGTATACTGCAAACTAATACGGTGTTGCGTATAGTACAAGATAAACTTGGTGTGGTGTATAATAGAAGACATCAATGAAATTAAAAGAATATTTTTCATAAAATCTCGGGGTGTTACACACGATGTCCATTCCCCAGATGGAAAATGGCCACGAGTACATGGCATGTTGAAGTAACTCTGGGGGTTGGTGTATGAAGTTGGAATTAATTTGGCATGGGTGGAATTTTGCGGTAAATTGCTCACAATCTCCTGCCACGGTGGGCCAACAGTACCCAAGCCATCGAACTTGATGGGAAATCGTAGAACCTGACTGATGTTCTCTATATACTCTAGCATGCACTTTAGTCATGATGGCAGTGATTTCTTCTCCATAAATGCATCTGAGGAGGACTCCATCGAGGCCACGTTTAGAGAGGACCTCTTACTGACCCATGCTACTGTTTAGGACAACGTTGATCGCCCTTCTCCGTATTTTCTCCCGTTCAGCCTTGTCTGATGGGAGTTCACCCCTTTGTTGTTAGTTTGCAATGGGGTTCATCCAGCTGGTGGCAGGAGCATATAGCTCAGGGACATGACAAACTTTGTTGATTTCTTCTGTCTTAGTCTAAAAAAATGGAATGACCATTCGACGATGAGAAATACTGATAACTGTTTCATCCCGGTCTGGGTCAGCTAGGGCTGTGGCCGATTTAGCTAATGCATTGGCCTAGACATTCTGAGACAGGGTAATATAGGTCAATGTTGGTTTTGTGAATAATTCCACCATTAACCCTTGGACATGGTCAAATAGGGGAATCAACTCCTCATTTTTGAGAGCATAGTCACTATTGACTTGCTTGATGACCTGTTCCGAGTCACCTTATACCTTAAGGTGGTGTACTTGTTCCTGGAGTGCGAGCTCCAGTCCTGCAATGAGGGCTTGATACTCCGCCTCATTGTTCGTACATCCTTCTGATATGATGAAGGAATATGGAAAGACTTCCTTTTCTGGGGACATCAGTATTATCCCCATACCCACCATGTTAAATTTTGGATCCTCCATCATTTTACCTATCGGGCGTCAGGATGTGTTGTCGAAGAACATATCCAATGTTGGGAGCTCCACTTGAACCGAGAATATGTCTTCATCAGGTAACTCAACGTCTGGTACAGTGGTCCCTATCGAGGGGTGCTCTGCCAGAAAATATGCTAACGCCTGGCCACTGATGGATTTCTGAGGCACAAAATTAATGTCAAACTATTACAGAATGAATGCCCATTGGGATAGGTGCCCAGTCAGCATTGGGCGGCTTAGGATGTACATTAGTGGGTTACTATGCGAGACCAAATGGACTTCATGATGCTGTATATAATTTTGAAATTTTTTAAATGCGAAGAACATGGAAAAACAACTTTTCTCGATGTTTAAGTATCGAGTTTCAGCATCGATCATGGTTCGGCTGAGGTAATAGAGACTATTTTCACTGCTGGTGTAATTTTTCTATGTGAGGAAGGAACCCAATGACCTCTCTAGGGGTGTCACGTATAAGATGAGAGGTCTTCCTTAGTCTGGGGGCATGAACACTGGAAATCTCAAGAGGTACTTCTTTAGGCTGTCGAACGCATCTTGGAAATCATCTGTCCATTGGTGTGTAACACCATTTTTCATTAACCTAGTAAAGGTAAATCATTTTCCCACCAGGCTGGCTATGAACCGCCTAATGTAGGCTAGGTGTCCTTTTAATCCTCTCTACTCAATGAGATTTTAGGGAGGTAGCAGGCCAAGGATAGCCTTTGTCATTTCAGGGTTCGACTTCGATGCCATGATGGCGTACAACGAAGACAAGGAATTTCCCTGAGGTAACCCCAAAGGCGCATTTCAAGGGATTCATCTTTAGGCTATGTTGTATAATTTTGATGAAGAAGGTTTTACGGTCTGACAGGTGATCTGAGCACAGTCTTGATTTGACCACCAAGTCATACACATAGCATTCGACGATTCTCCCAAGTAATGGTTTGAAGATATGATGCATGGAGCGTTGATATGTGGCGCCAACATTCTTGATACCAAAGGTCATGACCCTATAAAAGAATACTCATTGAGGGGATCTAAAGGCAGTGGCTAATTCATCTTCTCGGGCCATCCTGATTTGATTATACCATGAATAATCTTCCATGAAGGAGATAGCCTCATACCCGGCCGTTGCGTCGATTAATAAATTGGTAATCGGGACTGGGAAATCATCTATCGGAAAATGCCGATTGAGATCTCTGAAATCGATGAAAATGAATATTTGTTCGTTATTTTTCTTGATGGGGACAATGTTGGCCAACCAGATGGGGTACTGGACCACCCGAATGAAGCCTGATTTAATATGTTTTTCAACTTCAGCATCTATTTTGGTAGCATGTGATGGGTGTGTTCTTCTGGAAGATTTTTTATAGCCCTAGTGGTCTTCTGGAAGACCTATGTGGTGGGTCGCTACATCAGTATCGAGTCCCGACATTTCCATGTAATTCTAGTAAAAAACATCCCAGTGTTGCGTCAAGAAAGAGGTATATACCTCGTTTTCTTCGGGAGACATGGTTTTACTAATGATGGTGGGCCTCAAGTCTTCCTCAGTACCCATGTTTATTTCCCTGAGCTCGTCCACAGTGGTGCATATACCTTCCTCAAATGCGGGAGGTGCATCCCTAAGATCAGCCTCCTCCTCTTCTCCCAAATTCTCATCATCTTGATCCGATGGGGGGAGAGTTGTTGGCATGGGCACTTGGGAGTCTGGAGGTGAGGAATTGTGGGCATCCTCCCTCAAGTATACGCCCCCAAATTGAGGTTCAGCGGTCATTTCTGCATTTTCATGCTCGACCATTATAGCTGAAGACATGACGACAACTGAGTGTGTGTCTAGGCTTGAACCCCTGCTATCAACATGTTTGATGGGAAGTATGTAGTCTCCTCCATGTTTCCTGAGGGGTTCATCAGGAACCATTTCCAGACCATTTGGAACAGGGATCCATTCAATACCATCAAGTGAAGGATTATTTTTCTTTTTCTCATAAAACCCAGAATTAATGTAGTGTGACTCGGAGAGCTCGAAATGAGCCTTGTTAGCATGCAATGTCCCTCATTGTCCATTTATGCAATACTTGATACACCGGTGGTAGGATGAAGAATGACCATGTGCTTGTGGAGCCACGACCTTCCAAGCAGGTCATTGAATGCGGTATTCTGCCGGATCACCAGGAATTCCATGTAGGCCACAAGGTCTCCAAAATGGATTTTTATCTTGATTTTTCCCATTTGATTTTATTAACTCTTATCATAACTCAATAGAGTTGTGGCGGAGGGGATTAAGTCATCCTCACTGTAGCCCAACTTGGGGAGTGATCGTAGGGGAAGGAGGTAAACTCCAGAGCCATTTTCAATAAAGACGTTGAGGATCTCAACATCATTTAGTATGTCGGACACATATACTGGTTTGATATGTCCTTGCATGATGGAATCTTCACCCTGATCAGTGAGGGAAATCACTGTATTGCATTCATTTGGGCCAATCTCCATCCGGTAAATCTCTGTGGCAGCTACCTCAGCATGAAACACCTGGGGGCTGGAAAAGGATTCAATAAGCGCCTCCCTGAGATTTGATGACAAACTCAAGGCATCCAGGATTGACATCTTGGCTGGTTCTGATGCCATCTGCTTAAGGATATTGTATTTTTTTCTCTATCGGCCGATGCTTCTCTACTGGTGGGAGAGTTTTAACAGGAAGGTTGGGAACTGGAGCACGTGATAAAGAAGGACCATTCGCGGGGTTGGAGGTTGAAGGTGTTCCCACGTTCTGGGTTCTCAGCCCGACCAGTCTATTTGTGCGCACTAAGGGTCTAGACACATGTTCCTCCTCCCATGGGTACTGCATAATAATAGGGCCAGAGTGGCCGCTTGTGGGGGTGGAGGGATATTCTTTATCCTGTTGTATCCGTTTAAGGGCTCTCCTACGGGTTTCCGCGATATTAAAACTTTTGGACGGTGTAAAACCATAGGGTGGATTTCGGCCGCGACTACCTCTCCCATGGTATCCCCTTCTTCTGCAATTCCTCCTTCTGGCCCCTTGTTTCGGGAACTCACCTTCGTAACAATACCCTCTATCTGGGAACGATTACATTAGATGGATGATGTTAATAGAATCAAAGGTTAGCTCCTCATCTTGTGACAGGTCAACCTGGTCGGTTGTCCCCGATGGTGTCCTTTGGTTGGTCGGTGACCATGGTGCCATGTTTGAGGGCATAAAATTCGACAGTTTTGGGGCCAACTTTAGACTCGTTGTGGAATTTTCCTCTTGCGATTGTGTCCTCCATTTTTTATTACGCCTGGCTGACCAGCTCGTGGAGGGTTGTCACGATGGTATTGTCAGCTGTGCAGCATCAGGGGCTATTGGCGGCAACACCGGTTGCTGTAATTGAGTTCGGAGTATGCCTGGGCTCGGTTGACAGTCTTCCGAGTCATCCAGTAATCAAATTTCTGCCGCTTCTTATTGGTGACTTCCTGCCACTCCTCCCTATTTTCAATGTCAGTGGTAGAAATATACATCACATGTGGTAGGGGTGGTCCCAGCTCGACCTTCCCAGAGTCTACCATTCTTTACAGGAGGTCTTTGAAGATAGAGCATTCCTCGATAATGTGCCCTAACATACAATGGTAGGAATAGTAATCTGGCCAGTCACTACGGCTGATTTATTTAGGATTCCTTGGATCCGGGCGGTGGATCATGTTTCAATTCATGGCGGTGATGAAATAGACGTGGACATGGTCCTCTTGGAATGAGTATACTTTTTTTCTCCATTACTTGAACTAGTTTCACTTCGATCCACTCTGATTTTCCCTCTTGGGAGGAGGCGGTTGATGATATACCGGGGCCCTTAACGATTTGGTGGAGGCCTTGGCAGTGGAGCAGGCGTAGGGTCTGGCTTGAGTGTGATAGTGGACACGTCATCTCTAACTGTTCGCTTTGCAGGAGACTGTGAGGCTATTCAGAACTTCATATTGGTCCCCTGTAGAGAATCTTCAATTATCTAGGCAATGTTAGAGATATTGCAGAAGCCATTAGTGCACTCCACTAGTATGAGTGGTGTCCACTGCTCATCTTGAAGGTTATCGATGCATATGGATGACATCTCATCTTGTGGATTGGCATGTTCAGAGTGTTGGTCAAACCCTTCCATCTTGCGATGAAATCTGTGACCCTATCCTTCTCCCTCTATTTTCAATTCATGAGGTTGCTGAATATTGTCATCTGTCGTGTTGTGTAGAAGTGGAACAAGAATTGCTGTCGAAGGTCTTCCCAGCTTTTTATTGACTGAGCTGGCAGATTCGTATACCAGATGATGGAAGATCCTTGTATGGTCCATACAAAGCATCTAAGTTTCACTACTTCTTTTTGTTCTGAATTTCCCATCATTGGGTCACAATAAGATGCATAGTGAATCAAGTGTTGTTCCAGATTTCCTTAACCATTGAAAATAGAGAATACATGGCTCCCAAAATTGGGTGGTGGAGGTGTGTTGCTCACCCAATCTAGGTATGGCTTTCGCTCTGGATTTATCGGAGCGCTTCGACCTTCCATTGCCTCCAATCGAGCTATTAGTGCCTCGATGGTGTGGTCGAGTCCCTGGTTTACATCCTATTGGGACCAGTCTTTGGAGGGTGTAGCTCGAGGCATTGCCTAAGGATCCGGCTTGGCCGACACCAAGGGTGTGTATGCTGTTTGTGACACCTTCAGAGGGTTCAGACGTACTAGCACTGGTTGCTTCCTGAGTGGAGGGAAGTCTTGGTATTCACCAGAATCCATGTCCAGGTAGTTGGACGGACTAGGTGCCTCATTGGGTGGGGGCCTTGACCGTGCTTCTTCTATCAGGGAAAACCTTGGTCCTTGAGGTGCACCTGTTGGGAGTGCAAGGTGTGGATCTTCATGGGAAGATCCTTCAATAAGACAGTTCCTCCGGAGTATCTCAGCATTATTCCACCTCAATTCTTTCATTTACTCCTCCTGTCGAGAGAATCTCTCTTCAAGCGTAAGTGTCTAGTTTTTATCTAGAGAAGGAGTTGGTTTAAGAGTAACTGGTCCTTTATTCTTATCCTTGTTGGAAGCTCGCAGGGTAAGCGGAGGAGGGTTAGCAGGAAGGGCGGCCCTCTGGTTCCGGGTGTGCACACGTGATAGTTCATTGTGAGTCACAAACTTACTAGAACCATCATCTCCTGATACATCTAGATTTTCATCATCTCTAGTGTCACATGTGGGGTTAGCCTCTATGTAATTGATGGATGCATATCATAGGGTGGAGGAGATTTCATCATCGAAATAGGAAGAGGAGCTTTTGTGCCTTTTACTAGTCCTCCACTTCCTGTACCTGGATCGCTTTCGGACTCCTGGACGAAGGGAGACACGGAGAGTTCCTTGATGTGACCTTACAGTATGCCTCCCTCTTAAAGGGGATGGTGATTCAAAATACAGGATAGGGTATGAACCTCCTCTTCTTATTTTCCTCTCTAGATGATAAAATACTAATTCTCTTGGGGGAGGTTGTTGTTCAGTGTGTAAAAATGTCCCTAGGCCTAAGGGCTGGGGCTAGCCTCGTTCCCTGGACATTGAGTCTTTTCCCACTTTTATTGGTCTTGTGGAAGAATTTGTCGTTAAAAATGCCCCAACCCTATAGTCTGGGGTTGAACCTAGATTATGGTAGTGGTTGCTGCTATCGCTACCTGCCTGATGTTGGATGCCCCTATTCAGGGGTGAACTGGATCTGATGTCGAGTTCACTTGTGAATCAATCCCCTCTGGGGAGGCAAGAAATTATTGCTGATTAGCCTCTCTCAGGTTAGTGGCCTGTTGTATGATTTCGGTGGCCTGATTCTGGACTTCATGAATGGCTCATTCCCATCGGTCCTGATGCTTCTAGGACTGACTCAAGGCCTGTCTCTGCGGGTCTGTCAAATATCCCGAACATGGATACCACTCTATCTTTGTGTTACTGTCATGACGTTGCAAGACACTACGTCAAAAGGGTTCTTCTGTGCGGGGAGAGGTGTGAAATGCAGAGCTCCATGTTCTCCCCATCCTCTGATATGGACTAATGTCGGAGCGTCGCCAATGATAAGGCACAGTTGGTGCAGTGTGTGGAGGTAGGCTAACTCCATGTTTCCTTGACGCCTCTCAGGTCATGGTTGGTGTGCCGGAGGAATAGCTTCTAGGTTGATATGAAGAAAGAGGTCTCCTATTATCTTGACATGGTCTACATACCCAACGTAGGGCAGGAAGCTTTATTTCAGCCGGCGGACGGTTGTCCATATATTGGAGCGGATGTCGTGCGCACATTATTCTGACAACATTCTGGGTATGTCGAATTGAGAGGTGGTCGTGGGCCAAAACATAACTAGTATATCATCTCTGGATAGTTGTTTCCTCAGGTGAAACATGTCGGGAAACTACTTTGCTAGTGATTCCTCTACCTGGTCAGTCTAACTTAGACATTGATCGATAGTGTGGCTAGTGGCAGTGGGGTCATTAGGTATTGAATTATCATATGGGAGATTCCGGGGGGGGTTCAGAAGAAGAACACAGCCCTGGACCATCTCATGATCAAAGAAGGGTGTCGTTGGCAACAAGTTGTGAATATGACATGCTACATCCCATCCTTCTTAGTGCCTCAGCATATGAGGAATTTTATGTGCTCGATTCTGCAGGGTGAGGACCTTCATGTCGATATAATATGTCACTACAGGGAGGACCTTCGCAATGTCGGTCGTGATGGAGGGGGCTACCATCACAACAACAATAGTGATAGAACCTTTTGGGTACACCCTGGGGAGGACCTCCAAGGTGTTTCGCAACAAGTGGAGGACTTTCTGGCTGTGTAGCGTTGTTACGGGGAGGGCCTTCACAAAAACTTCCATTATGGTGATGATGACCATCATGGTTTGACATTCGATGTGTATCCTGGGGAGGAACTTCAAGACACACTTCAACAAGGGGAGGACCTTTTTATTTCTTGGGGCCATCGCGGGGAGGAACTTCGCAATGGCAGTCGTGGTGGTGAGGACTACCATAAAATCTGCCTCAATGGTGAGGACTACCATCATAGCTACCGTATGGAGAATATTTGTGGGGTACACCCTGGGGAGGTCCTTCAGAATGTACCGCAACGAGGGGAGGGCCTTCTCATTGCTTGACATATCTATGGGGAGGACCTCTGTTGTTAGATTGGTGAGGACTACCACCATGATATGATGCCTCGCTGCGTGAAGTGTTGTTGCAACATAACCCCTGGGGAGGACGTTCAGGGATGGCCACTATAAGGGGAGGACCTTCTCCTCATGATGAGACATCACTACAGGGAGGGCCTCCGTAGTTGCAACTATGATAGCGAGGTCTAATATCATAATCTATGGTCCCAATGCATGAAGAGTGTTAGAAGTGTATTCCCTAGGGATGAACTTCAGGGTGGACCCCAACAAGTGGAGGGCCTTCTTGCTGCTCGATCTTTTGGTCACTGAGAGAGCTTTCATGACTCGCATTAAAAGGGAATCTCTCGGGATTAACTTTCATATGCCTGTGTGGGAGGCCCCAGTGGGTGTTCTTGCGAGGACCTTCAGAGCTACTGGAAGAAACATTGCGGGGAGGTATTTTTCAACTACTACATCCACTCCCATAATATGGTAATGGTTGGGCAGGGTTTCCAGGCTTCGATATGTGCATAGAAGCTTTGGGAATCCCAGATTCCAGTAGAGTGGAGTCATGAACCCCGTCTTTATTTTCTGGTTGCCTTTAGCGCGTTCAGGTCACTTTCTTGTGGGCAGTGGGGACCATATGCTATTGATAACAGCCTTCACCATTGTGCCCCTTTCTAATTGGGTCTCGTGATTATGCCGAGATATGTCAACGAACATCTTGACATTTAGTAGGGATATATGCCTACTCTGGAGAATCCACCATTATAGACGGGTGTCCCCTAGTTAAAACGAGTGAAGCTGCTCGATCTGGTTTCCCTTGAGTCGTGGAATATGGTCGACGACCCTCCTGGGTGGAAGCAGGGATGAATATCTGCTCTAAGGCAGCTATCTCATCTCTTAGATGAGTCCCCTCAAATGGGGAGATGGGCTCACGGGCCTGAGTCCTTATTGTTGCCGCTTATGCAATTATATTCTGGAATGTCTGAAAGATATGATCTAGTATCGATACCTGCTCCTCCATCATTTCCATGATTTGCAGAGATAAATCTTTGGATAGAATAGGTATGAAGGCCCATTTTGGTATAGGAGTAGGAATATCCTGCTCTGGTCCTCTAGTGGTCAGTGGGTACTAAAAATTATCCTATGTCCGGGCCAGTGAAAGAATCTGCCCCTATGTAGAGATATTCCTGTTTATCTCTCAATTTTCCACCACATCAGGATAGAAGACATTACTTGATTCCGAATGGATGTGGCCCTGCATATGTTGGTTTCCCACCAAATTGAGTCGGTGGCCTTTGTTGGCAGAGAGACGTGCTCGCCTATTAATTTTTGCCATATCTAGATAGAGTGATTTGTTGATTGCCACCATACCGGGATGGTAGGATTCAAAAGAATCTACGAGGAGCAGGTCCTGAAGGTGCATGGTTTCCCCCCACTACTGTTGGGTGGGCTTCATGACCCCGGACAGGGAGAAGTGCCTGCCAGGTTGGTTCTGTCGCGTGTGAGCGACGGGCTTGATGGAGCTCGGCAGGGATGCGCGACTTCTCGTATGATGCAACCATGTCTGGATGGAAAACTATTGAGGAGCAGATGGGTGTATGTTCCTGCTCACAATACGTCTCCGTGACTGGGCAACAGATCTCCTCCTCAGGGACAAGGGTGACGGCCGATCCCTAGTAGTACGTTTTCTGCCTTCATCAGGTTGTCTGAGGGGCTGTAGATCGTGGACAATGGACCTGGATCCTCGGGGCGACGTCCTATTTAGCATGAGGATATTTATTTGCGGCGTAACCACGACGATGTCTTCCTGTGGGGGCCTCGGAGCAAAACCCCCATTCAGCGGGGATGAAGGCCTCAGTGTTGACCTCATCAGCCTCCCTAAGATAAAGGAGGTGTGCATTGTCCTGTTCTGGGGATAGAATTCTGGAACGGTTTGAGACGAAAACATGAGTCATCTGGATATGCTTTCGTGGCAGCTGCTAGGAAGGCGACCAGCGTGTCTTGGCAGATAGGAGGGCATGCGTGGCCACCTACACCATCGGGAGAGTACCGTTCAAGTGGTACTCTAAGATAAATGCATCTGAGAGCCAGCATTGAATAAGTTGGGTAGGTGACACTAACCTTCGTTGTTGGGGATGTCCGGTCATTTTGTTGTTCGATGCATGCATTTTTGAGTTCCCCCATGATGCCATTGGATCGACGGGAGTTATGAGTGGTACCTGTAAAAAATTTTAACAAATACCAACAGCAACCCTGTCAAAGCAACATCTCATGATCCCATGCGTAATTAATGACCCTGCTTGGCCCTCCTTATGAGTATAAGGGGAAACAAAGTGATATTAGGTTAAATTCGTCATGCTTGGTTAAAGATTCATTTCAGGTTCACTGTTTTTTTGTTTCACAATGAATAGGAAGGAGTGGACCGACGCACCCGACTGTCAATCTCATGGAGTGCTGAGCTCCGCTCAATCGCTAAGGTCACGTATGTCGGTCTTCATTTTGAAACACCCAACAGTTCCATATCGAACAATACATTGACCTTCTTTTCCAAATGCAGGCGTTTTCCTGATGATTTGGCTAGATATTTTTAAGAACTCACATTGGTTGAGAGGATGTTAAGCCGAGCTTATCGCACCCTTTTAGGGGGGAATTATATCTTGTTCTGGTACTCTCTTATAGATTTAAGACATGTTCATTAGTTTGAGAATATTTGGTTTATTCAAAATCATAGTATCCTAGGATTACTCTAGGTTGGTAATGGTCTGCTGAACGCAATGATTCAGAATCATTTAGGCCCGAGGTTTACCATCCCTCGTTGGATTAATGACTCCGTGAACTTTGGACTCACTGAGATGGCACTGGTTTGAACCCTCATAACTGGGTTCTCTAGAGTTTATTATCATCTAGTGGGGGGTAGATAATGACTTGAGCATTCGGATCCAACCCGTAATACGAGCTTCTTACATATCCTTGTAGGAGGAATCAGAATCCACATAGTTCGGTAGTGCAGTTTAACATCATGCGGGGAGAAGGATGGGGCATACACTCTGAGGTGGCCCCAGATGGTGGGGCTTTTCACACTGACACAGTGACGGTCGGGGACAATGTTTTGTTGGGATTGAACCTCGTGGAGGCTTCTTATGTACCATTCCTTGACATGGATTGATTTCCGCATAGTTCGGGATGGATTGGGGATATAGTTTAACATCATGCGGGATGGGGGTGAACCGACGTGAAGGAGATCGGAACCACCAGGTTGTGGGCTTGAAAGTCAGGGAGGCTTCCTATGTACCATGCCTTGACATGGATCAAATCCCTCATAGTTCACATGAGGTTGGGGTTAGGTTCAATGCTTACTCTAATCCCACGTGATTCATGCACAGTGTGAGAAACAATAGGCAGTAGAGACATGATGATCACGTCGTGAAAGATGCATTCATGGGAATCAGAGTAGGGATTACGCATGGAGCAGCCCAGAGAAATGGGGATTGAGACATACTCCAGGATGGTGGCCCGATGGAGAAAAATCCCAGAGGGAGAGGGAAAGGGTAACCCTATGTTCATCTCCCCTCTTGGTTCTTGGCACTGGGGAAGTACGGAGGTGCATGAATGATGCCTACTGTAAGAAATTCTTGAGGATTACACCAAGGATGGTGCCCTGTCACCCTCAGAAGAGGGGAAAATTACTCACCGCTAGCATATAAAGGAGACGAAAGTAGGGTACCCCACTCCTGGAAAGTGGAGATGTAGTAGGAGACTCTCGTTCTAGGACCCTGGACTATCGTGGGTATGTGAGCCCCGGAATGTTTCGGGAACCTCCTAAGGGGCTGGAGCAACCCCTTTGCCCTCGTCTACCGCGAGTGTGTGAACACAATGCAGTGCGCTGATGTGCCTAGAGATTGAATCATTTAGATCTGGTGGCTTTAGTAGAGGCCATGTCTCGGGATTGATGAATTGGCCAATGAGGGGGTTGTGGAGGATCAGGCCGGATTGGAAGGATTTTCTCTAACTCAGAGAATGGGAACCCCAAAGGAGCTGGAGGGCCACATGAGAGTATGAGGAGTGTCGCCCTTCGCATAGGGGGGTGCTACATAGCCGAAGAGGCCATCTGTGTACCAGGGTGGTACGTGGGCTGAGAGGCATCCCGCGTACTAGGGTGGTACATAGCTTTGGGTTCGGCTCGCGTACCAAGATGGTAGGTGGTGGGGTCCGCGTGAGTTGTGGCGACCAGCGGCGACGCCGGTTGGGGGTTCATCAGTCAGGGCTTCACCCACGTAAGAGGGTGTTATGCGGTGCGATGGATCGAAAAAGGGGCATAGACTCCCTGGTCTCTAGGGAGTACATCTGCATAGGGGCACTGACTCGCGGTCTTCTTTTTTGTGATTTTAAGATCACGGTTCACTAATTTGTTATCAGTTTTTCGGTTCCTTATTGATTTTATTTCCAATTTCATACCTGTCGTGAATTGTAACTTCACTATTTGAGAAATCTTAAGCACCTTCCTTGGAAATCCATCCTCCCGAATCTGATTGATCCCCCTCTTATCCCAATCGATCTCCTTTTATAGATTGGGTAAAGTTAAGTATTTTTGGTCATGTGACACCTTTTGCAGAGGCCTATGACCGGAAACCCGGTTTATAGATGACTTGATCAATCCGCAACTCACCGGGGTCATTGAATGCACCTTCCTTGGGAACCAAACTACTTCGGGGAGTGCTTCGCGGTAGCACAGGGCCCCGCCTCTGTTCCGCGAACGACAGAGTACGCGGTCCGAGCTAGTTGAAGCGGTTCGTGGCTGGGGTGGTTTGTGTCAGTGGAACGATCCGTCATATGTCCTGCTTTGCGCCCATGGAGGGTCCCCACCTCTGTTCCGTGAATGACAATGGTCAGCAGAGGGGGGCGGCTTATTGAACCGGCCGCGTATCATCAACATTGGACCGGTATGTGGACCGGTTTGTCTTTTTCCAACCATTGAGTATTCTCCGCATTTTTTACCAATTCCTCGAAGTAAATTGGATAGAATCCTCTCTTGAATTAAGGGGATTCTCATTCTCATTTGGGGATTTTTTAGGACCCTACAACATGATTAAGTCGATTAATGAAATTTTTCTGGTGATTTTTTAATGGAAACAATGAAGGAAATCTATGAAAAATTTGGTAAATCTTGTTTACATCCAATTCTGAATACAAATAATGATTATATTGTTTTTTCATGATTGTTCTAGGGTCTCCATGATCATCAAGAAATATGGATGGGTTTTCAATGAAGATTCATTTTTTTATTAACCAGAATAAAATCATTCCTCATATGATTATTATCATACGGTTCTGAATCTTATCACCTCTACACTAAAAGGGAACCTTGATGTCCATCCCAAGCATAACATTGGTGACTTATGGAAATATCTGCAAGCCCCTCTTAGCATGATTCTTGAGGAACCCAATAATTTATTTTCTATTTGGTTTTGGATTTTGTTCCTTGAACTAAGCTAATATAGGTTCCCACTTTTTCTTGTGTGGCCTTTTGAAAATCAATAAAAAATAAATCTGAAGGTATATTGTTTCTTGGTTGACTAAGAACTAATCCATAATATCCATCCATGAGAGTTCATCGTATTGTGGAATTTGATTATGATTTAGGTATATAGTGACACTATTGTAAAAGAATAATTGGAAAAGGATTATCTTGTACGAATGAGGTCTCAATAGAAGTTCATCACAACTAAAATAGGGGAGATCAAATGTAAATGATTTTTAGCCCCTAATTTAATGAAAATAAAATGGGAAAACATTTTTTTAGTAAAATAATGATTAGTACCCTACGGAAATAGTTGTGTTCTTCCATTCTCTGTGTTTGAATTTGAATTCTTCTTCATTCATGTTACTTATGAATTCAGTTATTAAAACAAAAAGTAACTGTGTTTTCATCATTCATTTAATAAATTTTTAAATATGAAAACGAAAAATAGTGAATGAGGGTAAATATTCTCTAGAGATTGAGCCATGGATATTTCACTGTGGTACATTCCTTAAAATAAATATTAAATTTATTTATTGGGATATAATGATATGTTGGGAAAAAATCCCTCAAGGTAACATTCCATCATTTTTTGGTTAGTTGTGTTTGTTGAAAAATAATTTTTTCAAGATGAATTTACTTATTACATAGATTTTGTTGAAAATCCATGGTGGCAAAAAATTATGACAAAGTAATGGTTGATCTGAAGGAAGTACAAAAGAAGAGATAGAGGTTCAAGTTTTTTTCAATTATTTTCCAAATTTTTTGAGTTTAAATTTGGAGTTTGGTGAGCATTGTGAAAAGTTTATTTTCTCAAAGATCTCATAAAAATATGTAAAATTAATGGGTTTCACAAAGATGAGCTTCATGAAGTGGATTTTTCATAGAGTGGATGAATGATGATGGTGAGATCTACGATTACAAAGAGATTTCGTGAACAGTAGAGGTGAAGAGAATTGATTGGGAGCATTGCGTCCACGATGAAGAATAATTTAAAAAATTATCCACAAATATGATGAGCTCTACGATCCAAAAAGATGAAGGGAGCTTCGCGATATATATATAATTTTGATATAAATTTAGGAGTTTTTCGATTTGAGATGATGTGGAACGGACTTTTCATGGAACATTATTGATTCAGTGGAATCTCCTATAAATAGACCCCAACCCCCTCGAGAAAAGTAGAGATATCAAAAAAACCATAATCTCTCAAATTGTGAAAGAGATTCATAGAGTAGGGAGCATCGCTAAAGCAAAGGGAATTCATATAGGTAGTTGAGATCTGTTCATGAGAGGATCTCCTCGGAGGCCATATTGTCTTTTGTGAAGGACGTGTGCTTTTCGAAGACTTCTTTAGATTTTCAAAATTGCAAAGACTAGTGAGATCTTTGCATAGAACCGAGTTCTGCGATCTAGATAGATCCTCCATCTAGTGATATTTTCGAACCTATGAGCTCTGGAAACCTGTTAGCATTGTGAAGACATTGGATAATTTCAAAGGATTGTTTGAGCTATGAAAATGTGGATGTTTTGCAAAGGCAATGTTCTTAGCAAAAGAGTTTCAAAAAGGGACGTCATGGTGTTTAGATGAAAAGTGTTTTTTATCAGTGGATTAAGGTGGATCTTCACTATGGAATATGTCTATTACTGAGGGTGTATTAATTTGTGATAATGAAGGGGCCTACATGTCCATAAAATGGTAGTGGATCCTTTCTAGAGTATTGACCAATGGAAGAGGAATAATGTGATCCATTATACCGTTAGTGATCTAGAGAGAGATAGAAACAAGGAGTGACCATTGGGAAAGTAATGAGCTAAAACTAAAAATTGTAAAGGCAGTGAGACTGTGAAAAAAGTGATCTCTCACAAATATGATTTACAGTGAGCTTTACATGATTTGGTACAAGGACACTTCACCATTGTATACTCCTTGGATGTAGCCTAGTGAGGGTGAACCGAGTAAAAATATTACTGTCCACCTGCTTTTATCCCTGCACTGCATCCAAAGCATAACTAACAGTTAAATAAGAAAAGAAGTGATCATAATAAATATACAATTTCAGACAAAGGGACCCTTATGAAAAGGAGTTCAACATCTAGTGGGGTAGGAAAATTTTGGAAAAAGAATATCCAAACCCTGAATCACCCCCCTCAGGGTATATATGCCCCTTTTGGTCAAAATAATTTGTATGAGATCATATGTTTATTTTATCATATTCTTTTACATTGACTTGCTTTATTTGATTTTTTGGTTAATAATTTAGTCTTCTCTTATCTTGGTGTTCTATGGAGAAGGGAAAAACATCATAGAGGAAATAGAAGCCATATTGTATTCCTTAGTGCGGATATATTTATGGAAAAAGTGTGTTTCAAATAAAATAATTAATCATCTTGTTGAATGAAGGATTGGATGAAACATATAGGGAAAAGATATATTCACTAAATAATGATGTTGGAACAAGTGATGTACTTGAAATTCACATAAATTCTAAAACTAATTATGATGAAGAGGTTTTTAGAAGGTGGTATGTAGATGATATAGACACAAAAAAAGAATTGGATCAGAAATTGGATAAAAGAAGTTAAAATTAATGATATCTGGATCCAAGTAATGTAAATTGATTTCAATAAGCTAAGAGTATTAATTCAAAGGCTTATTGATGTGGATACTGTCATGATGGAGAATAATTATTCCAAATATGAAGAACCACAAGAACTACAAGATATGTCTTCAATGTGACAGAAATGAAAAGTTGATGACAAAGGAAAGAATTTGAACTCTGATAACATAAAAAATTTGATATCCAGTAATGAAGATCATTTTACACGGCTAACCAAACCAGTTTAGGATAACAATGACTAAAACAAGAGATTTCTTTCTATGATGATTATATTCCTCAAGAAAAATTGAAAGTAAATGAGAAATGTGACATGATTGATAATCTTTGAGACGAGTAAGAGGATGTGATGAGTAGAAGGAAGAATATCAAGAGGTAACTCAATGAGCGACGTGATGTAAGGGATATGATGATTAAAAATTTGTACTAAGAGCTAGAGTTATTGAATAAAGAAGTGGATAAATCCAATACCAATGGAAATCCTAAAATGAAGGATCCCTTGCACATACTATTTCAATATCCTTTGGTATCTGATGTTAAAATAACAAATAAATATGCAATTTCATAATAGAAACAACAATATATTTTCTCAGCTCAATGACCGTATATTTTTGGAAAAACTAGTATTGGATTTGATAAATCCCCTCCCGTTCCTGAATAAAATAGACTCGTGAACAATTAGAGAAGTGGTGAAAATCCTATAGGTGATGTAGATAGACCGAAAAAGGATGTTATATTTAGTTTTGATAGCATGTACTATTTCTATGGGATTTAGGGTTACACTTCAAGGTTTTTTTCAGAGGCTCTAGAATAAATTTCATACTGTGAAGATACATATTTTACTAAATCTGATAATAAGAAGTAGCATCATGAAATGTATGAAAGGAACACCTCTCAGAATAAAGTATTCATTAGATGTTATCACTGTGAAATAATGTGATAATCTATGATCATGTGGCAGGAAGCTCATGAGCTCAATATCAGAAGAAAAACTCATGTTGCATCAACACATCGGTTGAGAAATGATGAAATGAGGTATGTATTTGATGGAAGATTTTTTATATCTTATGATCATGGGTATTTAGCAAGACTTTGCAGCAAGAAGAAAGTGAGAAGGGAAAAGGAACCCAGAAAGCAATTCTTGACTCATGTGATGTATAAAGAGAAATGATACATTGGAAGACAAAGTGTTATGTTGAAAAATATGTTTAGTAGCATAAGGGAATCACAAGGAGCAGAAAAAAGGGTGTATTTATTTCCTTTTTTGTCACACTCACAATAGATGTCTTGGAGAGAATGTGAACAAACCTAGATGATTAAGGGGAGATCAACTCTAGATTTGAGTAAGTAGAATATAATGACAAGGGAAAAATAATACCCAATAATAAGGGGAAGCATGAGTCAAACAACTATTGAAAGAAAAATGAATAAGGAATGTATTGTAAAATCCACATCACATGCCACAAACCGAGAACTAACGACCAGTGGAGGGATTCCTACTCAGAAAAGGAATAAAGGGTAGTGGAATATTGGTAGAACATCGAAGAAGGAAATGCCTACTAGTGGGTTTAAATCCCATAGTGTGAGAAAGGAAAATCCTATAGAATCTACATGTTTGAAAATTTATAACAATATGGGCCATGAATCCTTAGTCATATGGCCAGAACAGTTGAATTTGGCAAGGCAGTTGGAGTAGGAAAGGAAGGAGTGTGATTCTCTCCAAGAAAGAATCAAAGGATTGACCCATCAGGATCAACCACAATAATCATCTTGAGGATTACAATAGATCCCCTCTCCCTACATGTATAAATTCTATTAACTAATGTTAAGGTGTTTCAGGTTCAAGGGGAGATGCGATTGAAGGGGAAGTGGCATCAAAATATGAAAAGTAGTGATGTGATGTGATCAATAATGTCATATGATTTAGATCAGTTTCTAGAGATAATGAAGGAATATGGTAGAATTATGTGAGAGGAGTTTATGTTATATGGATTCATGAGAAAGGATACCAAGATGATTCTTGTCAATGGAAACAATGTTCCCACATGAGGCTGAAAATATATTTGATATCAATGATATCACGTAATATATAATGAGCATAATCTCAAAAAGAACATTGAACAATTATCTTATTTATGAAATCAGAAGTTGAGAAACTCAGGTTGAGTAAATGTGTAAAATGTTGATTCAGATGAAGGCTATAATGATTTGTAGGAGGATAAAGATGAAGATGAAATTTGGGTTCAACCTATGAATGATTAAGTTGATCAAATTGAGAAGAATCAGATATGAGAGATTGTTTTGAGGCTAGCAGATAAAATTTTTATCATTACTAATGGTTTTGTTTCGACAAGATGAGTTAATATTGAATAGTGATTCAAAAAAAGAATGAATGGTGTGCAAATTATACTCACAGATAGAGGGTATTGATGTCAGTGAGATATTTTCACCTGTTGCAAGGCTGGAAACAATAAGATTATTCTTGGCCATTGTTGTGAAACAAAATTTCATGGTTTTCCAAGTGGAATTCAAATATTCATTTTTATTGGGGATCAAGATGATGAAGTTGATATTGAGAATCTAAATATTTTAATCATTCATGAATATGAGAAAAATTTTTCTCGGTTGAAGAAAGCACTTTATGGAATGAAAAAATAACCAAAAGCATGGTACTTGAGGCATGATCTGAATTTGAAGAAGCTTGGATTTCAGCGTGGTGGAGTTAATTACAATATCTATTTCTAAAATAATAGTAATCAAAGGTTGATGGTGTAGGTGTATGTCAATGAAATAATATTTGGCGGATCATATGAACCTCAGTGCAGACAGTTCTCTAAATTAATGAAAAGTGAGATCAAAATGTCAATGATTAGAGAGATAATATTTTTTGGTTTACAGCGGACACAAGAATGGAATGACATATTAATTTCACAATAAAAAATTTTCAAGGTGGTACTAAATATATTTGTAATGGAAAATTAAAAGGATACTAAGACTCTGGTTTCAATCGGGATGAAATTATAAAATGATGACGATGGAAAGGATGTTAATGTAACAGATTAACAAAAAGGATATTGGAAGTTTACAGTACCTGATAGCGACAAGGCCACAATTTGTTTTCATTATATTCCATGCAGAGTGATATCAAATCAATCCCAAAAAAAGTCAATTATTGAAGTGAAAATAATAATTTGGTATATTAAGGGAACAATGGACTTTGGTTTGATGTATTATGAAAAAAATAAGCCTATGCTTTAGGGATATATGGATGATGATTGGGTTGAATCCACAGATTACTTTAAATCAATGTTGGGAGGTTCTTTCTATCTTGATGGATTTTTTATTTCATTGATAACCCAGAAGAAAGATTTAATTTCATTGAGAACCACATAATCTGAGTATATTACGGCCACTCAAGCATGCACACAGATATTGTTGATGTAGGAGTAGCTTAATGATATGGGAGTTGAAGAGATTTCTCCGATTAGAATCCAGTGCGATAATTAGAGTTCTATGAATCTTTGAAAAAATCTAATTCATCATTTAGGGACAATGAACATTTAGATTAAATATCATTTTTTCAAGAAGAATATAAATCAAGGGCTACTGAAGATGGAATATTTTCATACAGTGTTACATGTTGCAAGAATTCTGAAAAATGTCATAACTATAGAATCTTTTAAGAGACATTTTCTAGATCTAGGGGTCCAGTCGACTCCTCGCACAATAGAATGTGTGGTTATGGACCCCCCCCCCCCCCTCGAGGCATGGTTTTTTTTCCGTACTATGTTGATCTTTTTTCTGTACTCTGTTGTAGAACAAAAAGGAGTGAAATTTTTGTTTGCTGATAAAGGGGTAGAAAATGGGACTCCTAAATTGAGAGAAACTATGGATAAATAAAGGAAAAAATTTCTTAGTCAATGAAACAAGGAGAAGTTGATAATTCGAGTAACAAGATAGGGGACATCAATGAGATAGGGGGAGAGTTATAAATCTGACGATGCTTGAAGTGATTGATCAGTGATTAGATATCGAGAAAACTCAGGTTTGTGATAAAATAAATATATTAGAATTAGTATGGTATCTACAATTGGTTTTATATATAAAGTGATTCATTGATGAACATTTCATATTACTATTTTTTATCACATTCAGAATCGCTCATGTGTGATGAGTATGTGGTGAGTGAATCATTGATCACTATCTGAATTGCAAGAGGAGAATGATGGTAGATTATGGAAGGATCTTTAGTGAGGCAACAAAGTGCTGATAATTATTCCGAGCGAAGTTGTTAACAAACCCAAAGGGAGAGATTGTTGGAAAAAATCACACTATGTAACATTGCAGCATTTTAGGGTTGGTTGTGTTTATTGACAAAGAATATTTTCATGGTGAATTAACAATTTATAGAGATGTTGTTGAAAATCAATGTTGAAATAGAACCATGACAATGGAATGGATGATCAGGCAGCCGTACAAATGAACAGATACAAGGTGGCCACATTTTTCATTATTTTCAAAAAAATTGCGGTAAATAATTTGGTGTTTGTTGATCATTTCTTAAAGTGGATATCCTTGAATATTTCATCACAATATGGAAAATATAGGAGTTTCCAATATATGGCCATCAAGAAGTGTATTTTTCAGAGCCTAGAAGAATGTTGATAATGAGCTCTGTGATTATGATGAGCTTCACAAATTGTAGAGGTATAGATCATTGCGATGGATAATTACAACCATGAATCTAAAGAATTGATTAAAGGATTCACAATTAAGACAAGATCTGTGATCCAAAAATTGTCTTGGTGCTTCATGATTTTGATCAAATTTTGGTGGAAATTTCAGAGAATTATGATTTCAGTTCACATGGTGGTGTCTTTGCATAGAATGTTCTCGATTCATTGGAGTCACCTATAAATATACCCCAACCCCTTGATAAAAGTAGAGAGATCAAATTAAAAACCTTAAGCTCTTGAATTGTGAAGGATATTCATAGAGTAGAGAGCATTGTGTAAGAAAAGGGAATTTGTAGAAGAATTTGTGCTCTATGAAATGAAGTAGTGCCACAAAGGCTAGTTTGGTTATTACGGAGGACCTGCACTTCGCGAAGGCTTGTTTAGCATTGAAAAATCATAAAGACCAGTATGAGCTCGGTGAAGCAGTGAGATTCTCAATCTGTAGAGATATGTGATTTAGTGAGCTTTTCCAACTTCTGATCTCTAAAAACCAATGAGCTTCACGAGAGGGTTGGAGCATTACAAAGGATTGTTTGATTATTGAAAAAGTGGGAGCTTCACAATGGTAGCGTTCATAGAAAAAGGTTTCAAAAGGGACCTCATAGAGCTCATAGGAAAAGTGTTTTTCATTAGTGGATGATGGTGGATCATCAATAAAGAATCTATCAATAACTAATGAAATATTCATTTGTGATAATAATGGGACCTACAAGTCCATAAACTATGAGTGGATCCTTTCAATTGTAGTGATCAAAGGAAGTGGAAGATGGTGATCTTTTCTATTGGTAGTGATCCAGACAGAGAAGTAAAATGATTTACCATTGGGAAATCAGTGATCTGACCCTAAACATTGTAAAGGTTGTGAGACTAGTCATAGAAGTGATCTAGTAAATGTATTATTTGCAGTGAGATTTAGTGGGTTTGGTATAGTGTCGCATCACTGTTGTATGATCCTTGGACGTATCCCAATGAGGGATAACCATGTAAAAATCTCTTTGTCTACCTATTTTGTTCACTACATTGCACACAAAGCATCATCATCATATAAAGTAGAAAGTAAGTGATCATAATAAACACATGAGTTACAATAAAGTGACCCTTGTGATAAAGAGGTAAAGATCTAGTGGGGTTGAAAGAATTTTTAAAAATAATACTCATACCATTATTTCACCCCTCCCCATCTAAGGGTATATAGGACCCTTTTGATCCTAATATGATGAGGCATTATTATCAATTTTACTCCTTTTTTAGAGAGGCACATCATTTTTTTGATGATCTGATATTCTATGTAATCAATAAAAATTAATCAAATAATAAAAATCTAATAAATGAGATTGATGAAGAATCATCCACTATGGAAGAACCAATGGTATATATTTCCTTGGTAATTGAAGGGTTTAAAAAAAGCATGTGAGGAACATATTTTTAGAGAATATTTTCATGATTTGAATGAAAATTTTAATCTTAAAATATTTGAATCATTGTATAAAAAGCATAGTGATATCTATTACGATTTCCTTAAAGATTATGAAATTGTGGTTCCGGAGGAATCATTTCCACCACCACCAGGAGATACTCCTCACATTTGTAAATAAGAAATGAGTATGGATGATGAGTAATTACTTATATCTTACTTATTGACCAACCATTCCAGTTTCATTCTAAAATCATTTTACAAGATAAAATTAATAAATGAAACTATACAAGGAGTTAAAAATGAATTCTATTCATCTTTTATACATTACTATTAAAGTAATGTGCCTATTTTACATATTTATTTTGGTTATTATGATTTATCTTCATTGTAACTAGACGTGGAAGAAGAAAAAAAGAAAATTGTGAAGTAGATGCCATGACCAGTCACCACTAGAACCCTTTCTAGATCAGTAGTACAAAAAAGGGTTACCCTCTAAACCCACTTCCAATTGAACATGAATTTACTATTAACATTGATGGTTTACAACATGGATTTGATAAGAATTATCCTCATAAATTCAACTATTCTAAAGAAAAAACACCAATAAAATTGATACATTATATAATGACAAACATGTCACATATCCAGAATATAATTTCATATCAACATATAATATGAAACCAAAGTTAATAAATGAATAGTCATTGAGGACTCCACTAATGCCACTGAGACAACTACATGTCATTCTCCTTCAAACTATTTGAAAAAAACACTACAGAATACTATTGAAAAGGAAACCCTTGGGAGTACTCAATAGGATCATACTTCTAAAAAAATATGTATCCATGTTAAATAAATATAAATGAAAGGAACTGAATGAAATAAACCAGACAATGTAAAAAATAATAATTAAGGAAAGGAACATGGTAAGCAATATATTCAAGAGGAAATGAAAAAGCAGGGAATCAACATCCATCTCCCATCTCCACAACCTCTACCATCAATGAAATATCCAAAAACGACCTTCTATAAATCAAAAATATCACTAAATCCTTGACTATAAACATGATATGATTCATTGAATGTATTCATTAAGGGAATTTTGAAGAAAATTCTAAAATCAAAAAAAGGGCCTTGTAATTTTCCATTAATCTTACCTGTTAGTTTAGAGGAAATTCTAATTCAATGGGTAACAAAGCATAAAAGGAAAACCCCTCACTAACTGATCCTGAGGATGATAATGAATTAAAAACCAATCCAACGAAATGATTCACTTTACAAACCAACCATAATATTGTCAATATTACAACACAAAACAACATCCACAAAACAATGAACTCTGGTTTTCACATTCCACCACACTGTATGGTACACAAGCATAAAGGAGTTCGACCTCATTCCCTCCTCCTTCCATGTACTCCCCCACTATTCACCTACATCAACACATAATACATTCTTAATCAATTACAACCAATTTAAATATCTTCATCACATAACATCATAACATACACAAGAGGGAATAACAACCAATAAAATAACCACAAGTATCCATCATTCAACAACCAATCATACAAGATAACATAACAAGTGGAACAAATATTAACGCAACATAAAATTATTACCATAATAATTATTTACCACTTAATTCATTAATTCAATGACTTCATGTTCAATAATTTAACCCACTTTAAATTATCCATTTCATTTATCCAATTATTCCTTTAACATATTGATTTAGTTAATTAAATACACTACACCCACAATCGTATATTTATGACACATTTTGCACAACTTCCTATTCCACATTCTAATGAAAATAATATCCCAATTATCTTTCAACAAAACACAAAAAACCCAACTAACATATTATTTTCTAGGTAGCTTCCAAGTCCAATTATACCCCCTAAACATCCCAATCCTCTAGCATATTGAATTGCTCAGGGCTCCCAATAACACACCCATATAGATTCTTTTTATTTCTATAATCCATACACAATCTATCATTTAATGAATATTAATTAAAACATCCTATAAAAGAACACAAGACCTCCCCTCCTTCCTATATCGAATTCTCAAGAAATATATCACAATACAAACCGATCCCTAATGATACGATCACCCCTAGAGGGAAAATAACATAGAAGATACCAATTACACAAAATGAGACTAATGAAAACATCCCCTTTCTTACCACAGGTTTGTATCAAATCGTAGAAAGAATTAACTATGATAGACAAGGATAAAATACCCCCTATAACTAAATGTACCCTTATTACCAAACCATATCCCAACCTTACAGAACATAAATAACCCATAAAATTGTAACAAAATATCAACATATAAAACTTCTTTATTCATTTTCCAAGATTATCATCATCAATACAAGGTCCTCATTCCACTTATACATCATTGTCTTTGACAAACTTTCCAATTAAAAATTTTATTCAGTATGGTGTCATTAATTAAATTATAACACCATATATAATAAATAATCAATTATAAATAGTATGTCATAATAATTAAACCATTCAGCATGATCAACTATTAATATTTAATTTTTATCCTTGTTCTCATATTCAATGAATCAAATTTTATATTGAAGACCAACCAAAATAAGATAATCCTATCTTAAAGTGAAAATTAATGATTAAAATAAGAGAAACAATAAAAAATTAAAGAATAATAAATCTATAATAATTTATAAATAAATGGACAAGTCATTATAATATCCCCTTTCACTAGACTAAACCCACAACACCAAGTCTGAGGAATGGTGTAGCACCTGAGCTTCCATTCTAGCAAGGTTTTCGTTTTATAAAAACAATAACATAATACACATGGTTTTATTAAATAATGCGGTTAAAAACTAAACTTAAAATTTTTATAAATTAAATATTCATTAATTAATATCATTTTTGAAGTCATTATATGAAAATTAACTTAGAGTAATTATTTGGGATTTTCCTGAAATGATAGAATTTTCATTGAATAGTAAAAGTGCCCATTTTTCAAATAATTTAATTTATTTTCAAAAAATCAAATATTTTAAAAGTAACATTATATTTTAGATTTAGTATTAAATTAACATATGATCGATTTGAATTATAATATTCTAATTTTTATAAATTGTTTCTTGATGATGATTTTTATGCTTAAAAACACATTTTTCTTACAACTATTTTTCAATCCATTTTATAAATTTATATTAAAATTAATTTATAAATCTTCTTGAAAAATAATGTTGAAAAATTCATACATTATTTATAATTATCAGGTTCAAATTTTTTAAACAGGTTCCTTTTATTTATTGGCATCATGAATAGTTTTCGTGATAAAATTTATCATATCTGTAAAAGGTGAATATAATAATTAAGGTTAAAAATAATGTTACATGGTATTAAAAATAAACCCAAATCATCAATTTATTTCATTTAAATGGATTAATTTGTCTATATACAACCAATATTTAAATATATATATTTTTGGTACCATTGGACCCTGGAAATGACATTTATATTATTTTATGTAATGAAAATTACCAAATTCCCCTCTCTTGCTTTCAATTTCTTATATATGTTCACATACGATAAGAATAATTTGTGAATAAATAGAAATGTTTATTTTTATTATAATTAATTTTACTTTTATCATGATAATTTATTTTTAATTTTTAGTGATTGAATACTTACCTTAAATGCTTGTGCAACGCCGACACCGTATATATTCAATTTATTAAAAAAATAAAATAAATGATTTTAAAAATATTAAAATTAAAAAAACTTGGTTGAATTATTGTAACCTAATAATTTTATAGATACATATGACATATTATTGACATGTTAATAGATTATATTCTAATTCCATATTTTTATAGATGTTTTTAATGTGAAATATAATGATTTGAGTAAAAAATGACATTATTGATATTTTATTAAAATAATAGTTTATTAAATTATTTATAAATATTAAAAAACTAGAACTATGAAAATGGAAAAAAAATTTGACATAAAAAGTCATATATTTATAATTTATCTACCAAATTTCTTTTTATACTAACATTCTTAACCCTTAAAGTGTATAAAACTTTTATATAGTGGTAATTGTAAAAAGGGTTAAGGTGTGTTAAAAAAAGAAATAAGGGTGAAAAATAACCTAATCTTGTCTAAGTATTATTAGATAATATTATTTAAGCTCATACATATCTTTTATTTGGATTATATAAATTTTTAGACATTTTAACCTACAGATTAAATTATATTAATTTAATACATTAAAAAATTCAAAGAATTCCTCTGTCCTCACTTAAAAATGGATACCACTTCTCTATTTAATTCACACCACATTTAGAAACCTAGATTTACAAAAACCTAAAAATTTATCTTATTAATATATGTATCAATTTTCTTGAGGGTTTTTTCTGTAAAAAACAACTCTAGGTCCCTTAAGAGGATATCCAAAGAAAGTTTGTCAAGTAAAAGGTAATAATCATTATCAATTCTTTCCAATTTCATTGTTGTTATACTTCTTATAAATAACATTTAAACATTATAAAATAAATAATCCAGTATCATAAACATACTCAGACTTTATTATGATAAGGGTAAAACTATTTTCCACCTCGTTCCATCCTACCGAAAGCGAAAACATCGCTCGTACATACGTACGGTTTGCTGTCTCTAAATAGCTGTGCAATTTGTTTTATATAACCACTTCACATGGATGGTTATAAATAAAGAAATAATGAATATATATTATATTTTTGAAAAAATTATACTCTTTGAAATATAATATCATACCTACCTTTTTATCTTACAATTCATGGGAAATGATAATATTGGTCGTGTGTACATGCAGACAACCACCTCCACGAATTGATGTGATCTATTTTTTTATTTCCACCATACAAGGATGAAAATAGTGATAAATTTAAGGAATATATATTATATTTATATAATTAATATTTGTATCACACTCAGTTTTAGGTATGGAACCTTGGTTTATTCTTATTTACACGGATAAAGTGGTTGGGTACGGATTGGGAGTGTTTGCAAGGGTTTGGAAGGGTTTGTAAGGGTTTGAAGATTCCTTATGGGGGAATGGTTTGAGAAATGTTTGTGGAAACCATGAAGCTTATATAGGAATCTATGTTCAAGGAGGCAGTGGCTTGGGTTTGCGTGTAATTAGGGTGCAGAGTTTTCCAAATTGTGTGGCCACCCCGGAATGTTTTGTATTTTGGGATAGTGGGCATTCACACGGTGGGAACACGATTTATCTAACTATGTGTGACAACCCTAAGGGGTAGTTTTGGGACATTAGTAGGTATAATATTATCTCATGGTTTTCCAAATCATTCGACTAAACCATGCACCTCTTAAAAAAGGGATTTTTAAAAAATATAGTTGCTTTGTATTTTCCCTAAACTCCCCATTTCTCCTCCCATACGAACCAAACTTGGGATTTATTCCCCTTAGGGGTTAGGGAGTCTATCCCACTCATTTTGGAAGAAAATAATAGGGTTTCCATGTACTTTAAAGGAGATTATTCTTTGGTAAGTCTCTTCTTTTGGGTTTTTCATGGTTTTCCATAGATCTAGTTCTCTCTCTCCTGTTTTTCTAGATTTACTACCATCACATGTGGGTATTGTGTTTTTCATGATTATAATGGTAATATTTAAGATTCATTATATAAACGAATCGGATATAAGGAAATTTTGTGGAAGTTTTAACAAGTTTTTTTTGTGCATTTTCATGGTGGGTTAATTTCTCCAAATCACAAGGTCAGTGGCTTCACTCTCAACAACATTTTTATACAACTAGAAGGATTGGTTTCAGTTAATTAGTTTTCCATGAAGTTGACTGTTAATGGGATGTCTAAAGATTTACTAAACCCCATTTTGTTATGATTTGTGGATTTTTGAAAAAATTGGTGGCATGGTGAAATGTTCATTTTTATTGGATTTTAAAATATTGATTTTAAAATCAGTTTCTTGTTTGATTTTTGGAAAATTCATTATGAAAAATGGGTTTTAATAATAATGATGGTTAATTGAAATGAGTTTGGCATGGATAACGGTTTAAGGGTGTTTTCAATAAATGTGTTATTCCTTTAAGTGATCTTACCATGTTGTTGGAGTTGTTTATTGCATAAGTGATTATTTGTTTTGGAAATTTTTAGGTAGTTTGGATTGTCTTGTGTTAGTTGAAATGAATTGGAAATTATTGATTGGAATGTTTTTGTGGTTTTGGAAAATGATATTTTCTTGTTTGTTTTATTAAGTGTTTAATGATGTGTTGGAATGGATGGAAAACAGGCAAGAAGAACCACTATAAAAAGGGATGGATAGTGGATGTGAAGGAACACCATCAATTATATGTGGGCATGAAGTACCACTATAATGGAATGGGGTGATAGGGATTGTATGGGAATTTCCATCATTATGGGTACACCATGATGGGTGTATTAAATTTTTTGAATATGATTGGAATGTGTGTGTTACCACAAAAGGTGAATTGGGATGTTCTAATATGTGTTTGGAAAATGTTTAATGACCTGTTTTGTTTTTTTCCTTGGAATTGTAATGATTTGGGTAAATTGGTTCAGTTAGGGTGTTCTTGGTTTGCTGAAAATTGTTGCATTATTTGATATTTTATATAAAGTGTTTTAAAAAAATTACTAATGGTTCTATTTTTGGGGTGTATGTAGCGAAGTCATTTGGGGAAAACGTACTGAGTATTATTACTCACACCCTACTTTGGAACATTAGTGATTTTTAAAATGTCTTACTCCTGGACACATGTAAAGGTAAATCATATCATTTCATTAGTGGTTCATCATGGTGATTGGGTGGTATTGTCGTTCTTAGGTCATGGAGCTTGGTGAGGAGATATAGAGTTGTGTCATGGCTTTCATGGGTTTTGTTGTGTTTTCATCTACTTCGTACTCTTATTATCGTATTGTGATTGTTTTGGTATTTTTGGTCTTGGGATAATATTGAATTTTAATAAATGGTTGACATGAATCCTGTTGTAGTTTTTGGTAATGAATTATTTGGATGGGTATTTTAATGTCAAGGGAGAGTCCTCCGCCACTTTTCATGAATCCCTCGGCATTTATTGCTTGCCTTTGGAATCATAGTGATTTCTATTATGGACAAGTATCAAATTTCATCTCGAATCAAGAAAATGATGAGGGGAAGGATTTTTCTAGTGGTATCAGTTTTTTTAGTTCGTGAATTTTATGTGAAAGCATTTTTTTTGATTCTTTGGCTTTTATTTTTTCTCTTTGTGTTGGAATTTGTTTTTTTATTCCTCAAGTTGGGATGGAAGCAAGAAGTAGGATTTTACAAACATTAAAAGTATAGAATAAAAGGATTTACCGAACACTTTTATGTTGAAATTCATATTACCAGGTAGTTGGGTACATAAGTGTTTTGGAAATACTTATAGGATCGTGATCTCTTGGTTGTGGGTGTAGCCAATGAGACGAGCATGGAATGAATGGTAGAAATTAATCCCCACTATGATTTAATATTTCATTTGAAAACATGATTTCTGTTGTAATTTGAATGTGTTTTACTTAAATTTTGAAATTATTTTTCAAATGTGTGGGTTTGAAAATAGAACGGTAGTGGTATTTTGAAAATGGGACAATTTCCAAAACATGGAGGTTTTTTATGAAGATGGATGAACATCGAAAAATGGATATTTTGTAAATAATGGTTTTGATAGAAGAAATGTAATATTATTTGAAATTATAAGCCTTTATTTGTAGGGATCTGAACTTATGGTCCTTGTGTAATGATGATAGAAATTGCACTGGGTAGGTGTCGTAGAGACCAACTAGAGGAGGCTGCGGAAAATTTTGTTGTACTAGTGCCCCAGGTGAACTATAAAGTAGTTCAGAGTATAGTGAAAACTTTGTAATACATGGAATGTGGGAATATATTGGTTGAGCCAAATAATCTGTATTATTCAGTTCAGTTTCAATAGATGAATCCAACCATCTTTAGGCATGATTTAGAACATGAAAGTGTACAATCGTGGTTGATTATGATTAGATGAATCATTTATTTCCTAGGAACATAAACGTAGTTAATGTTAATGTTAATGGCACATATTTTGGAAGATTTTTCATTTTAGTGATGAGAATTAGTGGCCCAGGAAAATGGGGACCAAGGTAAGGAATTAAAAGATTTTGAGGAATTGTTTAACAAAAAATATATCCTTACACATTAAGAATTCAGTGAACAATAGATTCCATTTTAATGAAGTTGGAGAAACATTCATTGAAGGAATACAGGACCAATTATATGAAATTATTCTTGTTTTCACTTGAGGTTACGGCTAGTGCATCGTTGAAAGTGCATATCATTGAATTAGAGTTGAGGAAGGAAATCTGTTTGAAGATTGCAGTGCGTAGTATAATGAATTATAAAGAAATGGTAAATATTGAAGTGAATAATGAATGGTATATTTTGGGGTCTAAAAATGAGGTAATAATGTTATTACCCTTGAGAAATGGTGGGAACTCTATCATTGGGAGAAAACTCAATAGGGACAAATATTTCTAGGGTGGGAGTATGACTCAGAATCTAAATACAATATCAGTGAATATTCATTCAAAGATGCAATGTAATCCAAGATATTTTATGTCTGGTTTTATAGGGTACATGAATTAAAACTATATGAAACAGCCTCAATCATGTCATAACTGCATGCAGATAAGGCCTCTTTAGTGTTATTGTAGCATTGCTCTGAGGTTTGGTGTTCTTCACACTCCTCAGGGGTCACATAGATCTTATGCCTCAACGAGATGAGCGAGGAAACATAACACACATCATCAGAGTAGAGTTAGTCATGTTTATTCTAGGAATTCCCTGAATCCTGATTTGGGGATGTTTCAAAAGTGTGATAAAGAGCATACTGTTTCAAGAAAGTTGCAGTTTGGAGACGAACATGTTGTTGTGGATGATTAGTTGGGACCATCCATGGTAAAAGGTATGATATTTTGGTATTCAAACTTTATATAAGATTTTTTTATATGGGTGAATTTAATTCATTCATTTCTTCATGTTCTATTAATTTTTTGGGTTTAAAAGTGGAAATGATGCCTTAGGTTTTAAAACATCTAACTCTTTTGGGTCAAAGAGAGTGTTGATCCTTTCAGTGTAGAGAATGTTGTATAACTATTCATGGGGTTGATTTAGTGAGGTACATATCATTCCATGATATGTACGTTTATGAAAAAAATCTTGGGTATTGATTAGTTGATGATGTTCAAGGCTCATATCGACTGTTCTGCATGAATAGTTAATTTAACAATAGAGGATGTCATTGAGCATCTCTTTTGAGGAGAGAAGAGTGGGAGGGTGGGCACAATAGATTTTATATCACCAGTAGTTGGGATCATATCATATTAGTTGGTGGATTTTTTTATTGGAATCGATGGACGAAATTGAGTAGAGCGGTTTTCTAGCTGTTTTTTGATTAGTTTCTCGATGTATTTCTCAAATAATTCTCAGGGATGCCACCTATAAGAGAAGTGTAGTTTATGATTGTTCTCCTCCTAAGGAACAACACTATACAACTTCTATATTATCACATGGAACCAACAGAATTGAGGTAATTTAAAGTGTAGTTGGAAGATCTAGAACATAAAGGGTTCATCCAAAATATTACATCTCCGCTTGAAACACCAATTTTGTTTGTTAAAAAGAAATATGGAAAATTGTTTTTGTGTGCTGTTTATTGAAAGCATAACTAGGTTATGATAAAGAATTTATATCCACTCCCATACATGTATGATTTATTCGACCAGTTTCGGGGAGCTCATTAGTTCTCCAAAATTGACTTGTGATTAGGTTATCATTAGTTCTGGGCACATATAAAGGACATCCCAAAAATAACCAAAAAAATTTGATATGTCCATTATGAATATATGGTTATGCCCTTTAGATATAAAAATTCACTAATGGTATTTATGGAATTAATGAATCAGATATTTCAGAGACATCTGGATATGTCTATGGTGGTGTTTATTTATGATATATTAGTGTATTCCAGGACAAGAGCAAAGAATAATAATCACTTGGAAACAAAGTTAGAGATATTGATAGATCATAGATTTTATTTCAAATAATCTAAGTGTTTTTTTTGGACTCAAGAGGTTATTTTCATAGGCTTTTTTATTTATAAGATAGGAGTTTTAGTGGATCTATAAAATATAGATACTCTTATCTTGTGGAAACGGCCAAAGATTATATTTGAGATACAGAGCTTCCTTTGTCTAGCTGGGTATTATCAATGCTTTGTTTGTGACTTTTTAGGAGCATATTCACCAATTATAGTTCTGATAAGGAATAATGTTCCATTCCAATGGAATGAGTGATGCAGGAAGTCTTTTATAGGGATTAAGAGTCGGCTTACATAGACCTCGATATTGGTTTTTCATGAACCATGGAAAGGGTATGTGGTGTATTATGATACATCAAGATCAAGGATGGGGTTTTTTCTCATAAAAGGTGATCAATTTCTGGTTTATGGATCATGAAATTTTAGGTTTCATGAGAAGAATTACCCAATTCTTGATTTGGAGTTACTAGCTGTGGTGCATGCTTTGAAATCATGGCGTCATTATCTCATTAGTGAGAAACTCACAGTGTTTATTAATGATAGGAGTCTAAAGAATACTTTCTAACAATGATATTAGAATTTTTGGAAAAATAGGTAGAAGAAGTTTCTCTAAACGATTGAATTTGATTTGATGTATACATTAGGTAAAGGCAATTTGATGGTAGATGCATTAAGTTGAAATTCATACACTCTGGTGAATCAGATCACTGGAAATTGATTTTGGTTATATAAAAAATGTATTTGTAATGGGATGATCAGAGTGATGTTTTTGTTTTCATTCTAGTCTATTTGATTCATTATTTGTTTTATTGGATAATGATGTGAACAAGTCTGCTTCAGAGTGTGTGTCTAGAGGTCAAAACTCAATGGTGGGGATACCATTGAGAGCTGAAAGATAGATGGTAATTCAGTATTGTTCTTTTAGAATTAGATGGATGTATTGGTAGTTTTCCAGGAAAAAATTCTTAGTGCTTATCATCATTCTAGATTGGTTATCCATTATGTAGAAATTCATACACTTAGGTGAATCTGATCAGTGGAAATTGTTGTCGGTTATAGGAAACATGCATTTGTAATGTGAGGATCAAGGTGATGTCGCTGTTTTATTTCTAGTCTATTTGGATCTTGATTGGTTGGTTTGGATAAAGATGTGTAGATTTCTGGTTCCAAGTGTGTGTCTAGAGGTCAAAACTCAATGGTGGGGATGCCATTTAGGGCTGAAAGATAGATGGGAATTCAGTATTGTTCTTTCAGAATTAGATGGTTGTATTGGTAGTTTTCTAGGAACAAATTCATAGTTCTTATCATCATTCTATATTGGTTATCCATCCTAGAATTCAGAAAATATATAAGGAATTTAATGCATTGTTTTTTAGTGTGTTAAGAAAAAGAATGAGGCCATGTTTTTATGATATTACTGAATTGTTAGAATGTCAAGACAAAGAATTAGTGGCTGGTATATATGTTTTACTCTTTACCAATATATCTATGGAAGAGGGAATATATAACGAATAATTTTCTTATCGGTCTCCGAAGAATGGTTTAGAAGAATGATTCCATATGGATGATTGTGGATCCTCTCAGAAAGTATGCACCTTTCATCCTTATTTTTGAATCTCATATAATGGAGGATTTTTCAAAAATATATATATGTAAGGTGGTAATGAGTCATAGTATACTATATTTAATTTTATTAGATAGAGATCTGAGGTTCTCATATCGTTTATGGAAATTATTTTGGAAAACACTTAGGGATTAGTTGATGATGAATACATAGTATTATCCCTAGAAAGAGGGTCAATCCAAAAGGGTGATTAAAATGTTGGAAGATATGTTGCAGGCTTATGTTATAGATTTTAGTGGCTCATGGGAGGATCACTTACCATTGGTGGAGTTCTCATATAATAATAGTTATTAGGCCTCGATACATATATATCTGTTTAAATCATTGTATGGGCTTCCATGTCATTCCCCACATCTTTGGGTGAAACTAGCTGAGACTTCAATGTTGGGGTTATTCCTTGTATAAGAGGCTATGGAGAACATAAATTTGATCACAAAAAGAATAGAGATGGATCATAATCATTGGAAACTATATACAGTTCATTATCGATAACCATTGTCGACCGAGGTGTATTATCATGTGTTCTTGAGAATATATCATAAGATTGAAAATTATCATTTTGGAATGAAATATAAGTTATCTCTTAGGTATATTAATCCTTTTTATAAGCTGTATCATTTTGGAGAGGTGGAATATCTGTAATGCCCCGACCCCAGCTACCCAGAGTCGGTGCATTATTGCGTAACATTGGCATGATCACAAAAGATCAAGTCTCGAAAGACTGATTAGTGTAGTAGCCTTGGAAACACTAGATACATTCATAAATGTTACATTACATAATACAGTGAAGAAACAAAATAACATAGTCTCCATAGTCCACACTTCTATCCCCTTCAGACTATCCCTGTAGGTCAGTCATAAAATATTTCTTCACATCCTGGGAAAAATAAAACATTGAAAGGGGTGAGCTCAGATACTCTGTAAGGATAACAATATAGAGGAAGATTTCATAAATAAACATAATTAGTTGAGGCGATGTATAACTAAAATAAAAGCCTTTTAAACTTTAACATCAACATAATATGGAAAAATTAAAATGAGATAATACCATTTAATTATTCACATTGATATTCTACTGGTCAAATAATCACATGAAATATCAATAACCACTTTCATAAGGATGGAATGCATAATGCCATACTATCATAACCACGTATCCAAGGACTCGTTCCAAGACTACAAATAATATTTTGTCAAGGCCTCATGCCAAGACACTAGTTTGTCTCTTGAGACCTGCTAATGCATCGAGGAGCTATAGTGGGCTCTACCCGTCACTTAATATGTCCAATGAATTCCTCATATGAACAGGTTTAAACTTATCATAAACAATAACATAATTGTATCACATAAAACATGCATAAAGGAAACATAACATTTCCAAATTTCAATCACAAGATATCAATACAACACAGTGATATAATAAAAACATTATCAAAACCATTTTCAATACCAAGATAAATGAAAATTAAAACATGGTATTTATTTTTCATTTATAAAATTTATGTCTTGTAGAGGAAGCCGAAACTCAAATAATAGTCATGGCGGCGGAGAAGTCGTTGTCACTGCATACGTGCGGCAAGAAAAACATTCCCTTTTTTCATATAGTAAAACGATTTGTATAAAAATATTCCTTTTGAATAAATTTAAATGTCAAAGGGGTTTACACACTGTATAAACGAAATTTGACTATAAAACAAAATATACCTCAATGAATCGAGATTGAGACGAAGTCCCTTACAAAGATCAATTTTTTAAATAAAATATGTCTATTATGTTTATTCACTATAAGTACACATAAAAAATTACAAATACAAGATATGAAATAATAATATCATGACATAATTTGAAAGTAGGAGATTGACCCAAAGAACAGAAATTGGGTTAAGAAGTTCCCTTAACTCGTGTCCGACTTGACTCGACCGTTCATTAACCTCCTGAATAATAAACTAGAGTTAATTTTTACTTGATTAAGAACCTTTTCAGGATCATTGTTTCTTTTATATCACTTATTACCATGTTATGAACATTATGTAATTATTTATGTTAATAACGGTCGTTTTGTCGATCTTTTGTACTTGAGTCAAAAATAAACTTCAAATAATTACAAGTTGTTCATGTGGTAAAATATCCATTACATCTATAGTTATATTCATGATGTAGATATCATATATATCCAGTATATACATGAATTTATAATATTACATAACATTTAGAGGTAAGAAATTAAATGCACCGTTCATGGAGACGGTAAGCCGTACGTACGCATGAACGCTACTTTCATTTCTATTTCATATTTAATAGAATGAAATTATAATTATATAAAGGTATACTATAATTCCAGTATAATATCATGTATAATATTATTTACTCCATCCTTTATACATCCCACATATGGCATTAACGATTCAAATCACTTTGAGGGGGCGGTAGTCCGCACTTCCAAAAATGAAATTATCGCGTTTACCCATAATGGAAATCATAAAGTTATTAAATAAATGAAATGTATAGAATCATAAGGAAAACAAAATTATAATATATATCGTATATAAAAATAGTGTCATCATAATGTCCACCATGAGAGGTGTTAATAGAAGAATGAACAATCATCATTTCGTGAGGCAGAAATTCACCAACCACAGAAACAGTATGTTCTTTAACCATTAGACGAAGCTGTGTGTAAGTGTAAATAAAATACTTCTCATAAAAACATCCCAGTACATTGAATATACTGGTTTTGTTACAAATGAAAGGAATACAAAGAGTTTAAGGGGTTGGAGAAGCAAAATAAAATGAAATAACATAAGAGAAGACATTACCTTAAAATCAGGTAACTCTTTTTGATTTGAGCCAAAGGATTCCTTGGGAAGACTTCTGCCCAAAGTGAGGATTCTAGGAGTAAGAGTGGGAAGTTGAGAGTGTAATTGGTAAGTGTTTGGTAGATCCAAATGGCTTGGATGGTGTGAATAAGGTGGTATTGGTGGGGGCCGTTTATAAGAGGAGAGGAGGGGCACTCTTGGAAAGATTGAAATGTTACTTTATTATGTAATTATTTTCGGATTATAAAGGTCCCACAATGATATATTTAAGGTCTATGGTGATAAGGGTTCGAAATCTACTAATACGATAGATTTTTTACAATTTTAAGAATTATATTTGGCATTATCTTTTCATTTTATTAAAATCATTAATTAATGAGGTAATCGCTGCATCATCATGGTGTCATAAATAATTTAATTTATATAATGTCTCAAAATTATAAAAAAATTATCATGATGTAGGAAATCTTTTTATATTTCCAATTAATATTTATAGGCTAAAATATGACTTCTATAACCCCTTATAAAAATTATTTTAGTAAAACAACACTTGTTTGTGACAATTTTATTTTTACTTTAAATAAAAAGTTATTAATGTCATTTTCTAACCCAAGTGGCTCCATGGGGTCCCCAAGTTTACCCATGGATTTTCTTGGTCAGCAATTACTCATCAAATAAGGGTAGGATAAGGGTAAATGTATTTTAATATTTTTATAATATCATTTCACCTCAAATTTCACTAATTACCATTAACTGTGATTAATTAAACTTAAAAGTTTCTATTCACCAAAAAAAATATTTTAATCCCATTGAACCACATTTTACTTACTAATGACAACCATGTATGTAGGAGTTTTTAAAATCAAATCACAGAAGTGGTAATTTTTCATTTAAACAATCAATTAGATTCTTAACTACCACTTAGTGGTTTCACTATTAATCAAAAATTGAAGTTTTTCAGAACAATGCCAAAATTTCACCCTAAGCTATAATTGATATTCCGAATTAAAAAATCATGTATATTTACAAAATTCCAAACATATAAGTTGCGTTAATTAATTTTATAATTAATTCATGCTGTCACAACAAATAGTGTGTTTTTAAGAAACAGTATATATCAAATGATTGACAATTATTTATGTCCAATTTAAATGTGAAATTAATTCTAACGAATACCATGGGATAAAATGGTAAAAATATATTCTAATTATAAATTAAAGCCACTAAATAGTATAATTTATCACTATAAATTATTTTGATTATAAAAGTTGTTTTTAAGTATTTTTCACTGTATAAAAAATTGGAAGTTCTCAGAAAAATACCAAAAGTTCATCTTAGGATAATTTCGATATTCCAAATCCCAAAATGAAGTCCATTTTGAAATATAAAATATATATAATTTCAAAAAGTGGGTATTAGTATTCATAATGGCTATTTTTATTGGTCACGGTGTGTTAGAATCACGAACTTGCGTACAATGCAAGCTATTGCATTATTGAAAGAGAAGTGTATCATGAAATCTCTGGGTGTTACATTCTCCCCTCCTTCAATAAATTGCGTCCTCGCAATTTGAAATTTTTCTTTGAAAATAAAAGGTTGAAAATAGAAAATACCTTTGTGGAATACCCACATCGGAAATAAGGATAATAAAATTTAGCCTTAATAAGAGGGAAAGGGAAATGAAAAAGTCACCACCAAATTATGATCTTGATAAGGAGAACATTGGTGAAAATTAGAGGCATATAATTGGATGAGAAACATAAATATTTTTAGGGATTGATGGAGGTCATCAATCACAAACAAGTGTAAAATTTAGGGCCTCAAAGACTTCAATCTATATTGATTTAAAATATTATAAGTTCAATAGGAAATAATGTATTAGGATAACTCATTTTTTGTTTTAATATCCCTTTACTAAAGTTTAGGAATTAAGAGATAGGTATATATTTATTCTTGACAATTAGAGTTTCAACTTTCAACTAATTTCGACCAAAAACTAATCTTTCACTCAAAATGATAATAGAACCCAAAAATATTATATTTATCTGAATCGTACAAGGTTAAAAATATTAACACATACCATTTTGATTAGGAAAAATATTTTGTAATAACCAGGGACTTCCTGTAGGATAGTGGTAGGTAATAAAGACATGTCGCACTATGGTTTTGGGTTCGATTCCTATAGCTTTGTCCGACGCGACGGGTTCTCCCCCGACCTACAGGTTGTCCTTTTCCTAAAAACATAGTATTATAATATTAAAAAAATAATATTCAGAAATGTTTTACCATTAATCAATATTATCCAAGGTTCAACATAATCCATTCCAACTTTTATAGTTATCCAAAATACTTCTATCCAACTCACAGTCCAAATTTTATAAGGAAGGTAAACATAATGAAGATCATTTTTTCCACGTAACAACATGTGAACACCTTCATCATGTATTATTTTCAAACACTACAACATCCTGAATTACCATTAATCCTTATTGATTAAATTCATGATCCCTTATTCTTTATAGAATACTAGATATACTCCTTCTATCCGTAAATGTATACAAATCATTAATCTGTTTCAAGGAAATTAAGAATATCCAATAAAATTTATCCAAATCAATCATGTATTATTCCAAAATCACTATCTTGGTATCAGAACCATATTATGGTTTATCTTTCTCACAACCATATATTTTCCAAAAAATTAACCTGCTGTGGAGTCACTTTTCTTGGTTCCACACAATTTCTTGTCCTTGATGAAATAGTATTGTAGTACAATCCTTATATACTCCATAAATATAATAACCAATACATCATTGATACAACACTCAAATGAAAAAATTCATTAATAAAAACATAAGAACTCTAATCATTCCTCCTAATCTGTGGTAGTATCATAACTTTATTATTATCTTATAACATCATTTGTGGCATACTCTGATGATTTGGACATTGGTTTGCATAGTGTCCCCACTCCTTGCATATGAAGCATTGTACATTTGAAACCATTTTATTACCCTTGCAGTCACGCACTTGGTTTCCTTTTTCTCCAAACTTATAACAAACTCCCATTCCCTTTAGGAAATTTCCAAGGTGTTTCTTCCAACAGTTATCACATATTGGAAAATTCTTCTTTTCCCTCATCCCATTATCCATCATTCTCTCTCCCATCCTTTTCTTCTCTTTCTTCCCTTCAAAGCCATATTTAAAGACCCGAAGCCTGACGTAAATGGACATTACATTACATTTGTGGAATACTTAGTACATAACAAAAAACAACACACACAAGGATCATAATAGTTTAGTGTCTTTGGAAACTCGGAACGTAATCTTCTAATCGTGGTGAAAGATCTTCAATATCTCCCATAAAGATCTTCCCTTTTTTTTACCTAAAACCTTTCTTTATATCCTGGGGAAAAGAAAACATAAAACGGTGAGCTCAAATGCTCAGTAATGGTAAACAAAAGAAAAATCAATCACATCATATTCATAAGAACATAACTTTTGGAAATGTTAACCTGCAAAAGAGAGCATAATTTCATAACATGGGATAAATCATAGTAGTGAAATGAAATCCCAATAATCATAACTTAAAACATGAAACTTTGTGGCATACACACATAATCATAGAGAATCATATCTTATTAGTCAAGACTCATTGCCAAGACTATCTTAGTGGACAAAGTCCTTTTCTGAACCGAGTCACCCTCGTTTCAGTCCTGTTTCACTGAACCGGTATAACCTACCATTCCAGCCATGTCTATCTCATGAGATATAAAATCTTTACCCAATGCATTGGAGGGAGATATAGGTCCCACCCATCTCATAATTATACCATTCTTATGTGTGCCACAAAATCATTAATCATACATCATTACATATCCCATGTAATAAAAATGGGAATCTTTAAACATCGTGACATCATAAAACAATTCTTATAAGATAAAATATTTCATAAAAATATTTGCATCACAACATAATCAAATCCATGTAATAATAGGGATAGGAACAGAACCCTTTATTATCTTAGATGGAAAATAATTTTGATAAAACACTTGAACTTCATTCTTGAGGAAAATATCCATTCTAATTCAAATACATTTTTCCATTCTTAACATGTTATACAACTTTAAACTAAAAGAAGTTTGACTGAAAATAAACATGAAAACTTATAAAGGATGCTTCTTGGAAAAAATGTTTTAAAAATCCATTCATGTCGTATAAGTTATAAAAAACATTCTTCGTACTTTTTTCGGAAAAGTCAAAAAGTACCTCGTACGAAAAACGATAAAAGATTCCTTTCATATCTTTTACTAAAAACTCACAGAAGGGTAAAATAGGATTTAAAAAATTGTAGGTTGATGGAAATAATATTAAATATTGAGGAAACATGCATGTGGATGATAAAATACACCCCAGTAAATACTAAAGTATAAACAATCTCGGATAAAAATGAGATTGTGATATTTCCCTTACCTTAGGTCCGATTTTCTTTGTATGTGTCCGAAGATCCTCTTCTTTGAAACGCATCTTTGAATCCTCCACTTAGGGAACTAAGATTGGTCTTTTAAGAAGACCAGGACCTCTAGGATTATTCTAGGGAAGTGGAGAAGGGATTTTGGTAGGGTTTGGCCGAGCTTGAAGGCTCAAAGTTGTGTTAGGAAGAGAGGGAAGAGGTGCCCTTTTATAAGGGAGGAGAGGGGCTCCTTTGGAATAACTAAAAATATTATTTTATTATAAAGTCAAGTTCGGTTTTAAATAGCTCCAAATTGATTTATTTCGAGTCTAAGGTGGGGATGGGTCTAAATCCTCTCATCCAATATAATTTAGACAAGTTTAGGTTCCTATTTTAACCTTTTCATTTAGATTTAACATTAAGTTAAATAATTTTACTTTTACCGTGTTTTCTTGTGTTCTTATACTATAAGGTTAATAAACTTACTATATCAAGCCAAACGAACCCCAAGATGTTTATTATTAATATATATAACCTTATCTAAGTCATTTGGCCAAACCATAGATTTTTAGGAATAAAATAACAATTAATAATATAATATTTGTTTTAAAAACTATTTAATGTCAATTTTGACACTATTTAGTAATTTATTTTTGTGAAAATCCTAACAGAATTATAAGTTCTAAAAAAGTTAATTAAATCAATACTAACATGTCATATTAACCTATAAAATTAGTGGAATTCATAAAAAGTCTCAAATTATATTTATTTGAGTATTTATAACATAAATTATGTCAATATTTCATTAATAAGATAATTACTGCATCATCGTTGTGTCATAAATAAATTAACATATATAATGTCTAAAAATTACAAATAAAATACCATTATATAGGAAATCTTTTTATATTTCTAATAAATATTTATAGTCGAATTTATCTTATGTATAACCCTATATTAAAAATGTTTTATTAAATAAACTTTGATTTTAACTCTTTTAACTCTTCTTTGAATTAAATAATAATAAATGTCCTAATCTAATTCAAGTGGGCCTAAATGGTCATATTTTATTCCTAAGTCTGTTTTTGGTCGAATTTCATTTATCCAATAGAATTAGGACATGTGTTAGGGTAATAATAATATCATTTTTACCCTTAATTACCCTATTTACTTTTAACCGTGGTAAATAAAAGTAAAAAGTTACTATTCACCAAAAATTATTTTCATCTCATTGAACCAAATTTTACTTACTGAAATCAACCGTGTATCTCGGAGTTTTGAAATTCCACTCACAGAAGCGGTAAAATTATGTTTTATGAAAAATTCAGGTTTTTTAACTACCACTTAGTGGTTTCACTATTCATCAAAAATTGAAAGTTTTCAGAAAAATACCAAATATTAGGGCTAAGCTATATTTGATATTATGAACTCAAAAATGATTTATATTTTACCAAATTCAAAACATATACGTTGCATTAATTAATTTAAAAATTAATTCACGTCGTCAAAACAAAAGGCGTGTTTTTAAGAGATAATAACTATCAAAAGATTGACACTTGTTTATAACTGGTTTAAATGTGAAATTACATCCAATTACCAACAATGTAATAAATTGTAAAAATATATTCTGAATATACTTTAAAACCACTCAAATTAATAATTTATCACTATTAATTATTTCGATTGAAAAAGTTGTTTTTAATTAAAATTTAGTAATTTTCACTATTCATCAAAATATGAAAGTTATCCGAAAAGTACCAAAATTTCACCTTAGGCTAAATTCAATACTCCGAATCCAAAAATGAAGTCCATTTTGAAAAATAGAATTTACAAAATTTTAAAAAGTGGTTATTACTATTCATAACGGCTAGTTTTAAAAATATTTTAATAGCATATCGTTGTTTAGTGAAACTCGGTATTGCGTACTACACACGCTATCAAGGAAGGTCACGATTGTGTATACTGAAAGGCAAGTCAAGGATATGTGTTGTGCAAGATCCGTTTGGTGTAGCGTACAAAACAAGACATTAATGAAATTAAAAAGAATATTTTTCATAAAATCTCAGGGTGTTACATTCTACCCCCCTTAAAATGAATTTCGCCCTCGAAATTCGTCGGGGTTATAAATGGTTTACTACTTGAAAGTATCTTTAATAGAAACCCACATCGTAAAATGGAATACCAAAACCAATCTTTCAAAACAAAGGAATGAAACGTAACGGTTACCCAAATAAACTAATCACTGGGTTTCCACATAGGTGAAAATATGGATATGGAAGAGAAATCTAACCATCATGTTCTGATGGAGAGTGGTAGAAAACATGGCTATGGAAAATCCAGTAATCACAAATCCATAGATTTGTGATGATATAAGGTACCATCTGATTCATCAGGTATAAGATCACTAGGACAACATTTTTGGTTTTCAAGATCATTTCCCTAAAGTTGAAAATTTGAATTAGAATAAATACTTACTTCATTTTGGTACAATCTGACTGTTGTTCATGCCTTGAACAATTTCCACTTCATCTCTTAAATAAATGAAGTTGAATTTGTTATTCATGAAGTGTTAGCAGATCATGTGATAGAATGACGGGTCATTCCATCTATCTCAAACAAAAGGTTAGCAAAAATTATATACATAAGTCGATCTATAGTGAGATTAATCATATATGGTTCCTAAAACGGACTTAGACTTCATATATCATACTGATTAATATAATAAAACTAGTTTCTACTAAACATGGACTTCTTGTAGGCCAGTGGTTGGCGATAAAGGCCAGTCGCACTTCGATTGTGGGTTCGATTTCCACAGCCTTGTCCGACGCGATGGGCTGTCGTCCATCCTGCAGGTTGTCCTTTTTCTAAAACTATATTACTATAACATCCCATCAATAATATCGAAAAAACTTCTATCCTTAAACAATACTAACTTATGTCCAACATAATCCATTCCAATCTTTAGGATTATCCATAATACTGCAGTCCATTCTCATAACATAGTGAAAATGATTACCAGAGATTTAACACCATCGTCGATCCCCATATATCATTATATATGTTTTGTTGGTCACATTACAAACATTCAAAGTCCTTAATCATATATTATCTTGAATGCAGTCAAAATTCTATATACTCAAACCATGTTATCACTTAGTCCTTATATCAATCATGAGCTCCTGAATACTGTTAACCATTTCATTTTCTCTTTATCCCTTCATTATGGGCATATTATCTACATTCCAAAATATTTTAATCACTTTTCATGGTTATCGGTACCTTAAAATTATTGAAGACCACAATATACCAATACATAAATATTTTAACACACCATAAAAGTACCTCAACGACATTATTCCCGAATACCAATACATAAACACTTCAGTCCATCTACTTCAATGATTGTCCTGGAAGAAGTCCTTCCTTGATTTAGAAGTAACTTTTTAGGTCAGGGAATTGAGTTGGGTAATGCCCATGTTCTCCACAAATAAGACATTTAACTCCATAACAGTATTTCACTCTATGAACCTTTTCTCCACACAGATAACATCGGTCCCTCCATTTGAGGTATTCCTCAAGGTTCTTCTTCCCTTCTTTAGAAATCTCAATCTTCCTTTCTTTATGCTCCTCAACATGCGAACATGCATAATAGTTTATCTTCCTCTTCTTTGATGAATTAGGCATACCACTAAATTTCACCTTGTTAATCATATATCGCGATAACTGATTTGGAATAATCAAAATATCTTTCTCTCTAGGAATTACACAATTTGTTTTCTCATAGTCACCAATTTGTCCATTGGATTCAATGTTAACCGAATTCCTTCTGGTTCCCTCCATTAACTAAAACACAAAAAGAATCTTGTGAGAGGCAAAAATCATGCTAGGGAAAACAACATAGTAAAGGGGGGAGTACCCTTAATATCTAACATCTTAGGTTAAATTCTAAGATCGTTACCTTGGTTCTAGGACTGTATCTTATACGTATACTTGTCCTTAGGGACATCTCTAGACATTCCTTAGAAATATCTCTAGGGATCTCACTAACGCTTTCACATCCTAGTTTCCAAAGGTTGACTAAACCATTCCTCTGATACCAACTGTAAATACCCGAAGCCTGACGTACATGGACATTACATTTCATTTGCGGAATACTTAGTACATAAAAAAAACACACAAGGATCGTAATAGTTTAGTGTCTTTGGAAACTCGGAACGTAATCTTCTAATCGTGGTGAAAGATCTTCAATATCTTCCATAACGATCTTCCCTTTTTTTACCTAAAACCTTTCTCTATATCCTGGGGAAAAGAAAACATAAAAAGGGTGAGCTCAAATGCTCAGTAAGGGTAAACAAAAAAATCAATCACATCATATTAATAAGAACATAACTTTTGGAAATCTTAACCTGCAAAAGAGAGCATAATTTCATAACATGGGATAAATCATAGTAGTGAAATGAAATCCCAATAATCCTAACTTAAAACATGAAACATTGTGGAATACACACATAATCATAGAGAATCATATCTTATTAGTCAAGACTCATTTCCAAGACTATCTTAGTGGACAAAGTCCCTTTCTGAACCGAGTCACCCTCGTTTCAGTCCTGTTTCACTGAACCGGTATAACCTACCATTCCAGCCATGTCTATCTCATGAGATATAAAATCTTTACCCAATGAATTGGAGGGAGATATAGGTCCCACCCATCTCATAATGATACCATTCTTATGTGTGCCACAAAATCAAAAATCATACATCATTACATAACCCATGTAATAAAAATGGGAATCTTTAAACATCGTGACATCATAAAACAATTCATATATGATAAAAGATTTCATAAAAATATTTCCATCACAACATAATCAAATCCATGTAATAATAGGGATAGAAATATAAACCTTTATTATCTTAGATGGAAAATAATTTTGATAAAACACTTGAACTTCATTCTTGAGGAAAATATCCGTTCTACTTCCAATACATTTTTCCATTCTTAACATTTCATACAACTTTAAACTAAAAGAAGTTTAAATAAAAATAACCATGAAAACTTGTAAAGGATGCTTATTGGAAATAATGTTTTAAAAATACATTCATGTCTTATAAGTTAAAAAAACATTCTTCGTACTTTTGTCAGAAAAGTCAAAAAGTACCTCGTACGAAAAACGATAAAAGATTCCTTTCATATCTTTTACTAAAAACTCACCGAAGGGTAAAATAGGATTTAAAAAATTGTAGGTGGACGGAAATAATATTACATATTGAGGAAACATGCATGTGGATGATAAAATAAACCCCAGAAAATACTAAAGTATAAACAATCTCGGATAAAAATGAGATTGTGATATTTCCCTTACCATAGGTCCGATTTGCTTTGTACGTGTCTGAAGCTCCTCTTCTTTGAAACGCCTCTTTGAATACTCCACTTAGGGAACTAAGAATGGTCTTTGAAGAAGAACAGGACCTCTAGGATTATTATAGGGAAGTGGAGAAGGGATTTTGGTAGGGGTTGGCCGAGCATGAAGGCTCAAAGTTGTGTGAGGAAGAGAGGGAGGAGGTGCCCTTTTATAAGGGAGGAGAGGGGCACCTTTGGAAAAACTAAAATTATTATTTTATTATAAAGTCATGTTCGGTTTTAAATAGCTCCAAATTGATTTATTTCGAGGCTAAGGTGGGGATGGGTCGAAATCCTCTCATCCAATAGAATTTAGACAAGTTTAGGTTCCTATTTTAACCTTATCATTTAGATTTAACATTAAGTTAAATAATTTTACTTTTACCGTGTCTTCTTGTGTTCTTATACTATAAGGTTAATAAACTTACTATATCATGCCAAACGAACCCCAAGTTGTTTATTGTTAATATATATAACCTTATCTAAATCATTTGGTGGATCCATATATTTTTAGGAATAAAATAACAAATAATAATATAATATTTGTTTTAAAAACTATTTTATGTCAATTTTGACACTATTTAGTAATTGATTTTTGGGAAACTCCTAACAGAATGATAAGTTCGAACAAAGTTAATTAAATCAATACTAACATGTCATATTAACCTATAAAATTAGTGGAATTCATAAAAAGTCTCAAATTATATTTATTTGAGTATTTATAACATCAATTATTTCAATATTTTATTAAGAAGATAATTACTGCATCATCGTTGTGTCATAAATAAATTAAATTATTTAATGTCTAAAAATTAAAAATAAAATACCATTATGTAGGAAATATTTTTAGATTTCTAATTAATATTTATATTTGAATTTATCTTATGAATAACCCTATATTAAAAATGTTTTATTAAATAAACTTTGATTTTAACTCTTTTAACTCTTCTTTGAATTAAATAATAATAAATGTCCTAATCTAATTCAAGTGGGCCTAAATGGTCATATTTTATTCCTAAGTCTGTTTTTGGTCTAATTACATTTATCCAATAGAATTAGGACATGTGTTAGGGTAATAATAATATCATTTTTACCCTTAATTACCCTATTTACTTTTAACCGTGGTAAATAAAAGTAAAAAGTTACTATTCACCAAAATTATTTTCATATCATTGAAGCACATTTTACTTATTGATATCAACCGTGTCTCTCAAATTTTTTTAATTCCACTCACAGAAGCGGTAAAATTATGTTTTATGAAAAATTCAGTTTTTTAAACGACCACTTAGTGGTTTCACTATTCATCAAAAATTGAAAGTTTTCAGAAAAATACCAAAAATTAGGCCTAAGCTATATTTGATATTATGAACTCAAAAATGATTTCTATTTTACCAAATTCAAAACATATCAGTTTCATTAATTAATTTAAAAATTAATTCCTGTCGTCAAAACAAAAGGCGTGTTTTTAAGAGATAATAACTATCAAAAGATTGACACTTGTTTATAACTGGTTTAAATGTGAAATTACATACAATTACCAACATTGTATTAAATTGTAAAAATATATTCTAAATATACTTTAAAACCACTCAATTTAATAATTTATCACTATTAATTATTTCGATTGAAAAAGTTGTTTTTAATTAAAATTTAGTAATTTTCACTATTCATCAAAATAAGAAAGTTATCCGAAAAGTACCAAAATTTCACTTTAGGCTAAATTCGATACTCCGAATCCAAAAATGAAGTCCATTTTGAAAAATAGAATTTACAAAATTTCAAAAAGTGGTTATTACTATTCATAACGGCTAGTTTTAATAATATTTTAATAGCATATCGTTGTTTAGTGAAACTCGGTATTGCGTACTACACGCGCTATCAAGGAAGTTCGTGATTGCCTGTACTGGAAGGCAAGTCAAGGATGCTTGTTGTGCAAGATCCTTTTGGTGTAGCTTACAACACAAGACATTAATGAAATTAAAAAGAATATTTTTCATAAAATCTCGGGGTGTTACACTATAAGACTCAGAAAATTCTTTACTTATCTTATTAACACATGATACTATTTCTTCATATGTTGAGAACACATGGGAGACTATTTCCCTTCTAAATGTTGGCATAATACCATGAGAGATATGATCCTTCTTACTCTTTGGATCATACGTATTGATGGAGTTCACATTCCTTCTACTGGGTGCTATTTCTATACAATGGCATAAAATAGATTATTTTATGAATCAAAATACATCATTCCATACTTGTAAAACACTTATCATAAATTGAACTATTTATGGATATAACTAATACTCATAAAAAGAAATGTTTTCTTTGAGGAAGTATTTACTCATAAAACATTCATAATGGTTTGTAATGAAAATGAGAATTATCCTAAGCATATCCCCCGGGAGTTTCGTAACCAAGAGTGCAGCATGGCCTGTTGTCGTGCACCAGTTCTCATTCGAGTCTAGCTCAAAGCGGTGTTTTTGGGTTTTACCCCTAGGTACATCTATTTTAGAGCCACCTCTACCTTATCGCATCTAGACAGGGATGTATTGCTCATAAAACACACAAATTCTATATAATACCAAAATTATAGGAAGTTATTCTATACTAATCCTCAAAGTCTATCTTAGGGCAATGTGCTCTAATCAGCGTTTTTCTAAATCTAGCATCCAAGGTTGGTAATAAACTGCCTCTGATACCAACTGTAACGCCCCGACCCCAGCTACCCAGAGTCGGTGCATTATTGTGTAACGTTGGCATGATCACAAAAGATCATGTCTCGAAAGGCTGCTTAGTTTAGTAGCCTTGGAAACAAAAGATACATTCATAAATGTTACATTACATCATAAAGTGAAAAATCACAATAACATAGTCTCTATAGTCCACACTTCTATCCCCTTCAGACTATCCCTGTAGGTCAGTCATAATATATTTTTCACATCCTGGGAAAAATAAAACATTGAAAGGGGTGAGCTCAGATGCTCAGTAAGGATAACAATATAGTAGAAGCTTTCATATATAAACATAAACATTTAACGCAATGTATAACTAAAACAAAAGAATTTTAAACTTGAACCTCAAAATAATATGGCAAAATTAAAATGAGATAATTCCATTTACTTATTCACAAGAATATTCTACTAGTCGAATAATCACATTCAATATCAATAACAACTTTCATAATGATGGAATGCATAATGCCAGAGTATCATAACCATGTAACCAAGGCCTCTTTCCAAGACTACAAATAATATTTTTTCAAGGCCTCGTTCCAAGACACTAGTTTGTCTCATGAGACCTGCCGATGAATCTAGGAGCTATAGCGGGCTCCACCCGTCATTTATTAAGTCCAATGCATTCCTCATATGAACAGGTTTAAACACATTATAAACCATAACATAATTGTATCACATAAAACATGCATAAAGGAAACATAAAATTTCCACATTTCAATCACAAGATATCAATACAACACATTGATATAATAGAAACATTATCAAAACCATTTTCAATACCATGATAAAAGAAAATTAAAAGTTGGTATTTATTTTTCATTTTTTAAAAAAATTATCGCTTGTAGAGGAAGCCGAAACTCAAATAATAGTCACGACAGAGGATAAGTCGTTGTCGCCGCATACGTACAACAACAAAAACATTCCCTTTTTTCATTTAGTAAAACAATTAGTATAAAAAGATTACTTTTGAATAAATGTAAATGTCAAAGGGGTTTAAACACCGTATAAAATAAATTTGAGTATAAAACAAAATATGACTCAATGAATAGAGATTGAGACGAAGTCCCTTACAAAGATCATTTTATAAATAAAATAGATCTATTATGTGTATTCACTATAAGTACACATAAAAAAGTACAAATTCAAGATAGGAAATAATAATATCATGACATAATTTGAAAGTATGAGATTGACCCAACGAACAGAAATTGGGATAAGAAGTTCCCTTACCTCATGTCCGACTTGACTCGACCGTTCTTTAACCTCCTGAATAGTAAACTAGAGTTAATTTCTACTTTATTAAGAACCTATTCAGGTTCATTGTTCCTTTTATATCACTTATTACCATGTTATGAACATTATGTAATTATTTAAGTTAATAACGGGTCGTTTTGTCGATCTTTGGTACTTGAGTCAAAAATAAACTTCTTATAATTACAAGTTGTTCCTGTGGTAAAATATCCATTACATCCAGAATTATATTCATGATTTAGATATCATAGATATCATATATATCCCGTATATACATGCATTTATAATATTACACAACATTTAGAGGTAAGAAATGAAATGCACCATCCATGGAGACGGTAAGCCGTATGTACGCATGAACGCTACTTTCATTTCTATTTCGTATTTAATGGAATTAAATTATATTTCTATAATGGTATACTATAATTCTAGTATAATATCATGTATAATATTATTTACTCCATCATTTATACATCCCACATATGGCATTAACGATTCAAATCACTTTGAGGGGGCGGTAGTCCGCACATCCTAAAATGAAATTATCGCATTTACCCATTATGGAAATCATAATGGTATGGCATAAATTAAAAGTACAGAATAATAAGTAAAACAAAAACATAATATATATCATATATAAAAATAGTTTCATCATAATGGCCACCATGAGAGGTGTTAAAAGAAGATTGAACAATCATCGTTTCATGAGGCAGAAATTCGCAACCATAGAAACAGTATGTTCTTTAACCATTAGTCAAAGGTGTGTGTAAGTTTAAATCAAATCCTTATAATAAAAACATCCTAGTATATTTAAGATACTGTTTTTGTTACAAAAGGAAGTAATAAAAAGAGTTTAAGGGGTTGCAGAAGAAAAATAAAATGAAATAACATAAGAGAAGACATTACCTTAAAATCGGGTAACTCTTTTTGATTTGAGCCAAAGGCTTCCTTGGGAAAACTTATGCCCAAATTGAGGCTTTTATGAGTAATAGAGGTAAGTTGAGAGATTATTTGGGAAGAGTTTGGCTGAGCCAAATGGCTTGTAAGGTGTGAATAAAGTGGTAGTGGTGGGGGACTTTTATAAGATGAGAGGAGGGGAACCTTTGGAAAGATTGAAATATTACTTTATTATGAAATGATTTTTGGATTATAAAGGTCCCACAATGATATATTTCGAGTATAAGGTTATAAGTTTTCGAAATATACTCATCCAATAGGTTTTTGAATAGGGTAAGCCTTATATTTTACATTATCTTCTCATTTTATTTAAATCGTTAATTAATGAGGCAATCACTGCATCATCATGGTGTCATAAATAATTTAATTAATTTATTGTCTAAAAATTATAGGAAAATATGATGATGTAGGAAATATTTTTAGATTTCCAATGACTATTTGTACTCTAAAATATGACTTTTATAAACCCTTATAAAAAGTTTGTTAGTAAAACAACACATGTTTGTGACAATTTTATTTTTACTTTAAATAAAAAGTTATTAATGTCATTTTCTTACCCAAGTGGCTCGATGGGGTCCCCAAGTTGAACCATGGATGGAATTGGTCTTCCATGACTCATCCAATAATTGTAGGAAAAGTTTAAAGGTATTTTCATATTTTTATAATATCATTTTCACTTTAAATTTCACTAATTACCTTTAATCGCGATTAATTAAACTTAAAAGTTACTATTCACCAAAAAAATTATTTTAATCCCATTGAACCACATTTTACATCCTCATGACAACCATTTATGTTGTATTTTTGAAAATCAAATCACATATGTGGTAATGTTTCATTTAAACGAAAAATTAGTTTTTTAACTACCACTTAGTGGTGTCACTATTCATCACAAATTGATGTTTTTCAGAATAATGAAAAAATTTCACCCTAAGATATAATTGATATTACGAATCCAAAAATGATTTCTATTTACAAAATTACAAACATATAATTTTCATTAATTAATTTTATAATTAATTCCCGATGTCACAACAAATAGCGTGTTTTTAAGAAACAATATATATCAAAAGATTGATAATTGTATACATCCTATTTCAAAGTGAAATTAATTCTAATGACCACCATTGGATAAAATGGAAAAAATATTTTCTAATTATACTTTAAAACCACTCAATAGTATAATTTATCACTATAAATTATATTGAATAAAAAAAAATTTTATGTATTTTTCACTATATAAAAAATTGGAAGTTCTCAGAAAAATACCAAAAATTCAACTTAAGATAATTTCGATATTCCGAATCCAAAAATGAAGTCCATTTTGAAATATAAAATATATATAATTTCAAAAAGTGGGTATTACTATTCATAATGGCTATTTTGTTTGTTCGTAGTGTGTTTGAATCTCGAACTTGCATACAATGAAAGCTATTGCATTATTGAAAGAGAAGAGTACCGTGGATGCTCGGGGTGTTACAATATCTGTTGGATTTTACACCTTATTTTAGTGTGGTTCATAATGTGTTTCATGTTTCTCAGTTGAAGAAGTATCATCCGTATCCTGACCATGTGAGTCGATGAGATCTCGTTGAGCTAGAGCTGGATTCTTCATTAGTGAATGTGCCAGAGTGGATTATGGATAGTCGAAAGAAAGTATTTAATTGTAAAACAATCAGTCTAGTTTGGGTATTGTGGAAACATGGTCAGATTCAAGAGGATATTTGGGAATAAGAGAATGATATGGATGTTCCATGGCCTGAGCTCTTTCAATAATGAAATGGTTCTCTGCTTTATGAGGATTGGAAGCCCAATGGTATGGAGAATATAGGACCCTTGTATTGAGATGTGTAACCATTTTATGCCCTTTTATGTGTAGGGACTATAATGATACCCATATTAATCACTATTTGTTAAAAAAACAAAAACTAACTTAATAGATTTATAAAATAATTCCTAGGTGGTAAAACTGAAAATTATCTATGTGATAATTTCTAATGAAATTAAAAAAGTATTCCTTTATTAAAGAAGTAGAAATATTGTAGTATATACTATAAATATAATCATAGTGTGATAATAAATAAGCTAAAAAAGGAAAATATTTTTGAATGTATCATCTTGATTGGGCCTGAATATTACCCCCAGACTGGATTATATGAAGGTAGAAAATAAGAGTAAATATGAGATCCATTTTAGGATGTATTTAAGGGACCAAAAAAATGATTATTAAATAGTGGAATTATTACCACTGTGACAAGATCATGAAAAGAAACCATGGGGAATCAATTTCAAATCTATTTGAACGATATGGATATATTGGTATAAATAATTTGAATATGTCTCAATTTTATACTTTTATTTTATTGGAAAATATAATTTAGTTAGATATTATATTCATAAATCAATTTTCATAAAGTTATATTATAACTATGATTGTTCTTATTTTACAATCTTTATAAAATCACGATGTTTGATATTTTTTATCTATTTTTTATTTAATTTATATTTATTGTTTTCTTGTATATTAATATATATATATATATTTTTATTTATATTTATAATCATGTGGTGTATATATATGTTATGGAAATCTATAAGGTGATATATATATATATATATAAATTATGAAATTTCAATCTGGATATGGGAGGCCATACTACTGAAATGAAGAAGTGGGTGGCCTCAAATTTGGAAAGTTCGAGCAGAAAAGAAAGAACATATGTGTTTGTGTGGGTGAAGTAAAGTGACATCTAGGTAGTACGTGAGTAAGAGGTAAGACCATGTGGGGTGAAATGGGTGACTAATGGTGAAGGAAAGCACCCATGGTAATTTACCAATATTCGTATTCCACATTCTATTTTATGAATAAGTTATCATCCCATAAAGAAGATGTTGCATGATTAGTAAATGTGAGTATTATTTAGGCTATTCAAAAGTTACATTCCTTCTATTTTAAGTGATGTTGAAACCTATCATCTTCTTCACCCACATTTTAACTTATGTAATTATAATTTTTCTAAAAATATAGTATATTATTGTCCATAAATAACACATAATGGATTGCTAGAAATAAATAAATAAAGGGGATCAAAGTTGAATAATTATACATGAGTATGGATAATAACATTTATGAAACCATGTTTATCAACCCACATGAAACTGTATAATTTAAATCATATGCTATAAGATAATTGGGAATCATCCTCCCTAAATATACATTCTTAGAGGTTTATAGAATATTATATGGTTATAATAGATATTTACTGAGAAAATTTCATAGCATGATCTCATGTATTATTACATTTTTCTATGTTAGTTTATGTGTGTGGATGGGTTGATATTTAATGAATAATGATAAGCTCTATTCTGTGTAGTGTAGTGCAGTACAAAAGGAGAGATTTAGTGGGTGGTGATATTTTATTGAATTTGTTTTAAATGAGATAAAGGACATATGAACAGTTACATTAAAATCCTTTTCATGACTAGATTGTTAGTAATATTTAATCATGTGAAACTATCATGTTTTTCAATAATGGGGGGAACACATTCAACCTATTAGAGGGGCAATCTTTTTATTACTCTATACGGAAACCTTCCACCATGATATAAAATATCCATCCTCATGTTTATGAATGTGAGTATTCCTTAGGGGTTTTCAGCAATATGAGAGTTTCAAGGGATAAATCTATGTTAACAGAAATCTTAATGTAAGGGGTAATTTTTATTTAAAAATTATATTTTTTTAGAGATATTCAAAGAACTCTTTTTATTTATGATTTTATTTGTAAAACATAATTTATTCGAATTGACCTTCTTTTCATGGGTTAGTTTTAAAAACCCCATTTAAAAGAGGTTTTTTCACAATCCTTTAGTGATTTATCTTCATAACCATTTTTTACGTTCTAAGTCTCTATTTATTAAAAACATTCTATCTTAGAGGTTGCAAAAATAGTCCATGAAATTATTCCATATCATGGACTAATTTTTAATCATTGATATGTATGGGTTGATTAATATGTTTAAATTAGTTTTTTCTTAAACTTATTGTATATGGGAATTGTATTTATGTAAATTGGGTTATATATAAACCATAAACACAATGGGTGATGTTTATGTCTTTATAGATATAATAGTAGAATTATTTAGTTAGGTAATTATATTAATTTCTGATGTTGAAATTATCCAGGTAGTTAATTCCATTAAGATATGATGTTGTAATTATTCAATTATGAGATTCAATTAATATGTGATTCTGAAATTATTCAGTTAGGTGATTCCATTAGAAATGATTTTATTAATAGAAAATTTATATATTTAATGGAAGATGAATATAAATACCTAAAATTCAATAATTAATTTTCTATTCTTATAATGAATTTTAAACTTTTAATTTCATAAGAAGTATATTTTTTTTGAGAAATGGAAGGTTTTTAATCATTTTTTATCATAATGTATTCATTTTATATAATGTGTATATTCTTATATAGATTTAATGATTTCATGCCTCCTCATGGAATTTTATAAGTATCATTTATGAAACTGATTTTGGTAAAGAAACTATTTTTGTGATTATAAGATGTTTTATACAAACTCAAATTTCTAAATATGTAGGAAATATTTTGTAATTTTTTTTTTAATTTTAGATTTATTTATCAAGTAATATATTATTTTATTTAAAATTATCCTTATAGAGTGTAATTTTATCCTTTTTTAATTACTTTTATAGAGCCTAATGATTATTGTTAATGATTATTTTTTCTACCTCAACATTTGAGTTTTATGACATAATAAGATATATTGTGTTCTTATATATATATGTATGTATTTCTGAGTGTTTTCCTTTCATAAAAAACATGGTGTTTTGTTCATATATTTTTTCCAAAATTTTTAAAAATATAAATGTATAATTTCTTTAGTATATAAGTTAATCAATAATTTTTATTGATGTTTTAATTTATGTATAGTTCGGTTTGGGTCACTTCATTTGTTATCGAAGCCAATATATAAAGAATAGTTTTTAGCACCGAATCTAGGAGTGTGTTTCGGGAGCATTATAGTTAGTATAAGATTAGGGTTTAAAGAACTATATTGGTCAGTATTTTATGGATAATTGAAGAGTTATGTGAGTGACCATGGTTTGATATCTTTCAAGGTAACCATAATTTAATGGTATAGAAATTATTTTAGAGTTTTTTTGCATTTTGAGGTGACTAATGATATTCTGAGAGAAATTATTTTGGTTTAGAATGATTGTTTTTCTAATATATATATATATATGTAATCATCATGAATCAAATATTTTTTTGTATGAGGGTTATTTGAGAAAATGTTATTATATTTTTAAATATAGGATAAATGTTATATATAAACTTCATGGTTGATATATGATTGAATTAGATTTTTTATGACACAGTTTATTTGACATTGAAAATATAAACTTAATAAGATATTTATATTTCTACGTTGGAATATTATTTAGAGAACAAGATATTATAGTTGTCTTAAAAAGAGTTAACTATACTTTTGGGTTATTTTAATGATTGATGATAATTATGGGGTAGTATGTAATTGTGGAATTTTTTATTTTTTTTAGATTTATAGTGTTTCATGGGTTTAAAATTTTATAGACAATTTAGGTTAAATATTTTAAATAATTAATGAATTTTTTTTATAATTCTGAAGGGTTTACATGCTTTGGGACATAAGGAAAGGTGGGTTAGTAGATAAATATTAGTGCAATCTATAACTTGTAGTGTTATTGTTCTAAGTATAAAAACATTACATTTCAATTAATTATTTCATATAATTATTGTACGATAATGTTTTTATTTTTCGATTGTTAAAGGATATAAGATATTACTATCAATAGTTTATAGAATGAAATCATATTTTTATATAGAAAAATTTAATATTAGTAAAAAAAATGGATTGGAGGTTATTTCCAATGACTTTTCAATCCGTTACTCATGATTTACTTGAAAATATAATTACAAAGTCATGATTAAGTAAATTTTAAATGGGTTTTAAGATTCAAGACACTTGAACGAGGCTATATAAAATATAAAACACCACCTCCATATCTATAAATTACTATGATTGAATGATTATTAAAGACATAATTTTAAAATCCCAAATTTCTCCTCATTCTTATCATGGGAGGCACCATAAGGTTATTTTAAAAACATTTCATAATATCCAAATAATATGAATCATAAAGTTATTTTATAGAAGATATAGATGTGGGATACATTTTTAAAATATATATTTATTAAATTTTAACATTTTAGCATTTTGGGAATATTTTAATTGTTTTAGAAATATTGGTTTTCAAAATATAAAATTTGATTCTATCAGTTTTTTTAAAAAAATGTATATCCATTCTGATGTTCTGGAATTATAAAATAAAAATAATAATTTTATTAAACTATTTAATTTCTTCTGTTACCACCCCCCAAGTGGCCCGAAGGCGTTCTTTTTATTTTATTTTTGATAACCCCCCTTTCTAGGGATGTGGGGAACCCTTACAAGGCCCGTAGGTTTAAAGATTACATGACACATAGGATTTATGAAATTATATAGACTATACTGGGAACTCCTACACCTACTGTCATTATCGTGATATCAACTCTCCACATTCACAAGGTTGTTTGGCTAGGATTCACATGCAAGCATAGGCTTGTCCCAATGGCATTGTCATAACCAATCATTCTAATAAATCGTCTTAACTTCTGCTCTAGTGAATGTGCCTTCTCTGATCCTCATCTTGAGTTTGCTCATTGTAGAGTTTGTCTAATCATTAAGCACAATTTTAGGTGGCCATAAGGCCATGAGCTGGCCCGAAGGCCTTGAGGTGGCCCTAAAGGCATACTGTCAAGAAGTCCATGGGTGGTCTGATGGCCTTAATGGTTCATAGGCCCAAACCGGTGGCCCAAAATCCCAAACGGATGAATAGTTCCGACTACTACAGTACTGAACATTATCTACTACAGTTTCTTCTACAGTATCTGCCACAGTGACATCTAGAGTACTACTGCAGTACCCGAAAATATGTCTCTACCCAGTTTTGAACTCTGGTTTCTTGGATGCACTTGTCGAGTCCTCACCAACTGGGTTGAGGTTCATGTGCCATTTTTCCCACTAATTTAATCCAAATTGTATAAGATGTGTTAATGAAGAATAATTGGATGATATAAAAAATTCCAGGATAAATTGTTGCACTTATTAGACCACTACACTTCATGAATTAAAAAACCATGAAAATTGAAGGATTTGATGAAGGAATGAATTATATCAAGAAAATTATTTTAATAAAACTATTTTTGTGATATTATTCATAGAATATTGTTTTTTATCTAGGAAATAAAAAAATTATCTTAATGGTTAGATTGTAAATTCAAGGAATTTATGAGTTATGATGTCATGATAACAAAAAATATGGGGATACAATTACCATAAGAAGGGTTGTATGTAAAACGATATATTTATGTTTTAAATAATTTATCATGAAATTATAAGTCTTCCTTTCATATAGAAAAGGAAATATAATTGTAATGAACATAACTACAAGCATAATGAGATAATAAATAAAATTAAAATAAGAACATAAATATTGAATAATACATCATCTCAATCATCAATGAAGATAAATACCCTAAATAATTTTATAGAAATGATTAAAATAAGTGGAAATATGGGAAGAATTTTAGGATATAACTAGTGGATATGGTAAATGAGTATTTGAATAGATGTATTTTTACTATTGTGGTATGATTGGGGCATGTACTAAATGGGGGATCACATTAAGAACTTGTTAATATATATATATATATTGGAATAAATAATTTGTATACATTTCAATTTGATTCATTAATCATTTTTTAATATTTCAATTATTTATATATTATATGTGTAAATCAGTGTTTATAAATCTATATTTTATCAATAATTGTGCTTAATTCATAATCTAAATGAAATCATGAAGCTTGATATCTATTATGTATTTTTTTATTAATTAAGATTTTTGTTTTTATATAAATTAATATATATATATAAATAATGTTATAAGTAAGTGGAATATATATATATATTATGGACAAGGATATTTGATATATATATATATATAATATTATGCCAGCTGAATATGACTATGGGTGACCATATTACCATAGTGAAGTAGTGGGAAGCATCAACCATGGCAAGATTGATTAGTGGGGAATGAACATAGTCATGAGTTTGGGAAAAAAATGTGAGAACTATGTGATATAGGAATAATAGGAAACACCACGAGTGGGTGAATAATATCATACTAGTTTTGGGAGACACATAAGGGACTTTATCAAATATCCCACACTGTATCCTGTTATATGATGAATGACTCATCACATTGAAAATATGATATGTGATTTGTTAGTGTGGGTACTATTAATGATAGTAAAAATTTACGCATGATTATTTTTAAATGATGATGACACCTATCATCTCTATTCCCCACACATGATCTTACCAAAACATCAAATATTATAAAAATATAATATAATTACATTGGGAAATCATACACAGTATATTGAAAAAATATTTTCTTTATGAATGTTATAAATTATTTTAAAATAAACATGATTAAGAAAAATAATATTTATGAACCCATTTTTATCAATATTCTTATATTGATACAATTTTCATCTTATACAGTCAGCTGACCAGGACACTTCCTATGTGAGAACTATAGGATTAGAGGTTTCTTATATGATATCATCATTTTGTGAAGGTGTATCAATGTTTAAAATTTGGATAAAACTAATTTTTTAGATATTAAAGTGTTTATAGTGTTCTTGAGGATTTCTATATGTGTTCGAGGGGTGAGGTACATGAAAATAGGAAATAGGTGACCAAGCAATTGTATCTCATGCTTGAAACAAAATTAATGTAAACCATGAATCTGGCCCAAGAAAAATTTATAGAATGGTAATCATTTTAGATAGAGGGCTATCCCAGAGTAACTTCATAGTTTTCCAAACCTTGTGGGTAGCCCTAGGAAACCACACGACCTATCTTCTATTGGACCGAGGGAGACACCTTGTTGGATCATGGTTTGTAAACCATGTGTCCAAACAATGAAAACCATAAAAAGTAAGAAATTACCATTCTCCCCTATGAACCTATTAATTTACCCTAATTTTCACCCTATTCCTCCTCTAATTGTTTGGGTAAAAAACCAAACCCTCCAAGGCTTCCAATAAGTGATTCTACTTCTACTCTAATAAATTTGGAATGCATTTGGGTTTGAATCAAAGATCCAGGAGAGTATAACACTCCACATGACTCTATTCCCTATAATATGAATTTTAGAACTTATACACTTATTTTGAAACCCAAATACCATCAATTTTATAAGTAGATTTTAGGTTTTGGATTAATAGGATGTTTGAGTTTGAATCAATGGTGGAGATTATGAAATCATTCGAAAATGGTCAAGATGTAGGTGGTCTTAAAGAATATTCCCATGTCATAATGTGTTATATGTGTATATAATTGTTCTATTTTGCTGCTACATTTCATATTGAGGTAGTGGGATATAGAAAGAGATTTCAACATTAGACTGAGGTTTAAGAACCATTAAAACCCAAATTGGATTTGATAGCGATGTGACGCTGAACCTAGGGCTACACATGGGGTTTTCTGGACCCTTGTATTTGTGGAAAAATTTAGTAAACCTTGAGATAGGTGTATTATGAGACATAATGGGTAGTTAAAATGTAATTAATGTGTGGATAATGTAAATTTATTGATTGATGAAAATAAGAAGTTTTATTTTTTAAATGACTGAATGGTTTTGAAATGATTTGATAGTATGCTTGCGGCCTTGACCTGATTTTAAATTAATCTATGGGAAATGGTGTTTTAAAGTGAGATTTTTTTTAAAGGAGGTGTTGACCTCAAAGTGCTTCAAAAGGGATTTTCCTAGCGACTCCATATGGTTTATGAAATGGTAACAAGGATCTATTTTGGTGAAAATGGTTTAATAGTTTTCTTTATTGGTTGGAAAGGAAAATAAAATTCTTGAGGAATGTATTAGTTTTTCAAAAGGGGAAGACCCGTGTTTTAAAGAGTGGTTTTCAAGATGATTTCCTTGAGTTTTTGAATAAAAATTTATTTCCATTTTTTATTTCTAAAGGTCTTCTAGGGCCATAGTAATTTAAGGGACATAAGTGTTAGTGAGATATAGCACATTAAAATTATGTTGGTGTTAACATGATTATGAAATGAAATATATGTTGAACGAGATTGTTCGATGATATAGAATAAGGGAGTATTTGGCATGATGTGAAAATGGGTTTAATGTGATTAATGTGAATGTTCCAAATGGACTGTGATCTATACTTTAAATTCATAAATGGTTAATACATGGTAAATGGTGAGTGGGTTAAGTGATATAACATATGAAAAATTATTGAATATGTGAAAGGAGATAATGTATGTGAATTAGTGAAATGATTAATGATTTAGGACAAGGTAATGTGAATTTGGATAAATATCAATGTAATGTAAATGAAAATAATATGAAAATATAAAAGTATTAATGGGTTATGGCATAATACATGTTCCCATGTTGGTTGTTTTGAATGGTGGTTTATTATGTGTATTGGTTAAATATGGATTTTATATATTGATGTGGGATAAAGGATTGAGGCTCCTCCCACAGGTTAGGTTTGAATGATTCTCTAACTAACCACAAGTTGGATAAGCATGAGCACATGTATAGGTAGTGTGTGGAATTAATTGAGGTTTTATTCCTGATGGTCAAGTTAGAAGGATTCTATGATCTCCGCCCCACAATGAAGAAGTTATTACCACAGATGAAGCTCTATTAACCTAACCGTTTAATTCCACCCGGACTGATGTTTTGAGTGGAGGATAATGTGTTGTTGTTATGTGTTTAACCCTAGTGATATAGGTAATTGTATTATTTCCTTATGCAATGTAAATTAATGTTTTCAGATATTTTGTAAATGATGTAAATTCCTAACCCATGGATCATTAGATGAATAATAATTTAGTAATTAAGATAGGATAAGTGATGAAATAATAATGATGATGATATTTTTTTAACATGAACATTAGTTAAGTACTTAAATGTTCTCTTTAATTACTTTTTCCTTTATTTCACATAATACTTGCATACACACATGTAAAAATGGTTATTTCATCAGAAACCATTGGTGGGGGCCTACTGAGTTGTATTCACACCCTGCTCAGGTCACTATGGAACTTGGGTACCCTAGTAGATGTTATTTGTTTTTAGTTATAGTTTCACAACAAGGACCTAATATTTGATTGTTCTTGGGATTATGGGTTGGATCGTGGAGGTATGGAATCGTTTTAGGGTATATTCTTAGTTATGTAATTTTTTTGTATTGTATATTGGCATATAATATAGAAAATTCATTAGATTATATGATAGAATGTGTACATGGTTACTTATTGGTTGTTGTTACAATATACCCATTTATTTTTTCTATTATTTATATTATCTATTAATGTTACTTTTTTGGATTCACTCTTATAAGTGGGTATAATCACCCCATTTTCCCTTTATAATCACAATTCCAGTCGGAAACCCTTGGCATACATGGAGGTTCCCTTGAGGTCATGTAACAACTCAGCTTAAAGCACTAGTTTAGTGAATATAGGTCTAAGGAAGTAAAATGGTCATTTTAAAGGAGGATGTTTTTCTTACTATTTGGGGTATGTTAGATAAGATACTAGGATCTTGTTTAGTAATAGTATAGATTTCATTCCTGGGTGCTTATAGCACACATATGGTGGAAAATCATGGTTTCTAGGGGCTGGAATTGATGTTCAGTTTTGTGTTTTAATGGTTTATTGTTATTTCCACCTCAATGGGTTCACCTGGATGTGATGTTTTTTTATTTCTGTCATTTTATCTCTTGCCTTAGTGTGACAATGAAATGGTGTGTGTGTTCATGCATCATGATAGACACCTAGGATATATTGATCATCCCTATGTTTCCTATGATGGAATTTTGAATAACATGATGATGAACTAAATGGGTATAAAAGTATAATTAAATGGAACATTGGTAATTGACAAGTGGGTAAATATTTTTTTTAAATAAAAATGAAGGAGTTTAAAAAAAGAAAAATGTTTTGAAATGTAATTTTCAATAAAGTTGAGATTTTTGAAAAATGAGGATTATAAAAAAAGGGTTTCTAAAAATGAAAATGAAAGGGTTTTGAAAATTTAATGTTTTAATAATTGAAATAGTGGTTTTAAATGGTAAGCATGATTAATTGGGAAAATCATAAAATGATAGAACTCATGGAAACCTATGGTTTTTACCCTTGTGTTAGTTGTTTAATCCTTGTACGAGTGGTTTGGTGAATGAGAGGGCCTTTGTTTTGAGACCACATGATGTGGGATGTGAGATTTTGTTTAGTTGGGTATGATGGATAATAGGGTGTTACATCCTATTTCTTCCGTTAGTTTGTGACATTGGGGTTGTGAATTGTAGTCACTTAATGTTAATGTGGTGATCCTTGAGGATTTAAAACATTGAGAGTTTTGTTTTGGACCATAGAGTGGGTGTTTTGTTCATAGAAATAGTGTATTGGTGTGATAATCTATGGTTTGGGACCTATGGTCAATGGTTGTTGGTTCGTTAGACATAGTGTGTTTGGAATAGGGGTAGGATGACCACCGTGAACAACTGGTTGTTTCTTTTGGTGTGGGGATTTTAGAGAGATATGGTGGCCTTTTCATGGTGGGGCTCTAGTTTAGGGATTTCGTATCATTATACATTTATGGTAAATTTTTTATAGAGGATGGTTGGGGTGTCTATTAATTTTTGAGTGGATTGCACATGTAGATGTTTCATACAATGGTAGTGGCACACCGAGAGTGTTTCGTAGAGCGAAATTAACCTAGAGGGTGATGTGAAAACATTAATGGTTTTGGGATATGTGTCTTGATTTGTGTATATGATTTGAAAACCTTTATAAATCGATGGTATCCTTGAGAGAGGTCGACCTTGTGTTATAGGTGCCTAAGAATGTGAAGCACCTGAAGATACTTCAGTGGTGGACTCGATGCATGGAAGGTTCCACCTGGCATTGGTAAAAGTGAATGGTTATCCCTTGGACTTGACTCAGGGGAGCTCTTGAGTGCATGAATTTAGTATCAAGAGTGGTTGTGAAGGTCATGATTGTTCGGATACATGACTCAATTTTTTTGATGATGATAGATGTAAAAGGTGATATTGGTTTGTGGTAGATAAGGAATGGGAGGTAAATGTGTGGATGAGTTCTTTTGTTGAAGAGGACACCCAGGGTGAGGGTTTCATACTGTTTGTATTTCTGTAGAAGAAGTTTCTTCATTGGTGAGAGGTTGAGAAATCCTTTGTTTTAATGAGTACTAGGTGATGAGAATGTGTTAGAGATATCGGATGCCATTGGATATGTGCTAGTTGGGATTTTTGTAAGTGCATGTGTTCTCCGTGGAATCAAAGGGGAAAGGCCCTTATAGAGCATGAAACCGGTTAGTTTGGACCGGTTGAGGAAATAATTTCATATCCATTTTGGTTAGTGGGACCATGCAAGAATAACTTTATTGAGGTAAAGGTAATAATTCTGAAAGGTATAATGGGTCACAATCGCTTGGAAGAGGGTCATGATGTGGAGGTGAGTTTGGATGGAAATTCCAGCAAGATGTGATGCTCTAGGGTGGATAAGGCACTATATGGAAGGGAAGATCGATATCTTCAGCAAGATAAGGTGTATCCATAGTGGAAGGTGAAATCTATGATAATGGATAATTTTGGTGGTGTTTATCAATGACTTCTTGGATTACATTTAACCAGCAACGATCAAGCCCAAGATCTTAACACCATCCAAGTGCACTAAGATTGATTTAGATATATTCCTAGTGAATTGAGAGTGTTTGGTCGGATGTGGAATCATAAAGGATATGATCAGGATCGGTATGATTGTGGGAGTCATATGGTGGGGGAGTACACCATTTAATGATTACGGAGAGGTCCTCGATGTGGACTAGGTGCCGATGAATTCCATGCGAGTCATTCTTAGAAGACAGTAATGAGTAGTGAGTGATGCTTATTTTTTCAGTATGGTGGAAGATAAAAGGCCATGTCTACGTTTTGGGGTTCATCATAAGCTAGGGCATGAATCTACATAGTTCGAAATTTTTTGAGGAAAGCGGTGACAATGATACTCTTAAGGTAGGGAGGGTCATGTTATGTCATGTATGTGTGGATCAGGTTGGGAAGGGGGTGTGGTGGCCGATGAAGAAAATGTGAAACATGTGAGGTGCATGATTAGGTTCCTAAAAGGAAAACATGGTTAGTTTTGTATGTGATTTTCAATCGAGATGAGTGACGGCCTCAGGTTTGGGATAGTTCTAAAGGAAATTAAATTGGTCATGTTAGAAATGTTTGAGGGGTTATTTAGAGAATTAAAGTGGTTTGAAGAGTAGAAAATTAATTTTTTTGATGGTGTTTTCATAGACATTTGTATTTTTGGGTATATTGTGAATGTTTAGTTGAGTGTAGGTTCTATTAGTTAATGTCATGACCAGCGGTTTGAGATGAATGGACTTATGAAAGAGACATTTTAATGAATTGGCCATGGAGATAGGCATTGGGTCATGTATTGGCCCGGGCCCTCATGGTCCATCACATTGCCTAATTATGGTATTTGGTGTGTATTGGGACCATAAATGAATCATTAAATAGTTTTCAAAATTTTAGGATTGGACAGACGGTGGAACCGAAGAGCGTCGGTGGCATCGAGGGGCCTTCATGGCACCAAGGGGAGTTAGTGGCACTGAAGGGCATCAGCGGCACCAAAGAGCGTCGGTGGCACCTAAGAGCATTGATGGCACCGATCGGCATTAGTGGAACCAATGGGTGCCAGTGGCACCGATGGTTAACGGTGGCACTAATGGTTCTAGGGAGGCGATGCTAGGGCGATAGTGCCAGGGTGACAGTGCCTAGGAAAATGTACCAGGGAGATTGTGGCTCACCTAATAGTGGGTTCTTCATTGTTTTTCCAAAAACATATAGTTTTTCCTAGAATCATATCTTTTGACATAAAACCATTGTAATACCCCTTTCAAAGCCATTTGAATCTAGTGAAAGCGGTTTTAAGCCACCATTAATTGGGCGACCCTTGAGTTATTAAAATGTTGGGCATTTTTCCTCGGTGTCACACCTTATTGTATATTACAGTTTTACCACATTCCACAATTTTCTTAGTTTAAAAGATATCTGTTAACTCACATCCATTATATCTACCGTCTCCAAAGAGAATTATTAAATCTCAATTAATCCCAACGTGTGGAACAACCCACCCTAATGGCCGAACCGTGATCTGACTTTTAATTACATCAAAACCACCTCCCCAATTTTATGATATGACCATTCCATAAGCTTATATCATCCCTATTTTTAATTTCATTCTCTCTTGGTGTTTTGGAGTCCCTCTTATATAGACGAATCCTACCACATGAAAATGTTATTTACTGCTCACCCTTGGAGCCCTTGGAGTTCTTCCTCTTCTAGCTGCGCATCACCAGTACATGTCGTGAGAATAAAAGATCGATCATTGATCATCTAGGTTAGATTTTTCCTCTATCTCTCTTTCTGTGTATCAGGTGAGGTGGTTATGATAATGTTTCCTTATGTCATCAACGAAACCAAATATTAATGATGATAATAAATGGACATTAAAGAATTAAGGGGCATGTTTTATGGTGATGTTGATGTACTCTTTTATCTTCACATATATGTTGTGAATTGTATGGGCTTACTCCCAATGAAAATAGGGGATTTTGGTGGTCCTTTCATGAAAACTAATGAACCTCTGTTTTTCTAATAATCTTGTGATTGAATGGATATAACAGGGAAACTAGTGAATCACATAATCATGGTTGATTAACAGGATGAACAATGAATAAAAAGCCTGGTGTGATCACCCCAGTTAACCAAATAGAAGGAATAATCTTAATGTAAGGTTATGAGTAAATCTGAAAACTCTCTTTCTCTATTCCACTATTATTCATGGTTTTTTTCTTTATTCGTGTGGGGTAACGAGGATGGGGATGGGATCCCCCGTTGTTCAGCTGTTGGATTGGGGATCTATGCCCATAGGTTGGGGATTGGTTTGGATCTAGTACATTGAGGGATCTCACATATCCCTTTTGTTGTTGGGAAATTACAATAGAATTGGGAGTGAATTCTTAAATTACTTTTTTGTTGTCTCCTTCTTCAGTCCATGGTCGCAATGTCTTGTGGATGTGCCGGATAGCTTACCAGTAGTATAGAAATAATTTCAAATAAAACCACTTGAACATGATAATGAGAATGGATGGTTCTCTAGTTGTGGTTATTATGAATTATGCATTATTGAATATTAATGAGGGAGTTTTCATAATTGGATGGTTTTAGGACCCTTAGGCTGATATGAGTTCTTATTTATCTATATGTATAAATTTAGTTCTTATGTTTATTATTTTCACCCCACTTATGTTTATCACTTCATGCTGAACACCTTTATTTCATTGGAGAGAGTCTTATCCCAACATTATATTGGTTGGATGGTTATTAAATGCTTTATTCACCCTCTCTTGAGTATCCCAAAACTCTTTGGGAAGGCTTTGAAAGCCTGAGGTCCATTAAGGCCCAACACTCTTTTGGTAGGGTACATTGTGGTTGTTCGCCCAGGTGTGTGCTTGATGTTTTTAACCAAGTGTCTTCGAGATGAGACCTATGTGTCATCGAGCATGATGATATTTATTTTGGTGGCCCATGTGTCTTCACTCTTGATAATGTATGGTTGAGGTGGCCCAGTTATTTGCGGGTGGGGATACGTGGTTGTGGTGTCCCATAAATTTTTTGATGGGGTATTATTGGGACTATAGTGAGAATGGCGGGGGAGGTCTAATGCATATGATGTCATCAATAATCAGTGGGAAAGTAGTGTGTGGTACCCAAATATCGATGTGTTATTACTATTACATTAACATACATTAGTTATTTGGGGAGTGTTACTTGGTGAGGGTGGGTGGATAATTTTTCATACTAGGTGTTTCGTTACCCATACTTCCTCACAAGGAATTAGAATGCCTTCTCACCTATGCATGAGATATTTTTCGGTTTTTCCTACTGATTATACAAGTATACTCATCCTACGTATATAAAACTTCTTTCGTGTTTCCAGGAGGACTTTGGGGATCGTACGAGGCCATAATAGCTCAGACATTGGTATAGTTTCTATTTCTCTTTTCATTTCATTTGGTACTTTTCCATTGTAGTTTCCTTTTAACATTGTATGGGTATATCGTTGAACATTCATATAGGAATTGGTTTGGGATTTACATTTACCTTTAGTTTTGTAGTTTTTTGGGATTTTACCATTGTATCTCCCGATCCTACTTAATAAAAAGTTTGATTACTTCCATATTACATGTGATTCAATACCCTTGGTTCTAGTCGCTACTATAGGGCATATTAAAGGCGAGGCTTGAGGGTCATTATCCCTCCATCAATATAAAGTAGGAAGGGTCTAGAAATTTGGTGTCTCTTCCCTCATCTTGGTGAAGGCTGGTAATGACAGAATGGTATCAGAGGCTGTTGGTTAAGAGATGGGATGGAGTTCAGAGTTAGGAATAGTAAGGATTCCATGGAGTGGTAGGGGAAAATGTTAGGAAATCATGGTATGTGAAATAGGCTAGGGAATACTGTCTTGGACAAGTTATTTTTGGGCCCCCCGTGATCCGATGCAAGGACTCTTGACCTACCGAACAACCAAGTGATTCTACACTTATTACAGGGTAGAGACCCTGCGGAAGGTACATAAATCATAATATCTTTGTGTTCTTGTGTGTTCTTGTAATTTATATAAGTAAAAAAGTTTAAGAAAAATTTAAAATAAATCTTCTACTCTACTCAAGATTAGTAATTCCTTGTTTACCTCGCAACTATAGAACCTAGATGAAATGCACAAGTAGTGCGGGCGATTAAGGCCCAAGAGGCTGATATGGCTAATTAGAGGAGGACTAGTCTAGAAGAGGAGGATGACCAGTGGAAGAAGTCACTTTGTACCTTTTAGCGACAGACCCTCCATATGTATGAGTGCATTGTCTCAGAAATAGAGACCGAAAGCTAGATCATGGAGTTAGTTATAACTTTACACTTGATCCGGGCTCCGAATGAGTGTTGGTTTCCTTTGGTAGTTAGATAGATGAGGGGAGTAGCACATTAGTGGTGGATGCTCTTCCTTGGAGAGAGGATGAAGAGTGAGGTTTTTGTGTGCTGACATTGAGAAAGTGTTTCAGGAAGAATTCATTTCATCTATGATGAAGGATGAGAAGATGAAGGAGTTACTCTCCCTCCAACATGGGAGTATGCAAGTGAAGAAATAGGGGATCAAGTTCAAGGATATCATTTTTTTCGAACCTCTTTCCATATGAGGAGTCTCGGGGATGACATTTAGAGGGGGAACTTCGACCTACTCTTATGTATATTGTTACTCTCTTCACTTTGTCGACATACCTATAGGATTAGGAGAAGGATGAAGTGTTGGAGAGGATGAACACATAGGGAGGTTTTCTGAAAGAGTGGGTCCGATAAGGTTTGTGAGAGAGGATGGTTGTTATCACCAGGCATCAAAAATTAGGGCCTTCCAGGTTTCGGGTGATGGGGAGTATGCCTCAGTAGTTCTAGTTTTGATAACACGGTCCTTGCCCTTTCTCTGCGGGCCCAAGACCATGATGTGTCATCTGTGGCAGCCATGGACACCTTCAGAACCAGTGACCAGACCGGGTGCAATACAGTGGATGTGGGTTGGTTCAGCACCCACCTCAGTTGAATTAGTTTCCATCCAGGCCTTTTCTGCAGCCACGGTAGGGACAACAAGCTCCTGATCATCTGAGTATAGATGTTGCAGGGGGAGGCTGGACATAGGGTGATCCTCAAGGACCTCAACCAGGGAATATTTAGGGAGTAGGCCGTTAGGCGAGGGGAATATGAGAATGGTGTGGGTATTTTCATGCCGTAGTGGCAACAATTCCTGTAGGGACATAGGTCGTTCGAGGTATGATCAACTTGTTTAGTACTCTTTCATGTGACTTTTTTGATTTAAGAGCTTCGTAATCCTTTTTTGCATCCTCCCTATCCCATGGTCTGGGGTTAGATATAGAGAGACTTCCCATGCCACTAGTATTGGGTACTCTAGTTGGAGGTCAGACCAGCTTGTCTTACATTTTGTGGGAATGTAGACTAATGGTGGGCCACATCAGTCTAGTGGGAGACCTTTTTTTTATAGATGCAACCATATGATCTCATCTTCGGAATAACCTAGGTATTCTATGTGTGTATTTTTATCAACTACTTCTATAGAAGGGTCATGTTTTTAGATATGGTTAGACAACACATGACTTTCATCGGCGAGTGGGGTTTCTAGGAGGGTTGCTAGTGAGTGGAGCCCCTTCATTCCTTGTTAGCTACGTTTTCAGTGGTGTCAGAAGATATAGATATTGCGGACATCCCAAGGGTATTCAGTGAGTTCATAGATGTCTCCCCTGGAGAGGAGGTGACTCTACCCCCTATACCGGATGTTGTGTTCGGGATAGACTAGCATCCTAGTGCCCATCTGATTCTGATGGCTCCCTATCAGATGGAGCCTTCAATGTTATGGGAGTTACAGATTTAGATTTATGATCTAATAAAGAAGGGTTTTATCTGACCATGTGTTCCATCACGGAGTGCTATATTCTTGTTCACAAAGAAGCCGGACGGTGGTCTGAGGCTATGTACATAATAGCGAAGGCTAAATCAGGTGACAGTTATGAACCTTTACCCCCTCCCGAGGATCAACGCCCTTTTAGACCAGTTGTAGGGAGCATATTGGTTCCCTAAGATTGACATGTAGTCAGGATATCAACAATTGAGGGTGAAGAAGGGTAAAATCTAAAAGACTATTTTCTAGTGCAGATATGGGAACATTGACTTCGTATTCATGCCATTCGGCATTAAAAATGAACCATCTATGTTTATGAGGATCATAAACTCTATCTTCCATGAGTGTTTGGACCGGTTCATAGTTGTGTTAATTGAAGAAATCTTGATCAACTCAAGATCAGAGAAGGCTCATGTTGAGCATCTGAGGATGATTTTTGATGTCCTTTGGTAGCATCAGCTCTATAAGAAGTTGTCCAAGTGAATGTTCTGGACATGAGAGGTCCACGTCTATTGAAACGTGGGGTCCTAATAGGTAATAGTAGTGGACACATCAATGGTCTAGATGATTTTATCTCTGGATGCACTGAAGAATGTGGCAGGGGTTCGTAGTTTCCATGGTATAGCAGGTTAATACATAAGGTTTGTGCCCAAATTCTATCAAGTTGTAGCACCTTGGACTACCTTGACAATGAAATTCCAGGCTTTGGAATAGAGTGAAAAGTGAAGGGTAGACTTCATCAATCTGAAGGGGAAGTTGGTTAGTGCCCCAGTTCTAGAGTTTCTAGAATAATGGGTAGCATTTGAAGGGTTCTGTGATTGTTCAGTCCTAGGATAGGGGTGTTTACTAATGTAGTAGTGGGGAGTAATATCTTATGGGTCTAGGATGTTACATCCTCATGAACGTAACCATTCCACCCATGAACTAGAGCTTGTAGCAGTAGTGTTCTCACTATATTTGTGGTGGCATTACCTCATTGGGGAACACATAATGGTATTCACGGATCACAAGATCATGATGTATATCTTCCGCCAGCATGACCTAAAAGTATTCCAGTAGAGGTGATTGTGTTTATTCAGGAATACAATGTTTATATTTACTACACCTCAGTGATGTGGAACATGGTGGCTGATTCTCTCAGCAGGAAGTCACATAAGGATGTGGTTTGAGAATCATAAGATTCTTAGAAGGTGATAAAGTTGTTAATTTCCATACACCTGGATGCATGGGTGGAAGAATATAGGGGATTCCTGTTCTAGATGGTGGAGCAATCATACATGGTACAACTAGTGTAGGAGACTCACTGAGAATGAATTAGAGTTTAAAGTGATGTGCGATCATGTTAGCCAAGGCATTGCTCCGAATGGATGGTCATAAGATGGTTAGAATCAGATGCTTTTCCACAGGAAGCTGGTTTTTCTAAAAATGATGTGATATAATGTCCTCGGTGGGTTCTGTAACTCTCCCCTGGAAGCACACCCAGGAGTCTCCAAGATGTACCGAGGGTTGAGGATTCATTTTCGGTGGGATGGGGTGAATCTAATTGTGGAAAAGTTTGTAGCAAAGTGCCTTGTGTTCCATTATGATAAGGTTGAGAAATGTGTTCCGGGAGGTCTGTTGCAGCATTTAGATGACCCTAAGTAGAAGTCGGACAACATCTCAATAGATTTCATCACAGGACTACACTGGGATCATGGAGGCTATGATGCAATCTGGGTAATGGTGGACTATCTCACAAAAACAACTCACTTGTTGGCAGTCAAGGAGTCGAGTGCGGTGGATGCCTTAACACAATGGTACGTGGACGAGGTGGTGTAGTTTCATGAAGTTCCAAGGTCTATAGTCTTGGATCGGGATACTAAGTTTATCTTCTATGTTTTAAAAGGATTGAAAAAATCTTTTGGGACCCAGCTATGTCTCAACACTACTTTCCACCCCCAGATAGACGGGAAGATAGATAAGACTATCCATACATTGGATGATATGCTACATGGATGTGTTTTAGACATATTAGGATCTTGGGCATGAAATTTTCCACTGTTATTGTTTTTCTACAACAATAGATATCACTCTACCATTGACATGTCTCCATTATAATCCTTGTATAGAAGATAGTGTTGCTCACCTGTGTGCTGGACATATGTTGGAGAGGCAGATGTTCTCGGCTTGCAGGTGGTGAATAGCACGATATAGAAGGCCTAGATTGTTTGCGGGATGATGAAGGTGGAACATGACCGACATAATTTTTATTCCTATTATAGGAGGAGACCATTGGAGTTTGAGGATGGGGACCATGTGTTCTTAAAGGTCTCCCCTCATCATGGGAAAAAGTGGTTCAATAGTGGGAGTAAGCTTTCTCCAAGGTTTTTCAGACCATTAGAGGTGTTGCAGAAGGTCGGTGAACTGGCTTAATAGCTGGTGCTACCACCACCGCTAATAAGGGTGCACAAAATATTCCATGTTTCTCTCCTCCATCAGTTTCTACATGATGATTCCCATGTCCTTTACTAACGAGATATCGATATCGAGGATGATGGAATGTTTATGGACTGATCGTTGAGGTTTGAGGATCCTGAGGAGAATTTGTTTCATGGATGAACCATTCCCTTGGTTCAACTGTTATGGAGGCATAGTGGCCTCAAAGAGAGTACCTGGGAATAGAAGATACATATTTTTTCCCCATACCCACAACTGTTTTGAGTTTTTTGAGCTTTGTTTTGTACATCATTGTGATGTATTGCATGACCTTATTAATTACAAGATGTGTTGTTTCCCTTTTTCTCTTAATGTGATTGAAAAATCCTGACTGAGGGGAGGGGAGAACGTAAACCCTAATCGGGATGAATTATAGTGGATGTGATTAAGCCCATGCAGGTGAGATAGTGCCATTCAAAACGTATAGTATCTTAATATGGATGAAGGGACTCCAAAATCCGTATTACTAGATGGTACAACCTTTATATATGTTTATTAAGTTACATGGGAGAGAAGATTAGTAGTGTATATGTGCTTGTTCAGAATATATATGAGGGAGGGGTGTTCCTAGATATCGAGGATTTTCCAGCTTTCGAACAAATCATGGGTGGTTTGTGTCTGAGTGGTATCTTATGAGGTTGTAGTTCGTACCGCTTTATTTTCATCAGGTTTGTCCTAAATTCTTGAGAACTAGAATAGTTTGTGAGGTACCTGATGTAATGGCCCAGATCCTCCTGGTCTATTAAATTTCCGAATTTCGGTGTTTGGAGGGTCCTGGGGACCATTAGTGACTCATTAATGAGTATTCCAAATTTCAGGATTGGACAGATGGTGGCACTAATGAGCATTTTTGGCACTGAACAGTGTTCGTGTCACCGATGGGCATCAGTGGCACCAATGGGTGTCGGTGGCACCAACAAGCATCGGTGGCATGAATAGGCATCGGTGTCCCAGATGGGTGATTGTGGCACCGATGGGTGTCAGTGGCACCGATTGTTAATGGTAGCACTAATGGGTTTTGGGTGACAGTTCCATGGGGACTGTTCCAGGGCAATGGTGCCAAGGCGACTGTGCAAGGGTGATAGTGCCAGGGCGACGATGCCATGGCAACAGTGCTTGGGAGATGGTGACTCACCTAATGGTGGGTTCTTCCCTGTTCTTCCATGACCTTCCAGTTTTTCCCTAGTGATGTATCTTTTGATGTAAATACATTTTAATACAACTTTACAATCTATTTAATGCCAACGAATGGTGTGTTAAACCACCATTAATTGGGAGACCAAAGAGTTATCAAAATGTTTTCCATTTTTTCTTCAGTGTCACACCTTGCAATATTTTACAGTTTCACCCTATTACAAGTTTGTTCCAGTTTAAAAGATATTTATTAACTTAGATATGTTATCTCAACCACATCCAAATAAAATTATTAAATCTCAGTTTATACCAACATTTGTAACCGCCCAAAATCATGGTCAAGCCACGATCATAATTTAATGTAATTCAATGTCATATACCTAATTTTAGGATCTGGCCTTTTCTTATATTGAGATCATATCTCCTTTTCCATTCACTCTCTTAGTGAATTTGGAGTCCCTGTTCCACAGATGTGTCGTGCCCCGTGCTAGAGCCCTTTCCTTATCACCCTTGAATCCCTTGGACTTCTTCCTATGTAGACTACACATCCCCAGTACATGGCACGAGAAGAAAAATTCAATTGTTGACCATCGAAATAGGATTTTTTTTCCTTCGTCTCTCTTACTGTGTATCATGCAGGGTGTGTGTGATAATTTTTACGTGGGTCATGGATGAAACAAAATATTAATGATTTTAATAATCATACTTTATATAATAAATGGGCTTCATTGATGGAGATGTTGCTGTAGTAATTTATAGTCACATATATTTTGTGAATTCTATGGTCTTACGCCCATTGAAAATAATGGTTGTTGGTTGTCCTTTCTTGCACACTAATGAACATATGTTTTTCTAGATAATCATGTTATTGAATAGATGTAACGTGGAAACCAGTTAATCATGTAAACATGGTTGATTAAATTAATTCACGCTGAAAAAGAACCCTTGTTTGATGACACAGGTTAACAAAACAGAAGTAAGAAACTTAATCAAATTGTTGGTGAATTATTAAAACTATGTTTCTCTATTCTTATATTATTCATGGTTGTTTTTCATGAAGCTTGTGGGGTGATAAGGATGGGGATTGGATCCCCTACAGTTTAGTTGTTTGTTTGTGGATCAATTCCCATAGGTTAGGGCTTGGTTTTGTTCTAGTACTTTTAGGTATCTCACTAATACCTTTTTTTAGTTAATATAATTGATAATAAATTGTGAATGCTTAAATTGCTATTTGGATGTCTCCTTCTTCAGTCCTGGGTAGCACTGACCTGTGGATGTTCTTGATAGTTTCCCGGTAGTTGATAATAAATTTTTATTGATTATACATGAACATGATAACAATAATTAATGGTTCTCTAGTAGTAGTTGTTATTATTTGTGCCTAAATGAATAGTAACTAGGGTGTTTGGGTAATGGGATGGTTTCAGGATACTTAAGCTGGGATGAGTTCTCTTTTATCAATATGTATAAATTTAGTTCTTATTTTTCTTATTTTCACCCCACCCAAGTTAAGCACTTCATTATGAAAAACCCAATTTTATATGAGAGGTTGTTTTTTTCAAAATCCTATTAGGTTTCTGGTTATTAGATCCTTTAAAATCCTTCTTCTGAGTAGCCCAAGACACATCGTGCAGGCAATGATAGCCTGAGTTCCATTAAAGCCCAAGACTCAGTGGGTAGGGTACGTCGTGGTGGTTGTCCCAGATGTGTGTGGGTATGTATGTTTCCCATGTGTCTTCGGGATGATGACCAAGTGTCTTCATGTGTGGTGATAGTTATTCTCGTGGACCAAGTGTCTACGGGCATGATTATGTATTTTCGTTATGGCCTAGGTAACTTTAGGAGTGGTTGCGTAGTTGTGGTGGCACGTAAGACTATTGTTGGGGTGGTAGTGGGACTGCATTGAAAATGGTGGGAGTGGTTGGATGCATTGGATGACTTTAATAACCAGTGTGAAAGCGGTGTGGGGTTCCCAAATATCGATGTTGTATTACTATTACATTACCTGACTTTCTTTATTTGGGGAGAGTGACTTGGTGAGGATGGGTGGACAATTTTACATGATAGGTGTTTGGTTACCCCTACATCCTCATAGGGCATTATAATTTCTTCCCAATTATGTATGAGAGCATTTGGTTTTTCCCTACTATGTATACCTGTATACACACCCAGCGTATATAAAAATACTATCCGGTTTCCATGTGAAATTTGGGAACCGTGTTGGGACATACTAGCTAAGATGTTTGGACTATAGATGTTGTTGTTTTAATTTAATTTCGTACTTTCCCTTTGTAGTTTTCTTGTATTTTTTATGGGATTATCAATGAACATACATATGCGAAAGGGTTTTGGATTTACTTTTACCAACAAATTTTTTGGGGGTTTTACAATCATATACCCCGATCCTATTAATTAAAAATGGTAATTCCTTCCAAATTACGTGTGATTATGTACACTCTTTTCTAGTCACCACTCCGAGACTTATTGAAGGTGGGACTTGGGGGTCATTATCTATCCATAAACATGATTATGGAAGGGTCTAGTAATTATCTATCTCATCCCTCATCCTGGTGAAGGAGGTTCGTGATAGCTCTGGGGATGAATGGTTGAGTATCCCTTTATGAAGAGTATATTTGAGTATTGATTTCCATATATTTGTGATGAACCAAGGCTTGTGGGCCTTGATTTGTGGGTTAAGGTAGGTCTTGAGATGTGGTTAAAATAAATATGTTGCCCCTAGTGATGTTAGTCTAGGATCATTATTGGTGTTTTGAAAGAATCTACATGAGTGGGAGATAAGCAATTTTGGACATGAACTATGAAATGGATCAGATTGAGAGTGTTTCGGATGGGTTTTCAAGGATAATATAGTTTCTAGTAAGTATTATTTTGTTGGGTGGTTTAGTAGCATTGAACGGACCCCTATTTTTTTCTAGGTGTCTGTAATGGTTACTTGCGGTGGATGTGTCTCCATGAGAATCATATTCTTATTAGGGGACCCAGTGATGGAAACCCTCTATGAGTAGGACTGTTTCCTTGGATTGAGTATTATTATGGAATGTCCGAGTTTATGGAGAAACCCAAGGATTAAAGGTTTGTTTTTGGTCCACAGTCTAACCATTCTGCTCTTGAGGGGTTGGTAATGCTTGGAAGTGTGGCTGGAGGGAGTGTTGTAATATGGTGGGGAGGTTGTAAGATCTCGACCTTTATTGAAAGTGCATCCTTGTTTAAAATTTGGTTAGGTCACATTTTTTTTTCTGTTATAGTGTTTCATGTATTCATGTGGAATTTTGGATATGTTCTAGTGGTGAGGGGCATGAAAAGGGGAGAAATGTCACTGATAAGGGCATAAAATACGGTTGGTGCACCGTTAGTGTAAACAATGCGGTTGGCCTAAGAAATCATATGGCATGGGAACCATTTTGTGTAGAGGTATATCCAATGGATACCACATGGTTTTCAAAACCATGTGGGAGCCCAAAAAACCTGTGTGACATGGATTTTCATAGATAGAGGGAGAGGTACTATTGGTTCATGGATTTTAAACCATGTTTCCAAATCATGAGACCCTTAAAAGTGGAAAATTAATATTTCCCCTTTTGAACCAATTCCTTTCTCCCTAAATGTGTCACCCTATTCCTCCTCCACCATCTTGGGTGACAAACCAAACCCTCAAAAGCTTCCAAGAGGTGATTCTACTTTGATTATTAGGCATTCAGAGCATGTTTGTGTGAGAATGAAAGATCCGGGTGAATCTAACATTATTATTTACTATATTTTTCAGACTAGATCTTTTAAAACCAGTCATATTCTTTCGAAAACCTAAATCCTTGAATTTTTCCAGTGTATTATAGTTTGGGTATTAATCATGTGTTTGTGTTTGAATTAAGGGTTTATTTTAAGAAATCTTTAATTAATAGTCATGAGATAGGTGGTCTTAATGCATTTATCATATTATTATTGGGTAATAGGTGTATGTAGTTTTTTTATTTTTCTGTTATATTTCATCTTGATGTATTAGGTTATAGAAAGGGATTTGGTCCTTATATTGGTGTGTGAGGACATTCATTGAACCGATTGGGTTTGTTGGTGATGTGAGGCAGAACCCAGGGATACCGATGGGGTAAGACAAACCCATATATTTTGTGATTAAAATTTGTAAACCATTATATAAGTGTATTATGAGATAGAATGGGTTGTGAAAATGTAATTGATTTGTGGGTAAGGTTAATTAACTGGTTTAAGAAAATTAAAAGTTGTATTTTTTGGATAATTGAAATGTTTTCAAATGAGTTGATGTAGGTTTTGGTCCTTGACCCAATTTTATATTTATTGATGGAAAATAGTGTTTGAATGTGAGAAGTGTGATGAAAGGACATTTTTTCCTCAATGTTTTTCAGAAGCGGTTTTCCAAGATATTCGAAATGGTGTTTGAATTGGGAACAAGGTTAATTTTTGTGAAAAAGGTTTAATTATTGTCATTATTGGTCGAAAATGGAAATAAAATACTGTGGAAATGTTTTTGATTTTCAAAGGGGAAGACCCATGTTTAAAAATGTGGGTTTTTATATGATTGCAATGAGTATTTGAAATTATGTTTATTTCCATGGTGTAATTGTAAATAACCGATTGGACCATATTAATTGAAGGGACATAAGGGATTGTGAGATAGAAACCCTGATAATTATGTTGGAATTTTAACATAATTATGAAATTAATTGAGTGGTGAATGTGCTCGATTGGTGATATCACATAAGGGGGTGTTTGACAAGATGTGGAAATGGGTTTAACGGGATTAATGTGAACGTTCCCAATAGTTTAATATTTGTACCTAAAATAAATAAGTTGTTAATACATAGGAAATTATGAGTGGGTTAAGTGAGTTAACATATTGAATTTATTGAATATGTGGAAATGGTTAATGTATGTGAATTTGTGAAATTATTACTGAGTTAGGAATAAGAAATGCGAAATTGGATAAATGAAAATGTAATTTAAATATAAATTTAATGTAAATTGAAAATTTTTAATTGGTTATTGAATAATATAAGTTCTAATGTGGATTTTATGAATTATGGTTAATTATGTTTATTGTCTAAATATAGTTTGGGTATGTTGGTGTGGGATAAAAGACTGAGGGTGCTATCATGGGTCAGGTTGGATTTCTGATCTAACTTACCCATAGTTGGATAAGCATATGAACATGAATTGGTAATGTAGTGTATTGATCTAAGTTTTATTCCTACATTCTGAGATAGACTAATGCTCTAAACTCTACTGTATAATGCATGGGATAAAGAAGGGGACAAACTATTCACCTGATGGTTTCATTCCACCCATATTGAGGCTTCAAGGGTGGGATAATGTGTTGGTGAGATGTGTTTAACCATAGTGAGATATGGATTTTGATTATTCCCATATGAATCTTATTTGACTGGATTGGGCCAAATTTTAAGTGATGTAAATTACTAACCTATTGATCAAGATATGAAGATTAATTTAGTAATTAATATATCCTATGTGGAGAAATAGTAAAAATGATGAAAATGGATTGTCTTGTATATTAGTTAAATGCTTAAATATTCTCCCTATTTTCTTGTTTGTTTATTTAACCTGATACCAGCATACAAACTTTTACAAACTAGCTATTGATTTAGATAGCATTGGTGGTGGGCTTTTGAGTTGTACTCACACTCTACTCGGGCTGCCATGACACTTGGATATCGAGTAGATGGAACTTGTTTTCAGGTACAGGTTTCAGACAAGGACTTGGTGTTTGATTTTTCTTGGTATGAATGTTTGGATCATGGGGGATTGGTCTAGTTTTAGGGTATTCTTTTAGTTCTATTATTTGGATTTATTGTATGACAACTTGTCCTGTAGACTATTCACTTGATTCTATTATAGCATCTGTACTTGGTTACTTTTTTGCTGTTGTTCCACGATTTCTATTTTTTATTTCTATTGGCTATAATTTCTATTATTGTAAATAATATCGTTTCATTACCCTAATAAGAGGCTATTATATCCACATGTTCCCTTTAGACCCATGGTTCAAATCACCAACCTCTTATATATGAGGAGGGATGGTGGAGGCCATGTAACAACCCATATCAGAGCTCAATTTTAGTGTCTACTAGGCCAGTGATGTTACATTTATTGATTATTATGTGGATATAAATAAACAACTACTTGAGAATGATCTTAGAGAGATATCACGTATTATTCCATGTGCTTATGTATATTAATGTATGTGTATTCAAGTTGATATTTTAAAGATCAAAGATAAGGTTAATATGTCGTTATGTAGTGCATTGCGGAAAGTGATTTTTTATGGCTAGTGATATTTAAGGGAAAATGATTTAAATGAGACGAAGAGAATGATAACTTTTCATCCATGTAAATTTCATTTCCAATAATTTAGAATATTTTATTATTATAAATAAATTGGGTTCATCTATAAATAAGGGAACCTATTCATCACATCAAAGGGATAATACATATATTACCCTATCCATAACTGTTCTTCCAATATCTAAAACATTTATCGTCTAGTTTCTGAATGAGAAAAGTTCATAGGTATTTTCTATAAGTTTAGTGTTTTATGGGAGGTATCTATGTTTTTGTATATATTATGGGAAGTGGTTAATTTCTTAATTAAAATTTATTTTTTAATTTTAAAACTATTCAAAAAACTCACTTTCATAATGATTTTTTGTGTAAACTATATCATATTTGAAAAAAATATTTCTTCATGGGTGAATTTATTTTTTAAAAATATTTTTAGGGAATGTTTTATTATGAACCTTCTATTATTTATCTTTAGGAATATTATTTTATATTCCAATGTTCTTATTTCTTGTAAACATTCTTGAATTGAACTATTATTAATGGGCCATTAATTTATACACTTTAGCGGATTTATCCCTTAAAGATTTAAGTACCTGGGATAACAAAGATGTTTACATGAGTTTTCCTTAAAATTATGGTATATAGACACTGAATTTGAAGATATGTGGATTCGATATAAACATACAATTCATTTCGTGATGTTTATGAATCTATAGATATGATGTTGGAATTATTTTTTTAGGTGATTACCTTAAGGTATGATTATGGAATTACCTAGTTAGGTGATTCTATTAAGATATGTTTCTAGAATTATCTAGCTAGGTGATTCAATTAAGAAGTCATGTTCTAATTATTCAGTTTGGTGATTTCATTAAGGTTTTATGATTAAATTTTTATTCATTTTCATTACATTATGATGGATGTAGGTAATATATTTTTATTCTATTGAAATGGATACTGAATATAATTTCACATGATTAATTATTTAATTTTTAATGCTTTCAATGAATTTAAAACATCAAATGTTTTAGAAATTATGTTTTTTTTTTGAGAAAAGAGAAGCATTGAAAATTTTTTCCATGGTAAAATGTTTATTGGAAACAAATTGTACAATATTTAAAATATTTAAAATTTTATTACTCCCTCAAGGAATTATATTAGTTCAATTTTTAAATTTTTATTAAAGAAACTAGATCTTTCTCAAAAATATGTTTTATAAGAGCTCAAAGATCTATATTTTAAGGTAATACTTTTTCAGAAGTTTAAAGGTTTTATTATTACTTAAAAGACCTCTATTAATTTCTTTAATATACCCCATAAACGGTGTTATTATCATCCACTGTTTTTTAATTTTTTTTTCATATGGAGTAATGACTACTAAGAACAATTATGAGGTCTAGCACAATAAAAAAATAAAACCTAATCAAGGTAGCTGAATTAATGATTTTTTTGTAAGATTTATCATTTAGAAGAAAATATGAGGTTTTATTTCTATAATTTATATAAATTATCTTAAAATATAAACCTAAAAGTTTTGGGGATTGCAAGTGACTAAATTATTGTTATTAATATTATAATTTATGAAGGATTATGTCTGGGTCAAATCTGTTAGTATAAAATCTAGTATAAAAATTATATTTATTTAGTAATGGATATGAATGTGTAGGTTTGGGGAATCAGACAAATTCTATGCACCCTATTACCCATTATTATATATCCTTAAAATGTTTTATATATTCATTAATATATATATCAGAAATAAAATCCTTCTTGTATAATTATTGAAACTCTTCCGAATCAATTATATCAAACATTCATAGTTTCATCATCTAATAACATTATTCTTAGATCAAAATCAAAAAAACCAATAAGGTATATCCAAAGATATCTGGATTAATAACTAGTTTAAAAGAAATATTTATATCCTCTATCCACTCAATGGTCTTAGGGAGTGATATTTCATTAAGGAAATTCAGTACCTATTTATAATAAAACATAAATAATGATCTACCCTATGATATATATTTATTTTTTCCTATCCTATATCCTAATGATACTATAGAGAAATTTTATCAATTAAATCACAATAACAAATAAAGTTAACAAAGATCACATTAATCACACAAACATTATATAGAGCATCAACATCACATCACGAGACACATCCACTACCCAAACATACTACTATTCATCAACACCAATACATATTCAAAAGACATATTTTCTATGTCATATCCAAATAGCCTACTACCCAAAAACAAATTTATATACCATCCTCTAAAAAATATCCAACATGATATATTGTTCTTCCATTAAACTCATATCACCAAAAGTATCTCATCAAAATCATAACATATATATTAATAGAAATATAACAATAATTCCTTCCATAAAAACATAGAAAAATATTTATAAATATTTCACAATTTAATAATTAAATTTAATTTGAAATCTAATTTCTACATCAACATTAACATAACCTGTTACTTGCTGAATAAAATATCACTAAAAAATATTGTGAATACTTAAAAAATTCAAGGAATTGATTTCCAATCCAGAACAGAATATAAAACAAGTATTGTATGCAATGTCTCACATGGTAATCATGAAATAGGTATAAATATTTTAAATTATTAATATAATATCAATACTTTTATCCTTATAATTTTCTTATTAGAATCATATAACACATTTAAATGACCAATGGAAAACAATATACTTCACTTTCACTCATCATACTCATTATAGTTAAATGAAAATAAAGCATGCTTAATAAAAAATTTAAAGCATATTAGATTAATCATTTCAATAACATAAACATAGCATGATTGAAATGGAATTACAAACAGCCAGATAAATATGTACATACCATATATTTTAGTATGATTACATAATAAGTCACTTATAACACTTAGTAATATTAGAAATGATATTTACCATAATCTATTCATATATACCACAAAAATAATTTCCATTTTGCTTTTATTTTTAGAGACTAATTCAAAGGAATATATAACAAAACATAAATAGTCTATATATGGTATGTGAGAAGTATTTATACATATATAATTCTAATTAATCGAAAAAATTCATATCCATAACAAGCATTTAGACTATCATCTAAGGCAAACATAACACATGGAATAAAATTTTATTAATATTGTAAAAACTATAATAAAAATATTTTTAAAAATATTATAGATTATTAAAAAATTTAATAAATAATTATGAACATATATTATTAAGAATGATTATAGAAATTTCAAACAATAAGGGTTTCATATGTTTTCTTTTTAATAAACTATGAAAATGGAATAATATTTACATACTATTCATAGTAATTCTATCATAAATATATATTTAATTTCTATCAGGATATTTTGACATAAATTTTTTTTAATTAAATGAATAAATAATTATATATAAATATTATAAAACATTTTATTGAAATGAAAAAAAAATTCATAACATATCATGAATTTTAAGAGAAAAATTTTTAGGATAGGATAATGTAATTATTTATGAATGAATCATATTTTTGGAAAATTAAACCATTTTAAAAGAAATAATATGTTAATACATGCTATCAAAAATTTCCACACTAATATAATCATAATATAACACATTAACATAAATGTAACATAGGATAATGGAGGATTCGCCCATTAAAATTTTATTCACTATAATCAGTTCATTTCCACGTAGCCTTGATTACTAGACTATAAAATTCCTTTCATTAGATAATATAGGAGCCTAAATACCTATTTCATAACTTGTATCCTTTACTAAGATTACATGATAAGTTTAAATTACATTGTTTCCCTACCAAATCAAATTAATTTTTATTTGAGCTCAACTTCAAACTCAATCCCATCTCTCAACCAAATACTATGATACAAATTTTTAATGAATCAACCCAAGTGAAACCCCACCCTGTAATATAGTGTCATTATGAGTGACCCCCATGAATCCCTACTTCTATATGTAATGAGATAATGACTAGTACTCAGGGTATAAAACACATTTATTTGAGAAATTACTGACATGAATATGAGGATGATAAAGTGAAACCTCCCCAATCAACTAAATATTTTTAATAAAGATAAACAATTCCCATAACAAAAATATAAATATATTCCATTGTATACAATTAAAATAAATAAAAGAAAAAACCTATTAATACTATACTCATGACCCCAATATATAATTAAATTATCATATTCTATGTCAAACAATCATATAAAATAACTCAAGAAATAGATAGAGGGTGTATACATTGGAGTACTCAGTAGGTTCATAATTCATAACAAGTTATCATCCCTGTGAAATAAAGATAAAATATATGAAATGTGTGTAATCTACTAGGAACATGAAAATTAGGAAACAATTATGGGAACTAGACTTGAAATATAATCATGGTAAAATATAATATCACACAATCCATTTTCCACTCAAATCTCCACAACATCCACAATCATGGGAATCTCATATAACCAACTTTCCCAGGTTGAACATACCACCCTATAGAAATTATAGATATTGTTTTAATTTATTATGGATAATCATTATGGGAAATAAAAACATATTCCAAGACCATATATAAATTCATAAAACAATAGGGTTTATAAATTTACTTCAACTCATACCTATTAGTATAGAGGCATTGGAAACTCACCAAGATGTGATTCATTGTAATAAAACCCAACCCTAACTGATAAGGATGATGGGATTAATTAAAAAAATATATAATAATAATTCATGTCATCTACTAAACATTACATAATCAATGTCATCTAACAAAACTATATCCACAACCACATCACTATAATTTATGAATATTACCTCAAGGTATGTTATATGTGCCTAAAGAACATCAACCTCAAGCCCACATTCTATGCATGCACCCACATTGGCATGTATCATAGACTTTATCAAATATATCCCAATTAAATATCATCACAAAATCATATCATCACATATATAACAGAAACTAATAACCAATAATATACCCAAAACAATCCATTATTAATCAAGAATCATATAAGATAGCATAACTAATGTAACAATAATCACACCCTATAAATTCACATGTTATTAATCAATTTATACTTTATTATTTAATTCAATCTCTCAAGGTTCCATATTTCAACCCTCTTCAATTCACTATTTCATTTATCAAATTATTCCATTCCCATGTTCATTTAGTTAATTCAAAACACCATTATAAATCATTGAACACGTATAACACATACCGTCACTAGTGAAGAAAATGTTTTTTACGTCACCATTTTTTACGTCGGTTATATATAACCGAAGTAAAAATGCGGCGAGTAGAGTTTTAACGTCGGTTATTTTAATAACTGACGTTACAAATCGCGCATGTTCGGTTTTTACGTCGGTTATCTTATAGCCGACATAAAAAACCAGTGCGCGGGGTTTTTTTTACATCGGTTATTTGGAAACCGACGTAAAAAACCCGATATCAACACGTTTTTTGACATCAGTTATCAAATAACCGAAGTAAAAAACGAGATGTCTATGGGTTTTTTACGTCGGTTATTTTATAACCGACGTAAAAAAATCCACCCGTGCTTTGGTTTTTTACGTCGGTTAACCGACGTAAAAACGCGTAGATATCGGGGTTTTTACGCCGGTTTCCAAATAACCGACTTAAAAAACCCCCCGCGCATTGGTATTGGTTTTTTAAATCGGTTATCTTATAACCGACGTAAAAAATTAGATATATACGCGTTTTTTACGTCGGTTATAAAATAACCGATGTAAAAAACCAAAGCACGGGGGGGTTTTTTACGTCGGTTATAAAATAACAGACGTAAAAAACCAAAGCGCGAGCACTTTTTTACATCGGTTTTAAAATAACCGACGTTATAAATTTAAAAAATAGTTTATAACGTCGATTATATAATAACCGATGTTATAAAACTTTTAAAGAAATTAATGCCTCGTGGACTGTCATTTACAATTTTTTGATTGACAGTCCGCCGGCTCGTCTCTCTCACACGGTAAACCCTAATCGGTTCGTCGATCGACCTGCGTTAAACTCATTTTGGCTTCATTGTTTATCTTCTTCACTCCTCTCGGATCTATCATCTCAACTCGCAACATTCAAGTAATCCTTCTACGAATTTATTTCATTCGTTTTTTTCATGGATATTCTATAATTATGTTTTGCGATTTTTGTACATTTAATGTAAACAAGATGTAGTGGTTTCCAAGTATGCACCGCATTACTATTTTGATAAGATGGTGATGAGATAATCTTTGATACATATGATTCATTGATTGAAGTGATACAATTTCACATGGTGTAGGATGATTTATGGGCGGGGTGAGACCATGAAATTAGCATTGGGGTTTGAGAGGAAAACTAGTGGAGAAGTGGTATCCGAGAACCTTAATTTTAATATATATATATATATATATATAATTTTTTATACGAAAATGTTTATTTATATGAATTATTTTGTGATTGATCCATAGTGAGTATATGAAACTATTTTTTCTTGATTAGGTGATGATTTAGATTCCTTTTTTCATAGGTCTTTAGTGTGCTTTCTCAACATTTTCATGAGATTTTTTAGGGAGGATCTTACTATGTATACATGTTATACCCACCATACATAAATATAAACAATTTTTTTGGTTTTTTAAAGAAATTTGTAGTTTTTTATAGATGTTAGTAGCATGGAAGTGTTGTGGAGTATCTTTCATGAGTATATATAGTTTATTTTTTCTTCCTAGTTTTACTTTTAGTACTAATAATCTTCTTTTTGGTTTATGTACAACAATACATGTATGAATTCATGCATAATTATCTAAATTTATTCATTTCGAACTGAGGAGGGTTACTTTTGGTGGGAGAAGATCATAAATGATATGGTATGAATTCATTCTATCATAACCATAAATAAAATATAGTTGTATTTTATTTATCATATACATCAACTTATACTCTTCTTTTTCATCAAAAACCCTTTGGGAATAAAAAACCAAACTAAGGGATTTGGTATCCACATTGCCTTTTGTTATAGAATATGGGACATCAAAATCAAATGATTGAACATATTCTTCCCAAAAACACTTCCATTGATTTTTATAATTGTGTGAAAATATTTACCAAATGGATTTAGGGTCTACAGAAACCATTAATAACATGTTAAATAGGTAGTTTATCTAATATATTAAAACATCAAAACCGCATTCAATATTAAACTATGTAGGCGTCCTGGTTTTCATTGATTCAATGAAATTTAAAACTTTTATATCTAACTATATTTTGTTTTAAAAATAATATTCAAGTATATTTTTTGAAATACATATAGATTTGTTTTATATTTTAAATTGTTTTACATTCAAATTATGATTTTTTTCATATAAACATATATTTGTCTTATCTTAAAAATATATATTTTTTGTTGATATTTTTTATAGGTAATAATCAGTCGAAGTTGGATTACGGCACATCTAATGAGCAATGAATTTGAGGAAGGTGTTGATGCCTTTTTGGAATTTTCAAAACAAAATGTTCCTAGTAGTGACATTTTTTTCTGTCCATTCCTGAAATGTTTGAATATGAAGAAGTTGAAAAGTATAGAGATAAAAGATCATCTGATTTGTCATGTTTTTAATTCTAGTTACAGCCCTTGGATTTGGCATGGTAAAACTGGACAGAATGTCACTGATGATGATGATTCGCAAGATGGTAACTCCGATGGAATTGAAGAAATGATTCGTGATATTGTAGCAGAACAAATTGAGATAGAACCGACAGGTGCACGTCTATATGGTGATGCTGAAAAACCATTATATCCTGGTTGTACAGATTTTATGGTTTTTTCGGCGGTGTTAAGATTGATTAACCTGAAGGAGAAGCATGGATGGAGTGACAAAAGTTTTACAGAGCTGCTAAAATTGAGGAAAGACATTCTTCCAAAAGATAACGATCTTCTAGATTCCCATTACAATTCCAAGGAAATATTATGCCTGATGGGATTGGGATACAAGAAAATGCATGGCTGTCCGAATGACTGCATTATATATAGGAAGGAATATCAATTTCTGTCAGAGTGTCCTAAATGTGGGACATCACGGTATAAGGTGAGAGAAAAATCACAGGCTGATGTAGAGATTACAAATCTCCCTTCAAAGGTATTGTGGTATCTTCCTATAATTAATCGTTTCAAACGTTTATTTGCTAATTCACATGATGCAAAAAGGTTAAGATGGCATGCTGAAGAGCAGGTATGTGATGGAAAAATAGGTCATCTAGCTGATTCTACACAATGGAAGAAAATTGATGCGCAGTATTCTACATTTGGAAATGAAATTAGAAATCTCAGACTAGGGTTGTGCATAGATGGAATGAATCCATACCGAACACACAGTAGCACACATAGTTCATGGCCTGTTTTATTGGTAATTTACAACCTCTCTCCTGAATTTTGTATAAAGTGCAAATATGTCATGTTGAGTACAATGATCTCTGGTCCAAAGCTACCCGGTAATGATACTGATGTTTACTTGTCACCGTTGATTGATGATTTGAAACAATTATGGGCTGATGGTATTAGGGTGTATGATTCTTATAAAATGGAATATTTTCAACTGCATGCTGTGCTTCTGTTCACTATAAATGACTTCCGAGCGTATGGAAATTTGTCTGGATATAGTGTTAAAGGGCATAAAGCATGTCCAATTTGCGAACAACACACGTCATATTGTCAATTGCATCATGGGAGGAAAATTGTGTACATGGGTCATCGAAAGTTATTGCCTATGGAACACCCTTATAGAAGACTAAAAAAGGCATTAAATGGCTCACAAGAATTTGATACTTCTCCAAATACTTTATCCCCTGATCTGTATTTTGAGAGGGTGAAAAACCTTGACGTGACATTGGGAAAGACACAAAAATCTGGTAATGATAGACATATTTGGAAGAAAAGGTCAATTTTATTTGAGCTACCATATTGGAGGTATCATGAAGTTAAACATAATATTGATGTCATGCATGTGGAGAAGAATATCTGTGATTCTTTGATTGGAACATTGTTAGATATTAAAGGAAAGACTAAATATGGGTTGAATGAAAGATTAGACTTACTATCAATGGGAATATGTTTGGAGTTAGCTCCCACTCCTAAAGGAAGACGAACATTTCTTCCCCCGACTTGTCATACATTATCAAAGAGGGAGAAAATTATCTTGTGTCAGTGTCTTCATGATACCAAAGTGCCTCAAGGTTATTCTTCTAATGTAAAAATTTTTGTCTCATTGAAGGACTTGAAGTTGATAGGTATGAAATCACATGATTTTCACGTCATGATGCAACAAATTCTACCAATTGCATTGTGTAGAATATTGCTCATTCGTGTCAGAAAGACTATAATGAAGTTGTGTTATTTTTTCAATTCAATTTGTAACAAGGCTATTGATGTGAATGCTTTGAAATTTTTTGAAAAGGATGCAATTTTTATACTTTGCCAATTGGAAATGTATTTTCCTCCAACTTTTTTTGATATAATGGTGCATTTAATGATTCATCTGGTTCGAGAAATAAAGCTTTGTGGACTTTTATATCTTCATTGGATGTATCCTTTTGAAAGGTATATGAAAATATTAAAGGGGTATGTTAAAAATCTATATCGACTTGAAGCCTCCATTATTGAAAAGTATATTTATGAGGAGGTAGCAAAGTTTTGTACGAGCTACTTGGTTGCGGCGCAACACATAGGTTTGCATCCATCTCACCATGAACGAGTTAATAATGAGGGAAAGGGGATTCACGGACTGAAAGTCAAATCATTGTCAGCAAAACAGATGAAGAAGTTAGAATCATACATCTTGATTAGCATAGATGATGCTCAACCGTATATCACATTGCATATTAATGATTAGAAAAAATGTCATCCAATGAAGAAAGAAATGTGGATTTTGAATGAGCACAACAAAATTTTTTGTCATGGATTAAAAAAACATTGCTTGGTAGATCAGATGTATCAAAGACATTAAAATGGATATTGGGTTGTCCATGTTTAAATTTGATAACATGGTCCGGTTATGACATTAATGGTTATACATTTCATACAAAAGCTCAGGACAACAGAAGTGTAGTTCAGAATAGTGGTGTATTGGTGTTTGCAGAAGCAATGAATTTTTCGAGTGCTAAGGACAAAAACCCAATTTCTGCATCAAGTGCATACTATGGAGTGATTGAAGACATATGGGATGTTGATTACTTTAAAATTAAAGTTTCTGTTTTTAACTGTAAATGGTGTAACGGTAACAAAAGTGTCAGACACGATGAATTTGGAATGACACTTGTTAATCTGAATAGATTGGAAGACACAAATGATTCTTTTATAATGAAAACACATGCTAAACAAATTTTCTATATAGTAGATCAATCAGATATGCAGTGAGCTATTGTTTTACAAGGGAAAAAAAAATATGTTGGTGAGGATGAACTTGATGAATATGTTGATTTATGTGAGATCCCTACTTCCATGGAAATATTAACAGAAGATAATGATGATCATGTTGAAGACATAGTTTGTGCCATAAGGAACGATCACGACGAAGGAATGTGGGGAAAAAATCCATTTGTACAATCCTAAAATTACAGGTAACATATTTTTTTTCTTGTTTAAATTTATTTTTTCCATAAATGTTAGATATTGTAAGTTTTTTATTTATTAAAACATGTTTTAAAATAAAATAAGTATATGTTTTTGTTTGTTTTAAGTTAGTTTAGTTTACTTTATCATGTATATAACCATTACATGAATTTTAAAATTATTATTTTTGTTCACTGACAATTACATTACCATGTTTACAATGTTTACGAGGTTTACCATTTTTACCATTTTTACCATCTTGGCCATCTTGACCATCTTTGCTATCTTTACCATTTTTTAAAATGCATACAATATTACCAATGTTTACTATTATGTAACTTAGTACACTTTTCTATTTGCTAATTACAGTAGTATTAAAATATTTGAATTTGTATATTTGTGAACTGATGTTTGTTTTTTTGATTTGAAGGATAATGACAGATCATTCAGATGATCAACCACATGATTCTGGAGAGGTGTATATTGCTGGTAATACCTCTGGGGATGAACATTCACATTCTCCTATTACGACAATGAGTTCAAAAGTTGGTAAACGTGGGTGCACACGTTTACCAAAATTATCACTTTCCCGTACTCAGGATCAGAGGATAGTCATTGAGTTTGATGATGATGATATTCCTAGTGGTCCAAATGCCAATGATTTTAAGAGTTTTGTTGCAACTCAGGCTAAGACCAAAGTAAGCATTCTGTATGATGATTGGAGAGGTGTGGATAAAGCGATTATCTCTCAGTTGTGGGAGACGATTTTGGTAAGATATTTTGTCATTGTGACCATTCTTTTAATGTTTCTAGTATATAGAATATGTTTAACCTCTTCTTTATCAGATGACATTTGATATTCCTGACACTGGAGGAGTCAGGAAGAAATGCTTATTGTTGGCTGCCAGGAGATGGAGGGATTTCAAATCAACCCTCTCATCTGATTTCATTTATGGTCATAGGAGTCACGACAATCCATGTCGTATATATCCTTTTATAGATGAAGACACATGGAGACAGCTTTTTGAAAGTAGAAAAAAAGAGTCATTTCTGGTAAGGGCAATGTAAACTTTTATAAAATTTCTTATATAAATGATTTTATTAATGTTTTGATAATAATTTCTTATTCTTAAATTACATCAAACAAGGAAAGCTCATCAGGATATCCAATCTAAAAATGTATACACTCATAGTTTATCTTGGGGAGGGTATACATTATTGGAAGAACAAATGATGGCGGAAAAATTTCAACAACTAAGAGCTGAGTCTTCAAGCTCTGGAGAGGTGGCCCCTCCATCCCCTCCCTCTATACATGAAAAATGGAAGAGAGATCGGAAGGGAAAAAAGGGCAATATATTTCGGAAGAATGGAGAATCGTAGCTGAGAGGATTGTAAGATATCTATTTAATTTATTTAAGTTAACTTCTTTCTTTATATAAGTTTCAATCATTACAGAAATGTTCAATTAATTAATACAGGACTCTCTTGAGGAGAAGAGTTCAGAGGGGACATTTATAGCTACTGAGAGGGAAGATATTTTATTTGTAGCATTGGGGAGGCCCGAACATCCTGGTCATGTAAGAGGTTATCCGGAAGGTGTATCGGTAAGAAAAGTGATTCCACGTTCTTCAACTTCTAACATTGAGGGGGTTTATAAAAAAATATAATCCTTGGAGGTTGAAGTTCAAAATATTAATGAGACGATGGAGGAAAAGATTAGAGAGTCGGTGTAGTCTATGTTTTCATAAATGCAAAGACAATTTCAGACTACAGCTCCCACTCCTCCACCTCCCCCTGTAGTCCCCATTATTTATCCTCCACCTCCGCCAGTAGCTCCCACTCCCCCACCTCAGCATGCGGACCCCATTTTTTATCCTATGCCTTCGCCGCAGCTTGCTACATATTGCGAGTTGTATGTTGATGATTCTCAACATCATATAGTAGCATACGGGTTGGTATATTTTATAGGAGATACAGTTCATCATCAACAATTAGAGGTAGAGAATCAGAGGGTCACTGTACATGGTATTATAGATAGATCAGCTAGCGTGCCAATACCTACAGATGAGGTGGCGACAGTTGGACAGAGTATCAGCCAATTTTTAGTTTGGCCATCCAGACTTCTTCGACTAATTAACATAGACGTATGAATGTTATATATTTTTTTTATTTTTTTTATTAAAGTTGTTTTATCATTTGAAAACTACTATATTTTTCAATTTTTTCCACAGGAATACTTAAAAGGTAACGAAATACTGTATAGACAACAACAAAGACAACATGCTATGACATCAGAAACAGATTCCAGTGGTCTTGACAGATTGTCAAGATATTCACATTTGTTGTTGGGTTTTTATGAGTTACCAATAGAATCTCATGTTTGTGGACATGAAATAAGTGTGGGGATTACAAAAACTGATATCAGGGAGCTTGTTACTAGAGATAAGTTGGGCATCAACGTGGTGCAAATTTTTTCCATGTAAGTCTTAACACCTATTCCCTGCGTTATATTTATTAGAAATGTATACTTATGTATGTTTTATATTAGGTATCTTTATAAAATTTGTGAGAGGAATGACCTGACAGAAGTATATGGATTCATGGACCCACAATTGATTTCCCCTAAATCATGTTCATTGAATGAGGAACATAGAATGGTTTATATTGCTGAAAGATTTGAAAAGAATATAATCACACAATGTTGGATGATTCCTTATTGTGAGAGGTATGAAACAAAATTATCTCAAAGAGTTAATTATCTTTTAACATAAAAAACCACTAACATTAAGTTTCCTTTTATCAGTGATCATTGGATGTTAGGGATTTTTTGCCCAAGGGAGAAATCTCTTTATTGGATATGCTCTGTTCATGGTGATGTGCGGGAAGGTTTTAGGAATATATTAGAAAAGTAAGTTTCAATTTCTCAATAGTTTATATATTATAATGAATTTTAAATTTACCAAATTCATATTATTTTCTAACAGTGTATGGGTCTACTTTCGAAAAAACACAAAGAAAAGAAATGAAAAGATCAAATATGCAAATGCGAAGGTAAATTTCCATTTATAATTTGTACTTTTTTATTTATTACATAAAAATAATATATTGAATTTACACTCATTCAAACATAATTGTCATGAAAAACAAGGCCTCATCGAATGCGGATATTATATGTTAAGATTTATGTATGAAATAATAACAACTGGGACAGTTGTGAATTTTGACCTGGTACGATTTCCTCTTAAACTTTGCCATAATATTTCAATTTGATTTATTCATTATACACGTTAACTATCTTATTTTTCATTTGTATCTTTTTGATGACCCTCAACCCTATACTTCTGAAGACATCAAACACGTACAAGTGGAGTGGTCAAATTATTTTACAGGTTTGATTGAATTTTAGTTGTTTGTAATGTAAAATGTAATTTTGAATATTGTTGTTTTAATTGTGTATTTGGTAGTTGTTTAGGTTGGATTTAGTTTTTTTGAAGTTGACAGTGTAAGTATTGAATGTTCTATAAGTGAATGTTTAATTTTGCTCTACTTCTTGTTTTGGTCTACTTTTGATGGTTTTTCTAGTATGGATTTGGGTCTTTGGGGGAGGGGTTCCAAGGGTGTGGGGGTGTGTTCAGTGGGGTTAGGGGGTGTCTAGCGGTCTGGGAGGGATGTCCGGTGGGGTGGGGGATAGCCCTCGGGGTGGCAGGGATGTCTAGGGGTGTGGGAAGGCGGTCCAGGGGTGTGGGAGTGTTGTCCAGGGGTGGGGGGGGGGGTTGTCCAAGGGTGTTTGGGGCTGTCCAGGGGTGTGGTGGGGGCTGTCAAGTGGGGTGAGGGGGTGAGGGGGTGCTGTTCAAGCGGGTGGGGGTTGTCTAGGGGTGTTTGGGGGTGTCCGGGGGTCGGGAGGCAGTCTAGGAGTGTGGTGGGGGCTCCAATGGGGTGGGGGGAGGGTTGTCCAAGGGGTATACATGAGGGTCGGAGCTCCAATGGGGTTGGGGAGGGCTGTCCAGGGGGTATACATGAGGGTGAGGGCTCCAACGGGGTGGGGGAGGGCTGTCCATGGGGTATAAATGGCGGTGGGGGCTGTCTAGGGGGTAAGTTTTATATGTTATCTATGTAAATGCTTAATTTTGATCTACTTCTGTTTTTGTGGTACGATTTCTAGATTAGTTTTCTGGTTGATTCTGGTGGAGAGAAGATGACTGCATTCTGTTTAAAAAAAATTGGGTTTATCACGTCGGTTATTTAATAACCGATGTGATAAAAGGCCTGGAGAATGGTTTATCACGTCGGTTATTTAATAACTGACGTGATAAAATGCCTGGAAAATAGTTTATCACGTCGGTATTTAATAACCGACGTGATAAAAGGCATGGAGAATGGTTTATCACGTCAGTTATTTAATAACCGATGTGATAAAAGGCCTGGAGAATGCTTTATCACGTCAGTTATTTAATAACCGACGTGATAAAAGGCCTGGACAATGGTTTATCATGTCGGTTGTTGAATAACCGACGTGATAAAAGGCCTGGACAATGGTTTATCACGTCGGTTATTGAATAACCGACGTGATAAACCCCCCTCCCCCTTTTTTCACGTTGGTTTTATAAGGACCGATGTGATAAACCACGCTCACCCCGGTTTATCACATCGGTTCTATATGAACCAATGTGATAAACCCCCCTCTCCCCTATTTATCATGTTGGTTTTTTAATAACAGACGTGATAAACCATTTTCTAGGCCTTTTATAACTTCGGTTGTTAAATAACCGACGTGATAAACCATTCTCCAGGCCTTTTATCACGTCGGTTATTAAATAACCGACGTGATAAACATCGTGATTTTATGTTTTTGATGTCGGTTTTTAAATAACTGACGTCAAAAACCTTATTTAGAACGTCGCACGTATTAACATCAGCTAGAAACCGACGTAAAAAATGAAAAATAACCGACGTAAAAAATGTTTTCTGCACTAGTGCGTAAAGCATAATATCAAAGTTTTTATGGAAACTATAACCAAATTATCTGGAGAGGAAATATCTCAAACCCATATCGGGGACAAAACCCTTCAATATATAACTCTAAAACCTTATAGAACCCCAAAAAATAGACCTACCCTACTTTTACAACAACATAACCAATTAGACTCCTTTAAGTTCTTATAGTCATACACTCCTTATCCTTTAAGAAATAAAAATGAATTAACACTAATAAATAATAAAACAAAACCTCTTATTCTTTTAAAAAATTATTTAAGAAATTCTCAATATCCTATTCATTACCTATAGACATAGACATTCCATAATGGAAATGAACTTACATGATATAAACTAAACCAAATGAGACTAATTAAAACACTCTATTTCTTATAAAATGGTTATATCAAACACTAACTTAAGTATCCTATTAGAACCATGAATGAATGAGACATTAGTAATAAAGGGTCTATGATTACCAAATGTCCCTCAAACATACTACAAGTTAACAACCAATACAACAATAGTATAACCCCTATACATAATACTACCTTATTCAGATTCTATATATATCAATATTAATTAAAAAAATTTATTCCCATTTCTCATCACAATCATTAAATCACTTCGCAATTAATTATTTTATTATGTGTCGTATAATTAACATAATCGTAACAGTATATATAACAAAACATAAATTATAAAAAGCATGGAAAAAAAAATAACACTAGATAGCATGATCTTACTTCCATATTGAATTTTTAACAGACTACTTATCATTACAAAAAAAGGTATATCGATGAGAACATATGACATGATAATATTAAACTATATTAGTTATTAAATAAATAATTAAATAAGATTAATGATTTAAAACTAAGGTGTTATAAATGTGTAATAATGGATGATTAAAATGAAATGCCTAATGGATAGTTTAGGTACACTGAGAGGGGGTGATTATGTGTAAACAAGTTTTACCAATTTTCTTTTATTCACTTTTACCCCTTTTCTAATTCAATACTATGCACTTGATAGAGTGATTTGATGTAACTGGTTTAAAATAAAATTATACCACATGCAAGAGTGAAATTAAATGAAAAAAATCACACAATATTTTTACAAGGACTTCTGATAATGTGGATGACTAGATCCTTGATACATTCCGGATTATCTGAGACATAGATTCACCACTACCAATCAATCTCTAATTATAAGTGTTTTGATTAGACCTCACCATAAAACCATGGTCGGTAGGTATAAACCAGTTCCCAAATTATAATGTTATCCCACCGGTGTTCTTTGTACTATAATTACAGAAGGGTTATTTTTAATTTAATACCTCTTGTTTTTACAAACACAACACTAATTGAATAAGAAATATCACACAAACTTCAATCTTCCACTATAATAAAAAAACAAATAATCCTCTTTGAGACACTAAGACAAAATGATTATACAATTTGATAAATAAAATAAAATAATTCAAATAAATTGAAATGAAAAAAATAGAACTATATAAAAATAATATCAATATACTATTTTAAATAAATATAAGATATCACTTGTACTACATCTCACAGTAATAAAAGAATGAACAACTAAGTATTCCTCAATACACTGCATGTTTCCTCCATCCTCACATTACTAAAAAGTATTTCGTTATCTCAAAAACATACTTCAAATAATATTTTATATCATTAAACATGTGATCAATATGTGTTATTTATTCATGTAATCCTATTCAACCCATACACATACTTTATAAATGTAATTCTCCAGACGTTTTTATGACTTCTTTGTGCAATAAAAAATGCCCAACACTATGTCATTTTTTTATTTTCTTAGTTTAACTATATAGTACTACACATTCATGAAAACCGTATAAATATCATGATATTATACCTAGGAACCTTTGGGCTACCTTGCACAAACCAAAATGGGTGTGAGATAGATCTTATTTTTTGTGCATGTCTCACAAAGACAACACACACACACACACACACACTGTCTCTCTCTCCTTAACAATTTACATTTATTGTGCATGAATGTCATCATATGTATGATTTATAGTCTACAATACATGCATGAATGATACACTTTATGCATGAAACCCATTAAATTCATTCATTAAATCTTTTATACATACAATAAACAGCCTATGTACACATTGTATTATTCACAAAAATTAATCAGGAAATACATTGGTGTTCCATCACACTACACATGTGATGAAACTGTGTCTTCCGAAAAATAAAATATGAAACATCCTCTTATTTTCATAATAGTGTCACACAATTATTATTCTTAGCAGGACTCACTGTTTAAGTATACATAGTATTACAATATCTCTTCTTCATGTAACATCATAAATGGTTCATAGTACTTCAGAAAGACACCATGTCAATGTTACACTAGATCATAGAATCAAAAATACATCATGCAAATGTGAATGTAATATCACTTCCCAAATTCATGGAACACACTTCCCAAATTAAAAGTGCTTCCACTTACATGTTTCTCTCTTGAAATAAGAGCACTTACATTTCTCTATTTCCCTCTAAACAAATCTCATGAATATGAAAATTGATCATAAATAGAGAATTCGCACATCGATATTTATTTATAGAAAAATATCCACTAAATCAATTCTATGAAAAAATAGACAACCATTTGTTGCTCCTACTTACTCCATCATGCTATAATAATAATAATTGTCACCTTGAATCAATTTTTTTCCATTTTGGTTTTTATTTATGTTGATATTAGTTTAGAAATTTAGATTAAGTTATATATAAATTCAATCATATTATAATTATCAGATTTATAAAATTTTATCGAATTACATTTTGGAAAATTAAGATGATTTTTCATGAATAAATGCTAATGAATAGAAGATTCCATATTGATATCACAGTAGAAGACAATTGTGATAATGATCATATATATCTGGATGATCAGATTATAATGCACAACTTCTTTCCATATTTTTAAAGACAGATGAACAATAATTCACAACCTAAGTCCCAAATCTATTTCTCAATTATAAAATCTATCCTTTAAAATAAAACATGTGTTAGTTACTCATCTAATTCAAATAACCCATATACTCCCATTACACACTAGCACCGTCATGTTCCATGATATGATTCTGCCGTTGTGGAAACCCACACAATATCTTTCCTTCTTAGATTTAACTCTATGAGATCACACTATGAATTCCCATAGACGCAATGTAGTTTTTATTTGATGTGGTTGATCCTTGTTCACACCTTAGTAGTGGCACACCCAGATACCACGAATTGTAAGTTGGTAGGTAATTTTTTTTAATAGGTCAATATAACTGTTATCTAAATCATAAAGACCATTCAATGCCAATAAAATCATATCACATTAACTCCAAAACTAAAATGATCTAGACAATTTGTAATATTAACAAAATAAACACATGTCTTGAAACATAATACAAGTTCAAACAGTCATGAAATTTATATATCAGTATTTAAAGAAAATCATCCAACCAAATAATCCTTGAAATTTATGAATAATTATTATGAATTATTAAACTATAGAATAATATACTTCAATCAATGTCAAATTGAATATTTATCATTAAAATGCATTGGAATGAAATTCAACACTATTTATACTTTAATCAATTTGGGTTCTTCAGTCTCCCCTTTTTATTCTTTGTGTATATTCATTTCACTTCAAAATTCAATGTTTTCTTCTACCCCTTGTTGAAAATAAAACTGAAGATATAAGTATGGGAAATAATTTAACTAATATCATTATGTAACAAATAAATTTTTCTTCTTCTCTTATTCAACCTCTAAATTTCATAGGATATGACACTTATGATAAGTTCAATATGATCTGCATGAGAGAGGGTAAAGCATCACTTTTATTAAATAAACATTCCATTAATTAATAAGCTCCAATTATATATGGGATAACCAGATATTGAAAACAAGAGTGTTAAATTATGATATAAAATTTGTCAATAATGTATGGAGAATGTGATAGATGCACTGAAACCTTCTTTAAGTGGTTTTTCAAATGATTATCAACTATTATCCTACATTCATCTTGACGAACAGATTAAAACATTATACTACTAGATATACTTCCCCTTTGTCAATCCATTTTATTTTTTTCATCAAATTATCTGATTATGCCCTTTCCTTCAGAATTATTATTTATATAGCGATAAAATAACCTACCTCTTTAATGAAAAGATTCAATTACCTGAATTTGAAATTATCAGATAAATAACTTATGAAAATTTCAAATATTAAATTATAATAGTAAAGATATTAAATTGTAGTATTTATTAATATTTTCCCCACATAGAGGGATAATCCTCATCCATATTCTTAATAATGATTGGATTTCTTTAGGAATGAGCTCCAAGAAAATGTTTAACACCATATAACATCTTGTATAATGACATAATGTCAAAAATTGAAAAAAATAACTCCATGAAGGATAGAATCCTATATTGTGTATAAATTTTCAACACATTTAAAGCATTATTAATCCCCCTGAATATGGGACACACCTTCAATTCCCCATACATAAAATATAGACACAAAATATACATAGTAATAATGTGGTTCTTCAATGTATTTTCAATTAGAGTAGCAGGGATGAGATTTATTTCACAACATTGAAATTCCTTTCAATTCTACTATATATTTTATAAAAACTCATTATAATTGAATCTTCATTAACATAATAAAATTTATAATTTAAGGGATGCAGGATTTTTTTAATTTTTTATACTATCATCTAAGATAGAATAGACTTCTTAACATTAGTAATTTTTTCACTTTCATTCTTTTTTCCCTGCTCCAATTTCTTTTCCAATTAAGGATGCTCTATAAATATGAGTAAGAATTATTTTCATACCTAATAAAACATCATATTGTATGCAGACTCTCTCTATATAGTATCATTTTTAACATAAAAATACACTAGTATATTTTCTTTTTCTTCAATTGAATTTTTCTGGTAACTTTGTCAAGAAGTTTTTCACCAATATGCCTATAAATTTTTCACCATCCAAAAAAATCATAAGAAACCATAGGGTTATCATTTCTAGACATAAAATAATGAAACAAAAAAATTTCAACTTGATTTTAATGCACCATATTGAACATCTAATTTGTTTATAATTTTATTTTATTATTGGGTAACTTCCACAAGATTTGGAGTTTATGACCTGTTTGAAAAGGTCCATGATATGACCTCTTCTTCCATAGTAGAAAATTATTTTCATTGGTATGAAATTATTTCCTCATTCCTATTGGGTGTATCTTGATTCAAAATTTTATTGACACCATTATTCTACATATACCCTACGAAAGACTTCTATACTTTTATTATTTGTCTTTGAATAAGTATTGGTATTTTCATGAAATAAACACATTCATATTGCATATTTAGTACATTCCAACACTAATTATAACTATTACCAATTCTATTACAATTATCAAAGAAGTCTTCAAGGAAAACAAATCTTTTTTTGATAGATATATTCTACTTCATCAATGAATTATGATTTACTCCTCCCCATAATGCAAGACTTTTATAATTATCTTGCATTGAAAAATTATACCCAAAACCAAGGTCCTGATGCCCAAATTTTTAATAAAACCAATAATAGCCTAAAAATATTGATTAATTATTCTACTATATATTTTTTCTAATTGTGACATCATTTTGTTTTTGGATCGTATGATTCTTTGTCTCTCACTATTGTAGGGATCAAGAATTCCCACTCTCCTTTAAATCCAAATGTGATGATATGGTGGATTTATCATCGCTCTTATTCACCCATGTTTGACTAGAATTCATTTTGGATCATATTGTGATAGATGAGATAGTATTAGTAAAAATAGAAACGTCTAGAATAAGGGTGACTTGATTTAATGAGATTTAAATGTATTTATATTTAGATCATATCAAGAAATTATTGCCATATAGATGAGTCTGGATAGAGGTTAGTCTCTTTTCAAAATTATTATTGGAAAACATTATAATATAATCATTTATTGAATATTTAACTTGAGTTTTCTCCAAATTTATTTACATTACCTCTGAATCATGATATTTCAATATTTATAGATTTCTTTATAGTCTTAAAGTGATTTCAATATATCTTCACATTATTTCAAGAAAGTATTTAATACATTTTCTTTTAGATATTTCAAATTAGATTCTTATTCAAGAGACTACATTTTGAGGAATTGATTATCATCCTAAAAATATTTTAGTTTTTCTTCCGATTAAATATTTATTTTAGGAATTTTATTATCATGAATTTGATTTTTCTCCAGCATATAATTACTAAACTCTTTAATTGTCTTTTTATTAACCTATAGTTGGGGTTAATTAACATCCACAGAGGTTATGTGTACTTTTTGTAATGAACAAATCAATAATATATAAACATTCTCAGTCACATAGTTCTCAAAAATAGTCCTTTGTAATTATTATTCATCCAATGTGAATATTTTATTACAATGAAAAATAAACTATCATTTTTATTCGTAAGTGGGGATGAATGAATCATAATTACCTTTGATTTAAAACTATTATTCCTTAATAGTCATGGTATATTTAAGAGATTCCCTAGGTGTATACAAAATCTTAGTAATGACATTACTAGTTACATATTTCATACACACACTTCATGAAAACTCATATTCAATATAGGAGTTATATTCATTTGAATGTTATACTATTTTTCTTTGTATTGAATAAGTTTTATGAGAGGTTTTAATCTATGGAACTTATTTTTTAAGGCCTTTTTCATATCCTCATCCTCCTCTTCAAGGTGTGAATTTCATTATATAATCCCTTGATAAAAGAAAATATATAATGGAGAACACAAGTAAGAAAATTATTGAGATAGTCGTAGATTTCTAATAAAAAATAACTAAGTGATTAAATAAACTCTTAATCATCAATTCTTGAACTTGAATAATAAAAATGTTCATAATCAACTGATTTAATATATATGACTGAAAAATACCACTCTATGTTCATTCAGTTTGCAGTGTACCATATTCTTTATTCCAACTCTTTATCAACACTCTATACTCATTTTTATGTCTCTTCTTAAAGTATTTTTTTAGAAATTTCCTTGTTTAAACTAATAAAGCTATGAAAAAAATTCCATTTGAGGCAACTCTATTACTTATATTAATTCATATATGAACCTGATATGTTATTGATACACAGAACTAGGACAATTAGGTATATCCAATCAAAGGTGGAACATTTTCTCTAGTACTAATTGGAGTTCCCAGTAGATCATGGAGGTTCACTGTGGGGGGGGGGTGAATTAGTGTAAACAAGTTTTACTGATTTTCTCTTATTCACCTTTAGCCATTTTATAATTCAAGCCTATTCACTTGTTAGAGTGAATGTTTCTTCCCTATTAATAAATATAATTATACCACATAAAATTGAGAAAGTAAATGAAGCACAACACACAATATTTTTATATGGTTTTACACATGATGTGGGTATGTACAAAGTTGTGTGTCTCGAATGATCTGAGACACATATTCTTTACTAAAAATCAATCACCAATTAAAAGTGGGTTGATCAGACGTCACCCATAAACCATGATGGGTTGGAATAAACCACTTAAAAAATATAATGGTATCCAACCAGTGTTATTTATAGTATAATCTCATAGGATTTATTTATAATATAATTCCACTAGTTTTTACCCAAAAAACACTAACATAATGAGAAATATCACACATTGTTCAGGCTTCTACTACAACACAAAATTTATATTCCTCTTTGAGCCACAGAGATAAACTAGTTTTTAACTTTCTAACTTTAACTATAATTCTTCGACTGCAACTATATGTAATCAATAATAATGTATGCTAAGACAAAAAATATACACTTCCGAATAAGTTTATGATATGAATTTTAGTTTATCTCAATTTAATAAATGAATAGAAAAATAAATATTCATCAATATAACGCAAGTTTTATTCTTCCTCTCTTTAATTAATATTATTTTTTCAATTCAAGAAAATACTTCTAACAGTATTTCAAATCATTAAACATGTGATCATTATGTTTTAATGATGCAAGTAGTTCTCATAATCACATGAAAGTAAGTGATGAATATAATTATGAACACTATTTTTTATGTCTTATCCGTGAAATAAAAAATGCAAAAAACTGTGAATTTTTATCTTCTTTGTACAAGTACATAGTAGCAAACCTTTATACAGACCATATATATTATGTGACCTTTTATGCTGGAACCTTTGTTCTACCTTGAACAGAATCAAATTGGTGTGATTACAATCATCTTTTTTTAACAAGTCTCACCGATCTAGAATTCACACACACTATCTCAATATTATTAACACTTTTCACAGTTCATGCATGCATATAATCAATGGTATCATTCATGTTCTACAAAGTGTGCTTTCATCTTATGGTTTATGCATGAAACTCCAGGAATACCTTCAGTAAACCCTTCAGTCATACAAAACATAGTCCGATTACCCACTGTATTATCTATTATAATTAATCATGAAATACCTTGTTGTTCCTTCACACTACATTTTAGATGAAACTTTGTCTCCACGAAAATCAAATATGGAATCTTCACATCTATTAATAAGATTGTCACATATTTATTCTTAACCACAAGACTCAGTGTGTAAGTATACACAGTCTTGTGTTATCTCTTTTTTTCATAACAGTATACATGGTTCACAGTACTTCACAAAACGCCGTGTGAATATTGCACTGGATCGTGGAATAAATAAATTCATCATGCATAATTGAAGGAAAAATCAAATCACGAACACATAGAACTCAATTCCAAAATTTAGAGTGCTTACATGAATATGTTTCTCTATCAAAATTATAGTACATCCTTGTATATATTTCTCTCTAAAAAATATATCAACAATATGAAAGTAAATAATAAAAAAATACCCACATCTGGAGATATTCGTAACAAAAATTACCACTGATTAGATGCTCTAAGAAATATTTAAAACCATATGTTTCTCTTATATACACTTTCAAGAGATAATAATAATCACAGTCACCATAAAACCAATTTCATATTTTTTTGTTTTTCTTTGGTTTGATATTATTTTAATGATTAAAAAAATGTTGCATATAAATTTTATCATATTATAATAATCAAAATGGAAAAACACTACTCAAATGTTCTAATAGAAAATTCGGAAGATGTGTCATGATGAAATACAAATGAAGAGAATATTCTCCATTGAGCTTAGGCAGAAGAAAACCATGATCATAATCAGATGGATATGTATGATCAGATCAGACATCACAACTTATTTCCTTATTTCTTAAAACATGTGAATAGTATTATGACACCAAATTTCCACATCCATTCTACATTTTTATGGGTGCTCCTTTATTATAAAAAATGTGTCGGTCACTCATCAAATTTGAATAACTTGTCCGATTTATGGCGTGTTTCATTGAATGTTTTCTTGCTGACTCTATTGTGCCATTGGGTGGTCATGAAATTTATGAACTCTGGCGCTATATGGTTTAGATATGTTGTGGTTGACTAGAGTTCCAACCATAGTTGTGTTGCACAGATCCCATTTCTTGCAAGTTGGAAGGAAACTATTTTTTATAGAGGCCAATATTAGTATCATCCTAATCAGAAAGAACATTCCTTGATAAAACAACCTAATAAATGCACCTAGAAATCTAAAATAGTGTATAAAATGTGTTATATTAACATAATCAATACATGTCTTCAAACATTCAACCAGTTCAACCAATCATCCCATTAGTGTTTCTTTATTTAAAGAAACTCTTCAAACCAAAGAACCATTTCCATGTTATAAATAATTATCCATAATAATTCATTGTAAGAACCCCATAAATAAATAACAAGCACATAGAATTTTTAGCATACAAATAGATTGAAAGAAAATAAAACCCAATAATCACTTTATACAATTTGGGTTATTCAAAATATAGAAAAAAATAAAATTTCTACAGAACAACCCCGCTTCACCAAGAATGAGGAAATTGGGATAAATATATCAGTATAAAATATCATGTTGAGAATTTCTGGGATTTTTTTTCTTGCAATGTTGTGATATATGTATTCCATAGAATCTCACATAATAATTGAATATATCGGTGGCATTTTGGAAGGAGATATTATAGTACTTTCAATAAAATTGCAACCAAGCCATAATAACTTATGTCACATCATTAAGGTGTGATTCTAGTTATAATTACAATGTTAGGGACATCATTGATTATCATGAGAGAAATTTTCACTATGATTAGATGAATAATTTATGATTGGAAAATTGTATGGTTTTTTAAAGGAAGATGTAAAGATTATTTACACATGAGATTAAAAAAACATGTTTTGACTGTGATTTATAATGATAAAGTTAATCATTAGAAGGTTCCTATATTGTGAGATTTAATGTTTCATTATGCTAAACCATGACATAGTTATGGTACCATAAGGGTTATTTCAGGGGATTTTAGTTTCACAATCCTTTTGAAAGTAATGGTGTAAATTTTTGTGTATTTTAAAATCGTAATTTGTGTAAGATATCATTTCAAACCAATGAAATTTGACCATTTAATTGTGTCAGAGCTTAAAATATTCTTTGAAATGGTTTTTGATGTTCTTTTTATTGATATTTTTAGTTTTATGATTTTTCTGAATGATTTTTATATTCATTAAAATGTTCAAATAAATTTGGTTGACTTACTAAATTTTAATTATTTTTGGAATGTTTGGAATAGTGTATACTATACCACAAGTTTACCATATGCTATAGAGAATATTTCTATTGGGAAACAAGGTAACCTTCTATAGGGTAAGTTGTTTCAATTTAAGATAACATAGGATAATAATAAATAATGTTACTTTCTATATGGTATGTTTCTATAGGGAATCTTGATATAGGGTATGATTATGTTGGGTAACATTCTATAGGGTAAGATTCAATATGGCAAATTGATATAGGCTAAATTTTTGTTGGGTATATTTATATTGGTCAAGCTATTGCAGGCTAACTTGGTATGTTGGGAGTTTTTATAGGGTAATTTATTATTGGGTAATGTTCTATATAATTACACTCTATAGGGTAGGTTACTATAATTAATGTTACTATAAGGAATTATTTTATAAAGAAATTTGATATAGGTTTATCTAATGTAGGTTCAAGGATGCTTATTCCATCCCTAAGGGTTAGGATCCTAAACCCTATGTGAGGAGGAAAAATAGTGTAGACGAAAGTAATAATGGAAAAATAAGGAAAATAAAATAAAATAAAATGTGAAATAAATAAAATAAATTATAAATAATAATAAAAAGTAAAAAATATATTTTATAGGGGGAAGTCAGTGTTTTTTCACACCATATAAAGAGGGGGATTGTGCATGAGGGGTCTCTTCTACTTCTAGAAAAGTTATCTCCTTGAATCCTTTTTGTAGTTGATTATTGATTGATTGAGAGTGTTGATTAAGGTAAATATAAAACTCCACATTGATTATTTTACATTTTTTCACTTATCTGTCATTTCTATTTTTTTATGAATAATGGATATTAATGATGATTTTACATCAGTATATTGGAATCATCTGGATATCAAGTGGATTTTTATAGGCATAGTTAAAGGTTTACTCAATAAGATAATTGTACATCATTTATCATTATTTCAATGATTAAACATCTCTTGAAAACCATATTTATGGTTTTATTTAATTAAATTAAATAGGATATTGGTGGGGTGTGGGGTGTTAGGGATCTTTCTCTAGTTGATAATAGGGGAGCATATTGGACCTTCCAGGAGTGGTTGGTTGTGGGTTTGGTGCATCATAATGGATCAATCACAATTTTAGAAATTATATATATTTCTATTAAAATACAATTAATTATAATGTTTTATAATTAATTAATTTAGAAATTTTGGTTTAGGGCTGAGTGTGTGTTCAGAAATGACCACACCTCATTGCTCATGGGTTTGGTCAGCGGATGTCTCTTGATTATTTATTAGGTGTTATTCCTGTTTAAAATAATGATAATTAGTTATAAATAATTTTTATAGATAATAATTCTAGATATAGGGCCCCTCAATGATGATACATATATGAATTGGTTCAAAGGAGTTTGGAAGAGAGTAACCATGTTACACTTAATGAAAATAACTCCATGAACAATGTATAAAACCATTACATTATTTGAGTCTCTTACCCATTTAGGGATTTTATGAACGTGTGATATAATTATTATATTTTTATACATACTTCATGACTTTTTTAATCTTTACATTAATCATGTATGGTCTCGCATTGACCTAATAGTCAAAATATACCACATAGCTTGCTAAATGGTTCAATTATGGTTTCTTGGTTGAAGAAGTATATGTAGAAATGTTAATGGTTAATTTGATATTGTAAATTTTCTTTCAACAAGTTAATAGGTTTTCATTTTTAAAATGGTCTTTAAAAAAGGGTTCAATTAAAATAGAAATTTAATGGATAATGGGTGATTTTGGTAAATGGGGGTTTAAAATTAAATTTTAAAACAAAAATGATATTATAAAATAATTTTTTAATGAGATTTTGGTAAAAGGGACTAATATGGGATAAAGAAATCCTGAGGTTCATTTTATAAATTATTTTAAATTGGATTTTATTAGATTAAAAGTAAATTTGGAGGGCTTGGTTGAGTTTTTTTGATTAGTTAAACTTCATGTGTGTTATGCTTTGTTTTCTAAAGCATTGGTCCTTTTTTAGGTGACCCGTTACATTAATTGCTTTATATAAAATTTGATTCATGTTGATGAATGATTGGGAAAGTTGTCCAACGATTCTAGGAATCATTATAAAGGCTTGATTATGTTTATGTGATGTTATTAACACATCATAGGGTAAAGATAATTTTTTATGATCCTAGAGGTTGTTAAAGGGAATTATAGATGTGATGACAGGTTGAGGCCAAGATATGGAAAACAAACCGAGGTTCCCATGAAGGGTTTTTGGGGTATGATGTAACATAGGTGACATTATTGGGTGACCAATACAATGTTAAACCTAGAGAGAGTTTTTGTTGGATTTAGGTAATGATGATTGTGAGTTTAACCTTAGAACATAAGGATCTATGGTGATCATCTAGCTAGTATTCTATTACAATGTTGGACTAGAAAAATCAGAAAAGGTAATATAACAAAATTGTAGTTATATAAAATATATTTCTAATGTGTAGGTATGGAAAAGGTCATAGAGGAGAATAGGGGACTCCATTTTGGTAAATTAAAGGATACTGATGTGTTTGGGATGATGTAATAATGCGATTAGGATGGGCTTGAAGAGAATCATCTGATATGGCTTTTATAATGATGAGGCTCGCTTTAAGACATGACTAGAATATGAATGGAAAGTCTAGGTTACGCACTTGATAAGCCAAACTATGGGATACAGGATTATTTTAGGCAGGGGGTCAATCCACGCGGTATTACCTAATTTTTTGGGATGAATATACATTGGGTATTTGTGTTTTATCCCATGAAATTCCTCAGTGGATATGCCCCTGGGTAACTAAATTTTAAAAATAAATTTGTGTGATATATGTGATATATTGTTTTAGTGTTCATATAATGATATAAATCTTTGGGAAATCTTGTCTTGGTATCGACTTATAGTAGGGGATGCAACCCCTAAGTGTATGCTTACATGGTTACTAGGTTGGATGAGGGTTTCCTTGTATAGAATCTTAATGTTCCAGTGTGAGATACTCATTGGTGGTATCTTCATTATTATTGTATGGGTAATTTTCCCATGTTTATTTTTATGTTATTGGATGGGTTTATTTTTATTTAGTGGATTATTTTTTTCTAAGAATGGGTATATTTCCTATGGGTGGTAATTTGTGCTCATGGACACTTCGCAGATAGACAAACTAGATATAGTTTGGATTTATGGTGGTCTAGTGGGAACTTTATGGACCAATTTATATGAATTTCATGCATTTTTGTAATATTGGGGGGGGTGATTTACATGATAATTATTTTACATTATATATATTTCATCATATTCAAGCAATCATAAAAAAACAATGTATTTTTTATTAATTAATTATTCATGCTGGGTTGTTGGACTCACCCCATACACATGTACACTATATATGATTTATGTAAGTGGGTATAAATTCTTTTTCTCTCCAATATAAAATGTAATATTTAGATCTATTCATGTGTTATAGGTTCAATATGTTATGGGTGCTGAGGTTAAGGTGGGATTATTAAGTGTGTTTTGTTGAAGCCATCATAATATTTGTTATTGTTTAGAAAGTAAAGGCCATTATGTCGTTTTAAATTTATATATGACTCCATTTTATCTACTACCAATATATTATATTTTTGTTACTCATTAAGATGGGTTTACTACTATATATTCTGGATTTCAGCAGCCCTCTTGGCTCCCTATTTTATGTATAAAAGTTTTTGAGAAAACCATTAGACGGACCGATCATGAGTTTTTTTTGTAGATTTTGTACTAAACCTCATTCCATTTTTGGAGTGCATAGTATCCCGAATATGGTTTTATTCCTTTATCATTATTAGGAATACATTTACATATGGGGAGGCATGCCTGTGGTTAGGTGAAATTCCACATTTCGTGACATTTTTGAAATTTAGGTTGGGAAAATAAAATATCACATCAGGAGAGTGTTTTGGTGTGGGATAGTTTTAGATAGAGGTGGAGATAGGTTTCTAAGGATTTTATGTAGGAAATTTGAATCATTTGATAACATTACAATGGTTGAAACCCACATTTTTAGGGGATATACAATGTTGAGACTGGGCACTATAGGATGAGTGAGATTTTTGGGTTTTATTTAAATCCCATGTTGTATGGATGAGACTCAAGATGAGTTGTATGGATTAGTTGGGAGATAGTAAATGGTTCATTCATTATGATACTGTAATTATAGGGCACAATTCTTATTCTTATGGTTGGGGTTGTTTGGCATGTTATATCACCAGAATCCAATATTTATTAACGAAAATTATAATATAATTGATTTTTTCTTGAATATATTACAAGGTACCATTAGATTAATATGAAAATGGAAGGCCTACTTGATCTATTTTTATTGTGATTGTTTGTATGCCATAGATCCATGATTTTTGGGATGGTTAGTTTTTGATAAAATAAATTTTTTGGAATAAAAAATCATATAGTGTAATGAGGTTTGTGTGAAATGGTTTTTAATGTTAGTCTTATGTGAAATTTATCAAAGAGAAATTAATTTTGTAATTGATTTGGATTTGTATATTTTTAGACATGTGAGAAAAATGGTTTTGAAATTAGATTATATATTGGGTTTTAAAAATTGAATTCATTTATAACAAAAAAATACACTAGGCTGAGGATTTAGTGGATTTTATTATAGTGAAAACACTTATATTCTAAGGGGTGATTTGAGTAGTTTTTTTTGTAAATAAGAAGACGATACATTTTAAAACTATATTACTTGTATTTTTAATTTTTTTTCATTGGGAATGGATCTAGTAGGTGAATTGTCTTCATAAAATTGAACCATTTTACATGGAAACATCAAATATTGATTTATGGGTGTAGACCTAGTTTGGTTTGATGTTTGGCAGAAGTAACTATTGTTTGTGTGAATTAAGTATTCTTGTTTTTAGTGTAAAATTGTTGGTTTCAAAGGTATTGTTTTTGTGTTTAGTATATATGTTGAGGTTGTTCTGATAGAGTATCTCTTCGCTGGTAAATGGGATAGATGAGTGAAATTGGGCTCAAGTAGCCAGATGTGTGCTTGGATTGGGGTTGTGGTTTGGGATGGTTGGATCATGTTTTCAATGGGTGATTTCATTGATAGGGAGAACGATTAGGTGAAATAAAACATTTATAGTAAGTATTATAGTAGGGATAATTATATTGGATGCAGATGTACTACCATTAAATAGAAAGGGTCTTGGGAATAGAGAAACCAGTTAACATATAGTTGAGAAAATATTTGTGTGACTGTGATCAAATATACCTAATTTTTAATTTAGATGAAATTATAGGTATAATCCATGGGTTGAAAATTAGATCAGGATAGTGGTAGAATTATTTGAGAGTTAGTTAGGTCGATGTCATGTGGGTGTATATGGGTAGACGAATACTTTTTAATGGGTCAATTGGGGATCCAACCATGGGGTTACAATTTGTTCCGGGTTCATAATTTGGTAGGGGTATTGGACAACCCAGTTATGGAAATTGAATGTGTGATTTTGTAATGATCCGAGGTAGTTTTGGAATAATTGTGAGAGAGGGGTACATTAAGTGTTGTCTCAGTGCTGTAATAATATATAGAGTAGGGTGTTTAGGTGATTATAATGTTCTGTCAGTATTTGGTTGGGATAGCTAGGGGATGAGCTATCATATTACAGGGAGATTGGGAAGTCCTAAGTATTTTAAAATGTCAATTCAGGTCAGATCTCTGGTTAGTCTTCAAAAATTTGACCCTTTATGGGTGTTAGGGTATAAAATATAATAATCTATATATTTTTGAAGTTTTCAACTAATTTTTGGATCTTTTAAATGTTTATAGTGAATTCTATATATTTTAGAGTTTATTTTAGATTTTGTGTTTTATTTGAAAATATGGATAATTATTTACCCTACTACAAGTATACCACATGATATAGGGTAAATTATTACTGGGTAACATGGTATACGTAATGATTTTATAGGGAATTTTTTTATAGGGTAACCTTATTGAAGTTATGTTGTTGATTGGTAACTTGATATAGGGTAAGTTGGTATTGGGTAACATTCTATAGGGTATGTTGATGTATGGTAACATTATATAGAAAATTTTTATATATGGTAATTTGATGCAGGGTGAGAGAAATTGGGTTACCCTACTACACGGTAATTATCCACTCAGTAAGTTGCTGCACAATAATCTTTTATAAGGAATCTTTATATCAGGTAACTATTATAGGGTAATTTACTGTAAGGTAATATATTATAATGAAATATTTAGTTGGGAAATATTATATAAGGTTAGGAATTTTACCCTTATAAAAGAATAATGAATGGAAGAGAAGAATGAAAAGAAACAGATATAAGGAAAATAAAATAAAATTAAATTATAAAAAAATAAAAAAATGATAAATAACAATAAATGATAAAAAATATTTTAAATTAAGAAATAAGATGTTTTCTTAAGCCTGTATATAGAGGGATCATGTGAGAGGGGTATCTTCTTCTTCCAAGAAGGATATATCATTCGATTATTGATATAATCAACTACCTTTTGATAAATAGGATAGATTGAATTAAATATAACAATCCACATTGGTTATCAATAATTTTCATCCCATTATTCAGATTCACTCGTTTACTCTTGTTGAGAGAGGGATTTTATCAATGATTACATTGAATCATGGTATAATAATCAATATATCAAGGGCCCTTTACTTGGATTAGGTGAAGGATGTCCTGAGAAGATGATTTCATGTCGTTTATAATCATTTTGTTGAAGTTATATCAACTAAATAATTTATTTATCATATAATTTAAATAATATAAATAGGTTATAGACTTAGTTTCATGTGTTTAGTTTTTATTTATTTAAGATGGTATGGGAGTATAATAGACCATCCATGAGTGGTTGTATGTGGTTTTGGATCATCGAAATGACTCCATGGGATTTTTTTGAAATTATTAATATTTTTTCAATTGGAAATTTATTTGAATATTTATAATAAATTATAAATGGTTATAATTAATTATGTTATACATCACAGCTTTGGTTTGGGTTCATTTTAGGAAGAAATCAAACCTTATTGTTTGCTAGTTCAGTGAGTGGATATCACTCAGTGAGTTATTAGGTGTTATACATGTTTAAATTAGATTTTAAAATTAATTATAAAGAGATATATTAATTTATTTAGATTTTAAATCATGATATAGGGCCTCAAGATGATGGTAAATTTCCACATGGGCTTAAATGAGTCTGGACCAGAGTAACTAGGCTATTCTTAATGGGACTAACTCCATGAGTGAGGTAGGTGGTCTTGAATTTATTTAAGTCGCATTATTATTCAGTGATTTTATGTTTTTATTCCATCATTATTATATTTTTTCTATACACTCCATGACTTGTGCGATCTATCTTATAAATAGGGTTGATCCCACATCAGCATAATAGTCTACGTGAACTATATAGCTTGTTAAACTAATCAATGGTGACACCTTAGTTGAACATGTAATGATAGAACACTTTATGTTTTATTTGTTGGTATACATAGACATCACAATATAAAATACATTTTCAATTTTTAAAATTGTTTTAAAAAGAGGTTCAACTCAAATTAAACATTAAGGGAAGATGGGTGATTTTGGTAAATCAGTTTTGAAATGGAATTTACAAATTGAATTATGTTTCCTGGAGAATTTTTTCGATGATATTTTTGTACAACTAAATATTTTGAGTTAAATAAAACATAGTTTTTCAATTTATAAATTATTTATCAATTATATTTAAATTGTTCTATGGAAATATGGAAATATATATTAAGTCTTATTGGTTTATTTTAACTCATGTGGATCATTCACAATTTTCTAATGAATTGGTGATTTGGTATGTTCCCCGTTATAGTGAAAGACTTATGTTATCATTATTTATTGTTGATATATGATTTTGAATCTTGAAATTAATTTACTTCTTTAGGTTCAAGCCTAATTTAGGTTGAGGTGATGGGATTATCCTCTTAGAGGCCATAGACATATCCAATGGACCCTATCAATTTTAGGGATGTTATGCCTTGAATAACATGATGGGTTTGAGGGATGGAAATGTGATTGAGGAAACCATGCAGGTTATCTAGGGTATGATGTGACCTTGGTGACCTCAACAGGAACCCAATGTAATCATAATTTTAAAAATTATTCGTATGATATATCTATATTAATGATTATGGGTATTACCATTACACTTAAGGATATATGGGGATCATATAACATGGATACTATTCCATGATTGATTTAGATTTATATATTTAACTTACAAAAACCCCATGGGTTTGAAACCTATATGTTAATGATGTTATTGGATGAAAAATGGTTTGGTGGAGCTTGTGTAATTCTATTCTCGGTGAATGAGGAAATCCATGGGTTCAGTGTGACGTGGTCAAATGACCATGATGGTCATGATGGGAATCAACTAGTGAGGCCGGTCAGATGTTGTGGTGTTCTTTGATACATGACTAGAATGTGGGGGAAAAGTCATTGTTGTGATATTGAGAATTCAACCTAAGAGTTATGATATGTGTTTTAGTAGGAGGTTAATATGTGTGGTTTTACTTAAGGTTCTGAGATGTATGTTCCCCATATTTGTACAAGGTGTACCATGAGGTTATTGGGGGATCTACCTCCAACTATATATGTATTATAAATATATGTTTATGAAGAATATGAAATTTAGGTTTTATAGATGTGGTGAAATATGTATATAGGGGTAATTATGGATTGATACCTAGTTCAGGGTATGGGATGTAACCCCCAGGTTTATGATTACATGGTCATATTGATGGAAAAAGTATCACCCTTGGTATAACATTCACGTTACAAGGAGAGATCTTAGAGGTGGCATATTCATGTTTTAGGGATTTATATATTTCCATTGGGTGGATTCTTATATTTTAGGAATGAGTAAATTTCCCCTAGGTGGTTTCTTATTCACTATGGATTTGAATATTTCCCCTAGTTGTTTACTTGTTATCAAACGCACTTCAATACTATATAATATAATAATGGTGGGGTTTGGAGGGTGTCCTGATTGCATACGAGGAACCATCAAGTAGGATTTCCATGTCTTTGTTTTATATTTATAGGTGGTTATGTTTCATGAAAATTATTTCAATTTGTATATACATTTAAATCACATCTACCTCATTATAATAACATAATGTATTATCTAGACAATGTGGATTCGTACTAGACCATTGGAATTGTCCCTACCAATGTACGCGAAATCAATTTCAATTTACATGTTCAGAACATCATGTTTTATATTTGGGAATACTTACTTATTGTATTTAGTAATATGGTATAGGTATATTAGGTTATGAAGGATTAGTATTTAACATAATGATTATGCTAGTTGGGTTGGTGTGTAGTTTTTTATTTATTTTTTAATCTTTACTGGCGAGTGTGACATTGTTTATATGATTCCATATTATATCCTTATACTCAATAATGTTTTACTATATCATGTATATATATTCAATTATTTCAATTATATATTTTGGGGCCCCTCTTAGATCCCTTTGTATGTCTATAGAATTTTTGGATGTCTATTTTGTGGATGGGTCATGGTGAATTTTTGATAGATCCAGTCATGACCCTTAGGCCTAGTTTTTGTAGCAATATTCTTCCTGTGACAATTTTTGGCCCTCAATACAAGTTGAATACCTCTGATATATGTGGATACATGCCTGGGGTTAGGTATGTACCCCAAATGGGTGTCGTCCAAGCGATCTAGGCTTGGGTATTTGATACATCATAAAAGGAATCCTCGCATCAAGAAAGTATCAATGTTGAATTTTATGGTTCTATACAAATGGTTTTCATTTTTTTGAGTGAATTATTATTCCCTGAATGGATATAGAAATATTTTAGTGGTTATTTCCCGGTGTGGCTCATTCTGTGAATCATATTTATATTCCAGGAATGGTTTAGGTTTCAATTTTTATTTAAAGATCCATCATTAAATCATAAGAACAATTGAATATAATATATGGAGAGAAATTGGAGGACATGATTATTAACCAAACATCATGCCATGAAATATAAAGTCATGTTATAAACTACGACCTTTTATAATAGTTGGAATTTATAATTGGAATTCAAAATTTTGAATCATTTATGAAATTTTAAGGGTTGACTCAACATTAATGGTATGCAATGTTCACATTAAAATACATGGTACAATAGGTTGAATGTTAATGGTATAAATTAATATTAACCATTGGACTAAGGGATGGATACATAAGGGATTAATAATACACCATGTATTGGAGAGAATAAATAGAGGGAATACACAAAAAAATTAGAGTTATAGAACATGATTGGAAGGATAAACTATAAAAAAGAGATATCAAAGAGATATCACCAGAAAAATATTTTTTGAGTTCTTCAAGATATATAATTATAATATATCAAAACACCATTTCTAGTGGAATCATAGTTCTCTATTCTTGAGAGTAAAAGAAACAATTCTTAGAATAAAAGTTTATTCCTTGATCCCCTGAGGGAAATGATATTTTCTCTTATGAGTTTTATAATCTAGAAGGATTAGTGTGACCACTAAAAAATTTTCATCAAAGTGCTCTGCATAGTGTTTCGTGTTTATTGAAAAATTTACTTGTATTATCCTTCGAATAGACCATTTAGATGAATAAAGTGTTATATATTTCCGTCTTCTCAACTATTAAAGTTATTTACAATGATTGAGAGAAAAAATAGGTATTAATTTTATATATGAATAATATAGATGGATAGGGTTATGGAAATAATTTATATTGAACCACTTCACCCCTACTTCAGTATTATTCCACATTTGGCACTGATAAGTGGTATTAAATTAATAGTTCATAACTATTTGTTTCCTCCCAATATCTTTATAAAAAGTTAAATGTAGCTTCTAATCACAGTTGAATCCTTATTTTTGAAGCAAATTAATTCCATCCCCTATAAAATAGATTATAGAAAATATTTTATTCACTGCGGATTGATTTATACATATATTTAATTCATGGAATATTAGATAAAATTTAGATTGGATCCCAATCTGATAGGGAACACAATGTTTTTATGTTGACACCATGAATATTTTTTCAATGTGGAGAGACTATCAAACCATATCTATAGAAATGTGATGTTTTATAAAACCCCTCATAATATATGGGATAAAATTATAAATATGTATATAGGTGATACACAGGTTCAAGAAGAAAAGTTACATGTTCTATAGAATATGAATGAAGATTTAAAAATGAGCTCTAATTATATAGTTGATGTATTATTTGATATAGTGGAAATTATTGTGGATGATATTAATGGAATTGGATTAATCCTTAATTATGTAATAATTGTTCAAATAATCATGAGAGCATTAGGACAATGTTTCAATATAAATTATTAGCCTTGAATAAAAATAGATAAAAGAGGTGATGCTGGAAAAATTACATAGTACTCTCCTCACATAGGAAATAAAGAATCATTATAACAATTATCGGTAAAAATATCACACTTATGAGGTTTAATTTAAGAAAATAATTAAACATTCAGTTTAGGCTAACCCAAAAAATATGAAACCGATGATGTAACATCTTTTATATCCTCTAATCCAAAATAAGGAATATGGAAGTTCAAGTGAAATATTCCATTTTTTTATTTTTTGTTTGTAGAAGTTTGGAATCATACTACCATATATCCTTGTAAATTTAGGGATGATTATGTAGAAAAAGAACACATTTGTATATAATTAAGAGGAATCAATAAAGAATAATACTATGATATAAATTCTACAATAAAAAGAACTTATATTAAAAATAAGATGATAGATATGAGGAAAATGAAATTATGGGGGATGAGGACTATAGATATCTTGTTGAATAAGTTAATATGATTATTTTAGACAGGTTACAAGTTCAAGACAATCATGAAATAAGTTCTAAAGTTGAGGATAAAGTTAATCTTGATTCGGAACTCAGGTCTATTCTTGAAAAAAATTCTGCAGTGGAAAAAATTGAAATGTTAATAGAGTTGTATAAGAATCCATTATTTACATGAAACAACAGGAATATAATAAACCTAAATCCATATATATGTATGAATGAATCAAATAAAAATGTCAATAAAATAATAAAATAATTATTTCGTAGAAGATTTAAACTGAGGAAAAATCTTAAATCATGGGTTCTAGGGTTATTTAGTAAACTTTTGTGTCAATATAATCAGTGAACTAAAAAATGATGTTATAGATCAATGTAGCATTTTTTATGATCAAGAGATACTTTTTGCTCCAAAATGACATCGGTATTTTGAAGAGTACAATCTGTAAAATATGTTAAGGAATTTCATTGCTAATCAATGGAGAGGGTGGTAACCTATCCACCATTGTAAAAACTAAATTATAATGGGAAATATATCATAGGTATTAATAGAAATAAAATTAAATTATGGTTAATGATTCCTGATAAGCACACACACCTCAAATTAATTTGAATTGGGTTACACTAAAATGACTTAAAAGAATACACGTTGAATAAAAATGGTGTATGATTTTGCACCATGAATCTAATTTTATTATTATATGAGGATGGGATATGAAAAATATATTTGTTGTATAAATTAAATTATCTTCATGAGTGAACAAAAAAACAAATGAGAATAATTTAGTATACTCGATATGTTATGGATGATTTTTTTGTAGACGTTCTGAACAGAAGGTGGTTAACATTCCATAAATAGTTAAAGTGAATATTCCAATTAAAGAATATAGAAGAAAAACATTATAGTTTGAGATATTATAATATAGTTTAAAAACCATTAGTATATTATTTTCCTTCTAAGATATGAAATAATAAATGGATCTAGAGGAGGAACAATTTCATTCACCACCAAAAGACACTAAGTAGTGGATATGGGATGAGAAGGAAAATATAAAGAATATAATTTCATTAATGTTTCATCAAATGTAATAAATATATCTCTAACATTTATTATGGAAAGTATCTTATCATTCCACATGACATGGTATACAGATCAAAACATAAGGAAAAAATATGACAAAGATGTAATCATTCAGTTTTGAAATGATGCGGGGATGATGATCATCTGATCCGTGAATCCTAAAATTGGTAGAAGAGACCTAAGGTACATATACATATTTATGGATGAAGGTATTTGTCAAAATACTATTATTGTGATTCAATTACATGACATACAACATGTTGAGATGTTTGGGAAGAATACCTGCAATATTAAAGGAAGATATGGATGGATTAGTTTTCAAGGATGGTAAACCAAGGGAAATATTTACTTTAATATAAAAGAATATTTATTTTCTATCCAATGAATAATATAACATTAAATTTCATATGATAAGTGTACATTTAATCAAAAAATCCTTAATGGACTTGGTAAAAAATGAAGGATCTTGATAAATCCCTATGATAATATCAAATCACACTCACACATGGAATACTTTTAAAAATTAGAATACTTCTCTAAAGAACTAAATTTCAATGATGGAAATATATAAAAGGTTTTTCTTGATAGTGAATCTCTATTTTTTGGGCCCACGACACCCAAATCCACGTATAAAAAAGGTATTATATATTGTTCATTATTGATTATAGTAGGATATAATGGCTGAAGGTTATTACCCACAAATATGAGGTTTTAAAATGAATTACATAGTGTCAAAGGATAGTGGAGAAGAATATTAGTGTAAAAATATAGATGTTCTTCATAGATAATGGTATGGAACTCAATAATAACAAAGTGAAATTGTATATTTAAAAACATGGCATTCAACAAAGGGTTTCAATTTTGGAGACTCATTCGAAAATCAAAGTGATTGAGTGGATGAACTCAATAAAAAAACATACTTCAATCAATGTTGAATTAGAATAATCTAAAAGATTCTTAGTATAAGGAAGTAGTTTATACAACTATGTATATATTTAATATATTTTTGTTATGTCTAAATGTCAAAAATCCCCAATGATTAATGCTATGAGAAGAAGTGGAAACTCAATTACTATCAAGTGTTTAGAATAATGTCCAATATTCTGAACATTATGAAGAAAAAAATTAAAATCAGGGGTATGAAGTTATATTTCTGTGATATTCATTCAAAAGTAAATAAATCAATATTATATAACCAAAGTCTGTGCTAGATTTTTTAATTTATAAATGTAGTAATTTATAGAAAAATATTATGTTGTAAAATGATATGCGTACTTTTGAGTTTTGTAATGGAGAAATAATTGTGGAAAGTGATAATGAGGTGAATGAACTAGGGTAATATCATGGTACTATATAATAATCAAGAATATACACTTACACTAAATAAAGTATAGTTGATTTGACAGAGGTAAGTTAAACTTGTAGCATAGTTGAAACAAATAATGAAAATATAGTCCATTATTAGGATAATCTAATTCAAAATGAAATAATTATGTCTCAACAAAAATCATCACTCATATTTCAAGTGGATTATAGTGGTTTTTAAGATTTTGGTAAATACGATAATTTTGTAAAGGCTATGAATTATGTGCATCAAAAAATAACAAATAACAAAACATGGGAAATTGGTCCATGGATCGAAGAAATAACATCATCCAAACAAAGATTTTGTTCTAGATTAAACATAATGAATAAAGAATTTTAATACATAACTAATCATAGATGGGGTTCAATGTATTTTTAAATTTTATTATATTAACATTGATGAGACCTATAAGGACCTGTGTTTTCCATACTAAAATTTTGAGCAAAAATTTTATTGGTTGCTTTTGGATGATTAATAATGGTTATAATCATCTTTTACTCTATAATATTATTTCAAATAATTTTTATGACCACTCCAATGGTCATAGAATAGGGTTTTTACCCTAGTATAGTAGTTTGGTTGAAATCCAAATGTTTGAAATATGGTTGGATAATTAAAATTTAATATATAATAAACTAAATATTAAATTTGTCTTGCAGGTTCACTCGATGAAGAATTTGAACAGATTTTTTTTATGGAGAATTCATCTTGACCATTAATTTTGGGATAGGGAGTTTACCCTAGGTTAGGCATAAACTCATGTTGGGAACCAGGGCTGGCCCAAGCCCCTATTTCTTTTCCTTTTTCATTTCGTTTTCATTCTTTTACTTTTAATTTATTTCTTTCCTTAATTATTTATCATAGAACCCTCATGTATATCTCCTCCTTTTCCATAATATAATGGATTAAGGGATATATAGTGAGAAATATATTGTGGGAGAGAAAGAGGTACTGTTGTGAAGCTCTCGATGTGCTGGATGGACGTGCGATAACCGTGGATCATCAAATTGAGATAAGATTCGATGGATTTCTCCCAAAGGTATGTACATTAATTTTTTTACTGAAAAAACATTAAAATTTATTATTTCATGTTTTTTAATCATTATTATGATTATTTGTGCCCCCAAGTTGCCATATCTGTTGACTTGGATGTTTAAAAGGGGGTTTCGGGTGATATGGGGGTTTCCCATTCGAGAAAACATGATAACTCAATGTGTGGATAAGAGGAAAAAACAATTTATTCTTTCCATTTTTAGAAGATGAATTTTAAGGTGTACAAACCTTGTATAGGGAAGTACGTTCCATGTACTGGTACTCAACCATGTAGCTGAGTACCTGAGCATGAATACCAGTTTATGGGTACATGGTCATGTAGAGTACACAACTAGACATCTTGTGGGATGTGTAAAAGTACACAACTTAGCCACGTATCTGGCCAGGAAATATATGGGACATGGGAAAGTACCGCATATAGGGTTCATGCCATGTTACTTTTTTAAATGACAAGTACTTGAAGATTTACATGCCCATGCTGGCAAGAATACATGCTCATGTGGGAGATCAAGGATACATGTCGTCTATGGTATCTATACACTATCTACTACTATCTTTTCTCTCTATGAGGGTATTTTCTTGTTTTTTCCCGAGTATCAGATTTTGACCCGAGATTAGTCCATTATGAGTGGATTTCGGCATAGATCATGATGGTAAAACCCCGAGAGCATTTTTATGACTATTATGGATTTTTGGGGGGGATTCTATCTAAATGCAGAGGCCATTCATATTAATTTTGAATTATGTTGCCTCTGGAGAGTGATACTTGGAATGAAATAATGTTTGGTTGGTTTGACCATCCTATTTGAGACATTGATCATATATGAACTATGAGCTATTTCCAATGACCAATTTTTTGAGGACATTCCCCTACTATGAAATGACCTTATAACCTATGAGGCTGTGAGACAGGATTCTTAAAATAATCCAATGAGGGATGAATTTTTTGATAAGATTCTCTAGGAAGGCCCTTGTAGGATCCTTATACTTTTGTATTTTTCTTAGGATCCCAAGTAGGACACCTCATCAATTATTGACTCGAGGGACCCACCACGTTCCCGTTGGTTGACTGTCCCCATGTTGTAGGTCGGGTTTGTGTGGATATGGTAGCATGTGTCACCATAGAACCCATAATGAACTATTAAGCCCATGGGGATATGACGGGAGTAATGGGATGGACATTTAGGAATCCCTCACTCATATGTTTATATATTTGACATGGTTATTGTTGATGTAGTGACGATTACTAGAGGTTCTTCCATGTTGGTTGTTGTTGAGCCTAATGTGAGGAATCTTTCTTCATGTTGGGATGCCTATATCTTCTTCCTGGGATACATTTTGCTCATTGGGATGCCCAGATGTGCAATCTGAGGATCTAGACTCTGATCCATGTCATTTCTAATATTTTAATGGTGTGCCAAGAGGCACTACCTAGTTCTTTTCTATTGAGAATGGATTTATATATATATATATATACATTTATATATATTGTGAAATATATTTTGTTGGAATGTCTATAGGTGTTTCCTAGTATATGGCTGTTGAGCCTTAGTTGATGACTTATATACCATAAGTGATACTGGGATTCTAGTTGTAGGAATTCCATGGATGGGCTCAGTGGTTTGGTGACTTATATACCAGGATTGATACTTTCATTCCCATTGTATGAATGCCTTGAACTGGCCTAGTGGCTTGATGAATTATATACCTAGAGTGATTATTGTGTTCCCATTATAGGAATTACATGGACATGATCAGTGGTCTAATTAATTCTATTCCATGAGTGATACTTGTATTCTAAATAAAAGAATGCCTTGTATGGGATCAATGGTATAACTACTTTATACCCTGAGTGATAGTTGGATTACAATTATAGGAATGACTTGGATGGGCTTAGCTGTTTGATGACATATATACCCTTAGTGATACTTCGATTCTTGTTATAGGAATGCCTTGGATGTGCTTATTGGGTTGATGACTTGAATACCATATGTGAATCATGAATTATTGTTGTAGGAATGACATGGACATGCTTAGTGTGTTGGTTAATTGTATACCCTGAGTGATACATGGATTCCCATTATAGAAAATAATTGGACGGGTTCAGTGGTTTGATGAAATATATACACAAGGTGATACTTGGATTCCTGTTGTAGGAATTCCTTTGAAAGGCTCAGAGGGATGATGAATTCAACCCCTTGAAAGATACTTGGATTCTCATTGTTGGAATTCCTTATATGGGATCATATCCTAATTGATATATGATCAGAATTATTATGCTCTTCTTGATTAGTTACGATACACAAGGGGAGTAACATGGTGTCTCAACGGATGTCCGAATGTAAATAATTGAATGCTTCTTTATAGGATTGAACATTGGTATATAGAATCATGGATAGTGATTGGAGGCATGTATGAGTGATCCTAGGTGTTGGATGAGCATCCCACTATGGTGATGTAGATTGCTTTGATACTTTTATGGAATTGATCGAAGCATTTATATGTTAATTAGGATTATGGAACAGTAGATTATCTTGGTGATACATAGATTTAGGGGTATTACATTCAAATCAATTCCCCTACACAAGATGTTTCAGCAGTTATAATTAAAGACCTAAGGATCTAATTGTAATGTGGTTTAATGTTATTGATTCACAAACAAAATAATGTTCATATTTATGTCCATATGTATAGGTATGGGACTATAATTGTATATGTATTTAGATATGGACATCCATGGTATAATATTTTCAGTTTATATGGATTATAGATCCATGGTTTGTATGTGGTTTTATGATAGGTTTTACATACCGTTTTAGTTGGTCCTCAGTGAGGTTGCATAGTTTCTTTTACATACATTTATAACAACATTATATTTTAGGTTATTTTTTTGGGTGACCTAATGAGATTATTTATCACCACTAAACATCAACCTCAATGTATGTGTAGACCTTATGTATAATTTTCAGGTTGATCATGAGTTGCATGGTTTAAAGGGATGCGGCCTAAAGTTTCATGATCAAGCGAAGCCTCTCATGTGGTTCTTCTGATTCGGCTATTGTAGTTCAACAATGTCTGGAGATCAGGTATGTGTTATGGTTTGGAGTTAGTAGTAGAGAGTTGTAATTTTAATTTTAGTTTTATTTTTACTCTTATATCATTACTGTTGGACTAGGGAGAGACCATTGTTGTATAGTATGACAAAGCTATTAGGGCCTTCACAATATTTCTTTTATTATCACAAAAATACTTTGTTTCAGTTGTTTACTACTTCCACACTCTGTTTACTTTCTATTGTTTATGGTATATATCTCGTTACACTGTTTTCATACTATGATACAAGGGAATAATATCCCCCATATCATACCATAAATCCTTACTACTAGTTGGAAGCCTATATCTTACGAGGAGGAATTCTTGAGGCATAATAACCCATTGGATCGGAGAACCGGTTTAGTGGAATCTGGGTTGGGATGTTTCAAAGTGGAATTAGAGGTGTTCATTTATTTATCATTACTATTTGGGATATATTAGACAATATTATTTGGAATGTGTTTCAAATTTTGATAGATATCATACAGGTATGTTAAGAACATTTGTTCTCGTTTGAATTCCTTGTTTCTAGGGTTTGGATTGTAGTTCTTCTCTACGATGTCACAGCTGTATATTAATTTCAGTTTTCGATAAACACATGTTCTGTGGAAGTTATTATGTACTATGGATCTCTAGAACATTGACATTCGAAAGATTCCAGGGATGGATTTTGACTCTTGGATGAAAAAGGAAATAGGCATCTCATTCATCATATTTGGTACATAGGATTCACATCATATAAGAATGATAGTGTGTGACTTAACTAAAGAATTAGTAATTTGGGCATACATTCATATATATATATATTTTCTAATGGTTGGTTATGTTGATCTATGTTGAGGCGTTTTTTGTGAGGCTAATGACTCATTCCTCATACACTGGAGGTGTAGTGACCAAATAGGATGATATGGTATGTGAAGCCTTTGGTTGAATCCCTTGTAGGGTGTTGTTTACAGTCATGTGGTTAACTTTTCATATCATTGAGTAAGATACCAATAGATACCAAGACTTTTCTGATGAACTAGACCACCAGGGGGTATTTTCATATAGGATTCCTTGTGCATGTCAGTTTAGTTTCTCTTATGTGTTGGTTTTGTATCCTCATGGGAGCAATTAATTATGAGGAATCTCAGAGAGGATAAGGCCCGTATAGGTCATTTTTCAGTTTTGACCTACGTTGTTCATTGTGATATTTACCTTGTGTTGAGAGGTTTGATCTTTTGGGAGGGTGGTTAAACATTGTGACCTAGTTTTTAATATTATTATATAAGGATAGGTGGGAGACCTAGAGACCCTTAGTTTGACTTAGTCCCTTGTAGGTTGACATTTTTTTAATTCGAGGGTATTCTGCAGGAAACGTTGTCTAAAGATTTTTTGCAAGGCAGTTTGGATAATGTTTTTAGATTCCTTTTAAGGTATTGGTCTTTATTGTACACTCATGACTGGAATCATGGATTGTCATGGGCTTTACTGAAAAAAATCATAGAACATGTGAGGTAATTTATTTTGAGGAGGAGATCCAATGTATCTTTTGGATTATGAATCTGATGTTCCAGGTAGCACGATATTATTAACTATATAATGAACGTATCATTAGAGTATGAGTGGGGTGATAACAATACTAACTGGTTTTGTGTGTTATCATTTAAACCATTAATCATTGCGTTTTTATTTGTGGGAGAAGGACTGATGTATCAAGACATTCAATGGTCTTGGATCCATGAAAATATGCTAGAATGTCCCTCTATAGTTTAGGGGACATCAAGGAAATGATTTAGGTATCGTTATACGATTGACCTATGATTGAATCCTAATCATGTTTTGAATGGATGGTGAGCATGGATTAGATGGTATTGAATACAACGATGGTGAAATCTAGTGTAATATTGTTAGACATGATCATAATATATCTTCATTTTTCTTTAGAAGAATGAGAGAACATTGGCCCTAATCTGATATCCATTTCTTTCTAAATGTTCCTCTATCACAAACCAACACAGGTCGACCATGAACCGGTCACCCGAGCTGGTCCGCGACATGACCCGAGAGGCGTTCCTAATCCTTCTGGGCTGGTGACAAGTGCAAGGGCATCAACAGAGGCTGTTGGAACGATTTTTCCCAATATAAATAAATAAATAAAGTAGCTGAAATAAAACAGAGAAGCACAAAATAAATAATCCGCGTAAAGTAACTAAACTATAACAAAAGAAAATAAAACTGACCAAAAGAGATAACCACCTTCTCCATGTGACCTCGTGGGTCACTCACCAACTCACGACCAAACATTCACCAAGGTGAACGCATCAAATTTATAGCCTGTGCAGTCACTAAAAATAGAAAATAACTATAGGCATGAGTATTAAAACTCTGTAGGCTATCCGGATATCTATTTCCAATACATTACCTTTAAAATAAAAGAAACACCATTTCTAGTTTGAACTACAATATATAAAAGTAAGGTTTTCTACATGTACTCAAAAGAAAAGTACGATTCATTTCCCTAATTCATTTCTCAAAAACACAAGTTATTCATTTATTAATAAATTAGCATTTTCAAAGGGAAAGTGATTTTTACATTTTCAAATTTTCACAAAGAGGATTAAATACATTCACTTGAAAAACATTTTTAGAAACCTACTCCAAAACTAGTTTATCAGTTTCCAAGAAAAACAAAGAACAATGTAAGTACTCAATAAGGGAAATGTAAAAATACATACAAGTACATTTTGTTCAATAATTAAAATACTTTTAATAATTTTTCTCACTTACATTACTTATTCACTTATCATTTCAACTCAGGTTGCAAATCCATTCATTCTTACCTTTCTTTATTTGATCACATTTCACTTGGGTTTTAATCACATCGTTCATCCTTTTCATAAATCAATATTATCATTCGCTTGGTATTGAACTCCATGTCAAGCACCTCAATTCTCATTTGGTGTAGATCGCCATGTGTAACACCCCGAATCACATTTGGTGTAGATCGCCATGTCTAACACCAAGATAATTATTCGGTGTAGATCGCCATGTCTAACACCCTATATCACAAGCGTGGATAACCATTGGGGAGGAACTCCATGTCTAAACCCATCTTTTAGATCGATCTAGATTGTTATGTCTAGAACCTGAAGTCTCATTAATTTATTGCCAATTTTTATCATTTTCATTAAAGTGCCAAAAGGGAATTAAACAAATTTCACAATCACCAATTTAAAATGAACTAAAATGCTTGTTCATGATTCAAAATAAATCCTTTATCACTAAAAAATTGAAATTTCAAGTTCTGTGAAATATGTTTAAAAGACAAACTGGCATTCTTTTAATACTAGGTGTTCGTTCGTCAAGAAAATGTATCAAGTGTTCAGTATAAAATAAACGACTCTTTTTACATCGATCGGTTAATTAAAAATACATTATCTGATTCTATTAAATATTTATTAAAATTAATAAAATATTATATAAACAATTATTGTGGTCAAGCATCATGAAATAATGTAGCTTAAATTTTAAAAAGTAGCGCAAAGGGGAACCTACCTCGAGATTGAGATAAAATGGAAGACGCACGTCCGACACCACCTAGTAAGGTCCAAAATTCTGTAATAAAGCACTATGAACTGAAAACACAAAAAAAACAATATAAAGTATTTGAAACCAAGCGGAGATAAGAATCCCTCACCTCGAAACTGAAGCGCGATGACGACGCAAACTCAGAAACAAGGCGCGTTGATGGCGCCCTCTCGGAAACGCCCCGCGCGGGTGCTAGAAAGTCAAACCGACCCAAATAACATTTAATTAATAAAACAAATCTCATTAAACTAAGGCACATATATATATATATATATAATATAAATATCAAATGGGTATAAAATAAAAGGGGTACCAACGGGGAGGGTCACGACTGGAAATGAGCCGTCAGAGGGCGTCGTGCTGGAACAACGGAAGGAATCAATGCGGATGGACATGGTCCGACCAAGGGGTGCGGTGAGGGCCGACAGATAGTGGAAATGAGAGGCAGCACCACTGGGGATGGATCGTTGTAGGGGGCTGCAGAGGGTGCATGACGGGGCAGCTGAGCGGGGAGCGTGACAAAGACAGCCAGCCCGAAGGAAGGGGGAGGTCGGGATGAGGTCAGACCAGGGTAGCAAGAGGGTGGCGTGGGGTCCCGGACAAGGAGGCAACGAGGTCGGGACACGGGCGCACCGTCTAGGGTGTGCTAGATATGGAGGAGGTCGGGCAGAGGCGAGAAAACTGGAGGTGCGGTCTGGCCGGGGTGCGCAGATCTGGTCGGTGTTGCGGGCTGCTCGGGCATAGAAAAGTATGCATGCAAGGGGAGCCGAGATAGAGAGACCATCCGGATGAGGGTTGCGGGATTTAGGGAAGCTGGAAGGGAGGTGCGGAGGCATTGCGCCGCTGGAGATCGGCAGGTACGGCGGCTTGCAGGGAATGCTGACGGTCCGTAGTGAGGGCGCTGTGCATGCGGGAGGAGCAGGCCTGGACGGGTAGCCGAGCTCGATCATGGCAGGAGGCAGGGGAAAGACCAGGGGCTCACCGCGCAGAAGAATAGGTGGGGAGCCGCAGGTGCTGTGGCAAGGAGAGTTCGAGACGTAGCGGCAGAGTGCAGCGCATGCAGGTGAGGAAAACGGGGGAGAGGAGAATGGGGCAGAGGTGTTGGGCTGCGCAGCTACAGGAGAGGTGAAATCTGAAAGGAGGTGCAGGCTGGCACGACTTCACACAAGGAGGAGGCGAGGGCCTTGCGCGTCTGGCGCTGCAGGAGCCAGACGAGGTGAGCGGCTGCATGAAGGTGAAGGCGATGTTGGGGAGCTACTAGAGGTCCGGCATGCGAGGGGGAGAAGCAGAGGAGAGGGAAGACCCGGGGGAAGACCTCCAGGGTCATGCGCGCAGAACCAGGAGACAGCCGGGGGGAGCAGCATGCGGAGAAAGAAAAAAAAAGAAGAGAATAAAGATAGGAAAGTAAGATAGAATGAAAAAGATAAAAAAAAAGTAAGTTAGTTAAAATAATAATAATACCAATAATAATAATAATAATAATAATAACAATATTATAAATTACTGTTATTATTATCATTAAACATTTTGTAAAATTATTTTTAATTTAATTTGACAACTTCAATCTATTTATTTATTATTTTACTTTCCAATTTAATTTATTCTTATAATTTTATTAATTAGCTAAACAGTTGGGTGACCGCGCACTCATCGGGTCCGAACACACGATCGCTACTAGTGGTGCGGTGACCGCGCACCCACCCGGACCGAATGTGCGGTGACCACTAGCAATGCAGTGACTGCACACTGGCTCAAAACCCACCAAAAACATCAACACTTCCAAATTTTAAACCTGGACCCAAACCCGACTCTACCCAGAGTTACTAGACCGATAAAATACGAAAAACATGGGCATCTGTGGTCGGAGTGTGACAATTATCCCCACCACAGAATATTTCTACCCCCAGAAACTCACCAAGCCAACAGTCGACACAACTACTGTCAATGCCCCGAAAAAACCAAATGGAAAAAAAGAGAACCTCAGAGTATCTATTACCAACAAACGTCACACCCGACCAATTCAAGAAAAACCACTACCCGAGATTGAGGGGAGAACATGAGAGGGTTATCCCCACCACAAGAATTTACTAATACAGAAACCCTTGAAACCCGAACAAAACACCCCCCGGGGGGGGGAGTGGGAACTCCCAATCTCATATATTTTCCCCACATGTACCCAACAACTCACCTGAGACTTGACGAAAAGCTTTCTATGACATAGGGATGAGAAATTAACTCAACCCCTCCCATTAATTTCACGAAACAAATAATTCCTTAAAGAGCATAGCTAGGACCAACTCAAAAGCAGAACAGATCTGTTATTCACGGGCACACACCACTCAAAGAGACAAAACAACTTAAAAACAACAATGAGGGTAGTCAAGACCACCTAGATTATGGGGAAATGAGATCACCACGCCACCATGACAAAGGACGAGATTACGACAATGACAAGTATCGAACAAGGGAATTTTTTTGAATATTTATATTCCAAAGATTAAAAAATTATCCATACTGAGGTTCCACACACCTTTGACAACTCCTGACTGTGCACGAGCTTCACCCCGAGACCTGTGGCTGGGGCCCTGATAACTGAAGCATCTCTTGCCTCACAGTCAGAAATTTTCATCTTTTGGTCTCTAACTCCCCTCATTCGATGATTCAAACAACCACGATGGTCATAAATTTTCAAAGGGTTGCAACATGATGGCTTAGAATGTCCAGACTGGCCATACTGGTGACACAAAAGAGAGAGGTCTGATAAACTAAGAGTCGGTACTGAAAATGATGATTTCTTGGGGACATGTTCCACTATCCCGCACTCCTTTCCAGGTGGGGAACCTTCGCGGATGTCGACCATCTTTAATCACACCCAACACTCTAACGGTGATGAGACATTTCATCTTTACTAGTCCAGAACTGAACACTCAAATAACTCTAGGGCGGTACGAAGAATAACTACTCTAGGATTTCAAAATAACATGAAGACACACTATCTTTCAGAACTAAACAACTACCTCTAACAGACATCAGTTACCTCGAAAAGCAAGCAACAAAAAAAGGGAACTGAGAACCGGGAAAAACTCATTAACAGCATCTGGAGACTTTCTGGATGGCGTACTCATGAAAACACGAAAAACACCATCGAAACCGGCATAAAGCCAAAACTCAATCAAAGAAACAACATAAGCCAAGAGGAAATAGGTCCATAATCCAAACATATAAAAACCTAAGCCAAAAACCACTTTTCTAAAACCATTATTTCTTCAAAAATCTAAAAACTAACCTATGGAACCTTATGAACCATCACTGGTGTGTTTATTCACTATCGCTCACATCATCTATGAACAATTTCCCCCATGCACTTCTATACTTACCCACACACGTGTTACCCACCATAAGGAGTGCCAAGGTTCAAACACTTCTTTTCCTTATCAAATTAAAACACACGCCAAGTTTTTCCAAACCAGCACACCATCTCTTTAAAAACCCACTTTAGTAATTTCAAAATAAATTTAGAAGAAAAACTTTTCCATTTAAAAACCGATTTCACTTTTAATGCACAGTCAAATCAACTAAGTCTAAAACAAAACTCAAGAAGTAATAATCCACTGGGATGAGGAACTAGTGCATATGTCTGACCTAGCAACATGGTGGTGAGACATTCCCCATGTAAGACATAACACTAAGAGGACCATAAACCGGGCACTTGGACTTCATCTGGGTCACCACCCCATGTGAGGCTGCAAGGTAAACCGATTTGCCTCAATTTTTATCCCTCAATCCGAAGCAACCAAGTACAAGTGACTCAAATCCCAGACTAATCCTGGTATCTCAGGTCTCGTCACAAGCGGTGGTGATCAGGCACCGACCTGTAATCTAGCTCTTGAGCCCTGACAGTCATAATATCCTTCTACCATACATCCCAAATAATTAATGGCACTCTGAAAAGTGAGGTCCACTAAGAGATGACCTGCTCTGATACCATTTTGTCACAAACCAACCCGGGTCAACCATGAACTGGTCACCTAAGCCGGTCCGCGACATGACCCGAGAGGCATTCCCGATCCTCCCGGGCTGGCGACAACCACCAGGGCATCAACAGAGGTTGTGGGAATGATTTTTCCCTATATAAATAAATAAATAAAGCAGCTGAAATAAAACAGAGCAGTGAAAAATAAATAAAATGTGTAAAGTAACAAAACCAGAACAAAAGAAAATAAAACTGACCGAAATAGACAACCAGTATCTCCGTGTGACCTCGCGGGTCACCCTAGAACTCACGACCAAACATTGCCCAAGGCGGATGCACCCAAGCTGTAGCCTACGCAATCAATAAAAATAGAAAATAACTATAGGCATGAGTATTAAAACTTAGTAGGATAGCCCGATATTTATTTCCAATGGAATACCTTTACAATAAAAGAAACACCATTTCAAGTTTGAACTAAAATATATAAAAGTAAGGTTTTCTACATTTACTCAAATGAAAAGTATGAGTCATTTCCCTTATTCATTTCTCAAAAAACCATGTTATTCCTTTAGTAAGGCATTATCATTTTCAAAGGGAATGTGATGTTTACATTTTCAAATTTCCACAAAGAGGATTAAATACATTCATTTGAAAACCATTTTTAGAAACCTAGTCCAAAACCAGTTTATCACTTTCCATGAAAAACAAATCATAACGTAAGTACTCAACAAGGGAAATGTAAAAATACATACAAGTACATTTGGTTCAAGAATAAAAATACTTTTAATCATTTTCCTCACTTACTTTACTTATTCACTTATCATTTCAACTCATGTTGCAAATCCATTCATTCTTACCTTTCATTATTTGATCACATTTCACATGGCTTTTAATCACATCTCTCATCCTTTTCATAAATCATTATCATCATTCACATGGTGTTAAACGCCATTTCAAGAACCTCAATTCTCATTTGGTGTATATCTCCATGTCTAACACCCCGAATCACATTTGGTGTAGATCGCCATGTCTAATACCTAGATAATTTTTCGGTGTAGATCGCCATGTCTAACAACCTATATCACAAGCATAGATAACCATTTATGGAGGAACTCCATGTCCAAACCCAACTTTTAGATCAATCCAGAACACCATGTCTAGGACCCAATGTCTCATTCATTTATTCCCAATTTTTATCATTTTCCTTAAAGTGCCAAAGGGGCATTAAACACATTTCACAATCACCAATTTAAAAAATAACTAAAATGCTTGTTCATGATTCAAAGGAAATAATGTATCATTAAAACCAAAACAACATTTCATGTTTCGTGAATTATGTTGAAAAGCCAAACTAGAATTATTTCAATACTAGGTGTTTGTTCGTCAAGAAAATGTTTCAAGTGTTCGGTATAAAATAAACGGCTCTTTTTACATTGATCGGTTAATTAAAAATTAATTATTCGATTCTATTAAAAATTTATTAAAATAAATAAAATTTTATATAATCAATTAGAATGGGTAAGCAGGTTGAAATAATGTAACTTAAATTTTAAAAAGCAGTGCAAAGGGTATCCTACCTCCAGACCGAGATGAAATGGAAGATGCTAGTCCGACACCACACACTAAGGTCCAACATACTATAAAAAGGCACTAAGAACTCAAAACCCAAACAACCCCAAAATAAATTATGTGAAGCCAAGCGGCGAGAAGAAACCCTCACCTCCAAACTGAAGCACGATGACGAAGCAAACTAAAAAACAAAGCACGACGATGACACTCACTTGGAAACACCCCACACGGGTCCTAGAAAGTCAAACCGACCCAAATAACAATTAAATAATAAAAAAAATCTCATTAAACCAAGGAACACACACACACACATATATATATATATCAAATATAAATATCAAAAGGGTATAAAATAAAAGTGGTGCCAACGGGGAGGGTCGTGACTGGAAACGAGCCGCTGGACGGCGTCGCGCTGGAACAAAGGAAGGAATCTGTGTGGCTCGACGTGGTCCGACCAAGGGGTGCGGTGAGGGCCGCTGGACAGTGGCAGTGAGAGGTAGTGCTGCTGGGGTGGGATCGTGGTAGGGGGATTTAGAGGGTGCGCAACAGGGCAGCTGATCGGGGCACGTGACCAAGGCAGCCAGCCCGAAGGGAGGGGGCGGTCAGGATGAGGCCTGAACAGGGTAGCAAGAGGGTGGCACGGGGTCCCGGACAAAGAGGTAGCGAGGTTGGGACACGGGCATGCCGTCGAGGGTGAGCCAGAGCTGGCGGAGGCCTAGAGGAGGCGAGCAATCTGGAGGTGTGGGCTTGCTAGGTTGCGCAGGTCTGTCGGGGGCTGCGGGCTGCTCGGGCGCAGAAAGGGCCGCATGCAAGGGGAGCCGAGATAGAGAGACCGGCTAGGTGAGGGTTGCAGGCTTCAGAAAAGCTGACAGGGAGGTGCAGAGGCATTGTTCTACTAGAGATCAAGATGTATGATGGCTTGCAGGGAAGTCTGACCGTCCATAGGGAGGGTGATGTACAAGCGAGAGGAGAAATCCTGGATGGGCAGCCGAGCTCGATCATGGCAGGAGGCATGGGCATGACCAGGGGCTCGTCGTGCAGAAGAATAGGTGGGGAGTCGCGGGTGCTGCAGCAAGGATAGTCCAAGACGTAGCGGCTGAGTGCTGCGAATGGAGGTGAGGTCACCGGGGGAGAGGAGAATGGGGCAGAGGTTCTGGGATGCACAGCTACATGAGAGGTGAAAGCCGGGAGGAAGTGCAGGACATCACGACTTCATACAGGGAGGAGGTGAGGGCCTCACACGACTTGGGCTGCAGGAGCCAGATGGGGTGAGTGGCTGCATGAAGGCGGAGGCGGTGTTGGGGATATTTTGCAGGTCCGACATGCGAGGGGGAGAAGCAGGGGAGAGGGAAGACCCGGGGGAAGACCTCCAGGGTCTTGCGTGTAGAACTGGGAGACAGTCGGGGGTAGCAGCACGCGGAGAAAGAAAAAAAAAGCAGAGAAGAAAGAGAGGAAAATAACGAAAGAAAAAGATAAAATGAAATGTCAAAAAGTAAATTAGTAAAAATAATAATAATACCAATATTAATAATAATAATTATAATAACAACAATATTATAAATTATTGTTATTATTATTATTAATCATTTTGTAAAATTCTTTTTAATTTAATTTAAACTAATTAACTCTATTTATTTATTATTTTATTTTCCAATTTAATTTATCCTTATAATTTTATTAATTATCTAAACACTTGGGTGACCTCGCACTCACCGGGTCCGAACGCACGATCACTACTAGTGGTGTGGTGACAGTGCCCCCACCCGGACCGAATGCGCGGTGACCACTAGTAATGCGGTGACTGCACACTGGCTTGAAACCCACCAAAAACATCAACACTTCAAAATTTTAAACCCGGACCCAAACTCGACTCTACCCAGAGTGGCGGGACCGATAAAATAAGAAAAACATGGGCATCCTTGGTCGGAGTGTGACATCCTCCCTAGTGGGAAAAAGAATATGTTGAGGTTTTTCTCAACCAGCGGTGTAAGGTAATCCATATGGTGGGGTGTGAATCATTTGATATTTGAGGGTGGTGACCCTCATATTCATTTGAACATGGGTGTTTTCCATGATCCAATGGGCATGGTGTTTTTTTTGAGGCGATGATAAAGTTATTCCTATGGGGGGTACTAGATCAGTCGTAGTTAAATTTCTTCTATGTAGAGGACACTTGATGATGCTATGAGGCTCTTCATTGGGATGTATAGATGTCTTGGACCTATGTATTCATAGGATGAGGCCATGGCTACAAGTCTCTTCACCAGGATTCTTAGTGATTAGAAGGTTTACGGTGGGGAGTTTGTAAGGACCAGTGTATTTCAAGACTACCATTTAGAGATGAAATTTAAATTTTTTCTTTATGATGTTTTTAAATTTGTAAAATGGTTTTTTACCCTAGTATATGATCTTAGATAACATTCCCAACCACTCAGCTAGTCCCAAAATGGGGTATTTACCCTAGGACATGAGTTTGGTAGAAATCTAGGCCATTTGAATTTTGGTGAATTAGTTCATATTTACAATTTAATAAATTAAATATTAAACAGTTTCTATAGGTTTCTTCAGAAATAACTTTTGAATTGAGTGTTGGAGAGAGATTAGATATCCTTCGTTGAGTCTGAAACATAATGTTTAGTCTATGTGAGACATAAACTCATGTTGGGTGTTGGGGTGAGCTTGGGCCCCTTTTTCTTTTATTTTTTGTTTATTTTTTGATATTTTCATTTCTTATTCTTTCTTTCCTTCCATACTTGTTTAATATTACTCTACTGTGGTTCCTCCCTCACAATGGTCAAAGGGGAAAGGGAGAGGGAGATAGAAATATAGAGATGGAGAAATAGAGATTTTTTCATGAATCTCTAGACACGCTGGATCGATATGTGACAACCATGGACCGTCAAATTGAGCCATGCTCTATCAGTTTCCACCCAAAGGTAGGCATGATTATGTTTTTACCAAAACACATTTATTTTCATTATTTCATGTTTTAAAAAAAATATTATGCTTTCTTGTGGCTCATAGTTTCTGGAAATATTGAGTTTTCATTTTAAATGGAGGCTTTGGGCAATTCGGGGTTTTTTGGTTCGAGAAAACTCGATAACACAACATGTGGTTCATGGGAAAAAGTTGTGTGTTCTTTTTGTTTGGGTAATATGGAGTTTAATGTGTAAAAAAATGTGCATGGGTCTAAATGACATGTACTAGTACTCAGCCGTGTAGCCGAGTACTTGGGCATGGCTACCCATATAGGGGTATATTGCCATATAATGTACATGATCAGACAATTTGTGTGTCGCATGTCTTTTAAAAGTATATGACCTAGCCATGTATCTAGTCATGACATATAATAGACATGGGAATGTACCCTATGTAGGGTACATGACATTTTCTCTTCATACACGTCGGGTACCTAGGGCATTTACACCCCCATGTCGACGAGAGTACACACACTTGTGAGCGCTTGAGAGTACACGTCATTTATCGTTTCTTCGTGCCGTGTAATACTTTCTTGGTTCCCGTTGAGGGTATTTTAGTATTTTTTTTCCTCGGTATCAGATTTAGACCTAAGAAAAGTTTATCCAGATTGGTTTTCCACATAGATCATGATGGTGAAACCCATGGAGAGTTATGAGGACTCCCAATGGGTGTTTTGAGGCTTATATCTAAATATATTGGTCATTCCTCCAACTTTTGAATTATTTTGCCTTCTAAGAGTGGGTCTTGGTGAGAATAATAGGTTGGGTTTTTTGACCAACCTAGTTGAGTCCTTGATTTGAGATGATTTTTGAGCTATCTCCCATGACCAATGCTTTTATGGATTTTCCCTTAGTGATATGTTCCCTTTTGGCCTATGAGGATATGAGACTAGATGATTATGATGATACTCTAGTGGAATCCTTTTCTTATACGATGATCTAGGGAGGCCATTAGAGGATCCCTAGTAGGATTTCTCATCATTTCGTGACTTGAGGGACCTAGTGGGTGCCTGTTGTTTGAGTGACCCTGAGTTGTATATTGGGTTTCGATAGATGTGGTAGCAGATATCACCTTATAACCCATATTGAATTAGTAAGACTATGGTGCTATGACTGGAGTTCCAGGTTTGGTGTTTGAGCCACCCTCACTCATTTGTTTATATATTTATCATTGTTATTACTGTTGAAATGATATTTACTTGAGGTGCTTCTCGGTTGGTGGAAATTGTGTGTGACACATGAATCTTTCTTCCTGTTAGAATGCTTGGATTTTATTCCTGTGATTTGTTTTTTCTCATTGGCATGCCCTGACGTTCTTTCCTAGGATTCGTAGGCCATGTTATTTTTGATATTTTACTAGTATACCCAGAGGTACTACCTGGGACATAGATGTTGAGCCTGGATATATATATATATATATATATATATATATATATTGTGATATATATATTTTGGGATGTAAATATGTGTTTCTTGGTTTTTGTAAGTTGATACTATGTTGGTGACTTATATACCCTGAGTGATACTTGGATTCATGATGTAGTAATGACGTGGAAGGGCTCATTGGTATGAAGACTTTTATAATCTGAGTGGTACTTGGATTCCCATTGTATGAATGCCTTGGCTGGGATTATTGGGATGATGTCTTATATTCCTTGAGGGATAATTGGATTCCCATTTTTGGAATTCCATGGACGAGCTGAGTTTTCTGATGACTTGTATACCATGGTTGATACTTGGATTCCCATTGTTGGTGTGACTAGGATGGGATCAGTGGTCTGATGACTTGTACACCATAAGTGATACTTAGAATCTCGTGGTAGGAATTCCTTGGATGTGATTAGAGGTTTGATGACTCATATACCATAATTGATACCTGGAATCCCTTTATAGGAATGCCTTAGTCAAGATTAGTGGGTTGATAACTTGTATACCCTGAGTGATACATTGATTCCTATTACTGGAATGTCGAGGACAAGATCAGTGGTATTGATGACTTTTATACCCTTTGTGATACTTGGATTTCCATTGTAGGAATGCCTTGGACAATCATAGTGGTATGTTGAATTATATACCTAGAGTGATACTTGGATTCTCATTGTAGGAACTCCTTGAATGGGCTAAGAGAGTTCATGAATTCTAATCCTTGAGTGATATTTGGATTCTGATTGTAAGAATGCCTTGGATGGGCTCATAGTCTGGTAGATATATGATCAGAATGATTACGCTCTTCATGATTAGTTATAAGACATGAGGGGTGTAGCATGGTGTCGCATGAGAAGTCTGAATTTACTACATATAATTATTTTTTATAGTATTGAACATCGTTATATGGTATCCTGGTAAGGGATTAGATGTGAGTACGAGTGAACCCGAGTGTAGGACGAGTATCCCCATGTGGTGACATATCTTGCTCAGCCACTTTTACAATGCTGGCAGAAGTAGGTAGATGTCGATTGGGATTACAAACCCATAGATCAACTTGGTTATTCACTACTTGAGTGGCACCCTGTCCAACTCAATTCCAATTTATAAGATGCCCATGCGATCAGGTTTATAGACCCAATTATCAATTACTGATGTCCTTTCATGTTATTGATTCACATACTAATGAATATTAATATTTATGTATATATGAATAGGTATGGGGTTATACATTTATATATATTTAGATATGAACATACATGGTGGATCTTTTCTTGTATACACGAATTACAGACTTTGGGTTCGAATGTGGTTTCACATTGGGTATTACATACCTTTTTATTTGTGCCTCATTGAGGCTGAGCAGTTTCTTTTGCATCCAATTATAGCAGTATACGTTATAGGTCACTTTTTGTGGTACTATGATTCTTTTTCATCCATGCACGTTCAACCCATTGTACATTCAAACCTTATGTCTGATGTTTACGTTGATCATGAGGGGCATAGTGGATAGGGATGAGGCCCAAAGTTATGTGATCATGTGGAGCCACATGTGTGGTTCTATTTACTAGGCTATTTTAGTTCAATAATGTCTATAGATTAGGTATGTGGTCTATATCAAAGTTTTTATTAGTTCCTAATTCCATGAAGTTCAGTTTCTTTAGTAGTCATGTATCTTTATGGTCATCCCAATGGGTGATCAGTCTTGTATTGTACGACACAGTTCTTTGGGATTTTACAAAATTTCATTTAGTATTAAAACATGTCCTATTTCGGATTTTTACTACTTCCGAACTCTATTTACTTTCAGCTATGTATGATACATAGATATTTTCAGTGTTTTATTAGTCTTATATGAGGGAATATTCTCTACACTATAACACACTAGGCCCTCACTACTACCGATAGCCTTTGGACTATGGGGAGGTACTGGTGAGGCCTTGCAACCCACCATCTTAGAGCACTGGTATAGTGGCATCTGGGTCAAGATGTTACAAGGCATTTAAAACTATAACCTTTCTGGAGTCTATATGACTATTTTTAGATATGTCAATGAACACAGGATTAAAATTATATCTAATTCACATCAAAACATATATCCTTAGTGGATTACATATGAAGAATGTACATATTAAAAAACAACATGGGTTCCTTATTTTTGAACATTAGAACATAGTGTGATAGTTTAGGAAGGAATTGCATGGATTGAAATAAGAATGAAGGGCATGATACTCATATCTTGATGAATATTCAAATAATATCGTATTCCAAATAGAATGGGTAGATTAAAACCACATTGTCAAGAAAAGAAAATTGATCAAAATATAAAAGTATTCATTTATGTGGATAATATTGTTTTTGGTGGGAAAAATTATGAAATGATGATAGATATATTTAGAATATAAGATTATAGAATTTGAAATGTCCATTATTGGGGAGATGAAATAATTTTTTATCCTATAAGTAATTCATGGAGAAAAGATAAAATTTATTTCCCAAACATAATATAAAAATAAAGTTATTAAATTGTTTTAAAAAGTTGATTTAAGGTCGATAAAAACCAACTGATATATGGATATAATTTGCAAATGATGTGGAAGGAAATGTGTTTTATTTTATCGTGTATATTAATATTGTTAGTATCATTCTATAAATAACTTCCACAAAACATGGTATATTCTTTTTCAATATTTTCATGCTTCCTAGAATCAAAATAAATCCCAAGTATATCTATATGGTTGAAATAAATATGAAACATTAATATGTTATCTATTCAAAGGTCATTGGGATGTATTGTTATCAGAAATAATCACAAAAATATTTTACCAGATCCACAGAATCAAACCTGGATGGTTCAGATAATGATCAGATGTCTATATAATATATTTTTATTTTTATGTTCATAAATTTCATGGAAATTTAGAAATTATAAATGTATTTCCTTATGATATGTGGAGTCTGAATATATATCCTCCACTCATTAATGTGTTTATTTGATTTAGAAGAATCATTAAACTTAGGGTGTTTGGGGTGGTTGTGACGTCTTCTATTGCAATAATTTCTAAGAAATCAATTCCTATGAATCAATGAAAAAATAAAATTCAACATTAAAAGGAAAATAACAATAGGATAAATATAACTTCTCATTAAGGATAAGAGTTATCTAGAGATTTTAAAATTAGAGTACCTTTTAAAATAGGATCAAGTTGAATATGTGATTATTAATGCACTACTCGAAAAGAATTTTTAGACATACCAGTTAGATGTAATTGTCTAAACAAACCCAAACACCTAATTGTAATGGAAAAGGGGCCCCCACTCTAGCATGTGATTTTATTCTATAACATTATTTGGAAACACTCCCTTTTTTAAAGGATCAGATATCAATATCTCATTTATGAACAGTCATAGAATTACCCTCTAGGTTCATTGATAATGGGAGAAAATGTGTTTATGTAAAAAGATGAATAATATGGTTGTAAATTCCTATTGTTGAAGTGAGGTAGTATTGTTTTGGAAATGTGGATAGTGATTTAATGATTATATATCGGGATTAGTAACATGGAAAAGTTTCATATAACATAAAAATCGCAAAAGTTATTTCATGTGGAACTTCATAATTAACTCATGATTCTCATGAAGAGCTTGGATAATCTTGGATTAGAGATGGTGATAAGTGAATCATCAATGAAATATATGAAGGAAAATTATTTTATATCATGGATTAGTCCAGTTCTATAGTTCTCAGATTTGAGGAGGTTGAATCTGTTTTGGTTCTTTTGGAGGACTATGTGTTGGAAAGAGAGTTCAACAGACCATAAAGAGGGAGATTGTTAAGAAAGTAACATAGACAATTTTTGTGAAAACAGAAGATATGTTAATAATAAATAAATTTATTATCTATTTATTATTCTTAATTTTATTTTATGGAGTCATTTTTACTATACATTTTTTTTAAATTTTCAAGTGAACAAGAAATAGGTTTTTAGTCAAATTATTTTTCATGATTTGTATTTTTTTATTTAAAAGTTAAATTTATATGGTTTATTAATTTTAGTTGATAAAATGGAATTAATTATTTACATCATCATATAAAATATATCTTATGGTGTATATTTTGAAATGATTTAATTTTGAGTGAATAGTGAAAAAATGATGATTTTTACAAAATTATCATTTATTTATTTAAACATAGTAATATAAAAGTCCCATTATATTTTAGAATGAATTTTAAAGTAACATAATTTCGATTTGATTGAAAAAAATATAATTAATTATATTTGAACAATCATTATATTTTATTTTTTTTATAAGTTTAATTTTTTGAATAAAGATGCATTTTTTGGGGAAACTATTTTTCAATGAATTTTGGGTTTTTATATTTAATGTAATTTATTATAATTCTAAATATTGAATTATTAAAAAGAAATATATATTTTTAGTTATTAGTTTACAATTTATTAATGAATTAAATTTCATTTTTTACAATTCTTGATAGTAACCTTGGTAAAAAGGTTGTTATCATGATAAAAGGGTAAAATAGGTTTATTAAGGTAAAAATTAAGTGATAAGGCCACAAAATATTATATAAATTATTATTGGATGAGTTAATCATTAACCCAAAAACGGTGGAATAAAATTTTTATTTTTTACGTTCCACATTCCCTGGAATAATACTTTGTATTATTTTAAAGCATTGAATAATTACCAGAGTGCCACTTTACTCTCTTTTAAAAGGAATCATATTTTCCTCCCACTGCCATGACACAATAGCCTTTTAGATTGACCAAAAAATATGAAAATACCTTTTAAATATACATACCCACGTCTTAAAGGCCATGGTATTCTTAAAATACATATCCAAGAGGCCTTAACATGTAATCCAAAAGGATATATCCAAGGAGGAACTATAAGTACTAACCAACCTATTTCATGTTTATTTCATCTTCTACCTCATTCAAATCTATAAAAAAGAAATAAAATATTTAAATTAGTTATTATATATAAATAAATTTTATTATTATTATAAAGTAACTCTTTTATATATATTTTTGATCCTATGTTAAAAGAAAACATCACCAATGTGTACGTGTTGACTAACACATCCACAAATCAATGTATTCCATTTTCCATTATTACCCCACTTGGATAGTTATAGTGATTTTATTAATTAATATATAATATATTGCTTAAATGTTTTTAATTTTTATGTATAATATATTATGAAATTTCATACCCATTCTTTCCATTGTATAATGATAATTTCACATGTACGTACGTGTTGAATACCACCTCCATGAAGTGATGTGAATAAATTTTCATTAAAACATAAAAATTTTGTTCATAAGTATAAAATGAATAAATAATGAATAAATTTAAAAAATAATTATGATTATTTAAAATCAAAATATTTTATACCTTATTTATTTTTATTCTAGTACAAAAATGGAAACATCAATCGTGTGCATGTGTGGACTACCACCTCCATGATTTGGTCTATTTTATTTAATCTATTCATCATCCATTTCTGGTCATAATCATGATTTTAATGTTTAAAAAGAATAATTTTTTCATTATTAAGATTCTGGAGATGATGGAACCATGATTAATTTGACCTCAGTCAAATAACTGAAGTCATAATAGGAATATAAATTGGAATTCGTCAAATGACTTTAGTTGTTTTAAATATTTCAAGAATGATATTATTTATGATACAATGTATTATAATTTTTATTTTCAACTATTTTTGACATTCTTTACAAATTAAAACAAAAAAAAATTTCAACATTTTTCATAAGGGTTATTTTTTACTTTTTACAAAAGTAAAAAAATAATTTTTACTGTATAATTGATTGATTAAAATTTACAACCATCAAAATCATTAAAAATTGACAATTTTCCTATAAATATTAATAATGGTTTTCAAATAATATCATATTCCTATAATTTTTGGAAAATTTTATTTCAAAAAATATTTTCTATGGAAATGGAAATTTATTAAAAAATTCTTGAGATTATTATAAGTTTAACTACATATAGGATAAAATTACAATTCAAAGGACAACCATGGTTATAGTGAAATATATATGATTTTTTCATGATATGGTTCTTGGAAATTATATATGAATTATGAGTGATAATGATAGATATCTAATGATGGTAAACCAATTATTTCTCTCCAATGCATTGGGTATAGTGATAGAGTTTTCTGATGATTGGTTACTTATCAAAGAGTGTGGGAATTTTCCATTTAGGTGATTACATAGTAAGGATTATTTTAAGGGTGAATATAAGGATAGTGTACCAAGGCACGTACATGATATTATTTCAATAGATTATATAGGACATATTTTTGATTTCCAAAGTTAATAATGTGAACATATGCTTTTAGGAAAGTCTATGACCATTTTTTTAAAAGGTGAATTGATTGATTTGAAAGAAAGTTACACATGAGATTTTATTTTTTATAAGAAAAAATAATGATTAGGATTTTTAGTTAATGATTTCATATAAATTTCTTTATGAAATATATCTAGAAATTAAATTATTTTCACTAAAAAGTAAGTGGATATTTAGGCTCAAAGTTTTATTTTGAAAAATACAATTTCTATTATGAATTTTCATGTTTAAAAATACACTAATGAGTTTACATTCATTTATATACCTTATGAATCATTTTTTCCACACACCATTTTTTTGGATGTTTTTCATTGGGATTAAGGGTGATTATTAACATTTACAATGTCAAATATCCAATTAGGGGGGTTACCGTGAATGATGAATGTTTTTCTTTATAAAGAACATGTTTGGTAGGGAAAATGGGAAATGTCTGGAAAATATACACTTTTTAAGGTATTATATTTACTAATTATCTAAAAATATAAATAAAAAATGTATTTGGAATATAATTTAAGAAATATATTCCATAAGTCATGAAATTTTCTATTGAATATTTTAATTTTTTAGATTGTTTTTACTAAAAATAGAGTGTGATGTGACTTCCAATGTATCTCACTTAAAGATGGAAGACCTTAGTGTATGTTTGGAAGTAGTGACTATAATTATATCGACAAAATAGGATACATGTTTTGATAACCTATGTTTCACCATGAAAGTGTGTTTCTAGAAATAAGGACAATGTAGTAGACATTACTGATGATCATATGATTCATTTTCAACATTATCACATCCATAACACCTTGAAAAAAATTTATGGGTCACTTAGGAAAAATATATGGTCTATTCATGACATGATATCAAAAAAACATCATTATGAAGAGTCTTCATCATGTTAAATTAATTATTTGTAAGGATCTTTAATTTGTGAGATTTGACATTTCGTGTGTCTAATCTAAGAAATATTTGTCACAACCTGAAGGTGATTTAAGTGGATTTCCTTGGAACTTACCATATAAAGGTCACATTTTTAAGGAATAACTTCCCTTTTAAAATTTAAGTGTAGTATTTGATGGTTTTAGTCAACAAAAAGACATTCATAAAGAGAAAGAATCTTGGTGGATTGTTTTAGTCATGTATAGTTTAGTCTTGAACCGTCATGAATAGGGTCATTTTGTCATTGGACCAAGGATCATTTTGGATATAGTGATCCACCATGTCATCACATAAATAATTTAATTTTATATATGAAGATGGTTTAATGGATCATATTGTTGACTATATGTCCTATTGTGAAAAATAATATCACGCCAGGAACTGCAGATTTCTTTTTCATTAACCGGTAACACATAATGTTCAAAATTGTTAATTTAGCATGAGATTTATGTGGATGAATCATATTTAGTGTAATTTTATGACAACATTAAACTATGTGGTGTACTTAGTACAATCCTATGAGGCTATAAAAATAAAATTATTCATAACCATTCTATGAAAGGAACAATACATCGAAAATTATAAAAACTACTTGTAATAGAGATAAAACCAATAGATAATACACTGAAAAGAGAAAGAAATGTTCTAGAAAATAGATAATAGAGTAGAGAATAATAAAATTGAGATATTGGAGGTATTTTTCTGAAATATTAGTGATTATCATAAAGTAGAAGAAAATTGAGAAAATTTACAGACCATTGGTTGTGTAACTATATTTTTTTTGTTCATGAGAGTTTAGGGATCAACACTTTTATGAGGATTGCATTTCTATAGTACTTGAGATCAATGAGATTTAATCTTTAATGATTTTTAATGAAATATTTATTGTTTTAAAGCTGAAAAATAATAATTAGAGTGGTGATGTTAGTGTTTCATGTGAATAAGAAAATTTCCATGAATGGTATATAGAATATCCCGTTTCTGTAATCCATGTAGAGAAATATGTATGAATTATATAATCTTTTAGTTATTTTTAATTATTTAGATATAGTGTGAGGTGTTCATTTTTAAAAGGGAAAATTGTTATTGGAAAGGCCTGAGAAAATAATTTACAATACCATCATTATCTACCTCTCTCAATGCATTCACTGTCATTTGGGACCAACGTATTTATAAGGAACGAGAAGAATATAATATCTCATTACCATATAATACATATACCTCACCAATCTTATGGGAATGTATTCAAATATAAGAATATCAGGAACATAAAAATTCTTTTTTCCATGGACCAAACTTCTGTCACCAAGATCATGGAAATGGAGTATAATACACTATGACAGAGGTATGTATCATTAGTTTATCAAAGATATTAAAAAAATAGGACATAATTATATAATATAAGGATAATTATTAAATAATTAAATTTAAAGTGTTTCATGATAAAAATTTATATGTGAATAAAATGAAAATGCATAAGAATAATAGTTGTAAGTATTTCAAAGGATATTTTTTAAAGTAGAATACAGTTTGGTCAATATTACAACTTATAAAGGGTAATTTAAGGGATAATGAAATATATGAAGCATTAAAATCATTCCATGATATATAAGAATAATTTTATAAATCCCATAATAAATTGAAGTTAAAACAAAACTATTCCTTGTCAACTGATATAAACAGCACAGATTATATGAAAATATTTCCCTAACATTTATCTCAACGATCCCTATTTATCTATCATCCACAAAACACCAAATCCAAAAACATCCTCTTATAAACCCTATAGAAGAGTAGATCCAATAAGGAATACAAAAGATGGATGTTAAAAATATATAAAATTAAATTCTCCATTTCTCTAAGGAGATTAACTATAAAATTTTGAGGCACAAAAAACATACAAGGGGAATTCATGATTATTATAAGAAACCCTAGGTTCTCTATGTATCAAGATAAATGAAATGGAATGAAAAAGAAAAAAAAACTGGGGATATATTTATTAATAAATTTTGTTAAACCCCACCATGTAATGGTTAAATCTAAATGAGAATTTTACCCCTAGTTACAAATATTTTAAATTCACACCCATTAAAATAGTAAAGAACCCTATAAAAGATCAAATGCTTCTCCCAATCTGAAATGAATATGACTTCAATTATAGATAATAGGGAAATAAAATAGGAATTATGGATTAAAACTAAAACTACCAGACAAGAGAATCCAGGTAATTTCTAGTCCACTCACTCTGTTTCTACTAGATCCTGTAATATAGTAAAATATGGAATAACACATACCACTAAATATAATCCATATGAGAATATAAATAGGTATTTCTGCCTACATAGATTACTATAAAAATACACAAAAATTCACTAGAATAAATACCCTAAAAATATCAATATCCTTAGTATAAACCCCACAATGGCATAATAAATGATCAAAATTCCATCATACCTCCTCAATTATTCATTGAAATTAAAAAAATTAATAAAATAGAGTCAACCATGATGTAACCACAACCCCAGGGCACATCCCCTTTTTAAAATTTCTATAACCTATAATGACCCATAAAATTCAAGGAAATTTTTTTTTCTAAGTTTTCTTTGGGATTTTGCAAGAACGCAGTTTCTGACGGCGCCTGATTCTGAGGCCCGGTGTGCCCGGAATTAATTTCCAAAGTTAAGCTTAGGTATGTTCAGTGAATGAACGAGCGGGTTTTTCTAACATTTGATCTGGTGCTTGGAATCAAATTCTGAGGGCTTCGATAAACACACAGCGCTGGTAATTGCTTAGGAAAGCCCCTTTCTAGAGTTGCATTTTCTCGGGATGAGTTGTTTAAATAAAATGAGGGATAATAATATAATTTTTTTAAAATTATATTTTCTTTTCTTGGAAATTGGATTAAGTGATGTGTCACAACACTTTTCCTCTCTCTAATGTGGTTATAACTTATGTAAGGGAGTTAGGGGTGGGACCCACTTTTTGATAACTACCTTTTAGAGGATTAAGGTGGGGTGGGGCCCACATGATCCCAACCCCTCACCTTCCCCTAAATTCATAACTTTTCCCCTCTTAAATTTTGTAACTCTCAAAAAGAAACCCCCCTTTTTAAATAAAGTCAACTCCTTAATTGTGTAGGTTTATCAAGTAATTAATTCTTGGATTCGATTGAATTTTAAATGAATTATTTTGGATTGTGTGTTAATTAAATAAGACTAAGTCTAATTTCGTGGGAGAATAGTTGAGGGTGCGAAAGGATTTGGGGAGAAAAACTCTAGGTTTTGAAGGACGTTCTTCCTCCATAAAGAATGCGAAGAAAGCACCGTCACCGACGAAGAACACCAACCTCCGACGAAGGACGACGGTGGGAGACGCCTTCCTCAGAGATCGACGACACGACGCCATGTACCGTGATGCCAATGACCCTCTCCTTCCGCGACGCCTTCTTCCACGACGTTCAATTCCGCGATGAACCTCTGTTCAATGATTACATCAGGTAGGGTTTTTATTTAAGTATGATTTAATTCCCTTGATTCTTCCATTCTAATGAAAACAATGAACATGAATCAACTTATTATCTAGTTGATCCACGAATGTTTTCCTTGCAGGTTGGAAATATATTTGTTGCGGTAAGTTGTGGGGGTTTATTTTATCGTTGATCGTGATCTCATCTGTCGCCTTTCTTGGTTTCAATTGGGCCGCCTATTATCGTAATAACGGGAGGTGGTCGGACTGTACGAACACGGCCGACCCTAATCCTCCCTTGATTGTTTGAATTTGTTGCGGAATGTGAAAGGTGGCGTGGTGCGGTTGCACCGCACGGAAACTATGAGAAAGGGTGAAGAAGCGCGACGCCGTCGCGCCGCCCCGATGAAGTCGAACAAGCCGCGGCGCCGTCGCACCGCACCAGAAAACCACAAAGAGGCCGCGGTATGATTATTGAACGTTGAGTGCGGATTGACGGGCAATGAAAAACGGTTCCGCAAGGTAATTTTGAATCTTCCGCAGTAATGTTCGGGACCCGAGATTAACGCCGGCATAGACGGTTTTAAAAACGAACCATCGGAGCAACTCCGGTGGCCCGCGGAAACCTTGGAGGCACGGGTCACCGGCGCAGCGCCGCCGGCGACCGGGGGCGGCGGTTGGAGCCGTCAGGCCACCAGGAGGCGGCAGCACCCTAGCGCACCGCCAGAGAAAACTACTTCCACGGCCTGCCGCGATGGTGCGGCAAGGGGGATCCCGCGGCCGCGCGGGATCCCAGAGGAACGGCGGCGGCACGAACCGCCACCGGCTTCAATCAGCGGCGAGGAAGCCGCGCAACCCCCCCCCCCCCCCCCCCCCGCTCTGTGGCTTCCACTCGGCCATGCTGCCCGTGCCGGTCGGGCCACGCCCGGATGGGCCGGACCCAGACCCGGGTCTGGTTGACCCGGTTCGGGCCACCCCAGGGGGATCGGGTCGGGCCGAGCCGGGTCCAGACCCCCCATTTCGGATTTTTTCCGTTCGAACGCCCATAACATGGGATACAGACCTCAAATCGACGCACCATCAGTTTTGATGGGATCCTTGAATCGAGACGGTCGTTTCGGTATATTACACTCATGGTTTCGGAGAATTTTTGGTTCGGCCGGGTTGGTTCGGATACGAAACTAACCAAGCCCTCGGAGCGGAAATGCTTATATCTTGAGCTCTGGACATTCGATTGATGTGTCGTCGACTTTCTTGGATTCCTCTTGATGTGACGGAACTTTTGTCTTACTTCACTCGAGATTTGGACGTCGTGGGAGTGCGGTAGGGTTGGTTATCTCATGAAACCAACCGGGCCCCTAGAAAGAAAAAGCCAATAACTCACTGACCGGGCATCCTATTGACCCGCCGTCTATCTCGTTGAATTACTTTTGATGAGACAGAACTTTTGGAATACTTCACCTAAGGTTGGGATGTAGTTGGATAGTGGCCGGGTTGGATTATACATGAATCCAATCGGGCCCTTGGAATGAAAAGGCTAGTAACATTCAGACTGGACGTCCGTTTGATGAACCGTCAACAGCGTTGGTGATCACATTGAGAAACAGTCCCTATGAGCAAACCCTATAAGAGTTCGGGGTACAGTTGAGATACGGCCGGGTTGGTTCGCACACGAAACCAACCGGGCCCCTGGAACAAAAACTCCAGTAAGTCACCGACCGAGAGTCCAATTGATGCGCCGTCTATTGCGTTGACACCCCTATGATGAGGCGGTCCTTTGAGATACTTCTTCGTGGGACTTTGAGATACATGGAGTATCGACCTGTAGCTCGTGGAGCGGACCCTCTTAGAGACGAACGTGCGGAGTACAGAGACCGTGTAGCTGACTGAGACCTGACGACTGCTTGACCGACTCGACTTGGAGTGAGTCGACTAGCCTAGTGGACGGAGCACTACTTTGTTTGGGTGCAGACCCATGGCGGGTGGACCACTACCTGTGTGACAGTGCAGACCCGCGGTACTCGTCCGGAGATTACCTCTGCAGGCTATTAGGGGGTGTGTACTACTGTGTTAGGGTGGCATACCCCGGTGGGGAGCACTACTGTTTTTGGGTTGCTGACCCGCGGTACTCGACAGGAGGAGTACCTCAGCAGTCTTAGGTTAGTGAGTAGTACCTCGGAGTCGTGACAGGACCACTGTACACTCCAGAGACGGGGCTCTTCAGCTGTTAAAGTTTCGTTAATGAAAATCTTGGTTTGATCTGAGACTATGACCTTTGTGTTTACCTCTTGATTGAGATGGGTCAATTGATAACTTAGGTATATGTATGGGCATATACCTAGGTAGTGGTTATCCATTGATTTCATAATCATTGTGTTTCTTCATGATTGAGATGGGTTACCTGATAACATAGGTATATGTATGGGCATATACCTAAGTAGAGGTTATCTGTTGAGATATTCTTTTTGGTTATCCATGTTGGTTTTAGTGAGACCTTGAGGGTCTTGGGGTCCCTACTGAGTATCGTTATACTCACCCCTACACGGGCTCTGCCCGCACCTCGTAGTGTTGGTTGCAGACGATGGGTAGTGCTGACGGAGGCCGAGTGTTCGAGGATTGGACGGTACCCGGAGGTGGACCACACGACGAGTCAGTACCCGGAGGTGGACCACATGACGAGTCAGTATCCGGAGGTGTACTTCACGACGAGACGACACACAGAGGAGGTTGACGGGTGATAGAGTTGTGGAGGCTATCTGTACATACACTTCATGTAGGATCTGTGGTGGACGATCCAGGAGTTGCGCCATCTATACCTACCCTTCAGGTAGGATCCGAGGAGGATGACCCAGGAGCCTCTTCTGTTCTTACAGGTGTTGTTTTTTTCAGTTGTACTTTTGTTCAGTTGTAGCTGTACTTTCAGTTGGGTTCGTATTCTGGCCCATTTACGTTTTAGCACTTCTGTTTGTACTCTGTGGTGTTTTGTTTACTTTTATAAAGGCAATTCCTTCCCTGTTATCGGGATTTATGCATTTGTAGCTAGTCTCCAACGCCAGGCCTATGGAAGGCGGGCTTGGGGTAGTCACGGCATGGGCCCCGAGGACGGGTCATGAAAAATTAGTATCATAGGAGTTGGTTCTACCGCAGAACATATAAGTCTAATATTTTCTTTCATTGAAGCAATAGTGTTAAGGGTACCAAGAGTGGTTTTCAGTTCAGGGAGTCCAGTGTTGGTGCGGAAGGCCGACGTATCCATACACTAGGACCCTGGAAACTGATTTCCGACTTTGTGCACGAAAACACTGATTGCTTGTGTGTTTCCAGATGTTTTTAAAAGTCAGCTCAAACCAGGTCAGCTCACCAGGTATAATCGTTTGTCCCTGTCACGTTGTTTCTTTCAGGATGCCTTTTCATAGACGACCAGCTAGAGCCCAGAGGGATATCCATAATGACAGCCTACCGAGCGACGAGGATTCGGTACATGGCCCTCTTGCAGTTGAGGTACTAGTAGAGGCACCAGCGGTACTATAGTACGTTGGGCCACCGATGCCACCAGCCCCAGCAGTAGGCGATGCACGCCACTTGAGCGCGCTGAACGAGTTTTAGCGCCAGAGGCCACCCATGTTCCGGGGAGAGGCAGACCCGCAGGCGGCTGAGGATTGGCTGTAGGCAGTGGTGAGAGTCTTCAGGCTAGTGGGGACGCCTGCAGACTTCATGGTGGTCTTTGCTGCCAGCCTTCTTCATGTAGCAGCAGGTAGGTGGTGGAGCCACTTGTTCCAGTTTTGCAGCGGGACGACCTTCACATGGGAATACTTCGAGACCTTTTTTAGGGTGGAGTTTGTGCCAGTAGCTCTACACCTCGAACGTGTACAGGAGCTGCTACCTTTGCCGCAGGATTTTCGATCAGTAGTTGAGTCATCTGTGGGCAGTAGACAGATGATGCAAAGGTCCAAGAGGACCAGATCCAGCCGTATGAGGAGCAGGAAGTGTTATAAATGTGGCAGGAAGGGTCAAATGGAACTTGACTATTCGACCCCCTGCACAGTCGATCCGAAGACTTGATAGGAGCCACCGAGGCAGAAGCAGCGGTGGGTGCTTGAGAAACAACCGAGCAGTGGACAAGGCAATAGAGCTCCGGGATCAGGTGGACAGGAGCGGAACTAGTTGATATTCCCCTTGTACTTCTAGTTTCATGTTGTTGTTGTATTCATGTCTTTGTACTATGAGATGCAATAATAAAAAGACACTTATCTTTGTGATGTTTTCTTTCCTATCCTTTTGTTTGGTTGGTACTGAGTGGTCCCTGTTAAAACTATTTACTTGACCCTCATTTTTGAAATTTCTTCTGGAGGAGACCTACTGACCTCACACTGATGCCGATAGTGTGACTCGACCCTTGGAGGCGAGTGTGACATTTGGATCTCTTGGTAGTTACGTTGAGGCCTTACGACGTCATCCATGGCATGAATGCATCATTCATGTCAGGATTGACCATAGTAGGCAATGGGTGTGGTTCATCCCGGGGATGAGACCGAGTTTCTCTTTTCGGCAAAGGAGAAATTTTAGCAGCTCTTTCTGATCATAGGCAAAGAAGGTGCAGATCATCCAGGAGTGGATGAAGACTACACAGTGCAGTAAGAAATAGGAAACTGGTTCCAGTCTTAGAGACTCGGCTGTGTTAAATGTTTCAAGAAGAGGAAGCTTTAAGGGGAGATGAGTCTGTGAAGCAGCAGACATGGAGGCAGTGCTAGGAGAGCAGCATGCGGTGGTGTACATTTTAACATGATACAACCACCCGCCTTAGTTGTCCCCGCCAGGCTCAGGGAGCTGGAGGGCGGAGGAAGAGTGCGGCTCCATGTAGTCAAGGAGTGTGACCCAATGGCTCTAAAAAATGATTCAAGGGACAGTCTGTATCCACTACTAGATGCCATAGTAACAGACGTCGATATGAATCATTCCTTCCTTTAACAAATTTTGTCCCAGACCTAGAGTTTCCGGTAAGCCGTAGAATTGACCCTCACGTCTGGAGATACATTGGGAGAAGACACAATAATCACACTAACGTTGATGGTTTGGTCAGACCCTCGAGGTGAGAGTTTCGGTTGGAATCCCTTGGTGGCAGCGTCGAGGCCTTACGACATTGGTTTGAGTATGGATTGGGCAATCACAGTTCATACATAAATTGACAGTATTAGGAAAAAAGGATGTGGTTTAACTACGACGACGAGATGGGTTTTCCTTGGTCGGCGAAAAGGAATCCCCAGGAAGCACAGGATAAACTCAAGCATAGGAGGGTGTGACCGGCCACTCTTGAGTCGTTCAACCTTACCCTCGTGGCAGCAATCATTTTGAGTTGCAGTTCTAATAGGAATTGGAGACCTCTAGAGTTCGAGGATGATGATAATGTCCTTATACGGGTCTCACCTCGATGAGGTTTACGAAGATGTGGACAATGTGGAAAGTTATCTCCAAGGTTTAGCGGACCTTCTTAGGTCCTCAGCTGGGTAGGCGTGGTGGTTTACCACTTGACCCATCCACCTCAGTTGCACCTGGTGCAGGACGATTTCCACGTATCTCAATTGAAGAGATATGTGCTCGACCCTTCGCATATCATCAACCATGATGATATGGACGTTGGTGATGAGGTGAATTTCATGGTGGTTCCAGTGGGGATCTAGGATTGATAGGAGTGGATACTACGAGGATGGTCGATTCCTCGGGTGCACTTTCTATGGCAGTACGGGAACCTCTAGGTAAGCACATGGGAGCGGAAGGCTCAGATGCATGCTCAATACCGCTTTTGTATCCCTAGTCTTTGTTAAATCTTTACAAGGACATAAAGCCCTGAGGTGGGAGTAATTTAAATACCCATAAAATTCATCTGGATTTTTTTTATAAATTTTCTTTTCAATTTTACAAGAACGCAGTTTCTGACGGCGCCTAATTCCGAGGCCCGGTGTGCCCGTAATTAATTTCTGAAGTTAGGCTTGGGTACGTTGAGTGAATGAATGAGCGGGTTTTTCTTACATTTGAACTGGTGCTAAGAATCTAATTTCGAGGGCACCGATAAACTCGCAGCATCGGTAATTTCGTAAGAAGACCCCTTTCTAGAGTTGGGTTTTCTCGGGATGAGTTGTTTAAATAAAGTGAGGGATAATAATATAATTGTTATACAATTTTATTTTCTTTTCTTGTTAAGTGGATTAAGTGATGTGTCATAACACTTTTCCTCTCTCTTATGTGGTTATAACCTATGTAAGGGAGATAGGGGTGGGACCCACTTGTTGATAACTACCTTTGGGAGGACTAATGTAGGGTGGGGCCCACACGAGCCCAACCCCTCACCCTCCCCTAAATTCATAAGTTTTCCCCTCTTAAATTTTGTAACTCTCAAAAAGAAACCCCCCTTTTTAAATAAATTCAACTCCTTAATTGTTTAGGTTTATCAATTAATCAATGCGTGGATTCGTCTGAATTTTAAATGAATTCCTTTGGCTTATGTGTTAATTAAATAAGACTAAGTCTTATTTCGTGGGAGAATAGTTTATGGTGTGAAAGGATTTGGGGAGAAAACCTCTAAGTTCCGAAGGACGTTGTTCCTCCTTGAAGAACGCGAAGAACGCACCGTCACCGACAAAGAACGCCGACCTCCGATTAAGGACGATGGTGGGAGACACTTTCCTTAGAGATCAACGACACGACACCGTGTACCGTGATTCCAACGACCCTCTACTTCCGCGATGCCTTCTTCCGCGACGTTTAATTCCGCAACGAACCTTCGTTCAAAGTATGATATAATTCCCATCATTCTTCCATTCTAAAGAAAACAAAGAACACGGCTCAACTTATTATCTAGTTAATCCGCGAATGTTTTCCTTGCAGGTTGGGAATAAATTTGTTACGGGAAGTTGTGGGGGTTTATTCTATTGTTGATAGTGATCTCATCTGTCTCCTTTATGGGTTCCAACTGGGCCGCCTGTTATCGTAATAATTGGAGGAGGTCGGACCACACGAACACAGCCGACCCTCCTCCCCCTTGTTTGTTTGAATTTTTTGCGGCACATGAAAGGCGGCATGGTGCGGTTGCACCGCGCGGAAACTATGAGAAAGGGAGAAGAAGCGCGACACTGTTGCGCCACACCGTTGAATTCGAACAATCCGCGGCGCCGTCACGCTGCGCCAGAAAACCACGAAGAGGGCATGGTTTGATTATTGAACATTGAGCATGGATTGACAAGAAATGACAAATGGGGCCTCAAGGTAATTTTGAAGCTTCTGTAGTAAAGTTCAGGACCCGAGATGAACGCCGGCATAGACCGTTTTGAAAATGGACCACTGGAGCAAATCCGGTGGCCCGCGGAAACCCTGGAGGCGCGGGTCACCGGGGCGGCGCCGCTGGCGATCGGGGGCGGCGGCCGGAGCCGTCAGGCTGCTAGGAGGCGGCTGCGCCCTAGTGCGCCGCCGGAGAAAACTACCACCGTGGCATGCTGCGACGGGGCGACATGGGGGATCCCGCGGCCGCACGGGATCCCAGATGAAAGGCGGAGGCACAAACCGCCGGCGGCTTCAATCAGCGGCGAGGGGGCCGTGCAACCCCCCTCCCTCCCCCCCCCCCCCCCCGCTCCGCAGCTTCCGCGTTGCCACGCTGGCTGAGCCGCGGCTGGCCCTGCGGCCCGGCTGCGCCCTGATGGGCCGGACCAGGGTCGGGTCGACCCGGACCTGGGTCGACCCGGTTCGGGCCGATCCAGGGGGGTTAGGCCGGGCCGAGCAGGGCCCAGACCCCCCATTTCGGATTGTTTCCATTCGAACGCCCATAACATGGTCTACGGACCTCCGATCGATGAACCGTCAGTTGAGATGCAATCCTTGGATAGAAACGGTCATTTTGGTATATTACACCCATGGTTTCGGAGAACTTTGGGTTCGGCCGGGTTGGTTCGGATACGAAACCAACCGGGCCCTTGGAGCAAAAACACTTATATCTTCAGCTTCGGACGTCCGATTGACGTGCCTTCAACTTTTTTGGATTCCTCTTAATGAGACAGAACTTTTGGATTACTCCACTTGAGGTTTGGACACTGTCGGAGTGCGGTCGGGTTAGTTTGCTCATGAAACCAACCGGGCCCCTGGAAAGATAAAGCCAATAACTCACAGATCGGGCGTCCGATTGACGCGCAGTCTGTCTCATAGAATTACCCTTGATGAGACGGAACATTTTCCATACTTCGCCTGAGGTTGGGATGTATTTGGATAGTGGCTGGGATGGATTGCACACGAATCCCACCGGGCCCCTGGAATGAAAATGCTAATAACTTTCAGACTGGACGTTCGTTTGACGAACCGTCAGCAGCGTTGGTGATCACGTTGAGAAACGGTCCCTATGAGCATACCCTATAAGATTTCTGGGTACATTTGAGATACATCGGGGTTGGTTCGCACACAAAACCAACTGGGCCCCTGGAACGAAAAGGCTAGCAACTCACATACCGAGCATCCGATTAACGTGTCGTATGTTGCGTTGAGACCCCTATGACGAGGAGGTCCTTTGAGATACTTCTTCGTGGGACTTGGAGATACTTGGAGTATCGACCTGTAGCTTGTGGAGCGGACCCTCCCCGAGACGAGCGTGTGGAGTACAGAGACCGTGTAGCCGACTGAGACCTGACGACTGCTTGACTGACTCGACTTGGAGTGAGTCGACTAGCCCAGTGGACGAAGCACTAATTTTTTTGGGTGCAGACCCATGGTGGACGGAGCAATACCTGTGTGACAGTGCTGACCCGCGGTACTCGTCCAGAGAATACCTATGTAGGCTATTAGGGGGTGTGCACTACATTGTTTGGGTGGCATACCCCGGCGGGGAGCACTACTATGTTTGGGTGGCTGACCCGCGGTACTCGACAAGATGAGTACCTCAGCAGTCTTAGGTTAGTGAGCAGTACCTCGGAGTCATGACAGGACAACTGTACACTCCAGAGATGGGGCTCTTCAGCAGTTACAGTTTCGTTAATGAAAATCCTGGTTTGAACTGAGACTATGACCTTTTTTTACCTCTTGATTGATATAGGTCACTTGATAACTTAGGTATGTGTATGGGCATATACCTGGGTAGTGGTTATCCATTGATTTCATAATCTTTGTGTTTCCTCATGATTGAGATGGTTTACTTGATAACATAGGTATATGTATGGGAATATATCTAAGTAGAGGTTATCTATTGAGATCTTCATTGTGGCTATCGATGTTGGTTTTACTGAGACCTTGAGGGTCTCGGGGTCCCTACTGAGTATCGTTATACTCACCCCTCCACAGGCTATGCCCGCACCTCGTTGTGTTGGTTGAAGATGACAGGAAGTGCTGACGGAGGCTGAGTGTTCGAGGACTGGACGGTACCCGGAGGTGGACCACACGATGAGTCACTACCCTTAGGTGGACAACATGACGAGTCATTATTCGGATGTGGAATTCACGACAAGACGACACATGGAGGAGGTTGACGGGAGAGAGCGTTGTGGAGGCTATCTGTACCTACCCTTCATGTAGGATCTGTGGTGGACGATCCAGGAGCTGTGCCATCTGTACCTACCCTTCAGGTAGGATCCGAGGAGGATGACCCAGGAGCCGTTTCCGTTCATCCAGCTGTTGTTTTTTTCTATTGTACTTTTGATCAGTTGTAGCTGTACTTTCAGTTGGGTTCATATTCTGGCCCATTTACTTTTTAACAGTTCTGCTTATACTCTGTGGTGTTTTTTTTACTTTTATAAAGGAAATGCCTTCCCAGTTATCGGGATTTATGCCTTTGGTGCTAGTCACCAGCCCCTGGACTATGGAAGGCGGCCTTGGGGTAGTCACGACACGGGCCCCGAGGACGGGTCGTGACAAATTGGTATCAGAGGAGTGTGTTCTACTGCATGACATATAACTCTGATATTTTCTTTCTATGAAGCAATAGTGTTAAGGGTACCGAGTGTGGTTTTCCGTTCAGGGAGTCCAGTGTTGGTGCGGGAGGCCAACGTATCCATACACCAGGACCCTGACAACTGATTTCCGACTTTGTGCAGGAAAGCACCGATTGCGTGTGTGTTTCCAGAAGTTTTTAAAAGTTAGCTCAAACCAGGTCAGCTCACTAGGTATAATTGTTTGACCGTGTCACTTTGTTTCTTTCAGGATTCCTTTTCACGGATGACCAGCTAGAGCCCAGAGGGATGTGCGTACTGACAGCCTGCCGAGTGACGAGGCTTCGGTACAGGGCCCTCTTGCAGTTGAGGCACTAGCGGAGGCACCAGCGGTACTACCATACGGTGGGCCACCGATGCCACCAACCCCAGCAGTAGGTGATGCACGCCACATGAGCGCGCTGCACGAGTTCCAGCGCCAGAGGCCACCCAGGTTCTGAGGAGAGACGAACCCGTAGGCGGCTGAGGATTGGATGGAGGCAGTGGCCAGAGTCTACAGGCTAGTGGGGACTCATGGAGACTTTATGGTGATCTTTACTGCCAGCCTTCTTCTGGAAGCAGTAGGCAGCTGGTGGAGCCACTTGTTCCAGTTTTGCGATGGGATGTCCTTCACATGGGAAGAATTCGAGACCTTTTTCAGGGTGGATTTAGTTCCAGTAGCTCTACACCCCGAGCGTGGACAGGAGCTGCTGCCTTTTCCACAAGATTTTTGATCAGTAATCGAGTCATCTGTGGGCAGAAGAAAGATGATAGAGAGGTCTAAGAGGACCAGAGCCAGCCGAATGAGGAGCAGGAAGTGTTATGAATGTGGCAGGAAGGGTCACCTGGCACGTGACTGTCCGACCCCCCCCCCCCCCCGCACAGTCGATCCGCAGACTTTAGAGAAGCCACCGAGGAAGAAGCAGCAGCGGGTGCTTGAGCAACAGCCGAGTAGTGGACAAGGCAGTAGAGCTCCAGTAGTAGGTGGACAGGAGCGGAACTAGTGGATACGTCCCTTGTACTTCTAGTTCCATGTTTCTGTTGTATTCATGTCTTTGTACTATGAGCTGCAATAATAAAAATACACTTATCTTTGTGATGTTTGCTTTCCTGTCCTTTTGTTTAGTTGGTACTGAGTGGTCCCAGTTAAAACTGTTGACTTGACCCTCACAATCGAGATTTCTACTGGAGGAGGCATAGTGAACTCACACTGATGCAGATAGTGTGACTCAACCCTTGGAGGCGACAGTGAAATTTGGATCTCTTGGTAGTTACGTCGAGGCCTTACGACGTCATCCATGGAATGAATGCATCATTCATGTCAGGATTGACTATATTAGGAAATGGGTGTGGTTCATCCAGGGGATGAGACCGAATTTCTCTTTTCGGCAAAGGATAAATTTTAGCAGCTCTTTTAGATCATAGGCAAAGAAGGTGCAGATCATCCAGGAGCGGATGAAGACTGCACAGTGCAGTAAGAAACAGAAAACTGGCACCAGTCTTAGAGACTCGGGTGTGTTAAATGTTTAAAGAAGAGGAAGCTTTAAGGAGAGATGAGTCTGCGAAGCAGTAGATGTGGAGGCAGAGCTAGGAGAGCATCATGATGTGGTGTACATTTTTACATGCTATGACCACCCGCCTTGGTTGTGCCCACCGACCTCACGGAGCTGGAGGGTGGAGGAAGAGTGCGGCTGCATGCGGTCAAGGAGTGTGACCCAATTGCTCTAAAAATTTATTCAAGGGACAGTCTGTATCCACTACTAGTTTCCGTAGTAACAGACGTCGATATGAATCATTTCTTCCATTCACAAATTTTGTCCCAGACCTATAGTTTTTGGTAAGCCATAGACTTGACCTTCTTGTCTGGAGATACCTTGGGAGAAGACTCAATAATCACACTAATGTCGATGGTGTGGTCAGACCCTCGAGGCGAGAGTTTCGGTTGGAATCTATTGGTGGCAGCGTCGAGGCATTACAACGTTGGTTTGAGTATGGACTGTGCAATCACAGTTCATACACAAATTGACGGTATTAGGCAAAAAGGTTGTGGTTTAACTATGACGTCGGGATGGGTTTTCCTTGGTTTGAGAAAAGGAAACCCCAGGCAGCACATGATAAACTCAAGCATAGGAGGGTGAGACTGATCACTCTTGAGTCAGTTTACCATACCCTCGTGGCAGCATTCATTTTGAGTTTCTGTTCTAACAAGAATTGGAGACCTCTAGAGTTCAAGGATGATGATCATGTCCTTATACGGGTCTCACCTCGATGAGGTTTATGGAGATGTGGCCAAGGTGGAAAGTTATCTCCGAGGTTCACCAGAACTTCTTAGGTCCTCAGCTGGGTAGGCGTGGTGGTTTACCACTTGACCCATCCACCTCAGTTTCACCTGGTGCATGATGATTTCCACGTATCTCAACTGAGGAAATACGTGCTCGACCCTTTGCATATCATCGACTATGAGGAGCTGGACGTTGGCGATGAGGTGACTTTCATGGAGGTTCCAGTGGGGATCGAGGATGGACAGGAGTGGACCCTATGAGGATGGTTGATTCCTCGGGTGTACTTTCTTTGGAAGTACGGGAACCTCCAGGTAAGAACATTGGAGCGGAAGGCTCAGATGCATGCTCAATACCGCTTTTGTATCCCTAGTCTATGTTAAAGCTTTACGAGGACATAAATCCCCGAGGTGGGAGTAATGTAAAGACCTGTAAATTTCAAGGGAATTTTTTTTCTAAATATTCTTTGGTATTTTACAAGAATGCAGTTTTTGACGGCGCCTGATTCTGAGGCCCGGTGTGCCCGGAATTAATTTCCGAAGTTAGGCTCGGGTACGTTCAGTGAACGAATGAGTGGGGTTTTCTAACTTTTGAACCGGTGCTCGGAATCGAATTTTGAGGGCAGCGATAAACTCATAGCGCCAGTAATTGCTTAATAAGACCCCTTTCTAATGTTGCATTTTCTCGGGATGATTTGATTAAATAAAGTGAGGGATAATAATATAATTTTTTTACAATTATATTTTCTTTTCTTGTTAAGTGGATTAAGTGATGTGTCACAACACTTTACCTCTCTCTTATGTGGTTATAACCTATGTAAGGGAGTTATGGGTGGGACCCACTTGTTGGTAATTACCTTTGAGAGGAATAAGGTGGGGTGGGGCCCACATGAGCCCAACCCCTCACCTTCCCCTAAATTCATGACTTTTCCCCTATTAAATTTTGTAACTCTCAAAAAGAAACCCCCCTTTTTAAATAATGTCAACTCTTTAATTGTGTAGGTTTATCAGGTAATTAATTCTTAGATTCATTTGAATTTTATATGAAATCCTTTGGCTTGTGTGTTAATTAAATAAGGAGAAGTCTTATTTCATGGGATAATAGTTGATGGTGCGAAAGGATTTGGGGAGAAAACCTCTATGTTCCGAAGGAAGTTCTTCATCCTTAAAGAACGCGATGAACAGACTGTCACCGACGAAGAACGCAGACCTCTGACGAAGGACGGCGGAGGGAGATTCCTTCCTCAGAGATCGACAACACAACGTCGTGTACCGCGACGCCATCGACCCTCTCGTTCCGTGAAGCCTTCTTCCATGACGTTCAATTCTGCGATGAACCTTCGTTCAACGATTACATCAGGTAGGGTTTTTATTTAAGTATGATTTAATTCCCTTGATTCTTCCATTCTAAAGAAATCAAAGAACATGAATCAACTTATTAACTAGTTGATCCGTGAATGTTTTCCTTGCAGGTTGTGAATTAATTTGTTGTGGGACGTTGTGGGGGTTTATTTTATTATTGATCTTGACCTCATCTGTCGCCTTTCTTGGTTTCAATTGGGCCCCCTGTTATCGTAATAACGGGAGGAGGTCGGACCACATGAACACGACCGACCCTCCTCCCCCCTTGTTTGTTTGAATTTTTTGCAGCACGTGAAAGGCGGCGCGGTGCGGTTGCACCGCGCAAAAACTATGAGAAAGGGTGAAGAAGCGCAGCGCCGTCGTGCCGCGACGTTGAAGTCGAACAAGCCGCGGCACCATCGCGTAGTTCCAGAAAACCATGAAGAGGCCATAGTTTGATTATTGAACATTGAGCGCGGATTGATGGGTAACGACAAACGAGGCTGCAAGGTAATTTTGAAGCATCCGCGGTAAAGTTTGGGACCCGAGATGAATGCCGGCACAGACGGTTTTGAAAACTGACCACCGGATCAACTCCGGTGGCCCGAAGAAACCCTGGAGGCACGGGTCGCTGGCACGGTGCCGCCGGCGACTGGGGGCGGTGGCCGGAGCCGTCAGGCTACCAGGAGGCAGCGACTCCCTAGCGCGCCGCCAGAGAAAACTACTGCTGCAGCTTGCCGCGAAGGGGCGGCACGTGGGATCCTGCGGCCGCGTGGGATCTCGGAGGAAAGGCGGTAGCGCAAACCTCCGTCAGCTTCAATCAGCAGCAAGGGGGCTGCGAAGCCCCCCCACCCCCCCCCCCCCCCCCCCCCCGCTCCACGGCTTCCGCTCGGCCACGCCGGCCGAGCCGCGACCGGGCCCAGACCTCCCATTTCGGATTGTTTCTGTTCAAACGACCAAAACATGCGCTATGGACCTCTGATCGATACACCGTCATATGTGATGCGATCTTTGGATCAAGATGGTCGTTTCGGTATATTACAGTCAAGGTTTCATAGAATTTTGTGTTCAGCCGGGTTGGTTCGGATACGAAACCAACCGGGCCCTCGGAGCGGAAATGTTTATATCTTGAGCTTCGGACGTCCGATTAACGTGCTGTCGACTTTGTATGATTCCTCTTGATGAGACGGAACTTTTGGATTACTCCAATCGAGGTATGGATAACATCGGAGTGCATTCGGGTTGGTTCTCTCACGAAACCAACCGGGCCCCTGGAACGAAAAAGCCAATAACTCACAGACCGAGCGTCTGATTGACGCACCGTCTGTCTCATTGAATTCTTCTTGATGAGACGGAATTTTTGGCATACTTCGCCTGAGGTTGGGATGTAGGTGGATAGTGGCCGGGTTGGATTGTACACGAATCCAACCGGGCACCTGGAACGAAAAGTCTAGTGACTTTCAAATTGGACATCTGTTTTATGAACCGTCAGCGGCGTTGGTGATCACGTTGAGAAACGGTCCCTATGAGCATACCCTATAAGAGTTCGGGGTACAGTTGAGATATGGCCGGGTTGGTTCTCACACGAAACCAACCGGGCCCCTGGAACGAAAAGTCTAGTAACTCACAGACCGAGTGTCCGATTGACGCATCGTCTTTGTGTTGAGACCCCTATGACGAGGCAGTACTTTGAGATACTTCTTCGTGGGACTTTGAGATGCTTGGAGTATCGACCTATAGCTCGTGGAGCGGACCATCCCAGGGACGAGTGTGCAGAGTACGGAGACCGTGTAGATGACTGATACCTGACGACTGCTTGACCGACTCGACTTAGAGTGAGTTGACTAGCCCAGTGGACGGAGCACTACTTTGTTTGGGTGCAGACCCATGGCGGACAGAGCACTACCTATGTGATAGTGCAGACCCGTGGTACTAGTCCAGAGAGTACCTCTGCAGGGTATTAGGGGGGTGTGAACTACTGTGTTTGGGTGGCATATCCCGACGGGGAGCACTACTGTGTTTGGGTGGCTGACCCGCGATACTCGACAGGAGGAGTACCTCAGCAGTATTAGGTTAGTGAGCAGTACCTCGGAGTCGTGATAGGACCACTGTACACTCCAGAGACGGGGCTCTTCAGCAGTTACGGTTTCGTTAATGAAAATCCTGGTTTGAGCTGAGAATATGACCTTTTTGTTTACCTCTGGATTGAGATTGGTCACTTGATAACTTTGGTATATGTATGGGAATATACCTGGGTAGTGGTTATCCGTTGATTTCATAATCATTGTGTTTCCTCATGATTGAGATGGGTTACATTATAAATTAGGTATATGTATGGGAATATACCTATGTAGAGGTTATCTGTTGAGATCTTCTTTGTGGTTATCCATGTTGGTTTTAGTGAGACCTTGAGGGTCTCGGGGTCCCTACTGAGTATCGTTATTCTCACCCCTGCACGGGCTATGCCCACACCTCATTGTGTTGGTTGCAGACGATGGCCAGTGCTGACAGAGGCCAAGTGTTCGAGGACTGGGCGGTACCCGGAGGTGAACCACATGACGAGTCAGTACCCGGAGGTGGACCACACGATAAGTCAATATCCGGAGTTGGACTTCACGACGAGACAACACACGGAGGAAGTTTGCGGGCGAGATCGTTGTGGAGCCTATCTGTACCTACACTTCAGGTAGGATCTGTGGTGGACGATCCAGGAGTTGCACCATCTGTACCTACCCTTCAGGTAGGATTCAAAGTGGACGACCTAGGAGCCACTTCCGTTCTTCCAGCTGTTGTTTTTTTCTTTTGTACATTTGTTCAGTTGTAGCTGTACTTTCAGTTGGGTTCGTATTCTGGCCCATTTACTTTTTAGCACTTCCACTTGTACTCTGTGGTCTTTTGTTTACATTTATAAAGGCAATGCCTTCCCAGTTATCGGGATTTACGCCTTTGGCGCTAGTCGCCAGCCCCTGGCCTATGGAAGGCGGGCTTGGGGTAGTCACGACATGGGCCCCGAGGACGGGTCGTGACATAACCACCCTATAGAATCCACATCGCCAAAAAAACCTTTAAATTAGACCATAAATTACACCATAGAATCCAACAAATAATGGTATATCCCTAAAATGTATATTTTAGACCACCTATACTAGCCCATCAAGATAGAGAACCCCCATTTAATTTGATACACAAAAATAGGTATCTTGGCCTTATGTAATCAAATAATAAACATCTTCACCTCAAATCCAACACACATTGTCTATGGACACCTTGATTACCTTAGAAATTAAAATTAAATGATTAAGAAATTCCTTGACTATAGATCTTGTGATTAAAGAGTAGTAGGTTAAACTATGAAGTGAAAAACATTATTATCACGATATAATGTTATATTTAAATGAATAATATATTATTATATCCATAGGTGTAGTGGAACCAAATATTTTCTTCCAAAATAAATATCCATTTGACAACACTATGTAGATTGAAAAATATAGGAAATACCCTAACACAATCTCATATACATAAAAAAGAGTAATTAATAAATTTTTTTACTAACGGAAAATATGTGATATGAATTTGTGGTTCACCATGAACCATTATATTGGACAAGAAATTTATCACATGATTGATTATGATGTATTTTTTCAATATATTTGGTAGAGAATTAGTAACATTACAGACGTTTTTTAGTTGATCACCATGCCAGAGGATGCATAGAGATGAGTCGAGGATACATGGAGGTGACTTGAGAATGAAAAAGATGAATTTTGGAAGAAACGAGTTAATGAGATTGAATATTTTGAATTTTTTTAGATATATAACAATAAAATGAAATTCATACTAGTTATGTATATGTAACTTCAATCATCTAAAGGATAAGAAAGTGAAATACGACACCCAAATATGATTACCTCATTTGGTTTATCAATCTTGTGAGATTATAGTAATATTATATACTGGTAACATTAGATCACATGAACTATAATTAATTAGTTAATGTTTTACATGATTATATACTAGAAAATTGAAGCTTCAAAATAATATATTAATATTTTACATGGGAATTATAAATTAGTTCAATAAACTATTTTTGTAGGAGGAATTAAGAGAGTTATTGAATATTAAATGAGTTCTCTTATGAATGATATTCATGGATATTTGAATTAAAATATTTTTATCCTAATTCATATGCTATATATTGAAAATCCTTTTTAAATGTTTGGCCAATGAAAATTGGGGATCACCTAAAAAAATTTGTGAAATATTATTAAAGAAAATCACTACGATGTTTTTTCAACTGCCAGAATAAATTGTAGATGTGTTTTTAAAAGTGGATAGAGAGATGAGGTCTATAAAAAGGGTATTCACCAAGAAAATTTTGGGTTAAAGATAATCCAGTAAGATTACTAGGAAAAGTTAAAAGAAAATATTTCTTCCCTAGTCTATTTCAAATCGATACTTTTCTTGGTGATCATTCTTAATGTATTTATTTTAATTTTTATGCCCAAAAAATTGGTTCCTATTTAGGCTTGTTAGTGAAAGAGTTTTTTCAGGTTCAAGGATATATTCTTTCTTATGGAATTATCTTGATAATACAATGGATGTTATGTGTATAAAATAATTACCACTATACACTTAGGATGTAATCATCCATATTAAACATAAAAATATTATATCTATTATGATATCAATTTAAAATCTTCATTGATTGATTTGAGATATTATTATTGAAAAAGATTGACGGAAACTATGTCTTTAATAATGGAAAATGTTATTGAAATATATTTACCACCTATCAATTCGATAATATACTGAAGTTATCCTATCAATTGTTATTAGAAAAACAGTCTACTCTCATAGATCTACCTTTTATGATTGATATCCATCATCATAACTCAATCAATAATAAATTAGTTCCAACTTTTAATGGGAATGTTTCTACATATAATAGGATATAATTGTAACTTTTCTTGTCTTTATGGAAATTTAAATTTTTAATTATTCTTTTTGTGTATTTATTGTACAAAATTATTCTACTTCATAAACCATATCCCCAAAAAAGATTATTAAATGTGATGGGAAGGTGGAAATTATCTTCTTTATTTATTACTAAATAAGTAATTAAAAAATATTATAGTATGAAAAACTACTACCGAAATCTGGATAAAACAACATATAATTTATGAATGAGGCAAAAATGTAAAGGATGAAAATCTGTAACTCTTTAAAATTCAGTTGAAATATGTGAGGATGTAATAATATAAATCTATTAATGAGTTAATTACTAGCGAATATAAATTTTAGCACCATCATGGGATATTGAGGATATTTTAAAGACATTATAGGGGTTAAGAAACTCATGATAATTCAATGACAACATAGATACAAAGATATATTTCCTAAAGATAATGGTCTCAAAAATATCATAATTAGTCAGTTTCAGATCATTATTGTTTTCAATGAGTTAATGATATGAACTAATATAAAACCAAAAAGTTTAGAATGAAATAAAAATTACATTTAATGATATCTAAATTATGATTATTAATGATGATCAGATTGATCCTCATGAATAATGTGATATATAAGGATTAGATAATATTCTACTTATGTTGTTAATAAAAATTATAAGGGAAAATGTAAATATCAATGTAAATTACCTTATATATTCTATGACTATAGTAAAATTGTCCACATAGCTATGTTATCATTGAAAATTACTATTGAGAAATATTATGACTAATAATCCAAGTGACAGTGTTTAAAAGGAGATTAATTCTAGAGAAATATATCTCAATCAAAAGGGAAGTGGATAATTCCTTCAAAAATAACTAGAAGAAACATTATATATTTTGAATAATATGTTCATGCTAGAAATTAGACCTACTATGAAGAGGAAACCTATAAATAAAACAGTCACCATGTTCATATAGACCATGAATATGAAAATAGTGAATCCCTAGAGTATTATACCGAAATTAATAGTTAATTTTGTAACTATCCAATATAAAGTAACCTATATATGGTGTTTAATATATAACATAAGAATAAGGTAATAGAGATTGTATCCCACATGATTGAATAGTTTAGCAATCAAATGAGACTTGATATATACACGGTTCTCACATTATATTCAATAACAAAATATACAACATAAATTACATTGATAACAAATATTATTTCTTCTAGTATATCTCTGAAATGTTAAAATATTACATCTAGGTAACCTAGGGAGAAGAAAAAAATTAAAACATTGAGATAAGATGTTCACTAATGAAGATCATACAAAAGAAGATATTATATAACAAACAAAACATGAATAAAATAGTATTGATAAATAATAATCAAATGTTCCATATATTTAAAACCACTAAAGAGGATTATATCCAAGAATTACATAGAACCATAAAATAATCACATCTATATAAATAACTACAATTATTATATAGGATCCGTGTGATCATTGAAAGGGGGATGAGGTGAATCAATGAACCCAATTTTTAATTACTTTCATGAGAAATAGCCCTCACCACTGGTTAAAGAGAAATGTCTTTTCTAGAAAACAATTACAAAATAAAAACAATAGGAACAAATGTATTTACAAGTTTCACTCTTCAATATGGGTAGCTATTCCTTGGAATGGTTTATAAATGATACCTACATCACAACCACTACAAATAATTCTTTGATTATGTTTAAAACAAGTAGGATGAAACCTTAAACTTTTAATTAAATTTAATACAATTATAGTGCAGGTTATCCTCACACAAGTAGATGATATAAATAATAATTTTAAAACAACTATAGAATCATCACTAACTAAATTCAAAAAGTTTTCACTGTACAACATATAGTTCTTTACACTTTGTTTCTAATAATGTCCTTCAATCATTCAATTTAATTGTTAGAAACAATCAAAAAGATTCTTTAAACTAATAAACTCACAAATTCATTCCATCAAATATATTTGAAATAATTATTTTATGATCACATCATATTATATTTTGAGTTTGATAAAAATTCTATTCATGTGTGGATGTGGTTAATGATCCAATGAATCTTTTCTAATATCCAAAAATCCATGTACCGAATTTTCTTTTCTACATACTCTGTGTAAAAAAAATTGTCTTCACACACACATGGTCTACCTTACTTTTTTCACACTTTATGTAGACTCACAACCTATGTTCTTCATGAAACACTTTTGGGGATATATGTTATCTAATCACCGGTTTGAGGTAAAAGTTTAATTTTCAAAACATGATGAGGGTGTAAAACACTAACTGCATGTTTGAGGGGTTTTCTAATTCAAAAAAAACAGAAATCATCATAGAAATCTACTTCTTCACAATTCATTAATGGATCCTGAATCCTTTCATGCCCTTTGAGAATGAGATATCTTTGGAGAGTCACTATTTTTTAGGAAAATTAGATCTATTTAATAAAAATGAGTGAATGAAATTCACATAGTTTCGACACTTATTTATTTATAGGTAGGATTCATCCTCAATGCCTCATTACATCTCAATTTTTATTCTGTGCTTATAAACCATTGAATAAGCCGAAGATATCATATTTAAATTTCTTCTGATGTAGGTTAAAATGACACTGAATAATATGGAATCTTTCATTCTGGAGTATGGACTATCCTTATTTTTTTAATGACTAACTGAACAAGAATAAATTATTCATATATATTAAATCTCAAACATTATCCATCCAAAACAGGTGCATGAATCAGCTTCTACAACTTTATTTTCATTCAGCTAAAGCTCATGTGATTTTATCCTACACTAAATGTTTATGTGGGAAAGAAAAACTAAATCCATTTATTATTTTGATCATACTAGTGTGTTAATCAATGATGCATGGTTTGATAAATAATTAATCTGATTGACCTATATTTGGGCATGAAATGATCGATAATTTTTATATCTGATAAAGGTTGCGGGTTGAAGATGAACAAATAAAATGATCATGTGGTTTAGATGGATCACATCTGATGGATAGCCATATTTTCATATCATCAATGGGAGAATAAATTTTACATGGGATATTTCATCTTACATTAAAACCTATCACAATTTTATTATGAAATATAAGGTATAAGGAAGATTAAACCTACATGAATTATCATAGAGATCTCTCGGTACAAACCTGTACTGGTTCTTTAGGCCCGCTACCACTCACACTTACTTATGGGCCATATTAGGACCGATGCATTCCCACCACACAGGTGTGTTCTCATGGGATTACTCTCAACCCTTGTTGGTTTTTATCTTGACAGATTTTGGTTTCCATTGGTGGGGTATTCCTATCCAAGTCCAACATATGCCATGGTGGATTTTGAACATGGATTCCATGTGAGAAGGTGATAATTTTTAGTTAAGAATCCATTAACTATACTTATAATAAAATATGTGTCCATGTGAGTTACAAAGAAAAACATTTCCTCTCTTTAAAATAAATATTCATGAAAAAACAATATATGAACTCATATTTTATCATGGGATCCCCTCCATACTCACATGAACAATGCATGAAATTCTTCCATTATTATTTCAATTACATGTTTCATGGATTTCACATGTTGTAAAAAATTATCACCTTTGACACATGAATTTTGAAGACAGAAATTATACAACAATCATTTGATTTGGTATAGTGATTTATATGATCAACAATTTTAATAAAATATCATTGTTCCAAAAAAAAGATAACACTTCAAGCATCTTCAAAACCATTTCAACAAACTTGGTCCAAACAATCCCCCCTATGGATTTTTTTTCAACCAAGTATCGTAAATCACTTAAATTTTGAAAATCATGTAATGGGATAATTATCCTACAATTCTAAGACTACATGATAATACTCAGTGTAGGAAACAAGAATAAATTAACAACTATAAAGTTCCTTCCATAAGAAGTGATTTTAGAAACCTATTACATACACCTCATATGAAATCGTTATTTTACACTTCACAAAACAATTTCATCTTTTAATATATATTTTTTGATAATCACATCAATGAATTTTTAAAATAGTTTACACATTATGAAATCATTGCTTACCCCTTTTAGGAACTCCCCCTAAATACATGCATTCCCTAACAAGGTAAGACACATACCAATGGATTGATTTATATTAATTTGTTCTCCCCCCAAAAAACACTATCCAAATAAAAGATGGATAGGGGACCGAAACACATACCATATCCTTGAATCAGGTGAGGTTGTAAACCCATTTTCAAACTCATCTTATAAAATTATTCCTTTAATAATGGATTGGTGGAAATATCAGCATGTTGTTCCAATTTAGGAAAAAAAATAATAGCTTTAACTAATTATTATCTTCAATATCTTTGATGAAGTGATATGTGATATCAATATTCTTAGGTTGAGACCTTTTCACTGTATTTTTAGTGATATTTATTGCACATTAATTATCGCATCCTAAGAGAAGGGAATGCTTCACATAAACAAACATATATATCAAATGTGTCTTCATACACATATGTTATGTTGAAGATTGAGTGGAAGAATCATATTCTGATACTACTATACAGAGAGTCAATGAAATTTTTTCTTTATATGAAAACCTACACATTTTTATCCGAAAAACTCCACCATATTTTTATTTTCTATCATCTACCCTTCCTACCCAATAAACATCTATATAGAGAAATAAATCAATATTCCTAGAGCTGTGATATATTAACAAAATATTTTATTACGCCTTTGATATATCTAATAATTATATTTCTTTCCATGATGTGAGATTATTTTGGATCACATTGTAACCTAACAAAAAGTGTGAAAACATACAATATAACTAGTGAAGAATCTATTAGAATTAACAGACGTCAAGTCAATATTATAAATTCTTTTGGATCGACATCCTTTCCTTCCCCATATTTTGATAAAATTTTCCCACTAAAATTGGTATAGAAACTAGACTTCAATATTCAATTCCGAACTTCTTTAGATGTTCCTTAAAATACTTATCTTGATATTAGAAATATATATTTATTATTTTTTGAGACTTTTAATCCATAAAAATATTTCATTTCTTTTAGAATAGACATATTAAACTAATTTTTCATATCGTATGAAAACTTATCACCAATTTCTTAATTATTTCACGAAAATATTTTATCCTCAACATAAAAAATCACAATGGTAGAGATATCTTGATATTTTTTAATGTAAATATTCTTATAACCCCTTACTTTATTAAATTCTAGATTCCTTTATCAAGTAACTGATTTAGAATTCCAAGATTCAAATACTTTCTTAAATCCAAAAAATATTATTTAACATGCACACATAACTTTCATCGTTTCCAATCATGATGCAACATCGTTGTTCAAAATTAAATTTTTCATCAACATCCTTATAGGAAAATATTACTTGACTTACATCTAGATCATTTTAAAGCTTCGTTGATCAGAAATAGAAATATAGATTATGATAGTTTCTAATTTTGATACATGGGAAAACGTATCATAAAAATCCATGCCTTAAATTTTTGAGTATCCCCTACAAGAAAGGAATTCACTATGCCTAATCACATAACCTTTCTCATCCACCTTGTTTTTGAATACCCACTTCGCATCAATGATATTTTTACTCTTCGGTTTGGGTACAGGTTACCATGTATCATTATTCTCAATCTGATCATGCTCTTTATTCATTGCATTAACAAACTTTAGATGTTGACAAGATTCATAAATTTTTTTTAGCTCAACATTTTAATATATAGAAATATGTGAATCTAACCTTGATGTTATTCTGGATTGATCTTGTTTTCATTAATCAATAAATTATATTTTGAACTTCCACATGTTTCCTCAGCATATGATGATATGAATTAATTTGTTCCTCATTACATGAGAATATTGAGTCAAAATCAACAATTTGAGTATTTTCAAAATTGTTACTATGATTAAGACTATCTACATGTTTCTTAACTTCATCCACCTCATCTTCCTTTTCAACCATATCAATATCTATCTATGAAACATTTTTGTCAGCTTATTCATGGACATTCACAGATATATAATAAAAAACACAACCATTGTATTCATTATAACACTATTATCCTCTACCATTATGAGATTAGCTATGAAATGTTCCATAAAAACCTCTTTGAAAAAGCATCCCATGATTAGCACCCATGAATTCCTAAATTCAAGGATTTTCAAGAACCCTTAGGTATTTCAAACATGGGGTTTCTCTGTACTACATATGGTAAGTAGTCAAATATAAACCCAATATATAAAAACATCAATTCAGTATGTATATTTCTATTCCAATAGAATTCCACCAAATATATCTATAAGTGTCAATTTCAATAAAAACTTTTGTGGCCATCTCCATTAAACATATATTTTTTTATTTCAGCAACATTATTTTGTAGTGGTGTGCGTGGTGCACTGAAATCATGAAGAACACCATTCATATCAAGATAATCTCTGAATTCTACCCATGTATATTATCAACTATTGTAAATTTTAATCATCTTTATAGAGTATCAGCATTACTTTTATGCACTTCCCCTATAGCTCTTAAACATATTAAGATCCTCTGATTTTTGTTTTAAGAACATAATAATTGTAATATGAGTAAATTAACCAATATATGAAATAAACTACTTATCTCCATTTCTTGACTACATAATCATTGGTGCACAAATGCCAGTGTGAATCAAATACAAGGGATGAGATGAATTCATCTGAAATTTCTTATGAACTGTGTCAGTAATATTCCACTTCTTGAATATGGAACACCACTAGTCTCTTATTATGGTAATATTATGAATGTCACATATACTTTTTCTATTGGTTAACTTGGTCATGTTACTGTAACACAAATTCCCAATCATTTTATGCAACATTTTATTTTCTTCCATCACACTCAGATAAGATGCACTTCTCACTTCATCGACTTGAAAAAAGTTCCATGTTGTTTGTTATCTTGTTGTAAACACATTAAAATATTCAATTATCTTAATAATAAAACTATATTTTTTAAAAAATAATTATATAATGAATTTTATAGAAATTATATTTTGATATGATGAAACAAAAATTGCCATGGGGAAATATATAATTTCAGTAAAGGCAGTGTTTTTGATGAATTATAGAAGTTTTGTAATAAATGATGTTTTAATGAAACATTTTATTAAATAATATTTATTAAATAGACATGATAATACAATTTTATGAAGTAAAAAATAATTATTTTATGGAGTAGAAAACTATTACTATAAAAAACCATAAATTTTCATTAAATATTTATTTTCTATTTAAAAGTGTAAAGTCTCATACTTAAATAAATATTTGCATAAAATTAATATTATTTTTGAAATCATAATGTTGAAATTTTCCAATGGAATTTTTTTTATTACTTTTGGAGACAGTCGAATTTTTGGATAAAAATTAAATATTCTATAAATATACTATATGTATACTGACATCATAAAAGACAAAAAGGAATGTAATAAATTATATAAAGATCATATACAACCAAAATTTCGTTTTTACATTAAAATAATGATTTTTATGTAATTTTATTCATTTTATAAACCCTTAATGATTCATACAAAACCTATATTATCTTTTATGGTTTTAAAATAAATTATTTATGAAAACTACTCACATACACATCACCAAGGGAAATATTTGAATTATTTAAATTCTTTTTCTGAAAAAATAATTATAAACACCCCTATTTGGTAAAAATCATTGGAGGGTTTTTGTTTTTTATTGCTTTATCAAACAGAGTCCAAACCCACTATTTGGAATTTAATAAAGAACACTTTTATATTTTCTAAGTAAAACCAACCAAATTCCCAATAATATTCACAAAAAACCCTTATATCCTGACATTACTCACACATTACATCTATTTATCCCACCCAATGTTTCCAAAGATCTTAATAAGATCCCCCAAATATTTTAGAAGCACTATCTCAAGGTAAGGGATCCTATACTTCTCATTATTCAAGAACCTTCTTTATGTCTTTCCCATTAATATCCAATTAATTGTGTTGGGTTAGGTTTTAACATAAACATATTATATTACTTATTATTATCAATTTTTTAGATATCCCTTTATCTATAATTCACCCATTCTATAAACCGTAACGAACACCTAATTATGAAATTGAAATTATCTTGTTATATTTCATATTAAAAAATTTTATAGTGAATACCCAAATCCATTTCCACATATGGTTATTCAAATAAATGTAAATATAATCCATTTATTGGTTAATTCCATGTATGTAACCCACACTCCCAAATCATATGGTTAAACATGATGAAATACATCCATATGTAGTATAATTAGTGTGTCACACTTATACATGTACATGGTATAAAATTGAAGGGTGGATCAAAAATTATATAGCACTCTAATACACTGGGAAATGTTTTTATCTCATGATATGACATGTATGGTGAATGAGAGGTTATCATAAGAATACTTTTTATTGTTTTCTTGGATGTTATCATTGATATATGTAAACGATGTCATGTTTTATATTGTTGTCACATTCCCATTTTGCTTTTATGTTATCATGTTATATCATTTTTAATTATTCAATATTATGATTATCGCTACTTTTATGTATTGTTGATATGATTCTTGTCTCACATGTACTAATTTACCTTTTTTTTTGTTACCTCACTTGGCTTTATAGATCACCCCTTTATTATATACATCCCCAAGTTATCACGTACATTTTTAGAAGAATGATGAAATTTAAAGATAATTTTAAGGATGTTATAAATAATATTATTATATTACAATTTCAAGTTTTAAATTATATACTTAATTTCCCAAGGAAACCGGGATTCACGATCCTTTTGGATTGTATTATTAGGAGCTTCATATAATAAATAATGAATTAAATGGTACAAAAATATGCATTGTCATAATGGACATGGTCTCATTACCTCTATAATTATTATATGGTTATATATATATATATATCATATTTTTACATTAAATAAACATTTATATCCATATATTTAAGGAAGTTATGAAATACATTGTTATTGTAGGTGGTAGTCTGTATGTACACATGAGTGATGTTGTCATTTTTGAATAGTAATAATCAAAAGAATATAGATAATTATTCATATTTCTTGAATAATAATTATGTCCTAAATATAATAAAAAAATCTTTAATTCAATCTATATAACTATCCATGTAAGGTAGTGATGAAAAATGGATCACATAGCTTTTGGTGGTGGTAGTCAATTTGTATGTATGTGCAGTATTTTTATTTTATATCAGATGAAAATTATATAGAATATGGTTATACATTTAAAATAAAAATTATTTAATATAATGAAAATATTTAATTATGTTATGATGATTTAAGAATATAAAGGTGAGATTTCAGAAGAATTAAACCTGAAATAGATTGGTATGGACATATACCACTTCCATAGATAATCTTTTATAAAAAACACATTAATGATTTTTGGATGGGTCTTTTGGATAGAATAAAACCTCTAGGTCATACAGTATAGTGTGGGGAATGTATTTTTCCTGATAATGGTCAATATAATGGGCACAAAGTATTTGGATAGGTGAGTAGTTTAGATTCCAATTTATAAGTGAGAGGAGTGACACCCTTGAAAATATTAAGAACATTAAAATATGATAAAATCCAGTCTCATGAAAAGTGGATCCAATTTAGTCCAATTTAAATTATAAAATATGTTTAGGTTTAAATACACACATCCAATATGAAATATAATTTTTTTACACATTTTTTCATCTATATCTCTTAGTTTAACCCCCTCATTAACTTTTTTAACTCGTACCATGGTAATAAAATTTTTACCATGGTAACTATTCATTATGACTAAAAAAAGAAGTGGTATATATTAAATAATATGAAAATTATTTTTCCAAATATGGAATCGATTTTTAATGATTTAGTTATTATAGGTGGTAAAAATTAATTTTAATATATTTATTTAAACCACAAAAAAAATTAGAGAACTCTTTTTTTAAGCATAAAAGGAATTTTACACCAAAATAGTGTATATATTTGATTCTCATGATATTTATTGGTTTATTAATTAAATAAATAAATTATTGTGACATTAAAACAAATCCTAAAATGAATGAAAACATATAATTACTTAATTAAATAAATGGAAATAAAATTATTTTACTAGAATTAAACACTCATTGGGTTTTAGACTATTAAATATAGGTTTTTGAATTAAAAATAATATTATATATACATTTTTACACCATAAATACTTATTTTTTCCAAAATTAATGTTTCATACACATATATTTCATTATTATATTATGGTGAATTAATAAAAGTTTTGTTAATTGAAAATTTTGTTTTTTCATTATTAATCTAAAAAATTAATTGTTTTTGAAAAATCCAAAAAATTCACCCTAATGTAAATTCTTCCTTTTGAACAAAAAAAATATACAAGATAAAACATTCAATTTTAAAAATTTATAAATTATTCTATTAAATATAACCATGAACTCTCTATATTATAATGACAAACTAATATAACATTCCTTGATAAGTAGTTTACAGATGTAGTTTTTACCTCTTATAGTAAGATCATTGTTATTATATCCCCTCCCTATAAATAATATAATCCTTGAAATATGGAATTTTTTCATATATTACTTTTTTAATCATTCCTCATTGATTCATCTGAATCCCTTGTTTTCAAAACTATTTTTTGATATCAACAATGGAATTTCACTAACAATGTTTTCTGATTTGGAAACACATGATACCTAGTGTTAAGAATCAAGTACTGATATTTATTATATGAATAGTTACGTTCAAAATATATTCACTCAGAGGTGAGTACATGATTTTTTTTCAACATGTATGTACTCAATAATGAAACATGTAAGACTCTCTGTACCTTTAAGAGGATTGGTGGCATATCCACATAGTAAGATACAATGCCAATTCTGTTTAAAATTTATAAACACATATTGTGCCTAGGGATTATCTTCCACTTTTTAACAAATCATATATCTCCCATTCATGTAGAAAATTATAAGAAAACATGATCCCTAATTTTAAATTTAATTTATTTAATTACATTATCAGTATAAATATTTTAACAAATTTGAGGTTCTTTTATTCGATTCAGAATATCCCATACTTTCAAATATGATTCCTCAACATGTTTTGTGCCAACTAGAATCCTCTATTCTACCTATTATAAATAACATGATGTATGATATATGATTTTCCAAGGATTACTAAATGAAAAAAAATATTATACAAAAAATCATCCAGAGATTGATAATGATACGATATAGGATAAAAGTAATGAGATCATGATTTCATACATAATTTTAATTTTTTTAATAGTACATGAAAACCACCCATTAATTTTAGGATGATATTCTATGCTCAAATGTATCTCGGTATTGAGAGCCTCCTATAGTCTCTTAAAAATTTTCAATATGATCCAGTGTTCGTGATATAATTCAATTAATTAAGGTGCACAATGAAGTCTTTCAAAATTATTAGTAAGGATTTCTGAAAGGTGATCAAGGGGAAGATATTTTCTTATTTATAGAAAATGTGTATTTTTTATGGAATTAACCAATGAACCATATAAACTAATTTTTCTGGACATTTGACATAATTAATGTTATAAATACTATGATAATATTATCCCACGTCCATATTAGAATATGTAGAGGCTACATGGATACATTAGGATGTTATATTTCAGACATTACCTTTTGGAATACTCAGAATCTCATCACGTAGTGGGAAATTTCATTCTTTATAATGTCCCATGAATTTGTTTTCTTAAATCACTGTGTATATTTGTGATACCTGGTTGTATAGTGAAGTTTAATTTATGTAATTCATATAGTAGATACATCATTTTCTCTAGTATGGATAACACGCATAACCTCTTCCTAAACATCAACAACACATTTTTATAGATGATGTCTAAAAATTTACCATCATTTAAAGAAATAATCTTCATTTGGAAATTCATATAAAAATTATGTGATTTATGTATCCTTTTTATCAATTATGGTTCATTGATTTCTTAGGAAACAATTCATGTATCCTTTTTTCTAACAATCATAATATATAAATTTGGTATATCTCTGAAAATATGATTCTTTTTCATCGTCATCATGGTCAAAACTGTATGGTATCTCCTTCATAATGAATTAACTAAATTATTTAACATTCACGGGATGTAGTTTATTGATCAATCATAGTCCTTTTGTAGATCCAACCATCTTATTAGCCTCATATTGGGCTCTATTGGAGAGAATATACACATTAAAATTTCATATTTCAAATATATGTCATATAATTAACCATAGTGATAGTTACTCTACATATTAAGGTTAAATATTTCATTTTACACCTAAAAATAATGATTTATATAGTTATGTTTATAGATTTTCTACATTCTTAATTCTTAAGAAAAAACTATATTATTTTGGATAAGGACACAACCTAGATATTTTCAATGAATCACCACATATGAAATATCATTTCATTTTTTATAGTTATTACAATACAATTTACATATTAAAAAAACAATTTATCTCTTAAATAATCCATTCTCAATCCCGTGACCATTTGAATTTAACCAGTTACATGTAAACGGTTCAAATGGGTTGTCCATGTGAGAACAATTTTAAACAAATTACTAATAGTTACATACTAAACAATGGAAACTAAATATCTATGTTATATTCAACATCGTGGGCCATTATTTTACCAAATTCTGTTTTAAGCATCAATAAACATTCTATCCTTAGAGATAATATGGGCATAAAAAGTCCTTCTAGAGTCAAAATTCACTCATATTGAATTTTTCATAAAATTCATTTTAGACAAGAGACAAAAGAATTATTCCTAAATGAATCTTATGTACTCTATGTATTTTAGATTATATCAATGTATCACCATTCAATACCCCCATTAAATTACCAATATAATCCTTGAATTCTATATTTATTATATCCATAAAAAATATATGGTTTAATTGTTAATATAAATGGAATTACAAAACTCTCAAAATTATAATCCCACATATGAAATTTTTTCTTGAGTATATAACCCATAATCACCCATATATGATGATAAAAACAGTGAATATTGATCCTTAAAAAATATTGGTCTCATTAAAGTTGATCAAATAAGTCATTGATTCAGGGAAAAGGATCTTATTATTTGTATTAATGTGATCAATATCTCCTTGATCAATTTACAAACTCACGTACCCATCCTTGTTTGTCACAAATAGGATTTGGAATTCCTGAGGAAACACACTAGGGTATATAAACCCCTTATAAAAAATTCATGATGTTTTTTCAGTTAATCTAAAAATTACACTAGTTCCATTTAGATGAGTGTCTTGGATACATGATTTTCATCAAGTATGATTTTAATATAGAACATATCTATTTTCTCAGGTTTATGTCCTGGTAATTGTTTTATAAATATAACATTTTATTATTTTTTAATAGGTACAACCTCTATCCTTGATATGAATTTACCACCCATATAAATTGTTATATAATCCTCTTCCCCCAAATGTTTTATAATGATATCTATTAAATGTGGGTATATAAAATATAAAAATAATGAAACATATTTCTAAAAAACAGGGTAATCTCTACGCCTTAATAAATAGTAATCTCATTCCTTCTACAATGAATACTTTCATTATTATATTAATGAAAATATATACATAGGAATATGTAAAATTCAACAATAGTATTGGAAAATAGGTTTGTAACTATGCAATAATTATGCATCAGAATATAGCTTGTTTTATATATAATTGATGAAATATGATTCCCACTAGGTGTCTTAATTTAGAACTATTAATTGAAATTATGAAGGGATAATTTAATTGAATCATACAATATATAATATGTATAAGAGTGAAAAGATCCATAATCAAATAAAGAATTATATATCATTGATATTTTGATCAATGTACATCATATCATGTCATTTATGACTTTAAACATAGTTGTAGTGATTATATAATCTTGTCCATTATCTGTTGGCCTATTCTTAGGTAAATTCCCATGATTCTTGTGGAATTCAATTTAATAGTGGCCCATATCCTTAAATTTGGAGAAATGGACGTTGTAAACCTCTTTAATTTTATTACATTCATTATCTAAATGGACTTTATCTCCATACTTACATAAAACTATTATTTGCTTAATGAAAATATCTTGTGTTTTTATTTCTATTACAACCACATTTTGGAAACTCCATACTTCTCTAATTTAAATTTGATATATTTATTTGTAAATAGAACTCAATATCCCGCTTCTTATCATGATTTCCAATCAAAAAAGAAATGCGTAATTCTTTCCTAGTGTTGATGACACTAGAAACTATATCTTCACATGGTAAAAATTCTTCAGAGACAAATTCTGTCTAATGATATGGCTTTATAAGATGAAATAAGTGATAGATACTACTTATTAGAAAATATATATAATCCATAATATGAGTTTGTAACAATGTAAATCTATATTCTTATCCAAAATCACATTCACCATAATTTTCCTTAGATTTTGGAATTTTATTTATAGATCAGATTGTTTCCTTTGATTAAATTATTTTTCATAGAATAACACCATAATTATACCAATAAATAATATATTTATTTTTTTACTCCTATGTGTTCTACATCAATGACAACAATTTATCAGTATCTCACTTTAGATGATAGAAAAATAGGATAACTTTATCCATTTCACTATTTCGTGATGTAATAAATATCTTTTCTAGAGACACGTTCCTTTTCAAATTTATTAATGGGTTATTAGTACCATTGAATGATGCATGTGTATATTTTATGAAGCAGTCCAAAATTATTGCATCATGTTAGGGATATATAGGGTCATCTATATGGGAAAGGTAATTAATCATAACACAAGTAAAATATCTTAATAATGTTATTATGAATTAATCACCAACAATAGACTCATTGAATTCATTACTTCCACATAAATGAATTCCCTAAATAGAATATTGGTAATGATATTTTTTCCATTCCTTCCATGATGAAAAATTTCTATTCAATGTCATATAAATTATTCTCTATAAACATTGTGAATATTAAATCATGGAATATTATAACCAATTCGGAAAAATATTTTTGTAGAGTTTATTAAATATCTTAAGGATTATCATAATTTTCAAATAATATTCTTATATGTTCTTATACATTTAGTTTACAAGGTATCTACTAAAATTTATTTGATACTAATTATAACCATTTTTACACCCATAAACCAGATGTAGTATTTTCTATATTACATTGGAAAAAGATACAAGATATTATATCACACATGATTTAATAGTTTAGTAGTGTTAAAAGACTAGATACATATATGTTTCTCATATTACATTTTAAAAAAATGATCTATGACGAAAATTCAAAGGATAAATTTATATTTTCTTATAGTATATCCCAAAAATCCTTCAAATTTCTATTCTAGGTAACCTTGGGAGAAGGGAAAATATAAATGGGTGAGATTTTATGCTAAATAATGGAATCAATAAAATTTAATCTAACATACAATAACCAATACATGAAAAATATTGGAAAGATTACAGGGAATTAAATGATCAATATAAATAATATCATGAAAGAGGAATATAACCATGGACAAAATATAAACATAAAATAATAACATAGATAACAATAATTATTTTCATAATAATAGAATTTATAATTCCAAACAACATAGTATAACTATCAAGGCCTCATTCCAAGACATCATACATAAATAGGTAAGGCATATTCGAAATAAGAAAAATATTATCTCATGTGAGACTTACAAATGAATTAAAGGGGCTATCTAATACAAAGAACCACCAATCAATTAATAATTCAATTTTATTTTTCATATTAAAGGATTTAATTATAAATTAAATACATAATAAATATTTCATTGTCATAAATATCGGTGTTTGAAATCTGAAATGCACAATGTCCATATTTTCCCTTTAAAATAAATAATAAAACATATTCAGAAGACATCTATAGTAAAAAGGTTGATGGTAAAATTAGATAATATCCTTAGTGAATATTATTATTCTTTAATTTATTTTGACATAGATGAAAAATAATCCTTATAAAGTCATATAAAATCTCTTTGAATATAATAAGAAATATTTATTTTTTATTTTGGAGTCTTTTTTAAAAATACTAAAAATTCTCGGATCAATGGGAATGAGATTTTATTTGAAAAAAATGAAACATATAATGGAATATGTAGAACTAATAATAGTATTTATAGTAGTAATGTGAATTAGAGTTGTAAATGTAATGGGAAAACATTATTTTCATACCTTTTATGAAAAGTGATAGATATAATTTATGGGATTATTTAAAAAATATTCTGTTTTAAGCATTTTTAAAAAGTAAAATATATTTTAAAATAAAAATTATAAACCCATGTATATTATTAAATAAAAATATTGAATTAATTAAATGAATATGTACATGGAATAAAAATATATCTAGCCAAATATGACCAATAATGTCATCTTTTCATGTAAACATAATTTCAATGGTTTTGATTACCAAAAATTGGTAATATAGAATGAATACATGAAAACCCCAGATATAAATTAATAATTAGAAAATATATGGGTTATATTATATAAATAACATATGATTTCCCTTGATATAAATTTTAAAATAAATAATCATAAAAATTGACATTGTAACATAAATACATACCTTGGATTCTCTCTTGTTAAGAAAAATGATAAACTCATGTATAATATAGTTGTATTTATTATTTATATAAATAAGAACTTTATTTATCTCTTTATTTCTAGATATAATATATTTATAACTTATGTTTACCCCTTTACTCTTACTTGTTTGTTAAAATCAATTATTTTGGTGTTAACTATTATCTTTCTCCTGCATGTTCTGATTCGTTGGTTCTGATAAATGCACCATGGTCATTGTTTCAGCACCTCCATATTGTTAATAAATACATATATATATATATATTATGTATACATTAAGTACATTTTTATAACCATCCATGTAGGAATTTTATGAAATTCATCATTCATGGAGGTGTTAGTCCACATGTATGCATAGTGACACATTCACTTTTCAATGGAAGTAAAAAAATAATGAAGACAATGATTCATCCTTAATTAAAAATAATTATTTTAGAAATATAATATTTATTTATTAATTATATCTATAAGTCCATTTATGTTAGGTTGTGATGAAAGATGAGTTAATAGATTCATTGAGGTGGTAGACTACATATTCATGAGGTGTAGTTTTATTTTTCATTAGATGTAAAGAAGACTAGAAATTATTACACCATTTACAAAAAAAATTGTTAAGAATATTAAAGAAACCTATTTAATTATTCTATTATCTTTAATGTTTATTTTGAAGATTTTTAGTAGTAAATAAATCTAGAAGATCTTGATAAGATCAAACACCTCTTCCTCAGATAATCTCTTTTGAAAAACACCATGAGGATTCCTCGATGGGTCTTTTTTAGAAGACCAAAACCTCTATATAGTGGATAAAGGTGCATTAAATGTATTTTAGTAAATATTTCGTGATATAAGGGGCTAAATATGTGTAGATAAGTGAGGAGGGGAGGTCATATTTTATAAGTAAAATGTATGGAAACCTGATAAATATTAATAGCATTAAAATATAACAAATATTTATCTTATGGAATGTGGATCTAATTTAGTCTAATTGAAAATATTGGATAACATATAGAAAAAATAAAGGTAAAAAATATAATTCATACAATTTTAGATATATTTTAATCCTTATCTCCTAGTTCGATCCCCTCATTAACCCTTTTTACTCTTACAATGGTTATACAATTTTTATAATTAAAATTATTCATTATAAATAAAAATGAAGTGGTAATCATTAAATAATTTGAGTGTAATTATTCTAAATATGGAAAAATTTAAAATGATATAATTCCTAGAGTTGGTTAAAATTAATTTTAATATAAGTACATAAAACATATTAAAAATAGTTTTAGGTAAAAATGTCTTTTAAGACTAAAAATGATTCTACACCAAAATCATGTATAATATTTATTATGATTTGATGTTTTAGTATATGATTAAAAAATTAGATTTATGTGACTATTAATGCAATAAAAATAAAAATTAAACTTTTTAATTACTTAATTAATCGAAATGATAAAAAATAGTTCTTTTATTAGATTGAAATGACACTTGTGTTCTAAAAAGTCAAAAATAGGTTTACATATTAAAATTAGTATTATATATTCTTTATTTCAATCTTTAAACACAAATTTTTCTAATAAAAAACTATTTTATAAGCACCATATTCATACTTTTATCTTTTTTATGTCGTAAAGGTTAAGGAATTTGTATAATCATAATAATTTTTTAATAATCACCGGAAAATCAATTATTTCATGAAAAAACAAAAAATTCACCAAAATATAAAATTGAACATATAAATTCAATAATTATATCAATTATATAAAATTATAATTATAATAATTAAATTTTTACCTCTAAATATAACCATGAACTGTTTATATTATAAATATAATATAATTGGATGAACATTGGTCAATAAGTTGATGATGTAGTGTTTACATATTATAATAAGATCTCTTTGTATTAAAAATTTGTCACTGAATAAAGTAATTTTTTATAAGTATAGTATGAGAATTTAGATTAAGATGTGCCTAAAATGATATAGAAAGTATAATTGATTAAAAATCACATATCAATGTGAAACAGGATAAATTCAGACAAATCATGATAGGAAAATAAGATATAGCTAACAAAATTATAAGTTAAAACATGCGAATACTAAGAGAAATAATTTAATTGATTATATTACTTCTACTATAATTATTAAATATGAAACTATTTATCTGATAGAGATGAAGAATATTGAATTTGAAATACGTATGGATGAATTCATGTATAGTTTCAACAATGTAGTAAAAGAACATGTCAAATACATAAGTTATATGAGAAGCAATTTAAAGAAAATGAATAATTTAATCTATTTCTAAATCATTAACATACCATTTCTATTTTTTAGAGTAATTAGATATGATGAGGTATTGTTTTCTGATGAAACACCACCACTTAATATGATTTTTGTTCTTAAATTAAATGAAAAATAGTTTTTATAAAAACTAAGAAGTCTAATAAAAGGAAAACATATGATCATATCAAGAGTGATTTTTTGTAATGATAATTATAGTATCAAATAACCAAGTAAGAGTTTCAAAAAAAATTTTGAAACCATTACATTATATGATTTGAAATAAGGGATGATATGAACTCATAAAAGAACATTTTTTAACAAAGAAGGGCCTTTCAAGGGTAAAGCTGGAGTTATTGTGAAATATTAATGAAATATTCAAATTTTTTATAAAATATATATCCATCTAAAAAATTGAGATATCATGAGATAAGGGATATATAACAGTCTATAAATACACAAAATTTCTTTTCAAGTTGAAAAAATATATAGATAAAAACATTATTGTGAAACTGATAGTTGTTTTCAAAATATTCCACAATGAAGCACATACCGGAAATTATTTTCTTAATATTCTTAGAGATCAACTAAATATAAATATGATAGATAAGAACTTTCTAGAACATATTGTATTCAAATTATAATAAAATGATATGAATTTGAATATAAGTTATGTAAAACTGAGAAATAATCTATTATGGATATTGGTTTCTAATCACACAACACTGATTATTTAAATAAATATATATTTTTTTTAAAAAAAATTAAAGATATATAAATTTATCTCAGTCAATGAATTCTAAATTGTAATAAAAGCTGTTTTAGTATTAAAAATTAGCGACAAAATTAAACTCTAACAATATCTTATTTATTTGTAGGATGGAGCATACTCTATTTAGTGTCTCATAAGTATGTTATTAGGTCAGTGAAGTAATTTTTATAATGAATGGATATGTAATGAAGTAATTAAAATATTGGCTAGTTATATCAAAAGGATAATGAACTCAAGGAAATATATTCCATGTTTTAGAATTTAAAACTATTCTATACAATAGAATATAGGATAAAAATATTTTTTTGAATAAATTACTTAGTCACATTGGCTAAAAGAGCACTATAAGTTTAAATAAACAGTATGTTATGGTAAATGTCCAATGCAGAAGGATATATGGAGTCACATTTTTCAAGACATTTAAGAAGGGGAATATAGTGAATAAATGTTACAAAGGTTTTGAAATTCATAACCAAATACCATTATAATTAGTTCACTATGAAGATCAGAATCCTATAAGTAATAATTTTAAATGTTTATATGAGTATTTGTTTACAATAAATAATTATTATAATAAAATAGTATGTGTTATTTTACATCTCAATAATCACTAGATTTATCAATATTTAAATGTTTATTAATACTACCTAAGAAGAAAACTAATTTTTATTAAAATAGGTTGATATTTTATAATTGTATTGAGTATTCCAATACATTTTTTTGAATTACTTGATATACATGGAATAAGGAAAGAGTTTAGTGCATTATATTTCCCACAATAAAATAGATTAGCTGAAAGGAAGAATATGAGTGTTGTTTATATCACTAGATAAATAATAGTTATAGATGATATGTGAGGGTTTTTATTAATAAAATCCTATAAAATAACAAATAATTATTCAAAATAGGTGTTTATTAAAGAAAAAATCATATGTAAATGCATCTTAAATTTGGTGAAGCAGAATCCAAAATTAAAATGAGTTTGAGTGTCTTAGGGTCCATGATTAATGAATAAGAATAAATAAAGTTAAGAAATGTTTAATGGGAAGGATAATGAAGGAATATTTATCAATTATAATCCAAATTGGATGTTTCTATCTATTTTGAAACAACAATAATATGGGGATTTTTGAATGTGATGATTGAATCCCAAACAATCCTAATATTCAGATAAAATAAAATAAAATAAAATCATAATGATGTTTCATATTATCTTTATTCATGTGATGAGGGAAAATAATTCAAGAATAAATAAGAGTAAATACAATATTGATAGAGAATATTTATTCTGAAAACATCATTTGAGATATTATTGATGGGGTGAAAATAAGAAGAATAATTAAAATATCCAGTTACACAAGTTTGTATTAAAATGTTAACCCCTAAATTATAAATGATAATTTTTAGCACAAATAATGGATTAAACATATGAATGAAGTTATGAACAGTATTTTAATGAATTATACATTATACATTGTACCCATACCTATGGAAAATATCAAAATTGGAATAAAATGGGTTTTTAGAAACTAGATGAATAAAAAAATATAGTTACCGAGATGCTATATTATACTAATTTATAATGGTTATTCTCACATTAAAATAATTAATCCTGAAAAAATATTTACCCCTATATTTATAGTTGATACCTTCAAGATATTTATTTCCATTTTAGTATAAATAATCTATAAAATATTCCAAATGGATATAAAATGTGAATTTGTGAATGGTGATTTGGAAGAAGAGGTATAAAAAGGTTTTATAGGGGTTTATAACATCTAAAAAATTATAAAAGTGAAAATAAAAAAACATTACTAATCCCAAAAATATATCAAAAAAATAGTAATGAATTACATTTTTCATCAATATAATGTGTGATTAAGATTTGAATATTCATGTTATGCTTTTAATATCTTTAAAATGATTATCCAATGATAATAAATTGAATATGATTATATTTTAATATGAATACACATGATTTCCATGGAACATTGAAAAATGTTATAATATCATGAAGGAACAACCATCACAAAATGTTTCACAATAATTAATAAAGATCTCAAGGATTGACCATGAAATGGTCTGATCCACCATGCCATGGTGGTTCCATTAGTGAACAAACCTATCAATCTATCACTTTCACTGAATCCTCATAGTCTTGGTAGACATTCACCTTATCTAACATCACATGGAATAATATAAGAAACCATATATAAAACACCATTCAAATATTTCCCAAAATCCTTGTTTTATTAAATTAAAAAATTCAATTTCATCTGATGATTGTTTCTTACTCGAATTCCACAGGGGGTTGGAATGGTGTTTTGTGGAGTTGGGGGAACAACCTTTACATAAAACTCATAACCCCACCCCTTTCATGTGGTTTCTAATGGGGTTTATTCATTGAACTAGAAACATCCAATGGTTCAATATCTATGAGTGACCTTCATTCCAAAGGAAGGTTCTCATTGGGGAGTTTATACAATGATGAAAAGAACACAATTTGTATAATAATATAGGAGGTTAGGCTCATCACACCCTTTTGAGGATATTTATTATTTACTCCATGACTCTCTTGTATATTTAATATATTTTCAAGAATCCTTTATTAATTTTTATATAAGACATGGGTTACCCATGAGTTAGTAATTAATTATTATCATGTATAAAATTGGGAATCATCTGTATGTATCCTAGGTTCTTCATTAATGTTGATATCGATATGTATTAAATTTTATCCATTAATGGTACACTCTTATGTATTTATTAGTGATTCTTTTTATGTCTTATCGCAATATTTATTTTCATCCACCCGGTGGGGTTATCTGGAGGAAATAATATTCCAATGAAATGGTATTTACATTGATTTTGGTATCAGACACATAAGACAAGGTTCTTATGTATCCTTTTGAATGGAATAAAAATACATTTAGTTCGTTTCCACTTAATGGGGAACATCATACTTTTTAAGGTCATGTGATATGAACCAAACTCTGTAGTTTAACAATAAACAACAAGGAAGTCTAGGAAAAAGGTTCCTAGTCAAGGATTAGTGTGAGACACATGATAAGGGAACCTAAAGAACTTGTAAGGGATATAAATTACTATGTTTCATAGGAAACTACTAGGGCTGTGGCATAGAGTGAATTAGGTCTGATTTGAGGTGTTCGGTTTGGACCTCAGAGAGGATTTTTGTGTACCCCATTTAGGCGGGAATCAAATCCCACATTGTTTAGTAATGAAGACTCACACCTATAGAGGCCCTATAATGGTTTTTCTCATAAGGGAGTATAGACCGTATATATGACTATATTGGGTCTCATTATAGAAAGGGATTTCATTTTATTAAATATTGGGTCTGACACTATGCATGAGTTCCTTGGAGATGGTATGATGACCTGGCATGGGATTATACTGAATAAGAGTCCCATTGTTTGGTTGAGGATTACACATGAATTGATTCCAAAGAGGATGGGTTTCTTTTCTTATATTGAGTAGTAGGACCATTGTTTTATTGGTTCTTACACATGAAAAGAGGCCCAATAGGTTAGGATTTGATGTTAATAATGTATATGAGTCCCATTTTATTGTTAAGTATTACACTTTAAATGATTCAAAAGAGGTTGGGTTTTAGGGATTATTCTAAGTTGGAGGCCCATTTTTTGTTGGGTATTAAACGTAAAAGTATTCCCAAGAGGTTGGGTTTCAGGTCTTTTACCGAGTAAGAGGTCTATAAGGTTTGGGATAGTGTCGATATCGTTATCACCACCAACCTATATGCCCACAAGAGTCATGATAAATGTGAGAAACAAGAGGAAGTGGTAGATTTGATAAATCACACAGTCATATTTTCCCTAAGATTGGATACATGTCCTTGTGGAGCCACACCTATGGAGTCCCTTTGAAGAAAGGCATTAAGAAGATATGAAAAATATTCTTTGCAAAAAACAAGCATCATACTATGAAAATGACATGATTATAGATTACCTCTAAGCCCACATGAGTCATTATTTAATGTTAGATAGATGAAGTAGAACATCTGACATACAAAATGACCCCCTTCCACTGGTGGAAGATTCTGGGGTGATGGGAGAAGAAGAATGGGCTTTGATATTCACATTACCTCCCATAATTATATCTATAATAGTCACATATGACTACCCATATGGAAATAACCCACAAGCATAGAGAAATAGGGATGAATAAAGTAGGAGAGGTCCTACAAGAAAAGGTGGGGTCTCACTCATGGTGGGATACCCAAAAATTTATTCATGGGGATGATAAGAGTATCTCATTCCACATCAAAGGTAAAGAGAAAGTTTGATCCTCATTCTCACAACCTAGACCTATAGGCCCCATGTCTTAGAGACAACTAGGGAATGATGTGGACCTAACCCTTGTATTTGAGACTAGGGTATCACCGACACATCCCCAATGATCGAGGTCCACATGACCGAGGGGATTCATACTCACAAGTACCCCACGTACCCTACTCATTAGGCATGACATGTGTGGGAAACATATGACCATATGAATACAAACCCAAATGGAAGACATGTTGGTGTGAATCATCATAGAGTTTTGTAACTTTTGAGGCCACAATTATGTTTTTTTTTTCATTCTCAGATGAGGGATCCGAATGAAGAGGTTCTCAACCATTGGTGGCTTAGAAGAGGGATTTAGAGGGTTATTTCAAATGGTAGAGGCTAAGAAAGCTGGGGGAGTCTCAGGAAGTGTATGCTTACACTACTAGGGAGTAATACATGCATGTAGGCATGCTTGAGAAAAAGGTAATTTGTGCGATGGACCACCTAGGAAACAACATGTGGGAGAGGCTTCCCTCAAGCCTTCGACGGTATCCATTGGTGTTCATAGAAGTATCTCATGTTGATCTTTGGTTTTGTAAGGGTACCTCACGCTAGTCTAAATTAACCTTGTAAAAAGAATTTCTCATAAAGTTGTTAGGTATTTTAAACCGTATGAGGAATTTGGTTCCACTACACCATTATTCCCTTATCTACTAGTGTTTTTAGGGACACCTTGATGGTTTGTGAGGTCTCAAAAAAAGTATTGGGGTGGTAAAAGCATCGGGAATTCTTTTGGATTTTCTATCAAGTAAAGGAGGAGTCATATGGTCCGATTTATTGGAAAAAATGGGACCCTGGGAAAAGGTATTGGCACATATAGATGTATCTTTTAGACAAATTCATAGGTACCCTTCACGGTGCTAATTGAGGACATAGTTTTCTATTCCTACACCACATAATTAGATGTGTATGTACCTTTCTTGTTCACGTTTCAGGGGTTACTTATGTGAAGGTGGCCTTGATGAAGGATATAGCCATTGGAATAATTTTATCATATTTTTTCTCTTCCTTAAGTTATTTTAGATTAATACATTTTCATACATATTACAAAATTGTTGGTTAAAAATGATATAATAGATGTTGTTACATCTCTATATCATTTTATATCATTTTTAGATACACCTGAATACTTATGAGATGACTCTTAATGTTTTGTTAGGTGATCCTCATTTGCACAATGAAAATGAGTTACCCCATTAGATTTTGTAGCATTTATAAATACAATGAATTCCCAAATCCATAAATTTAAATAATGGGCAGTAACTATTAAATAATCAATGCTAATCTAGCTATATAATGATCTTTTATGATCTCCATCGTACCCATGTATTTATATAAATTTTTCCACTGGCTATATCCTATGCAATTAAGAATTTTTATATGATCCATTTATTAGGAAAATTAGGTAACCACATGACATGGAGAATGATAGTCCTCTATAAAAACTCATTAATTATTGATTCCTTATGTATATACAAACTAGGTAGATGAATACATCACATGTCATCCATCATTTTAGATTATCACATAACATACCCCTCTCCCAAATAGATAAGAACATCATATATGTAATCTTGGTAGGGCTGTATACTTCCCAGTATATCCCAATTGAGAGATTAGATATTGTATTTATTATATGAGAGGACACATCCCCTTATGTTTAGTCTGCAATAAATTATATGTTCTACAAAATACACAACTACCCCTATTAACAAATCCTTGAGGATTAAATAAGAAATATTGCAAATTATGATGGTTCCCATGATAGGAATATTTCCAACCACATTTATTGTGGAATCAAAATATTAAATATGAACCCCTATTACACCAATTAAAAAGTGTATAACACTTCAAATGGAATATTCTTTAGTTTCATCCAGTGAAAAAACCAGTTTTGTGGCCGAGGAGTATATTTCATGACTCTATACAAAAACATACTTATACTATCTTTAAAATATCCTCGCATCCTTCAATAATCCATGATGAGTATAGGTATGGGATAAAATAATATCATACTTTAAGTGGTTACTTATCATTTCTCTACAAAACAAATTTATGTATCTAACATGAAGGATGATAATATGTAGTATTCTAATCATATAACATGATAAATTTTATATTCTTAAATTATTTTCTGAATATTAAAAAAAACTATGCACAAAACATGTATAATCATATGATAGATGTTATACTATTAGGTCAACCTTATATTTTTATTTTACTTTTCATGTTTTATTTTACTCATTATATCTCTATATAATACAATTCATATATTTTATGTAACTATTTGAAAAAACTCTTCCACTAATATCTTTTAGTGAGTAAGATATATGATGAAATATAGTTTGAATGAAAGTGATAATTATGAATCAAATTCCAAATTTTTATCTTTGTGAATATCTATTTAATTACATTTACTCCACATCATCTATTAATGTACGTATATTAAATTATACTCTCTACTTAGATATACTTCTATATTGATCAAAATCATCATTTTCGGAATATTTACCTTATTGGCTATCATTTATATTCTTTTAATAAAAATATAACTCATTTTAATTGTTAATTAATAACACTTACTATACACTTAAAGGATAAAAAATGATATTTACCTCAATATGGATATTAAATGTTACTCTTTAAATTTTTCATAACTATTATACACTAAACACATTAAAAACATTGAGTTTATTAAACAAAAAATAGTGACTAGAATAATCTTTTCTTTGTAAACATTAAATTTATTTAAGTCCAAAACATACATCCAATTTATTATTAAAAATAATATTATATTAATAATATAATTCTATCACAAGTGGCATCATTTTTCTATGAAATAACACATATTTACTTTAATGAGAATAATTAACAAATAGACCATTTCACTTATATAATATATAGTATTATAAGTTTTTTGAGTAGTTCTTTGAGAAAAATATTTTATTATATAAAAATATTCTATAAATGGATGATCGAATAATACCCCTTATATTTTCATTCATATCATGATACACACTTTTATACCTATATTTTTTCAAACCGTTTTAAATAATATAATGAATTATAAATCATGTGTATTAAATCCTTTATTGTATATTTCCAACAAATTGAATTTCATAACAAGAACTACGCTTAATGAAAATATTCATTTCTTTAATTAATTAAAAGTTAATCATATGGATTAAATGAGAAATGGTTGAGGTTTAATAAGTCACATTTCTTCTAATTTGTTGTAATCTTAACGTTAATAGTTTTATGATTCACATATTCATCTAGATTAATTTCATGATCAAATATATCATTTTTTACTGATGTGCACATTTTTCAGGAAACTTTTTGATCAATTTCAATGATTTTAAATGGTTTGAAATCGATTTTCCCATGACATTAAATGTTTTTTTCAAAATAAAGGGAAAATTAAAATTGATGAATAAAAATAAAAATATGAATAAATTTTTATATTTTATTTACATGAGTATTTTCGGTTAAATATTACTATGTTTTTTATTTATGTAATAAATATGGACATACCATACTTGCACTCAACCAAGGGAGGTAATCCATTTAGCCATTCCAAGTGGGCAAACCAGCTAGGAGATTCCCTCGGATGGCCCACTCAAGAGTCATGGAGGAAAAAAGGTGATTCATGGGGGAGTGAACAAAACACGTGGACTAAGGACCATGGGCCCGTGCATGTCATTATGAGCCATGTATGAGTGTGTGAGTGTCGTAGGAGACCATCCCCATAGTAGGGATTTGAGCGTGGGATGAAACCAGATTTAATATATGTGATAGATCTATATCACCAATATTCAATATGGAGTGAGGTCGATGTGAGTTCTATTCATCATTTACCGAAACACTACCATCGTACCTCAATATCACTCCCCCATGCTCAGACAAACCACCTCATCCACCTACCACCCATTATGTCATCAGAGTAACACTGTTCTCACCATGAATTACTATGGGCAACATTGGGAAAGGTTGAGAATGATCTTAAAACAAATTACATGGCTCAAAAATACGACTGATAACTTTTTGGACTTTTGTTTACAATTATGAATCCAAACAAAAGAAGAATAAGTCCTTTCTTCATGGTAAGTATCATTATCTACCCAATGTGAATTATATATGATATAACATGGAACCCAATGTCTTAGCCACCATTTTTGTGCAATTGTACTATATAAGAGGATTTCACTACATCGTGGTGAATTCATTCTGATGTGGATAATCCATTTTAGGTAGTGGAATGATTTCAAGTGAGAATGTGGACTATGTAATGGAAGAACGAACAATTATATATACATAGAGAAGAATGAAAAGTTTTGCACTATAGATAGAGGATACAGTATGATCATTCCAAATATGAAAGGGCTTTGTTTTTGTGAGGTGAATAACATATGGGTTGTTTTTCCATGTTGTATGCACTTCCCCATGGGAATTTCTATAGGTGTAGAGGTAAATGTTTGAATAAATACATAGATGACATGAGTTGTGGTTGTGGAAGTGTGTATTACACCACAACCATACAAACGCATTCATGAAGAAATAAATGAAATACTAAAAGAAATATCTTCATGCCATAGAATGGATTTACTCAGAAATATTAGAATTCACTATATCCGTGGACTAAGACCCAATTTTTTAAAAAAAGAAACTTTGACTGAGATAAAAGAAGATACTAAAGATTCTAATGAAGAAGATAAATGGGATTCCTCTCAATATAAATAAGAGGGTAATGTGACACTGAAAAATGGCATGATGATGAACTATATTGATGTCTTATACTACTCTATGTCTTCATTTCTACTAGAGTATATTTTTTTCATGGCACTAAGGAATTTATATTAATTTTATGTGTTTATCCTTCCATTGATTCACATTATTTCTCAATCTTCCCTTTTCACTCTATATATATCTCATTTTTCTTCCCTCTTTATGTTTCATTCACCACGACCTATTACACTCGAAAATGAGTTATTATGATTGTATATGGACTTGGTAGACGTCAGAGTTCTGGAATTTGTATTTTAATTCTATAACTGATTTATTCTTTTTGTGGTGAATGTCAGTAAATTGTATGGGGATGAAAATAATCAACAATGAAATGAATCTAATTTTCAATACTATCAAAAAATTTATATCTTTTTCCAATATTCCATTTCATGATAAATCATCAAATCATGTATTTGAGTTTTTGATGGATGAGATGACATATGATGGAGCCAGTTCTTGGAAGGATCCATACTCTCGATTGAGGTGTGTCATTAATCTATATTCTAAGAGGATGTGCATTTTAGTGTGACAAAGAATTTGTCCTATGAATTCAAGACTCCACACCTAATGAATTGAATAATAGTAGTTCATGAATGAGATTTGATGATTTATGTATCAAGTTGGGTTTTTAAAATAATCATGAATAATTAATGTACCAAAAACCAAACAATATAGCTAAGTACATTAATTTTTAACTTCATTTTGTTTGCATTTCATGTAAGATTATAAATACAATTATTTTATTCTATTTCTTTTCATTTTTTATAGAAAATAATAAAAACATAAAAACAAGTAGTTTTAGGTGAATTAGAATTAAAGAGTGAGAAATTGTGTAGATCCTCAAGTAATATAACCATGGTTAACCATTGTAGTACACTAGGAATAATTTAATAGCATTTACCACACCACACTGAAGGTGATAATCAAAACATAGCACAATTTCCTTGGACCAATTTAGTTTTTTATTACTTCTTCTTTTCACATTTTAAATATATTTTAATGTTTTTTCATAAAAAATAAAAATAAGTATTTTAAAAAGATTTTTTTAAATGATTACTATTATTAAGGAAAAAATTACTCCCAATCATAGTACCAAGAGAATGTGTTTCACAATACCGAGGATGACTTGAAATAAAGTGATGATGACCACCTAGATATGGTCAAATATTTGTATAATGGAAAGGAGACATGACTATCACCTCAATAATTAGTGTATATTGTCAAAAATGTATAAACCGATTATCAATTATATAAGTCCATGGGGGACATACCATTGAATTTTCCCAATTTTACTAAATAGATCTAAGAGGAAGAGTCCATTCATGAAGCATATCAATATCCCAATCATTTGGAGATCATAATTGAAATATACCATAAAGAGAAAACGAGTGAATATAGAGACTCAAATTCTGTTATAAATAAAAGAGATTAAGAAGCCTAAGACTAAATATTTTTTGAATGTGAAGATGATAAAATGAATCATTATCACCCTATTTAAAATGTATATGATTCAACATCTATATACCAATATCTAGACATGAAATAAGAATCCACCTAAGTGGTGTAATTTGAAGAAATTATGGAGGATATTAACTACTTAACTCCACCTTCTACTATCTAAATCTAGGATGCACTTACCACTAATGAATATTTTGATTCCAAACCAACTTAGAGATTCAATCATTTATTGATTTTTTTCATCATAGTTTATTCAATCTGAAAAAAGTATCACTCCCTACTATTTTTAATTTTCAGATTTCTATAATCCATTTTTTTTCATGGAAAAATATGAATAAAATGAATAATCTCCTGCTGAGGAAGACATTGATCTCCCTAATTAAATTGAATATGTATTAGAGAACTTCTAGAAGGTTATCCACGTTAATTTTTTAAATGATTTATATATATAATATTATTACCTTGAATAATAGAATTTTTATTTTGATTCTACTTGTTGAAATTCTAGTCCAAGTGAATATATATTCTAACTCTCCCTTTAAATATAGCATTTATGTATATTATATTATAAAAGAATGTAAAAATCAAGATGTTGATGGAAACAAAGTAACCCAAAAACAGGAGGTTATATACATTATCCTACCTCCTCCATGAATGATATACCTATTGTGAATGGGATGGATTTGGTGAGATCTGTCCATGGAGTCCACAACAAAAAAGAAGAAATGAAACCTTGAAAAAACAACATCTAGTGATTCAAATATATGAAACTCCACCAGCTATTATATTATATATGATATTTGGTACAAACCATCTAGAGGTATTAAATATTCAGGACAGACATGGGGGATTCAACCAAGGATTGTATTTTTAATTTTGGTTTTTATAGTTTTTATGTTTTTTAAGAATTATTTTAGGATACATCACAATTTTATATATTTTGATCTTATTTTGACATGGCCCTTTAATACTGATGAGTTATTTTATTTTATAGGCCCATGATGGAAAAAGGTATCCCCCAAAAGGTGATAAGGGAGAAGAATATATTTTAATGAAAAAATGGAGTTTAGTTTTAATGATTATATTTTAACTTTGTATTTTATTTTTAAAATAATATTTTAAACTAGAAAGTATATAATCTCTTCTTTGAACTAAAAGAATCATGAAACACAAATGATTTACAGTTTACATGACTTATCATGAATACATAAGTTGTGTAGGAATACCATAATCACATGTTTTATGTTTCTATTATATTGATATTTAATGAGTAAGATGGTGAATTTTATGATAGAGTGGAGCATGTGTGACATTTTTTTGATTCATAATTTTAGGGAATTTGTTGATTCATGTATAATTTTTCTCTATAATTTTTCATACTTTTAATTTCTAATATTCTAGTAAATTTATTTTTTATTATTATAAATTCCATGATTTATTTCCTATATTCATATTATTCATTACACAAGCAGATTTATTGATATAATAATTTCTGTAGTACCTTGAGTATATTTCAAGAGTGATCTTAGGAAATGTCATCTATTACAATTTTCATTGGAACATTTCAAAATTACGACTTTGAAAAAAAAATAATATGATTGATGAAATTTTATTGATAAAACCATATCTTTGAGACCACATTTTACATTGATCCCAGTTTATCCCATAGATACATGAATCAACATGAATGAAATGAGCTACATTTCTCGAAATTTATACCCATTCCTACAATAATATTGTTATTTGTATGATATTTTAAAGAAGAAGTGTGGGAGAGAGGGAAATAATAGTGAAATGGATGCACTAAATTTTAAAGGAATTAGTGTGGAGGGGCTATTTTGGGTATTGTCAAAGGTTTTTTATTCATTAATTAAAACCATAATATTTTACCATATTAAAAAAAATAAGACGAATGAATGGGATATAACATGGGAAAAATCACCATTATCAAAATTATGATTTTTATCATATGTGGTTAGCTGTTATATGTGATATTTTTTCAATCATAAATTAAAAAAAAAATCCTAAAATAGGTAATTTATAAAAGATAAAAAGGAAAAAATTAGTTAAGATTCAAGAAGATTCAAGATATTTGATGAGATTACATTGTTCGTATACATTACATTATGTATTATGATGATGGCGGTTTTAGTTTTAAGGATATATTTTCATTGATCATTTAATCTTGATATTATGCACTCTGTTTTAAGTGTTAAAAATCCCCCCTTATCCATTATATTTTTATAATAAATACTAAATAACCTTACGTCATAGATTCAATGCAGACTTAATTGAAAATAAATCTTGATTTTATGTATTTTTTTACAATGTGGTGAAATTAGTTCATTTTCTATATTATGTAAGGGTTCTTGTATTGGATGCATGACTATTAATCTACATTAATTTTTAAGTTGATCAATAAGGGAATAATATTCATGGAGATATATATCATGACGTTCCATTCTAGATAATAATGAAATGATAATCATGAATGAATTAAAGGGGAAGATCCATAATTTTAAAAGTGGAAAAAATAAAAAACCTAAATTTTTTTGTCTTTTAAATAGTTTGAATTTGATTTGATCACATGGGTCGAGGTTGAAAATCTGATTCAACATTGATAACAGTTTTATTTAATAACATTGCAATATAAATATTGGAACCAAGGTGTATCTCTTTAACTCATTGCTGAGATTAAATGATTGAGGCAATCAATGTTAAAGTGTGGGAGTATTTGATGCAGTCAATTTTTATCATTTTTTTTGACATTTTTTGAGTGACTTTTAATGCGTTGAAATCATTTTTTTCATCTAATTAAATGTTAAATTAAAATTTATGAATAAAAATTGAATAAATTAAATACATCATGATGTTTTATTTTCATGATTATTTTTTAAAATATTAATATGTTTTTAATTTTAGGTAAAAAAAATATATCCAACCCATGATAGAACATAACTATGTGTTTTAAGCCATTTAGCCAGGCCAAGAGGGTTGGATGAACAAGCAAGCACTTGGGAATAGCCCTTCATGTAGAATAAAAAAGACAATGCCACACATGGAGGGGCCAATATAGTGTGTGGGCTATGCCCCTAAGGACTCCTTGTGTCTTCGTGGGTCTTGTATGTGTGTGTGAGTGTAGAAGGATTCTATAATCATTACTGGTGTCTGAGTGGTGGATAGAACAAGATTTGATATATGTGAGAGATCTACATCACCAATGTCTTATGTGAATGAGGTAAACATGGAAGTAGTTAATCATTTAAAAAAACACAACATTCATGCCTAAAAACATCACCCACACTCAAACACATTACCTCCACCACCTACCACCCTCAGTGTCCCTGGAGAACCCCATACTCACTATGAACTACCATGGGTGATGTTTGGAATGAATGATCTTGAGATGTGGAGTATGGTGGAGGCCAAGATCCATATGGATCACCTTTGGGATGTTAGGAGATCATGAAGAATCCAAAATAAATATAAATAAGGCCTTTATTTATGGTAATGATCTTTATCCATCAACTATAAAGGCAATATTATTTTGGAAGGAAACCTTTGTCGTAGCAAAAATTCTTGTTCCGAAGGATATTGTAGGATGTTTTCACTACACCGTAGTAAATTCCATATAATGTAGATATTCCATTTCATCATTTTTAATGTTTTCATATTCAAATGTGGGTCATTATATGGATGAATGGACTACACTATATCCTAATAGAAGAGATTCAGGTGCTGTATTGTGGATAGAGGTTGTGTTGTGAGCAGATGAATTTGGAAGAGCTGAGTTTTTGGGAGAAAAATGACCAATAGAATATTGTTCCATGGTATATTCACTTACCCATGGTTATGTGCATATAATAAGTTGGAATGTATTTATGAAATATGAAGATGATAAGAGCTTCATATATGGAATAGTTTACAACACCATAGCCATAAAAAATATGCATGACAAAAATAACGGTTTCCTGATAAGATATCTCTTTACACAATAATATTGGACAAAATTAAAATATTAGAAGGCCAGATATCCCTGAGAGAAGATATAATATTTTAAAATTAATAATTTTATTAATATATAGAAAGATATTAATGGTTCGAAATAGAAAGATATATGAAATTACCCCTTTATAAATAGGGTGGTGCTGTAAAACTGAAAAAGATAGGTGGTTTTTCCAAACTGACATGTAATGATACTCTTTTTCTTATTTTATATTATAGAGTATATTTATGTTTTTCATGTAAACAATGAATTTATTTTAATTTAGGTGTTCCATCCTTCTACTATTTGTTATTCATTCTTTATATCTTTCTTATATCACATGCATTCTTCTACCATCATTCTCATTATTTCACTATGTCCTCTTATACTCCAAAATGAGTGACTTACATAATTATTTTCCTTGGTAGAAGATTTTTGTGTTCCTAAATTATTATTTTAATTCATAAATTTTTTGATTCTATTTGTAGTGAATGATGGAGAAGTGTACGGTTGTAGTGATCATCCACCATGACATGAATCTCATGCTAACTTTTATACTTCAATTTAAATATTTAAACTCCCTTATATATATTGATAACTCTTCAGATGATGGAGTTTAATTATTCAAAGGATGTAATTACATACAACGGAGGGGGTTCTTGGAAGCTTGAACACTCTTGATTGAGGTGTTACATCAACCTTTATCATAGAATGAGGTGGAGGGTAGTGTGCCAAAGAATTTCCTCTAAGAATACATGACTTCACACCTAATAAATAGAAGAATAATAGTTAATGAATGATATTTCATGGTTAGACTATAAAATTGGGTTTAGAATCAAACATGAATAATAAAGGAACCCAAAACAAAACCTCAAAGTCACATACGTTATTTTCTAGACTCATTTTGTTTACATTTATTTTAAGGTTGTACTTTAAATTATTTTCTCTCAACAATTTTCATTATTTATATAAAATAATCAAAATAGAAAAAGAGTAATTTTAGGTTAATTATAATTAGTTAGTGAACAACATTGAATCTCTTCAAGTGAGACAACCATGTTAATCCATTTATTACACAAGGAAAAAATTAATAGCTTTTTCCCCACACCATAATAGGTGTGTTTCAGTTACTGAATAACGTTTTGTACTAACAGATATACTTTTATTTATGCATATGAATATTTCATAAGATTTATGTCCACCATATTGTCTTAATATCGATCCAAAATCATCATTTGATGATGGAAATGATATTAGATAAATGATAAAAGATATTATTAAATATATATCATATTTATATTCATTGGATAAATACATTCATTAAATGTTCACCCACTAAAATGATGATCCATTTTAAACTTATCTTATCAATTAGTGGGTCAATATCTACATTTTATTACTAAAATTACTTTTTTCTATCATGAACCTAAACGATTTTCTATTTAGGTAGGTCGTTATTCTAATAATATCATATAATACTCTTGGATGATGGAGTAGAAAATACTTTTTCTAATCAATCATATGGATAAAATCAACGACATTACTATATATCCTAACTATAAGATTTTCCAAGCTAATTGTAACCCAAATCAAATTTTGTAAATGTGGAAGCTAACTATTAGTGTTACCCCATTACTTTCTTGCATTATGCAAGATAATCTTGGGGAATCCTCTTTAGAGTGAACCTATATGGTTGAATTATGTAGGTCCAGATAAATATTCACATAAGAGGGAATATTGAACCCATTATTCTAAATGTTATTTAATCTCACCATGTTATGTCATTTTATTCCCCTTAATTGTAGGAATTTATCTAATAATTTAGTTTGATATCATATTCATTTCATCAAATAAATATTTTCAATGAATTTTGATGTGTTAATCGTTACATAAATAAAATAGTTTGTTACTAGTGAAAATTTAAAGAAAACTATATTTCTAGACATTAAAATGAATCCGATGAATATGATAAATGAAACCCTTCCATGTAATGATTTAGAATCACATATAATCAATCATACCTACAGAAGTAATATTATTGATGAATATCTAACCCAATAATTTATAGACAAGGTGTACTCTTATAGGACAATGATTAGTCTGACCTAAAGTCACTCTACTTAGGTATACTTTACTTAAAAGGAATATGTGTTCCATGAAAATTAAAATTCCCAATATGAACAAACATTAATTAAATTTTCCTGTTCTTAATAAAGAATAATATATAATTAATGTAAAATAAAATTGAATAAATTTTCATAAATAGAATTTATGAAACACCCTTATAATTTAAATTATATTTTTTTTGAAACCAAATATGGTTGATACATTGCTTCACATGCAACACAATACAAAAACGAACCACATAACTTTATATAATCATCATAAAGTAACTAATTAATTTTATCATACAAATAATGGTAAAACAATTAGGAATTATATATATAAAGAAAAATAGAAGTCACTTTTAATACTAATTTACTTATGAAATTAAATTAACATAACTAATAATATAATAATATAAATTTTTTTAAAAGATTTATTTTTTCAGAAATTGTATTTTTTTTGTCATTTATTTTCATAAAATAAATATATAATGGAAAAAATAAATTGTTTATATCAATAATGTATTATCACCAATTTAATTAGTAACTGATAGGAAATAAGAAATAAAATAATTAATATTTTAAATTATTTTTTACATGGAAACAATTTTCATTATATTTGTTTATCTTCTTTTAAAATTTATATTTTAACATTATAGAATATTAATATTACCAAATTAACATAATTTTTTTATTTATAATAACAATATTAATTTATGATTAATTTCTGTTATATTTTTTTAATTTTTTTCTCTTTTCTGAATAGTGAAAAATACAGTTTATACATATAACATGGATTTTTTGGAATTATTATAAAAAACTAATGAATTTAAAAACGTTTAAAAAAAATAATGAAAAAAATTCATTATTTAAACATTTATTTACTTAAATATATAATCTATAATTTAGATAACCCATGTTTAACATTCTGAAACATAAGAAATCATTCAATCAAATAAAAACTATTTTCCATGTTTTTATTTTAATTAAGTATCCAGGAAGGGTAATTCGGTTTTTGATTGTTTTTAATGCCATGTAAATTTTATTATTATAAAAATAAACTAAATAATTCCATATAAATAAAAAACATTGAAACTTTTATATAAATCAAAATTTAATTTTTAAAAATAATCTTTTTCTAATAATATTTTTTACACGCTGTTAGCACTAATATTAAAAAAAATGGCACTCTTATAAATTTTATTTCAACTGTTTTTTATATTTGGAATCATTAGGTTTAAATTATGTTATAAAGGCCATTTTATTTTTAGGCATTAGATGTAAATTACTTAGTTTTAAACTAGTTACCATAGTAAAATCCATGAATTGTGAAAGAGAAAAATATAATAGTAAAAGAATTAAAAATAACTTATAAAAAAGGGAGAAAATTTATTTATATAGATTTATTGACCATACGCATCCACCAATTCCATTATTGTTCATTACATTATCTATTTGACCCCAAAATAGTTACTTTTCCTTTTATATTTTTTCAATAAGGTCATTCCCTCTACTTATTAAAGGAGACTTCACCCCCCCCACTTATCCTCAAACATAATGTTACTTATTTCTACCAAAACTCTACCCAAATCATGCTAATAATTTCTTGTCACATCTTAGTGGTTTAAGACTTCTCAAAATACCACCCTCAAAAGGATTATTCCTTTTTTCAAATGTAATAAATAATATGGTATAAACATTCAATTACTCATTTCCAATTTTAAATAATTTATTAATTCATCAAAAAATTTACAGAATATTTTATACATATTATGATAATGAAATTACTATTTTTAATAAGTAGAAATATTATTATTTTTATGTAATAATCATTAAACTTCCATTCCATTTTACTTTAAATATAAAAACATCATCATGTGTATGTGCATACTAATGCCTCCTTGAATGACATGTTTGATTTTTCATCACTACCATAAATGAAATGTTAAAAGGTGATATATAATCCATTAATATGATATTTATATCCTTATTCCGGTTCTTACATTATGAATCATTTTATATTTGGCTCATTTGTTTTGGAAAAGGATCGAGTCACCCATGTGTACATGTAGAGTGTAGCCTCAATAAAAGTGACCTATTTAATTTTTAATCTATTATTTTATTCATTATCATGATTTCATAAAATATGATTTAGTACCTTAAAAATATAAAAATAATATAAATAATATTCTCATATAATTATATTATTCCAAAATAATCACCTTCTTAATCATACTCACCTACATATTATTACATATTCTTGATTAGGTTAGTGAAACCACCTACATGAACAATTATATAAATTTATATTTTGGATGAATATGGATACATAAATATAATTTTAATATAAATTAATTATAAAATAATTTTATGATTGTTTTTAAATGGATAAATTAATATTTAACTTATTATTAATATACAACCATTTTTCCCTAATATCTACCGAAACAAAATTTCCCCAACTTTATCATCATAAGTATTTACTAAAATTCTAATGAAATGTAACTATAACAGTAAAAATAATTATTAAAAATTAAACAAAGCTTATATAATGTTGTAAAAATTATGAAATATGAATCTACTAAAAAGAATTTACACATCTTTTATGAAACTAGTAATAAACTAATAATCAAAACTAATAACATACGATAATGAATATAATGTCGAAATAACTAATATATTTTTAATAAAGGATTATAAATTATGTTTATAAAAGGTTATATGTATTAATGAGGTTATCATATTATTGATTAATGTAGTTATATTTTATATACAGGATTTTATATCATATCCGACTAAGAAGGTTTAAGGTAAGGGTTTTTTATAACTCATTCCCATTTCATTAAATTATAATGATTATTTTTTAACCCCATAATTCAATGTTGAATTATTTTATTCTATTATTTTATAAAATTTTATTTCAAATTTTATTTAAATAACACTACTGGAAAAGGGACCTTTCCCAACAGTTGTGTACCAACGGTTCAATGAACCGTTGGCATATCTTGTTTTTCCCAATGGTTTATAGAAACCGTTGGGAAAAACCCCTCAATGCATAGTTTTCCCAACGGTTTCATACAACCGTTGGGAAAGATAGGTTTTTCCCAACGGTTCCTAAGAACCGTTGGGAAAAGTGGTGAAAAATCTTGTTTTCCCAACGGTTCTATGGAACCGTTGGGAAATGTTGGTCATTCCCAACGGTTTTTAATAACCGTTGGGAAAAAAAAGCCCCAAATACCAAATCGAGCCAGCGGCCTCCCCACATTCCAGAAGCATTCAGTTCATGTCCTCCTGGAGCGATTCCTTGCAGAAGGACCTCCCAATCCCCACATCTTCCATCAGATCAGCACCTACCAGGTTAGACTCCTATATTTTATCAACGATATAGTTCCAGCTCTTATAAATCATATACTTCTATTCTTGATTTCGTTATTCCCAATTATTAGGGTTTTTGTAAAAATTTATGATTGTTTCATGGTGGTCATGTGCACCACTATAGGTACATTGATTCACTAATTTATTTTGGTATTTCCATAAAATTCGAATACAATTTATTAATGAATCAATGTTGAGTGTTAACATGACATTCATGTTCTTTATTTAAAGTGTAAACAAATACTTATATAGAATTTCCTTGTAAAACCTGATGGTTTAACTCTAGTTAAATGGAATCATAATTTTGTATGTTATTAATATTTAGTAATTGGTGAGGTGAATCATATATGTATATGAAAAATGGATCAAGATCATTTAGTATTGGATAGAATTATTCCCTAGTAATGTGAGACCCTTATGTTGTGGGGTGAGTATGGAGTAGTGAGATATATTGCTTGTTACTTACCTTTTTTCAATTCTATGAGGTAATGATGGAATGCACTCATTTTTTGAGATCTGTCAATGTTTTTATGGTTTTGATAGTGATCCATGATGTGTATCCTAGTATGTAAGATCCTCACTACTGGAAACTGGAGTTTCCCAACACTTACATACCAACGGTTTGGTATAACCGTTGGTATTTGAGAGGTTTTGCCAACGGTTCTTGGAGCCGTTGGGGATCAAGTGGGCAAGTCTGGTCAAGCTCTAACGGCTAGTTTGACTTTGCTTACCGGCTGGCCGGTGCCTTGGAAGGTGGAGAGAGCTTCTGCCCAGGAGCCACCGGCTGGCCGGTGGGAAGGCCACCGGCTGGCCGGTGGTGAGACAGTAGGTCTCACTATTCCAAAGAGTTCCACCGGCTGGCCGGTGAGGAGGCCACCGGCTGGCCGGTGGTCTGGACAGAAGACATCCCATTCTGTCTGGGCCCACCGGTTGGCCGGTGGCCAGACACCGGCTGACCGGTGGCACCTGGCAGAGGGCAAGCCCTTCTGCCTTGTCCACCGGCTGGCCGCTGGGCTGGATCCGGCTGGCCGGTGCCCTTACCGGCTGGCCGGTGGTCCTACACCGGCTGGCCGGTGGACTTGAAAAAAGTCCACTTTTCCTTTTTTTTTGCCACTTCTTGCTCCTGAAATCATGCCTATTAACAAGAACACTTGAAACAACATTAGATCACTATGAGAGTGATTGTGATCATTAAAATCCAAGAGAGTGGGGTACAACATTCCCTACTCTTCCTTCAAAAGTGATTGACCATGTGTTTTTAGGCAAGATGCGATGTGATTGTCCATGTGTCTTCAGGTGAGATGTACTATGATTTCCCTAGTGTTTTTCGATGAGGTGTGATGTGATAAGGCTATAATAAGATGTGGCATGTGGTTGGGGTCATGTAGGGTAGGAGGATGGCACAAGGTTGATGTTATTCATGTTCATGATACCCTACTAATATGGTTATGGGATGAGTCATGCTGTTATGTGATATAACACATTAAGTTCTTGTTGGTTTTACATTTTTTCAATAACACATTTGTATGTTTTTTTTGACATGTGTAGTTGATACCTTGATTATTTTCTTCCTTTATCGTTTACTTAAATGTATATTCTATTATAGTTAATGCCTATTGAATTGTTTATGACAAAATGACTTATATAAATTCTTTTTACAGAATGGACAGAAGTTGGATGTATGAAACCGATCGGATCTCAGATGATTTTCAAAACAATTTGGAGAGCTTTATAGATTTTGCATTTGACAATGCTTCAGATAGTGGTCGCATACACTGCCCATGTTCCAATTGTGTTGGTAGACCTTGGTTGAGCCGTGAAGAAGTCAGCTACCACATAACCAAAAATGGGTTTCAAGCAAACTACTTTCTGTGGTATCACAATGGGGAGAAAACGAAATCTCAAATTGGTGATGATCGAAATGAAAAGACTGGAATGGAGAATTTGTTAGATGATCGGTTTCCGTTTATTCGTCATCATGAAAAAGAAAGGATTTCGACTCAAGAAGACTTCGATATGAGGACAGCTGATGCATCTAGTGAAAATGATGATATTGATAGGGTGAAAAAATTGAATGATGCTGCCACGACTCCAGTATATCGGCAATGCGATAAAATGAAAAAGCTGGAATTTTTAATCCGATTATTTCATGGGAAAACTATGTATGGGATTTCTAATACAGCAATCGATTACATTCTTACCCTCTTGAAGGATTTACTTCCAGATGATGCAGATATTCCCTCAAACCACTATATGGCATGGAAGTTAGTTGAGGAACTTGGATTTTCAAGAAACAAAATTCATGCTTTCCCGAAAGATTGCAGTTTATTCTGGGAGGAAACCGCTGAACGAAATGATTGTATAAAATGTGGCACATCCCGCTGGAAGTCAAAATCTGATGGAACACCATCCCGCGTTCCACAGAAAGTAATGTGGCACTTTCCATTGATTCCCAGACTCCAGAATCTTTTTATGTCTGATGACATATCAATAAAAATGAGATGGCATGATACCGAGAGAAAGAAGACTGATGATGAGTTGGTTCATCCTGCAGATGGATTTGCATGGAAGAGATTTGATGCTCGACATCCTGATTTTGCAGCTGACGTGCGTAATGTGAGGCTGGGTCTTTCATGCGACGGTTTTAATCCGTTTGGGCAGATGCTTACTTCGCACAGCACATGGCCAGTTTTTATACACATTTATAATCTTCCCCCATGGTTGTGTATGAAAAAACCTTTCACTTTCATGAGTATACTCATATCTGGTCCTTCTGATCCTGGCATTGATATTGATGTATACATGCAACCTTTAATAAAAGAGTTGAAGCTTCTTTGGGATGTGGGTGTGCGCACATACGATGCATGTTCGAAAGACATATTTCAGATGCGCGCTGCGCTTATGTGGACAATCAATGATTTTCCGGCTTATGCAATGATGTCTGGATGGAGCACGAAGGGGAAACTGTCATGTCCAGTTTGTATGAAGAATACACGATCCAGAAGACTGAAACATCGTTGTAGTTTCAGTTTTATGGGACATCGACGATTTTTGCCAAAGGATCATCCATATAGAATGAATCGTCGAAGATTTGATAATACTATAGAGACCGATGATCCACCTCAGCGTATGTCTGGAACTGATGTGCTTAATGAATTGAAAGATTTCAGTTTTTCGTTCGGGAAGGGTCAAATGAAATCTGGAAAGAGAAAGAATGTTTCCACAGAAACCTGTTACAATTGGAGGAAGAGGAGTATCTTTTTTGATTTGCCTTATTGGTCAACCAATTTGCTACGTCATTGCTTAGACGTAATGCATATTGAAAAGAATATATGTGAAATGTTGCTTTCAGTTCTTCTAAATGTCAAGGGGAAGACAAAAGATGATTTACGATCTCGACGTGACTTGGTGGATTGGGGCATCAGACCAGAATTGCATCCTGTGCGTATCAGTGAAAATAAATGGCAACTTCCATGTGCTTCTTATGTGATGACACCTACTGAAAAAAAACAATTTTTGGAAGTATTAGAGACTATTAGAGTTCCTGATGGCTATTCAAGCAACATATCTAAACGGGTCAACAGAAGAGAGTTGAAGCTAAAATCTTTGAAGACTCATGATTATCACGTTCTACTGCATGAGTTGCTTCCAATAGCAATCCGTCATCTTTTGTCCAATAATGTAAGGGTGGGTGTTATTCGGTTGTGCCATTTGTTTAGAGATCTTTGTGCTAAGAAGTTGTCGAAGTCTTTCTTGCAAAAAATGTTGACAGATTCCCCATTAATTTTGTGTGAGTTGGAGAAAATATTTCCCCCATCATTTTTCACATGCATGCTGCATCTGACTGTCCATATTCCAACTGAAATACTTCTCGGAGGACCTGTTTCTTTTCGTTGGATGTATCCAACTGAAAGAAATATGTTCACATTAAAGTCTTATGTTCGAAACAAGAATCATCCCGAAGGTTCTATCGTGAACGGTTACTTAGCTCAAGAATGTATGGATTTCTGTTCAATGTATTTGTCTGATCTTACTACAAGAATGAGCAGACCAATGAGAAATGAAGAAGAACAATATGAGCAAATTGAACCCAGTTTTCCATCACTTCCTCAAACAGGAGGAATTCCTGGATCATATACATTGAAGACATTAAGCAATGAAGAGCGGGAGATGGCACATCGCACAGTTTTGTTCAACTGTGATTTGTTCGATGACTATATCAGGTAACAAAATTGAATATGTATATCTTACATATATATCTGTTAAACTATTCATATTTTTTTATCTACAGGGAACATAAAACAATGATAAATAGGAAGCATCGTTCTTTATCTTTGAGAAGGAGAGAGACTTTGCATAGCAAAGAGTTTTCTGCTTGGTTAAAATTGAAGGTAAAAATATTACTGTTTAAATTAATTATTTCAATATTTACTTAAGTTTAGCTGTCATTTATATTGCAGGTATTGAGTTTGTCTGCTGACTCTGTCTCTGAGGAAATAAGAGCTTTGGCTTTTGGTCCTAATACCGTGGTTCGTGACTGTAAATCAATTGTTATCAATGGGTACAGATTTATTGTCACTGAACGAGCCAAAAACATGAGAACACAACATGATGGTATTATGGTTACTGCCACAACAGATTGTTATGCCAGCGCATCAGATAGTAGACCGCGACTTGAAAATGTGGGTTATTATGGAGTCGTTGAGAAAATAATAATATTGGATTATTACTCTCATGGACGAGTCACAATGATGAAATGCCATTGGTTTGATTCGATGACGAGACATGGCACATTTATTGATGATTGTGGATTTCGAGTAATTAATATGACCCGCACTCTTGCAACCGAAGAACCATATGTGTTGGCATCAATGGCTAAACAAGTTTTTTATGTCAAAGATCAACTTCAACCTGAATTTGGTGTCGTAGTTGAAGTAATTCCAAGACATATTTTTGATGATGCTGATGATGGAATTGACACTGTCCCTATTGCCATTGGAACCAATCCATTTATTTCTTTTGATGACTCCAATAGCTCAATTGTCAGAGTTGATTGTGAACCTGAAGTTGTGGTTGGAAATATATAGAATCATTCATCCATGTTCTCAATTCTTTTGGTTTACCTCGAGTTGGGTTGTTAAGGTTGGTAATATTCATATTTATTTAGTATTGATCACAAATATGTTTTAGCTGACTTGACCGTTATGTGAATTTTCAATGTTTATTGGTTGCTGTTTTATTTGAATTGCATTTTCTAATTTGGAATTGAACTGTATTCAAACCAAATCAAACAATATTTCAAACTTGGTGAACATTATAACTTGTATGTTTTATTAAATTCATTCAAGCTCTTCTAAAACAATTGATAGCTAAATTACCAATGAATCCCCTCATTCCCTCATATATTTAGTTTTTTGGTTTACACATTAATTTTCTTTTTCTAATTAATTACATATTTGTTTTCCAATGCAGGAAATGAAGCCAATTGAAGAGAGACGAAGAAAAAAAATGGCGGAGAACAATCGTCGGATGGAGGAGCTGGGCATTCCACCATTACGTCGACAGTTATTTGACGAGGAGCCTAGTACTGGTCCGAGTACTCAGGCCGGTGGTACGAGGAGGGTTCGTACCAGAGGTGGACATAGAGCTGCGCGTACCAGAGGTGGAACCGTCGCACACAGGTTATGGTGGAATATAATGAAGACAATCAGATGGTTGAGAAAACAGGGCAGCAATGTCGGAGTTTTATGGCGACGCTTACCAAATACTCCGACATCATTCCCGTCAGCCCGCTGTCGTGGAGACATTTGCCACATGAGGTCAAAGATAGAGCTTGGGCAGAGATATGGGTAAAAAAATCTGTTGTATTTAATGCCATGAATTTTTTTTGTATTTATATAAATTAATATTTTCATTTCAGCTTCGATTTAATTTTCCTGATGGTGAGGGTGCACGAATGGAACGTCTAAAGGATTTAGGCGAGCTTTGGAGAGCCTACAAGCATGAGCTGTATCTTGGTTGGCGTGCTAGAGTTGGCACTGAGTTAGAGGCGGTACCAGTCGTGGATGATTGTCCTATAGAGCAGTATCGTCAGATGATTACTCATTGGACGAGTACCCAGTTTAAGGTATGAATTACATTTGAGGTATTTAAATAATAACTTTCAAGTTTTGCATTAATATTATCCTTTGCATTATCGAATTTTATTTAGGAATCATCTGGTAAAAATAAAAAAAACATTGATGCAAAAAAATACCTCCATACACTAGGACGCACGACGATGCCGGATCATGAGAGGCAGCAGGTATGACAATTGTTTATAAGTTTTCTTTACGACTTACATTTTCTTTTTTTTCCTCAATTATTTAATTATTTGCTGAAGTCTTTATATAAATTTTGTTTTCAATGTCATTGTAGAGGAAAGTACAAAATATTGAAGGACGTGTGCCTCGAGCAAAACTGTTTTGCTCGAGTAGACGAAAAAAGGATGGACGTGCTGTCAACGAAGCGACTCAGCAGCAGATTGTAAGTTTTAATCTGTTGATTTTATATTTTAATATCTATTTCGTAACTTAACAATATATTTATATTTGTAACAGGATGCTTTAGAGGCCCTCGATGCCCAAGAAGCAGACAATTTTGGGCCATCTGATCACTTACATCAGGTGTTGGGAGATGATCATTCTGGCAGAGTACGCTGCCGACCTAGGATAGCCCCGACGAGGTATTGGCCTGCCTCAGGTACGAGTTGTAGTGCCACCGAGCTGCAGCAAGTTAGGGCACAGGCAGAACAGGCTGAGAAAAGGGCCACAGAGACGGCAGAACAGTCTGCAAGGGAAAACAGTGCATTTATGAAATTTATTGAAGTTCTACGTCCAACACTTCCAGCAGAGGCCAGCCCAGCGATTGATGAATACATGTCGTCGATACATTCTATATATGGTGCACCAGGTGGCAGTTCCAGTGGTGGTCAGGCCGATGTCGAGCTTGAAGATGATGATGGCGAGCAGTCTGATTCGGAAGAGGATGGAGATGAGGAGGGCGAGGAGGAGGGCGAAGGCGAGGAGGAAGGCGTTGAGGAGGGTGATGACGATGAGGAGGACGATGACGAGGGCGATGATGATGATGATGATGGAGATGGTGATGCTGATGTGGGACATATTGATCCGTTACATTTTTGACTTGACATGTGATGTTTAATCTATTCTAGTTGTTGGTTTTATCTAGACTCGTAGTATAGTATTGGAGTTGAATTATTTTAATCAGTCGCCCGTATTTGTCGTCTGATTTCAGGCCATTCCGACATCGTTCGGCCCGTTTGGACCCCCCTCACGCGCGTTTACGAAGCGCGCGCATCACTTAAAACACGAATATTGAGCCGTACCGCGCAAACCGCACGTCCGATTGAGGTGCCGTCTGCGCGTACACGTCACGAATAATAATTAAAATGTTCCACTGTGGTTTCAGATCAATCCGAGGCCGTCCGCTATGAATTTGACCGTTGGACGCCCGTTCTGGCCGTTTATGACACCATAACTGCGTTGTCGGTCACCGCGGGCACACGACAAGTCCGATTGACGTGCCGTCTGCTCGACCACTTCAGAAATCACTCACCCGTATTTGTCGTCTGATTTCAGGCCATTCCGACATCGTTCGGCCCGTTTGGACCCCCCTCACGCGCGTTTACGAAGCGCGCGCATCACTTAAAACACTAATATTGAGCTGTACCGCGCAAACCGCACGTCCGATTGACGTGCCGTCTGCGCGTACACGTCACGAATAATAATTAGAATGTTTCACGGTGGTTTCAGCTCAATCCGGAGACGGGGTGTGGCCGACACCACTCAAAGTGTCCGTCTTTTGTTTCAAAAGGACGTCATTTTAAGTGAAAAGAATCAACTGGCTTACGGAAAACCGACCAAACGCATTCCGAATCTGTTGATAATTTATCCCAACAATCCATGGGTCATATGTGACGTGTACGAGCCAACCCGGGATGAATCCGAGTCGCGGTGTTGCCGGGATAAGTTTAAGTGGCTCTCTTTTGTTTAAAATGAACACCATTTTAAGTACATACGGAAAAACGACCAAACGAATTCGGTTTCCGTTGAAACTTTAGGAGAACGATCCATGGGTCATATGTGACGTGTACGAATCAACCCCGCCACAATCGGAGACGCGGTGTGGCCGACACCACTCAAAAAGTGTCGGTCTTTTGTTTCAAAAAGACGTCATTTTAAGTCCACCGGCCAGCCGGTGTGAGACCACCGGCCAGCCGGTAAGGTCACCGGCCAGCCGGATCCAGCCCATCGGCCAGCCGGTGGACAAGGCAGAAGGCCTTGCCCTCTGCCAGGTGCCACCGGTCAGCCGGTGTCTGGCCACCGGCCAACCGGTGGGCCCAGACAGAATGGAATACCTTCTGTCCAGACCACCGGCCAGCCGGTGCCTGGCCACCGGCCAGCCGGTGGAACCCAGACAGAATAGCATGCTTCTGTCCAGACCACCGGCCAGCCGGTGGCTCAGCACCGGTCAGCCGGTGGAGCCAGAGAAATCCCTTGCTTCTGTCTGGTGCACCGGCCAAACGCATTCCGAATCTTTTGATCATTTATCACAACAATCCATGGGTCATATGTGACCTGTACGAGGCAACCCGGGTTCAATCCGAGTCGCGGTGTGGCCGAGATCAGTCTAAGTGGCTCTCTTTTGTTTAAAATGGACACCATTTTAAGTACATACGGAAAACCGACCAAACGCATTCGGTTTCCATTGAAACTTTAGGAGAATGATCCATGAGTCATATGTGACGTGTACGAATCATCCCCGCCTCAATCCGAGCCGCGGTGTGGCCGACACCGCTCTAACTGTGTCTGTTTTGTTTAAAATGGACAGGATTATAAGTGAAAAGAACAACTGGCATACGCAAAACCGACCAAACGCATTCAGAATCTTTTGATAATTTATCACAACGATCCATGGGTCATATGTGACGTGTACGAGCCAACCCGGGTCAATCCGAGTCGCGGTGTGACCGGGATCAGTCTAAATGGCTCTCTTTTGTTTAAAATGTACACCATTATAAGTACATACGGAAAACTGACCAAACGCATTCGGTTTCCATTGTAACTTTAGGAGAACGATCCATGGGTCCTATGTGACGTGTACGAATCATCCCGCCTCAATCCGACATGCGGTGCGGCTGACACCACTCAAAGTGTCCGTCTTTTGTTTCAAAAGGACGTCATTTTAAGTGAAAAACATCAACTGACATACGGAAGACCGACCAAACGCATTCGGATTCTATCGATACTTTAGCACAACGATCCATGGGTCATATGTGACGTGTACAAGTCAACCCAGTCTTAATCTGAGATGTGGTGTGGCCGACACCGCTCTAACTATGTCTCTTTTGTTTAAAATGGACATGATTATAAATGAAAAGAACAACTGGCATACGCAAAACCGACCAAACGCATTCGGAATCTTTTTATAATTTATCACAATGATCCATGGGTCATATGTGACATGTACGAGCCAACCCGGGATGAATCTGAGTCGCGGTGTGGTCGGGATGAGTCTAAGTGTCACTCTTTTGTTTAAAATGGACAACATTTTAGGTACATACGGAAAACCGACCAAACGCATTCGGTTTCCATTTAAACTTTAGGAGAACGATCCATGAGTCATATGTGACGTGTACGAATCAACCCCGCCTAAATTGGAGACGCGGTGTGGTCGGCACCACTCATAGTGTCCGTCTTTTGTTTCAAAAGGACGCCATTTTAAGTGAAAAACGTCAACTGGCATACGGAAAACCGACCAAACGCATTAGGATTCTGTCGATACTTTAGCACAACGATCCATGAGTCAAATGTGACGTGTACGAGTTAACCCCGCCTCAATCTGAGGTGCGGTGTGGCCGGTATCACTTCAGGTGTATGTATTTTGTTTAAAATGGACATCATTTGAGGTAAAAATATATGGTATAGAAAAAACCGATCATATTATGAATTGAATTTCAGATTCCACGTATAATTGTCATCTAAATTTTAAATTGAATTCTATATGAATTATGTATGTTTATGAATTGTAATTTAATTATGGATTTGTATAGTTTCAGGATCCATTATATGTTAAATGTGTATGAATTTGTTCGTAATTGAATATGTATGTTTTATTTTATTACTGGTACAATAGTTGGATCGAAAATGAGGTGAAAATGAGGTGAAAATGAGGTGAAAATGAGGCCTGATGACTGGTGGTGATAGACAGGGGACAGGGGCTGTGCAAATTGCAGGGTGCTGCAATTTGCAGCATAGGGTATGCCAACGGTTTTAAACCGTTGGCATATAAGTTTTAGCATGTCTTTTCCCAACGGTTCTAAACCGTTGGGAAAGACTTCACCAATTCCCAACGGTTTAAAACCGTTGGGAAAAAATGTGTGGCATTTGGTTTTCCCAACGGTTTTGGGAGAACCGTTGGGAAAAACTATCCCAACGGTTCACCCAAACCGTTGGGATAGGGTAACTTCTATGGGCCTATTGCAACGGTTGCAAGTAAACCGTTGGGAAAACCTTTCCCAACGGCTTACTTCCCAACGGTTATGAGAACCGTTGGGAAAACCTTTCCCAACGGTTTCAGGGGCTTTCCCAACGGTTCTGAACCGTTGGGAAATAGTTTATTTCCAGTAGTGTAAATTTTCAATTATTTCATCAAAACTCATTTCTACAAGATTATTTTGTTAAAATTTGTGATATTTATAAGGATTTTTTGTCTCAATTTTCAATTCCTTAAGGCATGATTAATATTTAACACCATGTTTTATTTTATATGGTGTACCAACTGATCCATTGTATTAGATTATTTTTATAATTAAATCATAGACCATGAGATTTAAATTTTTTTTGAATCCCTCCTTTTAACCATTTTTAGCCAAATGTTATTTAATATATAATTATTTTTTTAACTCAATTTCCACTAAAAAAGTTGTAACATCCCCCCATGAACATTATCCATATATGTTTGGTAAAAAATAAATTTTTATTAGATTATATTTTTTATTTACATTTCATTCTCATGAAATCAATCTTAAAGTATTTTTACATCAATTATTCTTCTTTGATGTATTTACTTCTCTATAAAAATTCACCATTGTTAAAATAATCTACCTCCTCTTTAATTAATATATCCACTTCATATATATATTTATTATTTTCAAAAATATTTTCATTTAATATTTTTGAAATCATAATATGTATTTTCAAATGAATAATTTTTATGTGTCTTAATATTTTTTTAATGTATGTTATATCATCCTTTGTATAATGTGTGTAATAAAAATGATATTTTCAAAACATAAAACTGATTTTAATTTTAATGTTCATATTTTTATCTTATACTCCAAATTTCATTTGGAAAACATTTCTACCCTTTTCAAGGATCTAATATTTGGAATCTTTTGAAATTCGGTTCATAAAAAATGATTTCAACTTTCCTATTTGAAAATGACGTTGAATATGACTCATAAATTCTTCTTTTTACATCATTTTTAATTCATTTTATACAATACCATTGACTATTTTTCTTTAATTTTACTCATTATGTTAAATGGGTTTTACCCCCTTTAGACATATGTTTCATGGATTATCTTAAACATCCTCTAAAACTATTTTACTTAATTATTAATACATTAAAATGTGATATCATTTGATGTGTTATTATTTCGAATGTGTTGTAATCTATTTTATAATCCTTAAATGTTATTAAGTTTAGTTGGAATATGAATTAATAATATCATACAGCTTATTTCGTTGGATGACTTATATTCAAACACATATACTAATTGATTGAGGAAATTATTGACTTTTCCATATACCAATTACTCTATGTGATGTTAGTTTTATGGATTATTACATCGAGAAATATTTCATTTACTGAATGGGGAAATATTTACATTTCATAAACATTCAATTTAAATATAGATATTTAATTGTTACTAAGGAATATTTTTGATGTATTTTATAATTTATCCATTACATCATTTTATGTATAAATCGAACATTATTTGTTATGTGCGGGGCCCATAATATCCACATGATACATCAGTATATCTCATTAGAAAAAAAATATTTTGTATTTGGTGTATGCCTACCAATTTAATTAGATTTATTGGATATGGTCTCAACCTAATTTAGATGTCTTGTCACAAGTCCTCGATTGTATGTAATGTCTAGGAATAAGGCCTTGAAAAGTTTGACATTATACATTTTGTCACTGTGAATCAATCATTTTCTATCCATGTGATTATTTATATTATTATTTCATCCACGTAATTATTTCAAGATCATTAAATATTTTAAATGAAATTATTTTTTATCATTTACTTTTTTACAAATTATTCACGTAATTTTTATTCTATGATAACTTATAGTTTATATTTACCTTACATAGTGTTTGGGATCATCCTTCTTATGTTTTACGTTCCATAGGTTATGAATAAAAGTATTATATATGAAATTACAAGAAGATTAGAATGTGTGGAGAATTTATGGGATATGATGGACACTTATTATGGACTAATTAGTTCAAAATATTTTTGGAAAAATATCCAATTGATATGAAATAAAAAACCTATATTAATTATTAATGGGTCCCAATTACTTATATGGTAATGATGTTATTGGATGAAAATGGTTTGGTGGAGCGTATGTAATTCCATTCTGGGTGAATGGGGACATCCTTGGGTTTAGTGTGATGTGGTCAAATTACCATGATGTTCATGATGGGAATCAACTAGTGAGGCCGGTCAGATGTTGTGGTGTTCTTTGATACATGACAAGAATGTGGGGGAAAAGTCATTATTGTGATATTGAGAATTCAACCTAAGAGTTATGATATGTGTTTCAGTAGAAGGTTAATATGTGTGGTTTTACTTAAGGTTCTGAGATGTATGTTCCCCAAGTTTGTAAAAGGTGTCCCATGAGGTTCTTGTGGGATGTTCCTCCAACTATATATGTATTATAAATATATGATTATGAAGAATTTGAAATTTTGGTTTTATAGATGTGGTGAAATATGTATGTAGGGGTAATTATGGATTGATACCTAGTTCAGGGTAGGGGATTTAACCCCCAGGTTTATGATTACATGGTCAGAGTGCTGGAAAAGGCTCACCCTTGGTATAACATTCATGTTACAAGGAGAGATTTTAGAGGTGGCATATTGATGTTTTAGGGATGTATATATTTCCATTGGGTGGATTCTTATATATAAGGATTGATTATATTTTCCCTAGGTGGTTTCTTATTCTCTATGGATATGAATATTCCACCTAGTTGTTTACTTGTTACCAAACGCACTTTAATACTATATAATATAATAAAGGTGGTGTTTTGAGGTTGTCTTGGTTGCACCTGATGAACCATCAAGTAGGATTTCCATGTCTTTGTTTTATATTTATAGGTGGGTATGTTTCATGAAAACGATTTCAATTTATATATACATTTAAATCACAAATACTTCATTATAATAACATATTGTATTATATAGGCAATGTGGATTCCTACTAGACCATTGGAATTGTCCCTACCAGTGTACGTGAAATAAATTTCAATTTACATGTTCAAAACATCATGTTTTCTATTTAGGAATACTTTCTTATTGGATTTAGTAATATGTTATAGGTATATTAGTTTATGAAGGATTAGTATTTAACAGAATGATTATGCTAGTTGGGTTGGTGTGTAGTTTTTTATTTATTTTTTAATCTTTAATGGCGAGTGTGACATTGTTTATATGATTCCATTTTATATCCTTACACACATTAATGTTTTAGTATATCATTTATATATATTTAATTATTTAAATTATAGATTTTGGGGCCCCTCTTGGATCCCTTTTTTATGTCTATAGAATTTTTGGAAGTCTATTTTATGGATGGGTCATGGTGAATTTTTGATAGATCCAATCACGACCCTTAGGCCTGGTTTTTGTAGGAATATTATTCTTATGGAAATTTTAGGCCCTCAATACAAGTTGACTACCTCTGACATATGTGGATACATGTCTGGGGTTAGGTATAGACCCCAAATGGGTGTTGTCCAAGCGATCTAGGCTTGGATATTTGATACATCATAAAAGGAATCCTCGCGTCGAGAAAGTATCAATGCTGAATTTTATGGTTCTATACAAATGGTTTTCATTTTTTGAGTGAATTATTATTTCATTAATAGATATAGAAATCTTGTAGTGGTTATTTCCTGGTGTGGATCGTTCTATGAAGCATATTTATATCCCATGAATGGTTTTAAGTTTTAATTTTTATTTAAAGATCCATCATTAAATCATGAGAACAATTGAATATAAGATATGGAGAGAAATTGGTGGACATGATTATTAACCAAACAACATGCCATGAAATATAAAGTCATGTTATAAACTGTGACTTTTTATAATAGTTGGAATTTATAATTGGAGTTCAAAATTTTGAATCATTCCTGAAATTTTAGGGGTTGACTCAACATTAATGGTATGCGATGATCCCATTAAAATACATGGTACACTAGGTTGAATGTTAATGGTATAAATTAATCTTAACCATTGGATTAAGGGATTGATACATAGAGGATTAACAATACTCCATGTATTGGAGATAATAAATAGAGAGAATACACAAAAAAATGGGAGTTATAGAACATGATTTGAGGGATAAACTTTAAAAGAAGATATATCAAATAGATATTACCACTAAAATATTTTTTGAGTTCTTCAAGAAATGTAATTATAATATATAGAAACACTATTTCTAGTGTATCCATAGTTCTCTATTCTTGAGAGTAAAAGAAATAATTCTTAGAATAAAAGTTTATACCTTGGTCCCCTGAGGGAAATGATATTTTCTCTTATGAGTTTTATAATTTAGGAGGATAGTGAGACCACTAAAAAATGACATCAAAGTGGTCTGAATAGTGTTTCATGTTTATTGAAAAATTTACTTGTATTATCCTTGGAATAGACCATTTAGATGAACAAAGTGAAATATATTTCTGTCTTCTCAACTATTAATGTTATTTATAATCATTGATAGAAAAAATACGTAATAATTTTATATAAGAATAATATATATGGATAGGGTTGAGAAACTAATTTATATTGACCCACTTCACCCCTACTTCAGTATTATTCCTCATTTGGCACTGATACATGGTATTAAATTAATAGTTCATGACTATTTTTTCATCCCAATATCTTTATAAAAAGTTAAATGTAGCTTCTAATCACATTTTAATCCTTATTTTTGAAGAAAATAAATTACATCCTCTTTTAAATAGATAATAAAAAATATTTTATTAACTGGGGATTGATGTAAACATAGATTCAATTCCTGGAATATTAGATAAAATTTACATTGGATCCCAATCTGATAGTGAAAAAAATGTTTGAATGTTGACACCATGAATATTTTTACAATATAGAGAGATTATCTAACCATATCTATAGAAATGTGATGTTTTATAAAACCACTCATACTATATGGGATAAAATTTTAAATATTTATAATGGTGATACACAGGTTCAAGAAGAAAAGTAACAAGTTCTATAGAATATGCACAATGATTTAAAAATGAGCTCTAATTATATAGTCGATGTATTATTTGATATGGTGGAAATTATTGTGGATGATATTAATAGAATTAGATTAATCCTTAATTATGAAATAATTGTTCAAAGAATCATGAGACATTTATGAAAATGTTTGAACATAAATTATTATCCTTGAATAAAAATATTTAAAAGAGTTGACGCTGGAAAACTTACATAGTACTCTCCTCACATGTGATATAAAGAATCATTATAACGATTCAAGGTAAAAATATGACTCTTATGAGGTTTAATTTAAGGATATCAATAAACATTCAGTTTAGGCTAACCCAAAAAATATGAAACCGATGATGTAATGTTTTTTATATCCTCTAATCTAAAATTAGGAATATGGAAATTCAATTGAAATATTCCATTTTTTTATTTTTTGTTTATAAATGTAAGGAATATTACTACAAGGTATCCTTGTAAATTTAGGGATGATTATGTAAAAAACACATTTGGATATAATTAAGTGGAATCAATAAAGAATAATACCATGATAGAAATTATTTAATAAGAAGAACTTATATTAAAAATAAGATGATAGATATGAGGAAAATTAAATTATAGGGGTTGAGGACTATAAATATCTTGTTGAATAAGTTAATATGAATATTTTAGACAGGATACATGTTCAAGACAGTCATGAAATAACTTCTATAGTTGAGGATAAAGTTAATCTTGATTCGGAACTCTGGGCTATTCATGAAAAAAATTCTGGAGTGGAAAAAATGAAAAAGTTAATAGAGTTGTATAATAATCCATGATTTATATGAAACAAAAAGAATATGATAAACCTAAATCCATATATATGTATAAATGACTCAAATACAGAAGTATAAAAAATAATAAAATAATGATTGCGCAGAAGATTTAAACTAAGGAAAAATCATAAATCACGGGTTCTTGGGTTATTTAGTAAACTTCTGTTTCAATATAATCGATGAACTAAAAAATGATGTTATAGAGGTATGTATCAAGTTTGATGATCAAGAGATACTTTTTGCTCCTAAATGACATCGGTATTTTCTAGTGTAAAATCATTAAAATATGTTTACGATGTTCATGACTAATCAATGGAGAATGTGGTAACCAATCCACCATTGTAAAAACTCAATTATAATGGGAAATATATTGTAGGTATTTATCTAAATAAAATTAAATAATCGTTAATGATTCATGATAAGCACACACACTTTAAATTAACTTTAATTAGGTTACAATGAAATGACATAAAATATTACATGTGGAATAAAAATGGTGCATGATTTTTCACCATGAATATAATTTTATTATTATAGGAGGATGGGAGATGAACACTATTTTTGTTCTATAAATTAAATTATCTTCATGAGTGAAGAAAAAAACAAATGAGAATAATTTAGTATACTCGATATGTTATTGATTATTTTTTTGTAGACGTTTTAAACACAAGGTGCTTAATTTTCCATAAATATTAAAAAATAATATGCCAATGAAATAATATAGAAGAAAAACATTATAGTTTGAGATATTGTAATATAGTTTAAAAACCCTTAATATATTATTTTCCTTCTAAGATAGAAAATAATAAATGGATCTAGAATAGGAACAATTTCATACACCACAAAAAGAGACTGAGTAGTGGATATGGGATGAGAAGGAAAATATAAAGAATATAATTTAATTAATGTTTCATCAAATAAAATAAATATATCTAGAAAATTTATTATGGAAAATATCTTATCATTCTACATGACAAGGTATACAGATCATATCATAAGGAAAAAAATATGACAAATATGTAATCATTCATTTTTGAAATTATGAGGGGATGATGATCATCTAATCCGTGAATCCTAAAATTGGTAGAAGAGACCTATGGTACATATACATATTTATGGATGAAGGTCTTTATCAAAATACTATTAGTGTGATTCAATTATATGACATAAAACATGTTGAGATGTTTGGGAGGAATACCAAAATATCAAAGGAACATATGGATAGATTATTTTTCAAGGATGGTAAACCAAGGGAAATATTTACTTCATTGTAAAAGAATATTTTTTTTCTATACAATGAATAATATAACATTCATTTTCATATGATAATTGTACATTTAATCATTAAATCTTTAATGGACATTGTAAAAAATGAAGGATCTTGATAAATCCCTATGAAAACATGTAATCACACTCACACATTGGATACAATTCAAAATGATAATACTTCTATAAAGAACTATATATCAATGATGGAAATATATAAAAGGTTTCTCTTGAATGTGAATCTCTATTTTTTTGGGCCATAACAACCAAATCCAAGTATGATAAAGGGATTATATCTTGTTCATTATGGATTATAGTAGGATATAATGGTTGATGGTTATTACCCACAAATACGTGGTTTTAAAATGAATTACATTGTGTCAAAGGATAGTGTTGAAGATTATTAGTGTAAAAATTTAGATGTTCCTCATAGATAATGATATGGAATTCAATAATAACAAAGTAAAATTGTAACTTAAAAAACATGGCATTCAACATAGGTTTTCAATTTTGGGGACTCCGTTGAAAAAAAATGTGATTGAGGGGAGGAAATAAATTAAAGAAACATACTTGAATCAATGTTAAATTAGAATAATCTAAAAGATTCTTATTAGAAGGAAGTAGTTTATACAACTATGTATATATTTAATATATATTTTTTATGTCTAAATGTTGAAAAAACCCAATTATTAATGCTATGAGAAAAAGATGAAACTCAATTACTATCAAGTGTATAGAATAAAGTCATATATTCTAAACAATATGAAGAAAAAAAATTTAGGATCAGGGGTATGAAGTTATATTTCTGGGATATTCATTAACAAAAAAATAAATAAATATTATATAGTCCATGATTAGGATAATATAATTCAAAATGAAATAATTATGTCTCAAAAACAAACATCACTCATATTTCAAGAGGATTATAGTGGTTTTTAAGAGTTTGGTAAATATGATATTTTTTTAATGTCTATGAATTATGAGCATAAAAAAATAACAAATAACAAAACATGGTAAATTGTTCCATGGATCGAAGAAATAACATCATCCAAACAAAGTGGTTGTTCTAGATTAAACATAATGAATAAAGAATTTTAATACATTAAAAATCATAAATTGTGGTCAATGTATTTTAAAATTTTATTTTATTAACATTGATGACACATATAAGGACCTGTGTTTTCTATACTTAAATTTTGAGCAAAAAATTGAATTCTTGCTTTTCGATGATTAATAAGGGTAATAATCATATTTTACTCTAGAATATTATCTCAAATAATTTTTCTGACCACTCCATTGGTCCTGGAATATGGTTTTTACCCTAGTATAGTAGTTTGGTTGAAATCCAAGTGTTTGAATTATGGTGTAATAATTAAAATTTAATATATAATAAACTAAATATTAAATTTTTCTTGAAGGTTCAGTCAATGAAAAATTTGAACATATTTTCTTAGTGAGAATTCATCTCGACCATTAATATTGGGATGGGGAGTTTACCCTAGGTGAGGTATAAACTGATGTTGGGCACTAGGGCGAGCCCAAGCCCCTATTTTTTTTGCTTTTTCATTTCTTTTTCTTTCTTTTACTTTTAATATATTTATTTCCTTAATTATTTCTCATAGAACCCTCATGTATATATCCTCATTTTCCATAACATAATGGATTAAGGGATATATAGTGAGAAATATATAGTGGGAGAGAAAGAGGTACTGTTGTGGAGCTCTCGATTTGATGGATGGACGTGCGACAACCGTGGATCGTCAAATTGAGCTAAGATTTGATGGATTTCTCTAAAAGGTATGTACATTTATGTTTTTACTGAAAACACATTTAAATTTACTATTTCATGTTTTTTATTCATTATTATGATTATTTGTGCCCCATGTGACCATATCTGTTGACATGGATGTTTAAAAGGGGGTTTCGGGTGATCTGGTGGTTTCCTATTTGAGAAAACCTGATAACTCAAACTATGGATTAGAGGAAAAACCCATGTATTCTTACCATTTTTAGATGATGAATTTTAAGGTGTACTAACCTTTTGTAGAGAAGTATGTTCCATGTACTAGAACTCAACCATGTACCTGAGTACCTGAGCATGAAAAAAGTGTATGGGTACATGTTCATGTAGAGTACACAACTAGACATCTTGTGGGATGTTTAAAATTACACAACTTAGCCACGTATCTGGACAGGAAAAATATGGGACATGGGAAGGTACCCCATATAGGGTTAATTCCATGTTCCTTTCTTAAATGACGTGTACTTGGAGAGTTTACATGCCCAGTCCAGCAAGAATACATGCTCATGGGGGAACTCAAGGATACATGTCATCTATGGTATCCATACACAGTGTACTACTATCTTTGTTCTATTTGAGGGTATTTTCTTTTTTTATTCTCGAGTATCAGATTTGGACACGAGATTAGTCCATTCTGAGTGGATTTCGTCATAGATCACGATGGTGAAACTAAGACACCATTTTTAGGACTACTAAGGGGTTTTGGGGGATTCTATCTAAATACAGAGGCTATTCATATTTATTTTGAATTATGTTGTCTTGTGAGAGTGATACTTGGAATTAATTAATGTTTTGTTATTTTGAAAATCATATTTGAGACATTGATCTTAGATGAGCTATGAGCTATTTCCTATGACCAATTTTTTTGAGGAAATTCCCCTACTATGACATGACATTATGGCCTATGAGGCTGTGAGACTAGATTCTTAAAATAATCCCATGAGGGATGAATTTTCTGATAAGATTCTCTAGGAAGGCCCTTGTAGGATCCTTATACTTTTGTATTTTTCTTTGGATCCCTAGTAGGACACCTCATCAATTATTAACTTGATGGACCCAGCGTGTGCCCGTTGGTTGACTATCCCCATGTTGTTGGTCAGGTGTGCGTTGATATGGTAGCAAGTTTCACCATAGAACCAAAAATAAACTATTAACACTATGGGTCTATGACTGGAGTAATGGGTTAGACATTCAGGAAACCCCCACTCATATGTTTATATCTTTTACATGGTTATTGTTGATGTAGCGATGATTACCAGAGGTTCTTCCATGTTGGTTGTTGTTGATCCTAAAGTTAGGCATCTTTCTTCATGTTGGGATGCCTATATCTTCTTCCTGGGATGCATTTTTCTCATTGGGATGCCTATATGTGCTATCTGATGATCTAGATTCTGATCCACGTCATTTTTGATATTTTAATGGTGTTCCCAGTGGTACTACCTAGTTTTTTTTATTGAGAATGGATGTATATATATATACATTTATATATATTGTGAAATATATTTTGTTGGAATGTCCATAGTTGTTTCCTAGTATATGGTTGTTGAGCCTTAGTTGATGAATTATACACCATAAGTGATACTTGGATTCTAGTTGTAGGAATTCCATGGATGGGATCACTGGTCTAATGACTTATATACCGGGATTGATAATTGGAGTCCCATTGTATGAATGCCTTGAACTGGCCTAGTGGATTGATGAATTATATACCTAGAGTGATTATTGTGTTCCCATTACAGGAATTACATGGACATGATTAGTGGTCTATTGAATTTTATTCCCGGAGTGATACTTGTATTCTCAATAAAGGAATTCCTTGGATGGGATCAATGGTATAACAACATTATACCATAAGTGATAGTTGGATTACCATTATAGGAATTACTTGGATGGGATTAGTTGTTTGATGACATATATACCCTTAGTGATACTTGGATTCTGGTTATAGCAATGCCATGGATGTGCTTATTGGGTTGATGACATGAATACCATATGTGAATAATGAGTTATTGTTGTAGGAATTACTTGGACATGCTTAGTGTTTTGATTAATTTTATACCATGATTGATACATGGATTCCCATTATAGAAAATACTTGGATGTGCTCAGTGTTCTTATGAACTATATAGACAAGGTGATACATGGATTCTTATTGTAGGAATTCCTTGTAATGTCTTAGAGGGATGATGAATTCATCCACTTGAGAGATACTTGGATTCTCATTGTAGGAATTCCTTATATGGGATCATATCCTAATTGATATATGATCAGAATGATTACGCTCTTCTTGATTAGTTACAATACTCAAGGGGTGTAACATGGTGTCTCACTGGATATTCAAATGTACATAATTGAATTCTTATTTATAGGATTGACCATTGGTATACAGAATCATGGATAGTTATTGGAGGCATGTATGGGTGATCCTAGGTGTTGGATGAGCATCCCACTATTGTAATGTAGATTGCTTTGAAACTTTTATGGAATTGATCGAAACATTTATATGTTGATCAGGATTATGGAACAGTAGATTAACTTGGGGATACATATCTTTAGGGGCATTACATTCAGAATAATTCCCCTACACAAGATTTTTAGGTAGTTGGAATTACAGACCTAATGATCGAATTATGATGTGGTTTAATGTTATTTATTCACACACTAAAGAATTTTCATATTTATGTGCATATGTATAGGTATGGGACTATAATTGAATATGTATATAGATATAGACATCCATGGTATCACATTTTCAGTTTATATAGTTTATGGATCCAAGGTTTGTATGTGGTTTTGTGTTAGGTTTTACATACTGTTTTAGTTGGTCCTCAGTGAGGTTGCATAGTTTCTTTTACATACATTTATAATTAGATTATATTTTAGGTTATTTTTTTGGGTGACCTAATGAGACAATTTATCACCACTAAACGTGGACCTCAATGTCTGTATAGACCTTATGTATAATTTTCAGGTTGATCATGAGTTTCATGGTTGAAAGGGATGGGGCCCAATGTTTCATGATTGAGCAGAGCCTCTCATGTGGTTCTTCTGATCCGACTATTGTAGTTCAACAATGTATGGAGATCAGGTATGTGGTATGGTTAGGAGTTAGTAGTAGAGAGCTGTAATTTTAATTTTAGTTCATCTTTACTCTTATATCAGTATTGTTGGCCTATAGGGATACTAGTGTTGTATAGTATGACAAAGTTATTAGGGCCATCACAATATTTCATTTATTATCAAATACATGTTTTATTTCAGTTGTTTACTACTTCCACACTCTTTTTTAGTTTCTACTGTTTATGGTACTTATCTCGTTACACTATTTTCATACCATGATACAAGGGAATAATATCCCCCATATGACAATATAAAACCATACTACTAGTTGGAAGCCTACAGCATACGGGGAGGCATGCTTGAGGAATAATAACCCATTGGATCAGAGATTCGGTTTAGCAGAATCTGGGTTGGGATGTTTCAAAGTGGAATTAGAGGTGTTTATTTATTTATCATTACTATTTGGGATATATTAGACAATATTATTTAGAATGTGTTGCAAATTTTGATAGATATCATACAGGTATGTTATGAACATTTCTTCTCATATGAAGTCCTTGTTTCTAGGGTTGGGATTATAGCTCAGCTCTAAGATGTCATAGTTTTATATTTATTTCTCTTTTAGTGAAGCACATGTTCTGTGGATGTTATGATTTATTATGGATCTCTAGAACAAGGACATTAGAAAGATTCCAAAAATGGATTTGACTCTTGGATGAGAAATGAAATAGGCATATCATTCATCATATTTGGTACATAGGATTCACATCATATAAGAATTCTAGTGTGTGACTTAACTAAAGAATTAGGAATTTGTGCATACATGCACATATATAAATTTTTTCTGATGGATGGTTATGTGGATCTTTTATGAGGCATTTTTTGTAAGGCTAATGACTTATTCCTCATACACATGAGGTGTAGTGACCTAATAGGCTGATATGGTATGTGATGACTTTGGTTGAATCACTTGTAGGGTGTTGTTTTTCAGTCATGGGGTTTTCTTTTCATAACATTGAGTAAGATACCAATAGATACCAAGACTTTTCTGTTGAACTAGACATCCAAGGGTTATTTTCATATAGGATTCCTTGAGCATGTCAGTTTATTTTCTCTTATGTGTTGGTTTTGTGTCCTCATTAGAGTAGTTAATTATAAGGATGATCAGAGAGGATCATGCCCTTGTAGGTCATTTTTTCAGTTTTGACCTTCATTGTTCATTTTGATATTTAGCTTGTTTTGAGAGGTTTGATCTTTAGGGAGAGGTGGATAAACATTGTGACCTAGTTTTGAATATTATTATATAAGGATAGGTGGGAGACCTAGAGACCCTTAGTTTGACTCAATCCCTTTTAGGATGACATTTGTTTTATTTGAGGGTATTCTGCATGAGTGGTTGGCAAATGTTTTTTTTTTTTGAAAGGCATGTTGCATAATGTTTTTAGATGCCTTTTAAGTTAGTGGCCTTTATTGTACTCTCATGACTGGAATCACGCATTTTCATAGGCTTTGGTGAAAAAAATCATGGAACATGTGAGGTAATTAATTTTGAGTAGGAGTTCCAATGGAGCTTTTGGATTATGAATCTGATGTTCCAGGTAGCACGATAATCTTGACCATATAACGAACGTATCATTAGAGTACGAGTATGGTGATAACGATACTCACTGGTTGTGTGTGGTATCATTTAAACCATTAATCATTGAGTTTTTAGGTGTGAGAGAATGACTGATGTATCAAGACATTCAATGGTCTTGGATTCATGAAATTATGCTAGAATGTCCCTCTATAGTTGATGGTTCATCAAGGAAATGATTCAGGTATCGTTATACAATTGACCTATGACTGAATCTTAATCATGTTTTGAAAGGATGGTGAGCATGTATTAGATGGTATTGTATATAGTAATAGTGAAATCGAGTTTAATCTTGTTAGAAATGATCATAATATATCTTCATTTGTCTTTAGTAGGATGAGAGAACATTTTCCCTACTCTGATCTCCATTTCCTTCTAAATGTTCCTCTATCACAAACCAACCTGGGTCGACCATGAACCGGTCACCCGAGCTGGTCCGCGACATGACCCAAGAGGCGTTACTGATCCTCCCGGGCTGGCGACAAGCCCCAGGGCATCAACCGAGGTTGTGGGAATGATTTCTCCCAATATAAATAAAAAAAATAATGAAACTGAAATAAAACAGAGCAATGAAAAATAAATAAACCGAGTGAAGTAACTAAACTAGAACAAAAGAAAATAAAGCTGACCAAAAGAGACAACCACAATTTCCATGTGACCTCATGGGTCACTCTCCAACTCACGACCAAACATTTCCCAAGGCGAACACACCCAAGCTGTAGCCTGCGCAATCACTAAAAACAGAAAAAAACTATAGGCATGAGTATTAAAACTCAGAAGGCTATCCCGATATCTATTTCCAATGCACTACCTTTAAAATAAAATAAACACCATTTCAAGTTTGAACTATAATATATAAAAGTAAGGTTTTCTACATGTACTCAAAAGAAAAGTACGAGTCATTGCCCTTATTAATTTCTCAAAAACCCAAGTTATTCATTTAGTAAGGCATTAGAATTTTCAAAGATAATGTGATATTTACATTTTCAAATTTCCACAAAGAGGATTAAATACTTTCACTTGAAAACCATTTTTAGATACCTAGTCCAAAACTAGTTTATCACATTCCAAGAAAAACAAAGCACAATGTAACTACTCAACATGGGCAATGTAAAAATACATACAAGTACATTTGGTTTATGCATTAAAATACTTTTAATCATTTTTCTCACTTTACTTATTCACTTATCATTTCAACTCAGGTTGCAAATCCATTCATTCTTACCTTTTTTATTTGATAACATTTCACTTGGGTTTTAATCACAGCTCTGATCCTTTTAATAAATCATTATTATCATTCGCTTGGTGTTGAATGCCATGTCAAGCACCTCAATTCTCATTTGGTGTAGATCACCATGTGTAACACCCTAAATCACATTTGTTGTAGATCTCCATGTCTAACACCTAGATAATTTTTCGGTGTAGATCGCCATGTCTATAACCCTATATCATAAGCATGGATAACCATTAGGGAGGAACTCCAGGTCCAAACCCAACTTTTAGATCGATCTAGAACGCCATGTCTAGGACCCGAAGTCTCATTCATTTATTCCCAATTTTTATCATTTTCCTTAAAGTGCCAAACGGTAATTAAACAAATTTCACAATCAAGAATTTAAAAATAACTGAAACCCTTTTTCATGATTCAAAAGAAATTCTTTATCATTAAAACCAAGAAGAAATTTCATGTTATGTGAATTATGTTTAAAATCCAAAATGGCATTCTTTTATTACTGGGTGTTCGTTCATCATGAAAATGTATCATGTTTTCGGTATAAAATAAACAGATCCTTTTACATCGATCAGTTAATTAAAAATACATTATCTGATTCTATTAAATATTTATTAAAATTAATAAAATATTAGATAAACAATTAGTGTGGGAAAGCAGCATGAAATAATGTAACTTAAATTTTAAAAAGCAGTGCAAAGGGGAACCTACCTCGAGACCGATATGAAATGGAAGATGCACGTCTGACACCATACCGTAAGTTCCAACGTACTCTAAACAAATAAATAAGAAATAAAAACACAAAAAACCCCAAAATAAAGTATGTGAAACCAAGCGGCGAGAAGAAACCCTAACCACAAAACTGAAGCGCGATGATGAAGCAAACTCGGAAACAAAGCGCGGCGATGGTTCTCACTCAGAAACGCCCCGCGCGGGTCCTAGAAAGTCAAAACGACCCAAATAACAATTAATTAATAAAACAATTATCATTAAACCAAGGAAAACACACACAGAGATATATATATATATATATCGAATATAAATATCAATTGGGTATAAAATAAAAGGGGTACTAACGGGGATGGTCACGATTGGAAACGAGCCACCGGAGGGCATCGCGCTGGAAAAACAGAAGGGATCTGTGCGGCTGGACGTGGTCCGACCAAGGGGTGCGGTGAGGGCCACCAGATAGTGGATATGAGAGGCAGCGGCGCTGGGGCTGGATCGTGGTAGGAGGCTGAAGAGGGTGCACGATGGGGTGGCTGATCGGGGAGCACGACAAAGGCAGCCAGCCCGAAGGAAGGGGGCGATCGGGATGAGGCTGGACCAGGGTAGCAAGAGGGTGGCACGGGGTCCCGGACAAGGAGGCAGCGAGGTCGGGACATGAGCGCACCGTCAAGGGTGAGCCAAAGTTGGAGGAGGCCTGGAGGAGGCGAGATAACTAGAGGCGCGGGCTGGCCAGGGTGTGCAGGTCTGGTCGGGGCTACGGGCTGCTCGGGCACAGCAAGGGCCACATCCAAGGGGAGCCAAGATAGAGAGACCCATTGGCGGAGAGTAGCGAGATTCAGGGATGATAGTAAGGAGGTGCGGAGGCGTTGCGCCGCTGGAGATCAAAAGGTACAACGTCTTGGAGGGAAGGCTCACGGTTTGTAGGGAGGGCGCTGTGCATGCGGGAGGAGAAGGCCGAGACGGGTAGTCGAGCTCGATCGTGGTAGGAGGAAGGGGTAGGACCAGGGGCTCACCGCACAGAAGAATAGGTTGGGATCTGCGGGTACTGCGGCAAGGAGAGGCCGAGACATAGCGGCTGAGTGCAGCGCATGCAGGTGAGGGAACAAGGGGAGAGGAGAATGGGGTGGAGGTGTTGGGCAGCACGGCTACAGGAGAGGTGAAAGCCGAATGGAGGTTCAGGTCGGCATGACGTCATATAGGGAGGAGGCGAGGGCCTCGCACGACTGTCGCTGCAGGATCCATACAGGGTGAGTAGCTGCATGAAGGTGGAGGCGGTGTTGTGGAGCTTCTGCAGGTTCGGCGTGCGAGGGGGAGAAGCAGGGGAGAGGGAAGACCCAGGGGAAGACCTCCAGGGTCTTGCGCGCAGAACCGGGAGACAACTGGGGGGAGCAGCATGCGGAGAAAGAAAAAAGAAGAAGATAAGAAATAGAGGAAAATAATAAATAAATAAAAAGATAAAATAATATAATAAAAAGAAGTAAATAAGTAAAAATAATAATAATACCAATAATAATAATAATAATATTATTATTATTATTATTAACAACAATATTATAAATTATTGTTATTATTATCATTTAACATTTTGTAAAATACTTTTTAATTTAATTTAACCTACTTCACTCTATTTATTTATTATTTTACATTCCAATTTAATTTATTCTTCTAATTTTATTAATTATCTAAAAATATGGGTGACCGCGCACTCACCGGGTCCGAACCCACGATCGCTACTAGCGGTGCAATGACTGCGCACCCACCCGGACCGAATGCGCTGTGACCACTAGCAATGTGGTGACTGCACACTAGCTCAAAACCCACCAAAAACATTAACACTTCAAAATTTTAAACCCGGACCCAAACCCGACTCTACCCAGAGTCACGAGACCATGAAAATAAGAAAAACATGGTAATCCGTGGTCAGAGTGTGAAATTGCTCCCCACCATAGACACTTTCTGCCCCCAGAAAGTCACCAAGCCAACAGTCGACACAACTAACGTCAATGACAAGACAAAACTAAAGGAAAAAAAGAGAGCCTCAGAGTAACTATTCCCAACAAACATCACACCCGACCAATTCAAGGAAAACCACTGCCCGAGATTGAGGGGGAACATGAGAGGGTTATCCCCACCACAAGAATTCACTAATACAGAAACCCTTAAAACCCGAACAAAACACCCGGGGGGGAAGAGGGAACTCCAAATATCATATATTTTCCCCAGATGTACCCAACAACTCACCTGAGACTTGACGAAAAGCCTGCTACGAAACAACCCAATGACTTAGTGATGAGAAATTAACTCAAACCCTCCCATTAATTTCAAGAAACAAATACTTCCGTAATGAGCATAGTTATGACCAACTCAAAATTAGAATAGATCTATTATTCATGGGTGCACACCACTCAAAGATACCAAACAACATAAAAACCACACTGAGGGTAGACAAGACTGCCCGGATTATTAGGAAACGAGCACATCACGCCACCACGACATAGGATGAGATTATGACAATGAAAAGAATAGAACAATGGATTTTTTTTGAATATTTCCATTCCAAAGCTGAAAACATTATCCAGACCGAGGTTCCACACACCCTCGACAACTCCTGACTCTGCGTGAGCTTCACCCCGAGACCTGTGTCTGGGGCCCTGATAACTGAAGCATCTCTTGCCTCACAGTCAGAAATTTTCATCTTCTGGTCTCTAACTCCCCCAGTTCGATGATTCAAACTACCATGATGGTCATACATTTTCAAAGGGATGAAACATGACGGCTTAGAATGTCATGACTGGCCATACTGGTGACGCACAAGAGAGCGGTCTGATGAACTAAGAGTCAGTACTGACGAGGATGATTTCTTGGGGACATGTTCCACCGGCCTGCACTCCTTTCTAGGTGGGGAACCTTCGCGGATGTCTACCATTGTTAATCACACCCAAGACTCTAATGGAGATGAGACATTTCATCTTTACTAGTCCAGAACTGAACCCTCGAATTACTCTAGTGCGGTATGAAGATTAACTACTCTGGTAGTTCCCAATAACATGAAGACACACTATCTTTTAGAACTAAACAACTACCTCTAACAGACATCAGTTACCTCAAAAAGAAACCAACACAAAAAGGGAACTGAGAACTGGGAGAAACTCATTAACAACTTTTAGAGGCTTTCTGGATGACATACTCATGAAAACACGAAAAACCCCATTGAAACTGGCATCAAGACAAAACTCAAACAAAGCAACAACATAATCCAAGAGAAAATAGGTCCATAAGACAAACATATACAAACCCAAGCCAAAAATCACTTTTCCAAAACCAATATTTCTTAAAAAATCTAAAAAATCACCTATGGAAACTTATGAACCATCACTGGTGTGTTTATTCACTACTGCTCAAATCATCTACCAACAAGTGCCCCCACACACTTCCATACATACCCACACACGTCTGACCCTCCATAAGGAGTTCCATGGATCAAACACATATTGTTTTATCAAATTCAAACACACACCATGTTTTTCCAAAACAATTCTCCTTCTCTTTAAAAACCCACTTTAGTAATTTCAAAATAAATTTGGAAGAAACACTTTTCCATTTAAAAACCAATTTCTCTTTTAACGCACAGTAAAATCAAATAAGTCTAAAACAAAACACAAGCAGTAATATTCCACTAGGATGAGGAATTAGTGCATATGTCTGACCTAGAAACATGGTGGTGAGTTATGCCCCAAGTAAGCCATAACAATAAGAGGACCTGAAATCAGGCACTTGGACTTCAGCTGGGTCACCACTCCATGTGAGTCTGCATGGTAAATTGATTCGCCTCTATTTTCATCCATCAATCCAAAACAACCAAGGACAAGTGACTCAAATCCCAGACTAACCCTGGTATCTCAGGTCTCGTCACGAGCAGTGGTGATCAGGCACCGACCCGTAATATATCTCTTGAGCCCTGACAACCCTAATCTTCTTCTACCATGCATCCCAAATAACAAAGGGAGATCTGAAAAGCGAGGTCCGATAATAGCTGACCCACTCTGATACCATTTTGTTACAAACCAACCAAGGTCAACCATGAACCAGTCACCAGAGCCAGTCCGCAACATGTCCTGAGAGGCGTTCCCGATCCTCCCGGGCTGGCGACAACCGCCAGGGCATCAACAGAGGCTCTGGGAATGATTTCTCCCAATATAAATAAATAAATAAACTAGCTGAAATAAAACATTTCAACACAAAACAAATAAACCGAGTAAAGTAACAAAACCAGAACAAAAGAAAATAAAACTTACCGAAAGAGACAACCAATATCTCTGTGTGACCTCGCGGGTCACTCTCCAACTCATGACCAAACATTTCCCATGGAGAAAACACCCAAATTATAGCCTGCGCAATCACTAAAAATAAAAAAGAACTATAGGCATGGGTATTAAAACTCAGTAGGCCAGCCTGATATCTATTTCCAATGCATTACCTTTAAAATAAAAGAAGCACCATTTCAATATTGAACTACAATATATAAACGTATGGTTTTCTACATGTACTCAAAAGAAAAGTACGAGTCATTGCCTTTATTCATTGCTCAAAAACCCAAGTTATTCATTTAGTAAGGAATTATCATTTTCCAAGGGAAAGTGATGTTTACATTTTCAAATTTGCATAAAGAGGATTAAATACTTTTATTTAAAAAAAAATTTTAGAAACCTAGACCAAAACCAGTTTATCACTTTCCACGAAAAACAAAGAATAACGTAAGTACTCAACAAGGGAAATGTAAAAATACATACAAGTACATTTGGTTCATGCTTAAAAATACTTTTAATCATTTTTCTCACTTACTTTACTTATTCACTTAACATTTCAACTCAGGTTACAAATCCATTCATTCTTACCTTTCTTTATTTGATCACATTTCACTTGGGATTTAATCACATCTCTCATCATTTTCATAAATCACTATTATCATTCTCTTGGGGTTGAACGCCATTTCAAGCACCTCAGTTCTCATTTGGTGTAGATTACCATGTCTAACACCCAAAATCACATATGGTGTAGATATCTATGTCTAACACCTAGATAATTTTTCAGTGTAGATCGCCATGTCTGACAACCTTTATCACAAACTTGGATAACCATTACAGTGGATATCCATGTCCAAACCCAGCTTTTAGATCAATCTAGAAATCCATGTCTTGGACCCAATGTCTCATTCATTTATGGCCAATTTTTATCATTTTCTTTAAAGTGCCAAACGGGCATTAAACACATTTCACAATCACCAATTAAAAAAAGAACTAAAATGCTTGTTCGTGATTCAAAAGAAATCCTTTATCATTAAAACCAAAATGATATTTCATGTTACATGAATTATGTTTAAATGCCAAACTGGTATTCTTTCAATACTGGGTGTTAGTTCATCAAGAAAATGTTTCACGTGTTCGGTATAAAATAATCGACTCTTTTTAAATCGATTGGTTAATTAAAAATAAATTATTTTAATTTATTAAATATTTATTAAAATTAATAAAATATTAGATAAAAAATTAGCATGGGAAAGCAGTATGAAATAACATAACATAAATTTTAAAAATCAGTGCAATGGGGAACCTACCTCAAGACCGTGATGAACTGGAAGAAGCACGTCCGACACCACACACTATGGTCCAACATAATGTAAACAAATCACAATGGAATCAAAACACAAACAACCCCAAAATAAAGTATGAAAAACCAAGCGGTGAGAAGAAACCCTCACCTCCAAACTGAAGCACGACAACGATGCAAACTCGGAAACAAAGTGCGGCGATGGAGCTCACTAGGAAACACCGCATGCGGGTCCTAGAAAGTCACACCGACCGAAATAACATTTAATTAATAATACATATTCTCATTAAACAACGGAATATATATATATATAATATAAATATCAAACATTTATAAAATAAAAGTGGTACCAATGGGGAGGGTCGTCACTGGAAATGAGCCGCCGGAGGGCATCGCACTGGAACAACGGAAGGCATCCATGCGGCTGGATATGGTCCGACCAAGGGGTTCGGTGAGGGCCACTGGACTATGGTAATGAGAGGCAGTGCCGCTGGGGTTGGATCGTGGCAGGGGGTTGTAGAGGGTGCGCGACGGGGTGGCAGAGCGGGGCGTGTGACAAAGGTAGCCAGCCTGAAGGAAGTGGGTGGTGGGGATGAGGCCAGAACATGGTAGCAAGAGGGTGGTGTAGGGTCCCGGAAAAGGAGGCAGTGTGGTCAGGATACGAGCGCGCCGTCGAGGGTGAGATAGAGCTTGCAGAGGCCAGGCGTAGGTGAGAAAACTGGAGGCGTGGGCTGGCCAGGGTGTGCAGGTTTGGCCGGGGCTGCGGGCTGCTCGAGCGCAGCAAGGGCCACATGCAAGGGGATCTGAGATAGTGAGACTGATCGGATGAGGGTTGTAGGCTTCAGGGAAGCTGGCAAGGAGGTGTAGAGGTGTTGTGCCGCTGGAGATCGGGAGGTACGAAAACTTGCTGTGAAGGCTGACGGTCCGTAGGGAGGGTGCTGTGCACGCGGGAGGAGCAGGCCGGGACGGGCAGCCAAGTTTGATCATGGCAGGAGGCAAGGGCAGCACCAGGGGCTCGCCGCGCAGAAGAATAGGTGGGGAGCCGCGGGTGCTTCGGCAAGGAGAGGCTTAGACGCAGCGGCTGAGTGCAGCGCATGCAGTTGAGGGCACCAGGGGAGAGAAGAATGGGGCGGAGGTGCTGGGCAGCATGGCTACATGAGATGTGAAAGTCGGGAGGAGGTGCAGGCCAGCACAGCTTCGTACAGGGAGGAGGCGAGGGCATCACGCTGCTGGCACTGCATGAGAAAGATGGGGTGAGTGGATACATGATGGCGGAGGCGGTGTTTGGGAGATGCTGTAAGTCCAGTGTGTGAGGGGTAGAATCAGGGGAGAGGGAAGACCCGGGGGAAGACCTCCAGGGTCTTGCACGCAGAACCGGGAGACAGCCGGGGGGAGCAGCACACGAAGAAAGAAAAAAAGGAAGATAAGAAAGATAGGGAAGGAAGAATTAAAGAAAAAGATAAAACAAAATAATAAAAAAATTAAATTAGTAAAAATAATAATAATACAAAAATTAATTATAATAATAATAATAATAACAACAATATTATGAATTATTATTATTATTATTAAACATTTTGTAAAATTATTTTTAATTTTATTTAACCTACTACACTCAATTTATTTGTTATTTTATTTTCCATTTTAATTTATTCTTCCAATATTACTAATTATCTAAGTAGTTGGGTGACTGCGCACTCACCAGGCCCGAACGCATGATTGCTACTAGCGGTGCGGTGACAGTACACCCACCCGGACCGAATGCGCGGTGACCACTAGCAATGCGGTGACTTCACACTGGCTTGAAACCCATCAAAACATCAAAACTTCAAATGTTTTAACTCGGACCCAAACCCGACTCTACCCTGTGTGGCGGGGCCGAGAAAATAAAAAAAACATGGACATCTGTGGTCAGAGTGTGACATCCTCCCTAGTGCGAAAAAGAATATGTTGAGGTTTTTCTCAATGAGTGGTGTAAGATAAGCTATATGGTGGGTGGGAATCATTTTCTATTTGAGGGTGGTGACCCTCATATTCATTTGAACTTGGGTGTTTTCAATGATTCATTGGGCATGGTGTTTGTTTTGTGGCGATGATAAAGGTATTCCTATGGGGGGGCTAGATCAGCCTTAGTTAAATTTCTTCTGTGTAGAAGACACTTGTTGATGCTATGAGGCTATTCATTTGAAATTATACATGGCTTAGACCTATATATTATTAAGATGAGACCATGGCTACTGGTCTCTTCACCAGGATTCTCAGTGATTAGAAGGTTTACAGTGGGGAGTTTGTAAGGACCAGTGTTTTTCAAGACTACAATTTAGAGAATAAATTTAAATTTTTTCTTTATGATATTTTTAAATGGGTAAAATGGATTTTTACCCTAGTATATGATCTCATATAACATTCCCAACCACTCTGTTGGTCCCAAAATAGGGTATTTACCCTAGGACCTGAGTTTGGTAGAAATCTAGGCCATTTGAATTTTGGCGGAGTAGTTCATATTTACAATTTAATAAATTAAATATTAAATAGTTTCTATAGGTTTTATCAGAAATAACATTTGAATTTAGTGTTAGATAGAGATTCTATATCCTTCATTGATTCTGAATCATAAAGTTTAGTTTATGTGAGACAAAAACTCAAGTAGGGTGCTGGGGCCGCCTTGGGTCCCTTTTTATTTTATTTTTCATTTATTTATTGATATTTTCATTTCCTATTATTTCTTTCCTTCCATCCTTCTTGAATATTCCTCTACTATGGATCCTCCCTCACAATGACCAAAGGGTGAAAGGGAGACGGAGATAGAAATATAGAGTGGGAGAAATAGAGGTTTTTTCATGAATCTCTAGACACGCTGGATCGATATGCGACTACCATGGACTATCAAATTGAGCCATGCTTTAGCGGTTTCCGCCAAAAGGTAGGTATGATTATGTTTTTACCGAAGCTCCTTTATTTTCATTATTTCACGTTTTAAAAACCTTATTATGCATTATGTGGCTCATAGTTGTGGAAATATTGATTTTTCATTTTAAATGGGGGTTTCGGGCAATTCTGGGTTTTTTGGTTTGAGAAAACTCGATAAAACAACATGTGGTTCATGGGAATAAGTTGTGTGTTATTTTTTTGGGGAATATGGAGTTAAATGTGTAAAAAAATGTGCAGAGGTGTAAATGACATGTACTGGTACTCGACCGTGTGGCCGAGTACTCGGGCATGGGTACCCATATAGGGGTACATTGCCATATAATGTACATGATCAGACCATGTCTGTGTCAAATGTATTTTAAAAGTATATGAACTAGCCATGTATCTGGTAAAGCCATATATTAGACATGGGAATGTAACCCATGTAGGGTACATGCCATTTTCTCTTCATACACGTCGGGTACCTAGGGCATTTACACGCCCATGTCGATGAGAGTACACACACTTGTGAGAGCTTGAGAGTACACGCCATGTATGTTTTCTTCATGTCACGTAATACTCTCTTGCATCCCTTTGAGGTTATTTTACTATTTTTTCCTCGGTATCAGATTTAGACCAGGGATAAGTCTATTCAGATTGGTTTTCCACAAAGATCCTAATAGTGAAACCCATGGAGTGTTCTGAGGACTCTTAATGGGTATTTTGGGGCTTATATCTAAACAGAGTGGTCATTCCTCCAACTTTTGAGTTATTTTATCTTCTAAGAGTGGGTCTTGGTGAGAATAATAGGTTGGGTTTTTTTGACCAACCTAGTTGAGACCTTGATTTGAGATGATTTTTGGGCTATCTCCCATGACTAATGATTTTATGGATTTCCCCTTAGTGATATGTGCCATTTTGGCCTATGAGGGTATGAGACTAGATGATTATGAGGATACTCTAATGGAATCCTTTTCTTATACAATGATATATGGAGGCCATTGGAGGATCCCAAGTAGGATTCCTCATCAGTGCTTGATATGAGGGACCCAGCGGGTGCCTATTGTTTGACCGACCTTGAGTTGTATATCGGGTTTGGATAGATGTGGTAACAGATATCACCTCATAACCCATATCGAATTGTTAAGACTATGGTGCTATGACTGGAGTTTCAGGTTTGGTGTTCCAGCCACCCACACTCATTTGTTTATATCATTATCATTCTTATTACTGTTGAAATGATGTTTACTTGAGGTGCTTCTCGGTTGGTGGAAATTTTGACTGACACATGAGTCTTTCTTCATGTTAGGATGTTTGGATTTTATTCCTATGATTTGTTTTTTCTCATTGGCATGCCCAGACATGCTTTCCTAGGATTCGTAGGCCATGTAATTTTTGATATTTTACTAGTATACCCAGAGGTACTACATGGTACTTGGATGTTGAGCCTGGATATATATATATATATATATATTGTTATATATATATTTTATGATGTAAATAGATGTTTCTTGGTTTTTGGAAGTTGATACTTAGTTGATGACGTATATACCCTGAGTGATACTTGGATTCATGATGTAGTAATGCCTTGGAAGGTATCATTGGTATGAAGACTTATATAAACTGAGTGGTACTTGGATTCCCATTGTATGAATGAATTGGATGGGCTTAGTGGGATGATGTCTTATATTCCTTATGTGATAATTAGATTCCCATTTTTGGAATTCCATGGACGAGCTTAGTTTTCTGATGACTTGTATACCATGGTTGATACTTGGATTCCAATTTTTGGTGTGACTAGGATGGGATCATTGGTCTGATGACTTGTATACCATAAGTGATACTTAGAATCTCGTTGTAGGAATTCCTTGGATGTGCTTAGAGGTCTAATGACTCATATACCATAGTTGATACATGGATTCCCATTGTAGGAACGCCTTACTCAAGATTAGTGGGTTGATGACTTGTATACCCTTAGTGATACTTTGATTCCTATTGCTGGAACGTTGAGGACAAGATCAGTGGTATTGATTTCTTGTATACCATATGTGATACTTGTATTTCCATTGTAGGAATGACTTGGACAATCATATTGCTATGATGAATTATATACGTAGAGTGATACTCTGATTCTCATTATTTGAACTCATTGAACGGGCTAGAAGGGTTGATGAATTCAAAACATTGAGAGATATTTGGATTCTGATTGTAAGAATGCCTTGGATGGGATCATAGTCTGGTAGATATATGATCAGAATGATTACGCTCTTCATGATTAGTTATAAGACATGAGGGGTGTAGCATGGTGTCGCACGAGAAGTCTGAATGTATTACCTAGAATCATTTTTTAAAGTATTGACCATCTTTATATGGTATCCTGGTAAGGGATTAGATGTGAGTATGAGTGAACCTGGGAGTAGGACAAGTATCCCACTGTGGTGACATAGCTTGCTCAGACACTTTTACAATGCTGGTAGAAGTAGGTAGATTTCTATTGGGATTGCCAACCCATAGATCAACTTGGTTATTCACTGCTTGAGTGGCACAATGTCCAACTCAATTGTAATTTAAATGATGTACATGTGATCAGTATTATGGACCCATTGATCAATTACTGATGTCGTTTCATGTTATTGATTCACATACTAATGAATATAAATATTTATGTATATATGAATAGGTATGGGGTTATACATTTATATATATTTAGATATGAACATACATGGTGGAACTTTACTAGTATACACGAATTACATACTTTGGGTTCGAATGTGGTTTTACATTTGGTATTAAATACCTATTTATTTGTGCCTCATCGAGGCTGAGCAGTTTCTTCTGCATCCAATTATAGCAGCATATGTTATAGATCACTTTTTGGGGTACTATGATTTTTTTTTTCAGCCAAGCACGTTTAACCCATTGTACATTCAGACCTTATGTCTGATGTTTACATTGATCATGAGTGGCATGGTGGATAGGGATGAGGCCCAGAGTTATGTGATCATGTGGAGCCACATGTGTGGTTCTTTTTACTAGGCTTTTGTAGTTCAATAATTTCTAGAGATTAGGTATGTGGTCTGTATCAAAGTTTGTATTAGATCCTAGTACCATGAAGTTCAGTTTCTTTAGTACTCATGTATCTTTATGGTCATCCCAAAGGGTGAACAGTCTTGTATTTCATGACATAGTTCTTTGGGATTTTACAAAATTTCATTTAGAATTAAAACATGTCCTATTTCAGTTTTTTACAACTTCCGACCTCTATTTACTTTCTGCTATGTATGGTACGTAGCTATTTTCATTGTTTTCTTAGTCTTATATGAGGGCATATTCTCTACACTATAACACACTAGGACCTCACTACTACCGGTAGCCTTTGGAATATGGGGAAGTATGCTTGAGGCCTTGTAACCCACCATCTTAAAGCACTGGTATAGTGGCATCTGGGTCAGGATGTTACAAGGCATTTAAAACTATAACCTTTCTGGAGTCTATATGACTATTTTTAGATATTTCAATGAACACAGGCTTAAAATTATATCTAATTCACATCAAAACATATATCCTTAATGGATTACATATGAATAATGTACATATTAAAAAACAAAGTGGGTTCCTTATTTTTGAATATTAGAACATAGTGTTTTATTTTCGGAAGGAATTGCATGGATTAAAACAAGAAACAAGGGCATGATACTCATGTCTTGATGAATATTCAAATAATATCATATTCCAAATAGAATGGGTAGATTAAAACCTCATTGTTGAGAAAGAAAATTGATCAAAATATAAAAGTACTCATTTTTGTGGATAATATTGTTTTTTCTGGGTCAAATTATGAATGATGAAAGATATATTTAGAATATAGGATTATAGAATTTGAAATGTACATTATTGGGGATATGAAATAATTTTTTATCCTATAAGTAATTCATGGAGAGAAGAAAAAATTTATTTCCCAAACATAATATAAAAAGATAGTTGTTATTTTTTTTTAAAAAAGTCGATTTAATGCCGATAAAAACCAACAGATATATGGATAAAATTTTCAAAGGATGTTGAAGGAAATGTGTTTTATTTGATCGTGTATATTAATATTGTTAGTATTATTCTATACATAACTTCCAAAAAACATAGTGTATTCTTTTTCAAACTTTTCATGCTTCTTAGAAACAAAATAAATCCCAAGTATATCTATATGCTTGACATAAATATGAAACATAAATATGTTATCTATTCAAAGGTCTTTGGGATGTATTTTTATCACAAAAAATCACAAAAATATTTTACCGGATCCACTGATTCAGACCTGGCTGGTTCAGATAATGATCAGAAGTCTATATCAGATTTTTTTTATCTTTTATGTTCATAAATTTCTTGAAAATTTAGAAATTATAAATGTATTTCCTTATGATATGTGGAGTCTGAATAGATATCCTCCACTCATTAATATGTTTATTTGATTTAGATGAATCATTAAACTTATGATTTTAAGGGTGGTTGTGACATCTTCTGTTGCAATAATTTGTGAGAAATCAATTCCTATGAATAAATGAAAAAATAAACTTCAACTTTCAATGGAAAATAAAAATAGGATAAAAATAACTTCACATTAAGGATAAGAGTTATCTAGCTATTTTAAAATTAGAGTACCTTTTAAAATATAATCAAGTTGATGATATGATTATTAATGCACTACTCGAAATGAATTTTTAGACATATCAGTTGGATGTAATTGTCAAAACAAACCCAAACACCTAATTGGAATGGAAAAGGGACCCCCACTCTACCATGTGATTTTATTTTATAACATTATTTGGAAACACTCCCTTGTTTTAAAGAATCAGATATCAAAATCTCATTTATGAACATTCAGAGAATTTCCCTTTGGGTTCATTGATAATGGGAAAGAATGTGTTTATGTAAAAAGATTAAGAATATGGTTGTAAATTCCTACTCTTGAAGTGAGGTAGAATTGTTTTGGAAATGTGGATAGTTATTTCATGATTATATATTGGGATTAGTAACATGTAAATGTTTCATATGACATAAAAATCACAAAAGTTATTTCATGTGGATATTTATAATTATCTCACGATTCTCATGAAGAGCTTGGATAATGATGGATTAGAGATGGTGATAAGTGAATCATCAATGAAATATATGAAGGAAAATTATTTGATTTCATGGATTAGTCCAGTTCTATAGTTATGAGATATGAGGAGGTTGAATCCGTTTTGGTGCTTTTGGAGGACTATGTGTTAGAAAGAGTTGTCAACAAACCATAAAGAGGGAGATTGTTTAGAAAGTAACATAGATAATTTTTGTGAAAACAGAAGCTATGTTAATAATAAATAAATTTATTATCTGTTTATTATTCATAATTATATTTTATGGAGTCATATTTACTATACTTATTTTTTCCAAAATTTTCAAGTGAACAAGAAATAGGTTTTTAGTCAAATTATTTTTCATGATTTGTATTGTTTTATTTTAAAGTTAAATTTATAAGGTTTATGAATTTAAGTAGATAAAATGGAATTAATTTTTTACCTCATGATATAAAATATATCTTATAGTGTATATTTTGTAATGATTTAATTTAGGGTGAATAGTGAAAAAATGATGATTTTTATAAAATTATCATTTATTTATTTAAACATAGTAATTTAAAAGTCCCATTATATTTTAGAATCCATTTTAAGGTAACATAATATCCATTTTAATTAAAACAATATAATTAATTATATATGAACAATCATTATATTTTAATTTTTTATAAGTATAATTGTGTTAATAAAGATTCATTTTTGGGGAAACTATTTTTCACTGCAGTTTGGGTTTTTATAATTAATGTAATTTATTAAAATTATAAATACTAAATTCTTAAAAATAATTTTATATTTTTAATTATTAGTTTACAATTTATTAATGAAATAAATTTCATTTTTTACAAATTCTAGATAGTAACCTTGGTAAAAAGTTTGTTATCATGTTAAAAGGGTAAAATAGGTTTATTAAGGTAAAAATTAAGTGATAAGGTCACAAAATATTATATAAATTTTTAATCGTTGAGTTAATATTTAACCCAAAAACCATGGAATAAAATTTTAATTGTTTAAGTTCCACATTCCCTGGAATAATACTTTGTATTATTTTAAAGCATTGAATAATTACCAGAGTGCCACTTTACTCCCTTTTAAAAGGAATCCAATTTCCCACCCACTGCCATGCCACAATAGCCTTTTAGATTGACTAATATATATGAAAATACATTTTAAATATACATACCCACGTCTTAAAGGTCTCGGTATTATAAAAATACCTATCCAAGAGGTCTTTACGTGTAATACAAAAGGATATATCTAAAGGGGAAGTATAAGTACTAACCAACCTATTTCATGTTTGTTTCATCTTCCACCTCATTCAAATATATAATAAAGAAATAAAATATTGAAATTAGTATATTATATATAAATAAATTTAGTTATTATTATAAAATAACTCTTTTATATATATTTTTCATCCAATGATAAAAGAAAACATCACTCATGTTTACATGTGGACTACCACATCAACAAATCAATGTGTTCCATTTTCCATTATTACCTTACATGGCTAGTTATAGTGATTTAATTAATTAATATATAATATATTGCTTAAATTTTTATAATTTTTTTTGTATAATATAATAATAAATTTCATACCCATTCTTTCCATTGTAAAATGATAATGTCACTTGTGAGTACGTGTTGAATACCACCTCCATGAAGTGATGTGAATAAATTTTCATTAAAACATTAAAAGTTTATTCATAAGTATAAAATGAATAAATAAATAATAAATTTAAATAATAATTTTGATTATGTAAAATCAAAATATTGTATACCTTATTTATTTTTAATCTAATAGAAAAATGGAAACATCAATCGTGTGCATGTGTGGACTACCAACTCCATGAATTGGTCTATTTTATTTACTCAATTCAACATCCATTTCTAGTCATAATCATGATTTTAATGTATAAAAAGAATAATTTTTTCATTATTAAGATTCTGGAGATGATGGAACCATGATTTATTTGACCTCAGTCAAACAAATGAAGTCATAATAGGTATATAAATTGGAATTCCTAAAATGACTTCAGTTGTTTTAAATATATCAATAATGATATTATTTATGATACAATGGATTATAATTTTTATTTTTGACTATTTTTGACATTCTTTACAAATTATAACAAATGAATATTTTCAAAATTTTTCATATGGGTTATTTTTAACTTTTTACAAAAGTAACAAATTAATTTTTAATGTATATTTGATTGATTACATTTACAACCATCATAATAATTAAAAATTATCAATTTTCCTATGAATATTAATAATGGTTTTTAAATAATATCATATACCTATATTTTTTGGAAAATTTTAATTCAAAAATATTTTCTATGGAAATGGAAATTAATTAAAAAATTCGTGAGATAACTAAAAGTGTAAATACATATAAGAAAAAATTCCAGTTCAAAGGAGAATCATGGTTATAGTGAAATATATATGTTTTTTTCCATGATATGGTTCTTGGAAATTATATATGAATGATGAGTGATCATGATAGATATATAATGATGATAAACCAAATATTTATCTCCAATGAATTGGGTATAGTGATAGAGTTTTCTGATGATTGGTTACTTATAAGAGAGTGTGTGAATTATCCATTTAGGTGATTCCATAGTAAGGATTATTTTATGGGTGAATATAAGGATAATGTACCAAGTCACGTACATGGTATTATTTCAATTGATTAGATAGGATATATTTTTGATTTCCAAAGTTAATAAAGCGAACAAATGTTTTTAGGAAAGTCTGGGACCATTTTTTTAAAATTTGAAATGATTGATTTAAAAGAAAGTTATACATGAGATTTTATTTTTTTATAAGAAAAAATAATTATTAGGATTTTTAATTCATGATTTCATATAAATTGTTTTAGGAAATTTATCAAAAAATGAAATTATTTTCACTGAAAAGTAAGTGGATATTTAGGCTCAAAGTTTTAATTTTTAAAATACAATTTCAATTATGAATTTCCATGTTTACAAATAGACTAATGAGTTTACTTTCATTTATATACCTTATGTAGTATTTTTTTCACAGACCATGTTTTTGGATGTTTTTCATTGGGAGTAAGGCTGATTATAAACATTTACAATGTCAAATATCCTGTTAGGGGTGTTACCATGAAGGATGAAAGGTTATATTTATAATGAACATGTTTGGTAGGGAAAATGGGAAATTTCTGGAAAATTTACACATTTTAAGGTATTATATTTACTAATTATATAAAAATCTAAATAAAAAATGTATTTGGAAAATAATTTAAGAAATATATTCCATAAATCATGCAATATATCATGAAATTTTCTATTGAATGTTTTAATTTTTTAGAATGTTTTTACTAAAAATAGAGTGTGATGAGACTTCCAATGTATCTCACTTAAAGATGGAAGACCTTAGTGTATGTTTGGAAGTAGTGACTTTAATTATATCGACAAAATAAGATACATGTTATGATAACCTCTGATTCACCATGAAAGTGTGTTTCTAGAAATAATGACAATATTGGAGACATTACTGATGATCATATGATTCATTTTCAACATTAGCACATGCATAACACCTTGAAAAAAAATTATAGTTCAATTAGAAAAAATATAAGGTATATTTATGACATGATATCAAAAAAACATCATTATGAAGAGTCTTTATAATGTTAAATTAATTATTTGTAAGGTTCTTTAATTAGAGTGATTTGATATTTAATATGTCTAATCCAAGAAATAGTTGTCATGACCTGAAGGTGATTTAAGTGGATTTCCTTGGCACTGACCATATGAAGGTCACGTTTTAAAAGAATAACTTCCCTTTGAAAATCTACGTGTACTATTTAATGGATTTAGTAAACAAGAGGACATTCATAATGAGAAGGAATCTTGGTGGATTTTTTAGTCATGTATAGTTCAGTATTGAACCGTAATGAATAGGGTCATTTTGTGATTGGACCAAGGATAATTTTGGATATAGTGATCCACCGTGTCATCACATCAACAATTTAATATTATATATGAAGATGGTTTAATGGATCATATTGTTGACTATATGTCCTATTGTGAAAAATAATATCACCCCAGCAACTGAAGATTTCTTTATCATTAACATGTAACACATAGTGTTCTAAATTGTTAATTTAGCATGAGATTTATGGGTATGAATCATATTTAGTGTAATTTTATGACAATATTAAACAACTTGGTGTACTTAGTTCAATCCTACCAGTCTATAAAATTAAAATAAATCATAACCATTCTATTAAAAGAACAATACATGGAAAATTATAAAAACTACATGTAATAGAGAGAAAACCTAAAGATATTACAACAAAAAGAGAAGGAAATGTTCTAGAAAAGGGATAATAGGGTAGAGAAGAAGAAAATTGAGATATTGGAGGTATTTTTCTGAAATATTTGTGATTATGATGAAGTAGTAGAAAATTTAGAAGATTTATAGACCATTGGTTTTGTGACCATATTTTTTTGTTCTTGAGAGTTTAGGCATCAACACATTTATAGGATTGCATTACCATAGTACTTGAGATCAATGAGATTTAATCTTGAATGATTTTTAATGAAATATGTATTGTTTGAAAGCGGAAAAATTATAATTTGAGTGGTGATGTTAGTGTTTCATGTGAATAAGAAAATTACCATGAATGGTCCATATAATATCATGTTATGTGTAATCTTTGTAGAGAAATATATATGAATTATATAATCATTTAGTTATTTTTAATTATTGAGATATAGAGTGAGGTGTTCTTTTTCAAAAGGGAAAATAGTTATTGGAAAGGCCTGAGAAGATAATTTACAATACCATAATTATATACCTCTCTCAGTGTATTCACCGTCATTTGGGACCAATGTATTTATATGGAACGAGAAGAAAATAATATCCCATTACCATATAATAAAAATTCCTCACTAATATTATGGGAATGTATTCAAATATAAGAATATATGGAACATAAAAATTCATTTTTCCTTGGACCAAACTTGTGTCACCAAGATCATGGAAATAGAGTATAATACACTACGTCAGAGGTATGTATCATTAGTTTATCAAATATAATAAAAACATACGACATAATTATTTAATATAAGGAGAATTATTAAATAATTAAATGTAAAGTGTTTCATGATAAAAATTAATATGTGAAGAAAATGAAAATTCATAAGAAAAATAATTTTATGTATTTCAAAGGAAATTTTTTGAAGTATAATACAATTTGGTCAATATTACAAATTATAAAGGGTAATTTATGGGATAATGAAATATATTAAGAATTAACATCATTCCATGTTATATAAGAATAATTTTATAAATACCATAATACATTGAAGTTACAACAAAACTATTCCATGTGAACTGAGATAAACACCACAGATTCTATGAAAATATTTCACTAACATGTATCTCAATGATCCCTATTTATCAATCATCCACAAAATAAAAACTCCAAACACATACTCTTATAAACCCTATATAAGAGTAGATCTAATAAGGAATACAAATGTTTGAAGTGAAAAATATATAAATGAAATTCTCCATTTATCTAATGAGATTAACTTTAAAATTTTGAGGCACAAGAAACATAGAAGGGGCATTCATGATTATTATAAGAAATCTGTGGTTATCTAGGGATCAAGATAAAAGAAATGGAAAGAAAAGGAAAAAAACAAGGGATATATATATTAATAAATTTGGATAAACCCAACCATGTAATGGTTAAATCTAAATGAGAATTTTACCCCTAGTTACAGATATTTTAGAATCACACCCATTAAAATAGTAAAAACCCTATAAAAGATCAAATGTTTCACCTAATCTGAAACTAAGATGACTTCAAATATATATAATGGGGCACTAAAATAGGAATTATGGATTAAAACTAAAACTACCAGATAAGAAAACCTAGATAATTTCTACTCCACTCACTCTATTTCTACTAGATCTTCTAAGATAGTAAAATATGGAATAACACATACCAGTAAATATAATCCTTATGAGAATAGAAATAGGTATTTCTCCCTACATAGATTACTATTAAAATCCATCACAATTCACTAAAAAAATGCCCTAAAAATATCAAGATCCTTAGTATAAACCCCACAATGGCATAATCAATGATCAAAATGACATCACACATCTTTAATTATTCAATGAAATAATAAATTTACTAAAATGGGGTCAAACATGATGTAACCACTACACCAGCGCACATCCCCTTTTTAAAATTGCTATAACCACCCTATAGAATCCACTCCGCCAAAAAAACCATTCAATTAGACCATAAATTACACCATAGAATCTAACAAATAATGGTATATCCCTAAAATGTCTATTTTAGACCCCCTATACTATCCCATAAAGATAGAGATCCACCGTTTAATTGGATACGCCAAAATAGGTATCCAGGCCTTATGTAATCAAATTATAAACATCTTCACTTCCAATCCAACACACATCTTTTATTGAAACCTTTATTACCTTAGAAATTAAAATTAAATAATTAAGAAATTCCTTGACTATAGAGCTAGTGAATAAAGAGGATTTGGTTAAACTATGAAGTGAAAAACATTATTATCACGATATAATGTTATATTTAAATGAATAATATATTATTAGATCCATAGGTGTAGTGGAACCAAATATTTTATTCCAAAATAATTATCCATTGGGCAACACTATCAAGTTTGAAAAATATATGAAATACCCTAACACAATCTCACATACATAACAAAATAATAATTAATAAATTTTCATACTAACCGAAAATATGTGATATGAATTGGTGGTTCACAATCAACCATTCTATTGGACAAGAAATTTATCACATGATTGATGATTGATGTATTTTTTTCAATACATTTGGTTGAGAATTAGTACCATTAAAGAAGTTTTTGAGTTGATCACAACGCCAGAGGATGCATAGAGATGAGTCGAGGATTCTTGGAGGTGACTTGAGAATGAAAAAGATGAATTTTGGATGAAACAAGTTAATGAGATTGAATATTTGGAATTTTTTTAGATATATAAGAATACAATGAAATTCATACTGGTTATGTATATGTAACATCAAGCATCTAAAGGATAAGAAATTTATATACGACACCCACATATGATTACCTCATTTGGTTTATCGTTCATATGATATTATAGTAATATTATATACGAGTAACATTAGATCACAGGAACTATAATTAATAAGTTAAAGTTTTAAATGATTATATACTAGAAAATTGATGCTTCAAAATAATATATTAATATTTTACATGGGAATTATAAATTAGTTCAATGAACTATTTTTTAGGAGGAATTAAGAGAGTTATTGAATATTAAATGAGTTCTCTTATGAATGATATTCATGGATATTTGAATTAAAATATTTTTATCCTAATTCATATGGTAAATATTGAAAATCCTTTTGAAATATTAGGCCAATGAATAGTGGGGATCACCTAAAAAAATTTGTGAAATGTTATTAAAGAAAATCACTATGATGTTTCTTCAACTGCCAGAATAAATGGTAGATGAGTTTGTAAAAGTGGATTGATAGAGGAGGACTATGAAAATGGTATTCACCAAGAAAATTTTGGGTCAAAGATAACCCAATAAGATTACTAGGAAATGTTAAAAGAAAATATTTTTTCCCTGGTCTATTTCAAACCGATACTTTTCTTGGTGATCATTCATAATGTATTTATTTTAATTTTTATGCACCAAAAATTTGTTCCTATTTGGTCTTGTAAGTGCAAGAGTTTTTTTAGGTTCAAGTATATACGCTTTATTATGGAATCATCTTGATAATAAAATGGATGTTATGTGTATAAAATAATAACCACTATACACATAGGATGTAATCATCCATATTAAACATAAAAATATTATATCTATTATGATATCAATTAACAATCTTAATTGATTGATTTGAGATATTATTTTTGAAAAAGATTGAGGGAAACAATGTCTTTAATAATGGAAAATGTTATTGAAATTTATTTACCACCTATCAATTCGATAATATACTCAAGTTATCCTATCAATTGGTATTAGAAAAACAGTTTACTCTCATAGATCTATCTTTTATGATTGATATCCATCATCATAACTCAATCAATAATAAATTAGTTCCACCTTTTAATGAGAATGTTTCTCCATATAATAGGATATAATTATAAATTTTCTTATCTTTATGAAAATTTATTTTTTATTTATTCTTTTGGTGTCCTTATTGTACCAAATTTTTCTACTTCATAAAACGTATCCCAAAAGAAGATTTTTAAATGTGATGGGAAGGTGGAAATTATCTTCTTTATTTATTACAAAATAAAGAATTGAAAAATATTATTGTATGAAAATCTACTACCGAAATCTGGATAAAACACCATTTAATTTTTGAATGAGACAAAAATATAAAGGATGAAAATCTATAAATCTTTAAAAGTCTGTTGGAATATGTGAGAATGTAATAATATTAATCTATTAATGAGTTTATTACTAGAGAATATAAATTTTAGCACCATCATGGGATACTGAGGTGATTTTAATGACAATATAGGGGTGAAGAAACTCATGATAATTCAGTGACAACATATATACAATGATATAATCCCTAAAGATAATGGTCTCAAAAATATCATAATTGGTCAGATTCAGAGAATTATTGTTTTCAATGAGTTATTAATATGAACTAATATAAAACAAAAAAGTTTATAAAGAAATAAAAATTACATTTAATGATATCTAAATTATGATGATTAATGATGATCAGATTGATCCTCATGAATATTGTAGTATATAAGGATTAGATGATATTATACTTATGATGTTAATAAAAATCATTAGGGAAAAATGTAAATATCCATGTAATTTACCTTATAGATTCTATGACTATAGTAAAATTTTCTACTTAGCTATGTTATCATTGAAAATTACTATTGAGAAATAATATGACTAATAATCCAGGTGACCGTTTATAAAAGGAGATTAATTCTAGAGAAACCTATCTCAATCAAAACAGAAGAGGATAATTCCTTCAAAAATAACTAGAAGAAACATTATATATATTGAATAATATGTTCATGCTAGCAATTAGACCTACTATGAAGAGGAAACCTATAAATAAAATAGTCACCATGTTCATATAGACCATGAATATGAAAATAGTGAATCCCTAGAGTATTATACCGAAATTAATAGTTAATTTTGTAACTAACCAAGATAAAGTAACCTATATATGGTGTTTAATATATTACATAGGAATAAGGTAATAGAGATTGAATCCCACATGATTGAATAGTTTATCAATAAAATGAGACTTGATATATACACGGTTTACACATTACATTCATTAACAAAATATAAAACAAAAATTACTTTGAAAACAACTATTATTTCTTCTATTATATCTATGAAATGTTAAAATATTACATCTAGGAAACCTAGGTGGAAGAAAAAAATTAAAACATTGAGATAAGATGTTCATTAATGAAAATTATACAAAAGAAGCTATTATAGAATAAAAAAACATGAATAATATAGTATTGAAAAATAATAAACAAATGTTCTATATATTTAATACCACTAAATAGGATTATATCCAGGAATTACATAGAACTATAAAATAATCACATGTATATAAATTACTAAAACGATCAAATAGGAACAGTGTGATCATTGAAAGGGGGATGAGGTGAATCAATGAGCCCAATTTTTAATTACTTTCATGATAAATAGCCCTCACCTCTAGTTAAAGAAATTTTTCTTTTCTAGAAAAAAAGAACAAAATAAAAACAATAGGAACAAATGTATTTAAAAGTTTCACTATACAATATGGTAGCTATTCCTTGGAATGGTCTATAAATGATACCTACTTCACAACCACTAGAAAAAATTCTTTGATTATGTTTAAAACAAGTCGTATGCAGCATTAAATTTTAATTAAATTTAATCAAATTATAGTTCATGTAATCCTCACACAAGTAGATGATATAAAAAATAATTTTAAAACAACTATAGAATCATCACTAACTGAATTCAAAAGGTTTTCACTGTAAAACATATAGTTCTTTACCCTTTTATTCTAATAATGTCCTTCAATCATTCAATTTACTTGTTAGAAACAATCAAAAAATTTCATTAAATTAATAAACTCACAAATTCATTCCATAAAATATATTTGAAATAATTATTTTATGATCACATCATATTATATTTTGAGTTTGATCAAAATCCTATTAATGTGTGGATGTGGTTAATGATCCAATGAAACTTTTATAATCTCCACAAATCCATGTACCAAATTTCCTTTCTACATTTTCTATGCAAAAAAAAATTGTCTTCACACACACATGGTCTACCATAATTTTTTCACAATTTATGTAGACTCACAACCTATGTTCTTGTTGTAAAAAATATCAATTATGTATCTAAGAATCTCCACATAAGCGCAAGTCCTTTTATAACATGTTCATTTTGAAGAAAAATTAGAGTTAACAACATATGCAATAGATTTTGGAATAATTATACTTCCTGAAACACTCTGGGGGATATATGTTATCTAATCATTGGTTTGGGGTAAATTTTTTATATTCGAAGCTTGATGAGGGTGTTAAACACTAACTGCATGTATGAGGGGTCTTCTCATTCAAAAAACAGAAAGAAATATAGAAATATTCTTCTTCACAATTCATTAAAGGATCATGAATCCTTTAATTCCCTTTTGAGAAAGAGATATCTTTGGAGAGTCACTATTTTTTAGGAAAATGAGATCTATTTAAGAAAAATGAGTGAATGAAATTCAATTAGTCTGGACACTTTTTTATTTATAGGTAGGATTCATCTTCACTGCCTCATTACATCTCAATTTTTATTCTGTGCTTATAAACCATTTAATAAGACAAAGATATCTGATTTAAATTTCTTCTGATGTAGGTTTAAATGACACTGAATAATATGGAATCATTCCTTCTAGAGTAGGGACTATCCTTCTTTTTTAATGACTAAGTGAACAAGAATAAATTCTTCATATCTTTTAAATATCAAATATTACCCATCCATAACAGGTGCATGAATCAGCTTCTACAACTTCATTTTCATTCAGCTGAAGCTCATGTGATTTTGTCCTCTACTAAATTTTTATGTGTGCAAGAAAAACTACATCCATTTATTATTTTTATCATACCAGTGTGTTAATCAATGATGAATCATTTGATAAATAATTATTCCGATTGACCTATATTTGGGCATGAAATGATCCATAATTTTTATATCTGATAAAGGCTGTTGGCAGAATATGAACAACTAAAATGATCTTGTGGTTTAGATGGATCACATCTGACGGCCAGCCTTATTTGCATATCATCAATGGGAGAATAAATTTTACATGCAATATTTCATCTTACATCAAAACCTATCACAATTTTTCTATGAATTATAAGGTATATGGAACATTAAACCTACTAGAATTATCATAGAGCTCTCTCGGTACCCACCTGTACTAAATCTTTAGGTTCACTCCCACACAAACATACTTATGGGCCATCTGAGGACCCATGCATTCTCACCACATAGGTGCGTTGTCAAGGGATTATTCTTGACCCTTGTTGTTTTTTATCTTGACAGAGTTTTCTTTCCATTGGTGTGGTATTCCTCTCCAAGGCCCACATATGCCTTGGTGGATTTTGGATAGGGATTCCATGTGAGAAGGTGATAATTTTTAGGTAAGAATCCATTAAATATACTTATAATAAAATACATGTATGTGTGAGTTTCAAAGAAAAACATTTCCTCTCTTTATAAGAAATATCCATGAAAAAACTATATATGAACTCATATTTTATCATGGGATCCCCTACATACTCACATGAATAATGCATGAAATTCTTCAGTTATTAATTCAATTACATGTTCCATGGATTTCACATGCTGTAAAAAAATTATCACCTTTGACACATCAATTTGGAACATAGAAAATATTCAAAAATCATTTTATTTGGTACAGTGATTTATATGATCAACAATTTTTATAAAATATCATTATTCCAAAAAAAAGATAACACATCAAGCATTTTCAAAACCATTTCAACAAACATGGTCCAAACAATCCCCCATATGGATTTTTTTTTCAACCAAGTATCATAAATCATAGAAATTTTGAAACTCAGGTAATGGGCTAATTATCCTACAATTCTAAGACTACATGATAATACTCTGTGTAGGAAACAAGAATTCATTAACAACTATAAATTTTTTTCCATATGTAGTGATTTTAGAAACCTATTACATACACCTCTTATGAAATCGTTCTTTTACACTTCACAAAACAATTTCATCTTTTAATATATATTTTTTGATAATCACATCAATGAATTTTAAAATAGTTTTCACATTATGAAATCATTGCTTACCCCTTTTAAAAACTCCCCCTAAATACATGCATTCCCTAACCAGCTAAGACACATACCAATGGATTGATTTATGTTACATTGTTCTCTCCCCTAAAAACACTATCCAAATAAAAGATGGATAGGGGACCGAATCACATACCATATCCTTGAATCAGGTGAGGTTGTACACCAATATTCAATCACATCTTATAAAATTATTCCTTTAATAATGGATTGGTGGAAATATTAGCATGTTGTTCCAATTTAGGAAAAAAATTATAGCTTTAACTAATTATTATCCTCAATATCTTTGATGAAGTGATATTTGATATCAATATTCTTAGATAGAGACCTTTTCACTTTATTTTTAGTGAGATTTAAAGCACATTAATTATCGTATCCTAAGATAAGGGAATTCTTCACCTCAACAATCATATATTTCAAATGTTTCTTCATCCACATATGTTATGTTGAAGATTGAGTAGAAGAGTCTTATTCAGATACTACTGTACAGAGAGTCATGAATTATTTTTCTTTATATGCAAACTTACACATTTTTATCCAAAAAAAACTCCACCATATTTGGATTTTCTATCATCTGCCCTTCCTAGACAATAAACATCTATATAGAAAAATAAATCAATATTCCTAGAGCTGTCATATTTTAACCAAAATTTTATTATGCCTTTGATATATCTAATAACTATTTTTCTTTCCGTGATGTGAGATTATTTTGGAGCACATTGTAACCTAACACAAAGTGTGAAAACATACAATATACCTAGTGAATAATCTATGAGAATTAACTGACTTCAAGTCAATATTATAAATTCTTTAGGATCTACATCCTTTCCTTCCCCATATTTTGATAAAAATTTTCCACTAAAATTGTTATAGAAACTAGATTTGAATATTCCATTCCAAGCTTCTTTAGATGTTCCATAGAATACTTCTATTGATATTAGAGATATATATTTATTATTTTTTGAGATTTTTAATCCATAAAGATATTTCATTTCTTCTAGAATAGACATATTAAACTAATTTTTCATATCATAAACAAACTTCTCACATGTTTCTTAATTATTTCATGAAAATATTATTTCCTCAACATAAATAATCACAATGGGAGAGATATCTTGATATTTTTTAATGTAAATACTCTTATAACCCCACACATTATTTAATTCTAGATTCCTTAATCAAGTAACTGATTTAGAATTCCAAGATTCAAATGCTTTATTAAATCTAAAAAAATATTATTTAACATGCACACATAACTTTCATCGTTTCCAATCATGATGCAACATGGTTGTTCAATATTAAATTTGTCCTCAACATCCTTATAAGAAAATATTATTTGACTTACATCTAAGATCATTTTAAAGCTTCATTGATCAGAAATAGAAATAAAGATTATGATAGTTTCTAATGTTAATACATGGGAAAACGTATCATAAAAATCCATGCCTTAAATTTTTGAGTATCCCCTACAAGAAAGACATTCACTATGTCTTATCACATAAACTTTCTCATCCACCTTATTTCTGAATACCCACTTTGTACCAATGATATTTTTATTCTTCGGTTTGGGTACAAGTTACCATGTATAATTATTCTCAATCTAATCCCACTCTTTATTCATAGCATTAACAAACTTTTGATGTTCAAAAGATTCATAAATATTTTTTAGCTCAACATTTTAATATATTGAAGTATGTGAAACTAACCGTGAACTTATTCTGGATTGACCATGTTTTCATTAATCAATAAATTATATTTTGAACTTCCACATGTTTCCTCAGCGTAGAATGATATGAATTAAGTTGTTCCTCATTACATGAGAATATTGAGTCAAAATAAACAATTTGAGTATTTTCAAAATTGTTACAATCATTAAGAGTATCTTCATGTTTCTTAACTGCATCCACCTCATCTTCCTTTTTGACCATATCAATATCTATCAATGAAACATTCTAGTTATCATGTTCATGAACATTCACAGATATATAATAAAAAATACATCCATTTTATTCATTATTACACCAGTATCCTATACCATCATGACATTTTCTATGAAATATTCTATAAAAACCTCTTTGAAAAAACATCCCATGATTAGCACACATGAATTCAAAAATTCAAGGATTTTCAAGAACCATTAGGTATTTCAAACATGGGGTTTCTCTGTAATACATATGGTAATTAGTCAAATATAAACCCAATATATAAAAATATCTGTTCAGTATGTATATTTCTATTCCAATAGATTTCTTCCAAATATATCTATAAGTGTCAATTTCAATAAAACATTTTGAGGCCATCTCCATTAAACTTATATTTTTTATTTCAGTGACATCATTTTGTAGTTGTGTCCATGGTGCACTGAAGTCATGAAGAACGCCATTCATTTCAAGATAATCTCTGAATTCTACCCTTGTATATTTTCAACTATTATAAATTTTAATCTTCTTTATAGAGTATCAGCATTCCTTTTATACACTTCCCCTGTAGCTCTTAAACCTATTGAGATCCTCTGATTTTTTTTAAGAACATAATAATTTTAATATTAGTAAATTAACCAATATCTGAAATAACTTACTTATCTCCATTTCTCGACTACATAATCATTGGCGCACAAATGCCAGAGTGAATCAAATCCAAGGGATGAGATGAATGCATCTAAAATTTCTTATGAACTTTGTTAGTAATATTCCACTTCTTGAATATTGAACACCACTAGTCTCTTATTATGGTCATATTATGAATGTCACATATACTTGTTCTATTGGTTAACTTGGTCATGTTACTATAACACATATTCCCAATCATTTTATGCAACATTTTATTTTCTTCCATCGCACTCAGATATGATGCACTTCTTGCATCATAGACTTGGAAAAAGTTCCACGTTGTTTGTTATCATGTTTTAAACACATTAAAGTATTCAATTTCCTTAATAATAAAACTATATTTTTTTAAAAATTATTAGATAATGATTTTTATAGAAATTATATTTTGATATGATGAAATAAAAAATGTCTTGGGGAATTATATAATTTCAGTAACGACACTGTTTTTGATGAATTATATAATTTTTGAAATAAATTTTGTTTTAATGAAACATTTTATTAAATAATATTTATTAAATAGACATGATAATACAATTTTATGAAGTAAAAAATAATTTTTTTAATTAGTAGAAAAATATTACTCTAAAAACCATAAATTTTGATTAAATGTTTATTCTTTATTTAAATGTGTAAATTATCATACTTAAATAAGTATTTTAATAAAATTAATATTATTTTTGAAATCATAATGTTGAAATTTTCCAATGGAAATTTGTTTTATAACTTTTGGAGACAGTTGAATTTTTGGATCAAAATTAAATATGGTATAAATATACTATGTGTATACTGACATCATAAAAGACAAAAAGAGATGTAATAAATTATATAAAGAGCATACACAACCAAAATTTTGTTTTTAAATTAATATAATTAGTTTTTAGGTTATTTTATTAATTTTATAATCCTTTAATGATTCATAAAAATCCTATATTATGTTTTATGGTTTTAAAATAAATTATTTATGAACATGACTCACATACACATCACCAAGGGAATGATTTAAATAATTTATATTCTTTTTTTGAATTTTTTTTTATAAAAATCCATATTTGGTAAAAATAATGGGATGGTTTGTGTTTTTTATTGCTTTATCAAACAAAGTCCAAAACCACTGTTTGGAATTTAATAAAGAACTCTTTTATATTTTCTAAATAAAACCCACCAAATTCCCATTAATATTCACTAAAAACCCTTATATCTTTACATTACTTGCACATTACATTTATTTATCCCACCCAAGGTTTCCGAAGATCATAATAAGATCCCCCAAAGATTTTAGAAGCACTCTCTCAAGGTAATGGTTCCTATACATCTCATTATTCAAGAACCGTATTTATGTATTTCCCTTGAATATCCAATTAATCATGTTGGGTTAGGTTTTTACATACACATATTATATTACTTATGATTATCAATTTATAAGATATCCCTTTATCTATAATTCACCCATTCGATAAACCGTAATGAACACCTAATTATGATATTGAAATTATCTTGTTATATTTCATATTAACAAATTTTATAGTGAATACCCAAATCCATTTCCACATATGTTTATTCAAATAAATGTAAATGTAATCCATTTATTGGTTAATTCCATTTATTAAACCCGCACACCCAAATCATATGGTTAAACATGATGAAATACATCCTTATGTACTATAATTAGTGTGTCACACTTATACATGTACATGGTATAAAATTTAAGGGTGGATCAAAAATTATATAGAAATCTAATACACTGGGTAATGTTTATATCTAATGATATGACATGTATGGTGAATGAGAGGTTATCGTAAGCACAATTTTTATTGTTTTCTTGGATGTTAACATCAACATATGTTAACGATGTCATTTTTTATTTTGTCGTCACATTCCCATGTTGCTTTTATGTTATCATGTTATATCATTTTTAGTTATTCAATATTATCATTATCGCTACTTTTATGTTATCTTGATATGATTCTTGTCTCACATGTACTAATTTACCTTATGTTTTGTTTTTTTGTTACCTCAATAGACTTTATAGATCACCCCTTTCTTATATACATCCCCAAGTTATCACATACAGTTTTAGAAGAACGACGAAATTTAAAGAGCATTTTAAGGATGTTATAAATAATTTTATTGTATTACCATTTCAAGTTTTATGTTATATACCTAATTTCCCAATGAAATTGGGATTCACGATCTTTTTGGATTTTATTATGAGAAGCTTCATATAATAAATAACGAATTAAACGGTATTAAAATATGCATTGTCATAATGGACATGGATTCATTAACTCTATAATTATTATATGGTTATATATATATATATCAAATTTTTACATTAAATAGACATTTATATCCATCCATGTAAGGATGCTATGAAATACATTCTTCTTGCATGTGGTAGTCTGTATGTACACATGAGTGAAGTTTTCATTTTTGAATAGTAATAATCAAAAAAATGTAGATAATATTCATATTTCTTGAATAATAATTATGTCTTAAATATAATAATAAAATCATTAATTCAATCTATATAACTATCCATGTCAGGTAGTGATAAAAATAGATCACATAGCTTTTGGAGGTGGTGGTAAATTTTTATGTATGTGCAGTGTTTTTATTTTCTATCATATGAAAATTATATAGAATATGGTTATAAAATTAAAATAAAAATTATTTAATATAATGAAAATAATTAATTATGTTATGATGATTTAAGAATATAACGGTGATATTTTAGAAGAATTAAACCTGAAATAGATTGGTATGGACATATACCACTTCCATAGATAATCTCTTATAAAAAACACATTAATGATTTTTGGATGGGTCTTTTGGATAGAATAAAACCTCTAGGTCATACAGTATAGTGTGGGGAATGTATTTTTCTTGATAATGGTCAATATAAGGGGCAAAAATTATTTGGATAGGTGATTAGTGGAGGTTCCATTTTATAAGTGAGAGGAGTGATGCCCTTGAGATATTAAGACCATTAAAATATGATAAATGTCATTGTCATGAATAGTGGATCCAATTTAGTCCAATTTAAATTATAAGATATGTTTAGGTTTAAATACACACATCCAATAAGAAATATAATTTGTTTACATATATTTTAATCCATATCTCTTAGTTTAACCCCTATTTATCTTTTTTAACTCGTACCGTGGTAAGAAAATATTTACCATGGTACTATTCATTATGACTAAAAAAAGAAGTGGTATTTATTAAATAATTTGAAAATTATTTTTCCAAATATGGAATTGATTTTTAATGATTTAATTATTATAGGTGGTAAAAATTAATTTTAATATATGTATTTAAACCACAATGAAAAACTATTTTTAGAGAAATGTCTTTTTAAGCATAAAATGAATTTTACACCAAAATAGTGTATATATTTGATTCTCATGATATTTATTGATTTATTAATTAAATAACGATATTAATGTGACATTAAAACACATACTAAAATGAATGAAAACATATAATTACTGAACTAAATAAATGTAAAAAAATTAATTTTTCTAGAATTAAACACTCATTGGGATTTAGATTATTAAATATAGGTTTTCAAATTAAAAAAAATATTCTATATACATTTTTACACCATAAATACTTATTTTTTCCAAAATTAATGTTTTATACACATATATTTCATTATTATATTATGTTGAATTATTAAAATTTATGTTAATTGAATTTTTTTTTCATTATTCATCTAAAAAATAAATTATATTAGAAAAATCCAAAAAATTCACCCTAATGTATATTCTTCCATTTGAACAAAAAATATATATACAAGATAAAAAATTCAATTTTAAAAATTTATAAATTATGCTATTAAATATAACCATGAACTCTCTATATTATAATGACAAAATAATATAATATTCTTTGATAAGTAGTTTACAAATGTAGTGTTTACCTCTTATAGTAATATCATTGTTATTATATCCCCTCCCTATAAATAATATAATCCTTGAAATATATAATTTTTTCATATATTACTTTTTTAATCGTTCCTCATATATTCATTTAGATCCCTTGTTCTCACCACTATTTTTTGATTTCAACAATGGAATTTCACTAACCATGTTTTCTAATTTTCAAACACTTTCTACCTAGTGTTATGAATCCAGAACTGATATTCATTATAAGAATAGTTAGGTTCAAAATATATTCACTGAGAGGTGAGTATATGATTTTCTTCAACATGTATGTACTCAATAATGAAACATGTAAGACTCAATTTACCTTTAAGAGGATGGGTGAGATAGCCGAGTAGTAAGATACAACACCAATTCTATTCAAAATTTATAAACACATATTGTGCCTAGAAATTATCTTTTACTTTTTAACAAATCTTATATCTCCCATTCATGGAGAAAAATATAAGAACAAAATATCCCTAATTGGAAATTTCATTTATTTACATAGATTATCTGTATAAATCTTTTATCAAATTTTTGGTTCTTTGATTCGATTCAGAATATCCCATAATTTCAAATTTAATTCCTCAACATGTTTTGTGATAACTAGAATCCTCTATTCAACCTATTCAAAATAACAGGATGTATGATATATGATTCCACAAGGATTATTAAATGAAATATAATATTACATAAAAACTCATCCAGAGATTGAGAATGATCCGATATACGATAAATGTAATGAGATCATGATTTCATACATAAGTTTAATTTTTTAAACAGATCATTAAAACTACCCATTAATTTTAGGATTTTATTCAATGCTCAAATGTATCTCGGTATTGAGATCCTCCAAGAGTCTCTTCAAAATTTTCAATGTGAACCAAGGTTCATGATATAATGAAATTAATAAAGGCACACAATGAAGTCTCACAAAATTATTAGTAAGGATTTCTAAAAGGTGATCAAGGAGAATATATATTCTTATTTATAAAAAATGTGTATTGTTTTTATGGAATTAAATAATGAACCATATAAACTCATTATTCAAGTCATTCGACATAATTAATGTTATAAATACCATGATAAAATTATGCCAATTCCATATTAGAAATGGTATAGGATGCGTGGATATATTAGGATGTTATCTTTCTTATATTACCTTTTGGAAGACTCATAATCTCGTCACATGGTGGGAAATTTCATCCTTTATAATTTCCCATGAATTTTTTTTCTTAAATCACTATGTATATTTGTGATGCCTGGTTGTATAGTGAAGTTTTAGTTATGTAATTCATATAATAGCTATATAATTTTCTCTAGTATGGATAAAACACATAACCACTTCCTAAACATCAATAACCCATTTTTATAGATGATGTCAAAATATTTACCATCATTCAAATAAATATTCTTCATTTGGAAATTTTTTTAAGCCTTATGTGATTTATGTATCCTTTTTATCAATGATAATTCATTAATTTATTAGGAAACTATTCATGTATCCTTTTTTCTAACAATTATAATATCTAAATTTGGTATAATTGTAAAAATATGATTCTTTTAAATCATCATCATGGTCAAAACAATATGGTATCTCCTACATAATGCATTAACTAAATTATTTAACTTTCCTAGGATGCAGTTTATCGATCAATCATAGTTGTTTTGTAGACCAAACCATCTTATTAGCTTCATATTGGGCTCTTTTTAAGAGAATATATATATAAAAATTTCATATTTCATATATATGTCATATACTTAACCGTAGAGATAGTTACACAATATACTAAGGTTAAAAATTTCATTTTACCCCTAAAAATAATTATTTAGATAGTTATGTTTATGGATTTTCTACATTATTAATTCTTAAGAAACAACAATATTATTTTGGATAAGGACACAAACTAGCTATTTTTCAATGAATAACCACATATTAAATATCATTTCATTATTGATAGTAATTCCAATACCATTTACATAATAAATAAACAATTTATCTCTTAAATAATCCACTCACATTCCCTTGACCATGTGAATTTAACCATTTACATGTACACTTTTAAATGGGTTGTCCATGTGAGAAAAATTTTAAACAAATTACTAATAGTTACATACTAAACAATGAAAACTAAATATCTATGTTATATTCATCATAGTGGGCCATTATTTTACTACATTCTGTTTTAAGGATCAATAAATATTCTATCCTTAGAGATAATATGGGCAAAAAAAGACCTTATAGAGTCAAAAATCACTCTTATAGAATTTTTCATAAAATTCATTTTCGACAAGAGACAAAAGAATTATTCTTAAATGATTCTATGTTCTCTTTTTATTTTAGATTATATCAAGGTATCACCATTAAATACCCCCATAAAATTACTAATATAATACTTGAATTATATATTTATTATATCCATAAAAATATAGGGTTCAATAGTTAATATAAATGAAATTACAAAAATCTCAAAATGCTAATACCACATATGAAATTTTTTCTACAGTATATAACCCATCATCACCCATATATGATAATAAAAATAGTGATTATTGATCCTTAATAAATATTGATCTTTTTAAAGTTGATAAAATAAGTCATTGATTTAGGGAAAAGGATCTTATTCTTTATATTAATGTGATTAATATCTCCTTGATCAATTTACAAACTCACATACCCATCCATGTTTTTCACAAATAGGATTTGGAATTCCCGAGGAAAAACACTAGGGTATATAAACCCCTTATAAAAAAATCATGAAGTTTTTTCGTTTAATCTACAAATTCCACTAGTTCCATTCAGGTGAGTGACTTGGATACAGGATTTTCATCAAGTATGATATTAATATAAAACATATCTATTTTTTCAGGTTTATGTCCTGGGAATTGTTTTATAAATACATCATTTTATTCTTTAATAATAGGTACACCCTCTATGCAAGAGATTAATTTACCACCCATATAAATTTTTATATAATCCTCTTCCCCCAAATGTTTTATAATGAGATCTATTAAATGTGGGAATATAAAATATAAAAATAATGAAACATATTTCTAAAAAACAAGATAATCTATACCCCTTCATTAATAGTAATCTCATTCTCTCTACAATTAATTCATTCATTATTATTTTAATGAAAATATATACCATGGAATATATAAAATTCAAAAATAGTATTGGAAAATTGGTTTGTAACTATGCAATAATTATGCATCCGAATATATCTTATTTTTTATATAATTTTTCAAATATGATTCCCACTAGGTGTCTTAATTTAGAACTATTACCTGAAATTATGAATGGATAATTTAATTATCTCATACAATATATAATATTTATAAGAGTGAAAAGATCTATAATCAAATAAAGAATTATATAGCATTGATATTTTGATCAATGTACATCATATCATGTCATTTATGACTTTAAATATAGTTGTAGTGATTATATAATCTTGGACACTATCTGTTGGCCTATTCTGAGGTAAATTCCCATGATTCTTGGGGAATTAAATTGAATAGTTTCCCATATCCATAAAGTATGACAAATTGATATTGTAAACCTCTTTCATTTTATTACATTCATTATCTGAATGGACTTTATCTTCATACTTGAAGAAAACTCTTATTTCCATAACGAAACGTTCTTGTGTTTTTATTTCTATTACAACCACATTTTAGAAACTCCATAATTCTTTAATTTAAATTTGATATATTAATTTTTAAATAGATCTCAATATCCCTCTTCTTATCATGATTTCTAATCAAAAAAGACATGCAGAATTTTTTCCAAGTGTTGATGACACTAGAAACTATATCATCACATGATAAAAATGCTTCAAAGACAAATTCAATCTAATGGTTGGGCTTTATAAGTTGATATATGTGATAAATACTACTTCTTGGAATATATATATAATCCACAATATGAGTTTGTAACCATTTAAATCTAGCTTCTTATCCAAAAACATATTCACCTTAATTTTCCTTAGATTTTTCAATTTTATTTATAGATCATATTTTTTCATTTGAAAAAATTATATTTCATATAATAACACCATAAATATACCAATAAATAATATATTTATTTTTTACTCCTATGTGGTCTACATCAATTTAAAAAATTTATCAGTATCTCACTTTAGATGATAGAAAAATAGGATAGCGTTATCCATTTCACTATTTCCCGAAGTAATAAATATATTTTCTAGAGACACGTTCCTTTTCAAATTAATTAATGGGTTATTAGTACCATTTAATGATGCATGTTTCTATTTTATGAAGTGGTTCAAAATTATTGCATCATGTTAGGGATCTATAGGGTCATCTATATGGGAAATTTTATTTATCATTACACAAGTAAAATATTTTAATAATGTTATTATGAATTAATCGGCTACAATAGCCTCATTGAATTCATTACTTCCACATGAATGAAATCCCTAAATAGGATATTGGTGATGATATTATTTCCATTCCTTCCATTATGAAAATTTATTATTCAATGTCATAAAAATTATTTTCTATAAACATTGTGAATAATCAATAATGGAATATTATACCCAATTCGGAAAAATATTTTTTTATAGTTTATTAAATATATTAAGGATTATAATAATTTTCAAATAATATTCTTATATGTTATTATACATTTAGTTTACAAGGAATCTATGAAAATTCATTTGATACTAATTATAACCATTTTTACACCTGTAAACCAGATGTAGTATTTTCTATATTACATTGGCAAAAAATACAAGATATTATTTCACACATGATTTAAGAGTTTAGTAGTTTTAAGAGACTAGATACATATATGTTTCTCATATTACATTTTTCATGACCCGTCCTCGGGGCCCGTGCCGTGACTACCCCAAGCCCGCCTTCCATAGGCCAGGGGCTGGCGACTAGCACCAAGGCGAAAATCCCGGTAAAAAGGGAAGGCATTGCCTTTGTAAAGTAAACAAGCACCACAGAGTAAACAAGAGGAAAAGTAAACACTAAGTAAAAACAGAGTACAAATGAAGTGCTGAAAAGTAAATGGGCCAGTATACAAACCCAACTAAAAGTAAAGTACAACTCGAAAGGGAAAACAGCAACTGTAAAGTAAAAGCCGCTACACCGAGATGTCCACTGGAAATCCCACCTGAAGGGTGGGTACAGATAGCTCCAATGCTCCTCGGGTCCCGCCGTCCGCTCTAAGCACGTCCCGCCCAGTGGTCCACCTCCAGGTACCGTCCTGCTCTGTAAGCCTCAGCCACGATCAACGCTGTCCTTCTTCTGCAACCAACACAACATAGTGCAGGCATTTCCCGTGTAGGGGTGAGTATAACGATACTCAGTAGGGACCCCGAGACCCTCAAGGTATCACTAAAACCAACAAAGATAACCACAAGAAGATCTCAACAGATAACCTCTACTTAGATATATGCCCATACATATAACTATGTTATCAAGTAACCCATCTCAATCATGAGGCAAACACAAGGTCAAAAGTCTTAGCTCAAACCAGGATTTTCATCATCGAAACCGTAACTGCTGAAGAGCTCTGTCTCTGGAGTGTACAGTGGTCCTGTCACAACTCCGAGGTACTGCACACTAACTTAAGACTGTTGTAGTACTCCACCTATCAAGTAATGCGGGCCAGCCGCTACCACCAAGCGCTCCCATGTGCCGCTACAACCAAGCGCACCTCTGACGTGGGTCTGCCGCTACAACCAAGCGCTCTCATGTGCCGCTACAACCAAGCGCACCTCTGTCGTGGTTCTGCCGCTACAACCAAGCGCTCCCATGTGCCGCTACAACCAAGCGCACCTCTGTCGTGGGTCTGCCGCTACAACCAAGCGCTCCCATGTGCCGCTACAACCAAGCACACCTCTGACGTGGGTCTGCCGCTACAACCAAGCGCTCCAATGTGCCGCTACAACCAAGCGCACCTCTGTCGTGGGTCTGCCGCTACAACCAAGCGCTCCCATTTTCCGCTACAACCAAGCGCACCTCTGTCGTGGGTCAGCCGCTACAACCAAGCGCTCCCATGTGCCGCTACAACCAAACGCACCTCTGTCGTGGGTATGCCGCTACAACCAAGCGCTTCCATGTGCCGCTACAACCAAGCGCACCTCTGTCGTGGGTCTGCCGCTACAACCAAGTGCTCACATGTGCCGCTACAACCAAGCACACCTCTGTCACACACTGAGTCGTTCGATCAGCAGTCGTCGGGTCTCAGTCAGCTACACGGTCTCCGTGCTCCGCCCGCTCGTCTCCGGGAGGGTCCGATCCACGAGCTACTGGTCGATACTCCAAGTATCACAAAGTCCCGCAAGGAAGTATCTCGAAGGACCACCTCGTCATAGGGGTCTCAACGCAACAGACGGCACGTCAATCGGTCGCCCGGTCTGTGTGTTATTAGCCTTTTCGTCCCAGGGGCATGGTTGGTTTCATGAGCGAACCAATCCGGCCGTAACTCAACTATACCCCGAACACTCACAGGGTATACTCATAGGTACCATTTTTCAACGTGATCACCAATGCCGCTGACGGCTCGTCAAACGGATGTCTGGTCTGAAAGATATCAGCTTTTCCGTTCCAGGGGCTCGGTTGGATTTCAGTGCGATCCAACCCGGCCACTATCCATCTGCATCCAAAACTCGGGCGGAGGATGCCAAAAGTTTCGTCTCATCAAGAGGAACTCAACGCAATAGAAGGCGCGTCAATCGGACGCCCGGTCTGAGAGTTATTGGTTTTTTCGTCCCAGGGGCCCGGTTGGTTTTTAAGGAAAAACCAACCCAACCGTACACCACTTGCGTCCAAACCTCGGGCGGAGTGAGCCAAAATATCTGTCTCACTAAGAGGAAACTAACAAAGCTGACGGCACGTCAATCGGACGTCCGTAGCTCAAGATATGAGTGTTTCCGCTCCGAGGGCCCGGTTGGTTTCGTGTACAAACCAATCCGGCCGAACCCAAAGTATTCCGAAACTTTGAGTGCGATAAACCGAAACGACCGACTCGCTCCAAGGATTGTGTTGCCGCTGACAGCGAGTCATTTGGAGGCCTGTAGCTCATGTTACGGGCGTTTGAACGAAAGTTGCCCGAAGACGGGGGGTCCGGGCCCGGGCCGACCCGGCCTGACCCCCCCTGGTGGGCCCGAACCAGGTCGGGTCCGACCCGGTTGGCCCGGCCCGGAGCGGCCAGGGCCGGTCCGGCTCGGATCGGCCGAGCGGCCGACGCGGGGGAAAGCCGCCGCCACGCGTGACACCCCCGCGGCACCCGCGGGGTGTCGGCCAGACAGCCGGACGCGCCGCGTGACAACCCCGCGACACCCGCGTGGTGCCGCCCTGGACACCCGCGGGGTGCCGCGTGACAACCCCGCGGCACCCACGGGGTGTCGCCCTGGACACCCGTGGGGTGCCGCGCGGCAAACCCCGCAGGGTGTCGCGCTGGACACCCGCGGCACCCGCGGGGTGCCGCCGCCTCTGGCCGCCGGCGACCCGCGCCGCCATCGGCTTCCGCGGGCCGCCTGAGTCGCTCCGGTGGCCCGTTTTCCTTCCCGTCTACGCCGTTGTTCCTCCCGAGTTCTGTTCTTTACTGCGGGATCATCAAACATCCGTTGCGGCACGTTCCGTCGTCGCCCGCCAAATCCGCACAAAACGAAGAAAGGCGGAGGGTCGTCGGGCCGTGTTCGTTTGGCCCGCACCCTCCGCGTTAGAGATAATCAACGGGAGAAAAAAATGTTCGACACCTGAACTAACAATTTTAATAAAATAAAATTTTTTCATTGATTCCGGTTGTTTAATTTTTACAGAACGTTCACGGAAATAAATAAAAAATGGGGGTAAATCCCAAAATAAATCCCTACCTTGTTGATCGTCGTGCGCGGGCATTCTTCGCGGAAAAGCTCGTCTCGGAAGAGGGGGATCGTCGCATCGTCGCGGGAAGGCGTCGCGTCGTCACGGAATCCGGCTTTGAGTTGGCGAGCTCAACGGACCAAGAACAACTGATTTAAATTATAAATAATTAAATCTGTGTTTAAAACCAAAAGAAAAGAACCTTGCGAGGAAATCCGAAATCACTCACCTCAACGGTCGGTGATCGGATATCGGAGTGGGGAAGAACGTCTCGGACGGAAGCGTCGTCGATTTCCGGGTTCGGCGTTCTTCATGTTCTTCGCAAGGGAGAAGAAGATACAAGGGTCCTCTCAAATCTTCTCAATGCGCAAGTAACTAGAGGTCGAGCGTTGGCCTTATTTTATTATTACGCCAACGAATTTGAAAACTGGTTAAGAAACGATCCATCAATTTGTTGAATTAATTCATCGAAAGAAACAGCCCATTTAATTCACGAAATAAACCGCCCAATTAAATGGTCTGTTAAGATTTTAAGAAGCGCGTCAGTTGACTTTCATTAAGATGGGTTTTCGCGGGTGCGTTTCCTAGCGGAAAGAAACGGCGGGGCTCGTGCGGGCCCCACCTCGCAAATATCCTACCAAGGGGGTAGGATATTTCTGGATATCATCCTATCCGGTTCAACTCAGTTCAAGCCTCCTTTATGTGGCTTCAAATGGCTTCCAAGCGGCTTAAGTGAAATAAAATAAAGTTGTCGCAAAATTATTTTATTTCTTAACTTTAAGCCCGAAAATTAAAAACCACACCCGAGCAAACGCAACTCCGGAAGAGGCGTTTCTAAGCGAATATCGGCGCTGCGATTTCATCGGTGCCCTCAGAATTCGATTCCGGGCACCGGTTCAAAATTTAGAAAAACCCGCTCGTCTGTTCACTGAACGTACCCGAGCCAAACTTCGGAAAATGATTCCGGGCACACTGGGCCTCGGAATCAGGCGCCGTCAGAAACTGCGTTCATGTAAAATTCCAAAGAAAATTAAGAAAAAAATTTCCTTGAAATTTACGGGTCTTTACATTACTCCCACCACAGGGCTTTATGTCCCCGTAATGCTTCAACACAAACTAGGGATACAAAGGCGGTACTGATCACGCATCTGAGCCTTCCGCTCCCATGTCCTCACCTGGACCTTCTCTGTCGTGGCCCGGACCACCTCTGGTCCCACTAGAGCTGCCATGATTTCTTCCTTGCCGATAAGAGAAATCTGGTCTCATCCCCTGGATGAACCACGTTCGTTGCCTAATACAGTCAATCCCGACATGGATGATACTAATCCATACCAAGGATGAAGTCGTAAGGCCTCGATGCTACTACCAAGAGATCCAACCGTTACTCTTGCCTCCAAAGGTTGAGTCACACTGTCGGCATCAGTGTGTGGTAACTGGGTCTCCTCCAGTAGATGTCTCACAAGTGAGGGTCAAGTCAACAGTCAAAACTGGAACCTCTTAGTAACAACACAAGAGAGGGTAGGGAAGTAAATGCCACAAGAAAATGTGTCTTTTATTACTGCAGCTCAAGTACAAAGACACAAATCATCTACAAACATTCATCAACAAAACTAGAAAAAACATGAACAAAAGTCTTCAGGTCTGGAGCTAGTCCCGCTCCTGTCCATCTGCTCCCGGAGCCCCATGATCGTAGGCCTCAACTGCCTGATGATGAGCTCTCCCATGTCATCCTCTCCCCTGCGGTCAGGGTGGACCACCTGGTGGTGGTGGTGGCAGAGCCTCAAAGCATCGCCCACCACCTGCTGCTCGGCCAACTCCTCTGCCTCGTCTGCCTCCTCCCTGCAAACCGCCACTGTCGACCCTCTGCCTCTGCCTTGGTGGCCCCTCCACCGTCTGTTGCACCTCGGTACGGCGGGTCGGGCAGTCACGAGCCATGTGGCCCTGCCCGCCGCACGAGTAGCACTGCTTGACTCTCGGAAGGCTGGCTTCGCGCTGTGTGCCCCGCACTGCTGAGCCAGTGTCCCGAGGTCGTCTGCCGGAACCCTGAGTCATCCGTCGGCTACCTGCTGCCGAAGACTCCGCCACCTGCCGCCCTACGGTAGGCCTCACTGTAGACTCAGCCAGAAAGCTCTCGGTCAGAAGGGCTCTCTCTAGCACTCCTGCCTGGGTCGGGATGCTGAGGGAGATCAGTGATGCCCTGATCTCGTGTCTCAATCCCTGCTCGAAGGTCCGGTCCCGGAAGAAGGGGTCCCGTACCATGTCTGTCGAGTAGCGAGAAAGGTCGGTGAACCTCGCCATGTACTGGGCTACCGTCAAGCTGCTCTGCCACAGCTGAAGAAGCTCCTGAATGCGCACCGCACGGAGGGTGGCCGGGACGAACTTTGAGCGGAAGAGGCTCTCGAAGTCCGTCCATATGAGGGAGGCCTCATCGTGCACCTGGAGCATCAAGCTCCACCATCTGCCTACTGCCGCGTGCAGGAGGCTCGCTGCGAGGATCACCATGAGGTCTGCTGGTGTCCTCACTAATCTAAAAACCCGAACAACTACCTCCAGCCAGTCCTCGGTGGCCTGAGGGTCCGTCTCCCCGCGGAACCTGGGCAGTCGCTGGCGCTGGAACTCATGCAGTGCACTAAGGCGACGTGCATCGTCAGCGGCTGGGGCTGGTAGCATCGGTGCCTCGGTGGGTATAGGTACGGCCGGTGCCTCGTCTGTCAAAGGGCCATGTACCGAGTCCTCGACGATCGGTGGGCTGTAATCACGCTCCACTCTCGGAATCCTAGCTGGATGTCGTCGTGGGGCCATCCTGAAAGAAACAGGTGCGCCACGGTCAGGACAGTATATCTGGTGAGCTGACACAAGTAATCACAAGGAAAATTTGAAACACACATGCAATCAATGTTTTCGTGAATTAAGTCGGAAATCAGAAGTCAGGGTCCTGGTGTACGGATACGTCGGCCACCGCACCAACAATGGACTCCCTGGACTGATAACCACACCCAATACGCTAAACACTATTGCTTCACATAGAAGAAAGATCAGAGTCCCCGGTAGAACCGACCACCTCTGATACCAATTTGTCACGACCCGTCCTCAGGGCCCGTGCCGTGACTACCCCAAGCCCACCTTCCATAGGCCAGGGGCTGGCGACTAGCACTAAGGCGAAAATCCCGGTAAAAAGGGAAGGCATTGCCTTTGTAAAGTAAACAAGCACCACAGAGTAAGCAAGCGGAAAACTAAACACTAAGTAAAAACAGAGTACAAATGAAGTGAGGAAAAGTAAATGGGCCAGTATACAAACCCAAATGAAAGTAAAGTACAACTCGAAAGGGAAAACAACAACTGTAAAGTAAAAGCCGCTACACCGAGCTGTCCACTAGAAATCCCACCTGAAGGGTGGGTACAGATAGCTACAATGCTCCTCGGGTCCCGCCGTCCGCTCCGAGCACGTCCCAAGCAGTGGTCCAACTCCAGGTACCGTCCTGCTCTGCAAGCCTCAGCCACGATCAACACTGTTTGTCGTCTGCAACCAACACAACGTAGTGCGGGCATAGCCCGTGCAGGGTTGAGTATAACGATACTCAGTAGGGACCCTGAGACCCTCAAGGTATCACTAAAACCAACAAAGATAACCACAAGAATATCTCAACAGATAACCTCTACATAGATATATGCCCATACATATACCTATGTTATCAAGTAACCCATCTCAATCACGAGGCAAACACAAGGTCAAAAGTCTCAGCTCAAACCAGGATTTTCATCATCGAAACCGTAACTGCTGAAGAGCTCCATCTCTGGAGAGTACAGTGGTCCTGTCACAACTCCGAGGTACTTCCCACTAACTTAATACTTCTTTAGTACTCCACCTATCGAGTAATGCGGGCCAGCCGCTACCACCAAGCGCTCCCATGTTCCACTACAACCAAGCGCACGTCTGACGTGGGTCTGCCGCTACAACCGAGCGCTCCCATGTGCCGCTACAACCAAGCGCACCTCTTTCGTGGGTCTGCCGCTACAACCAAGTGCTCCCATTTGCCGCTACAACCAAGCGCACCTCTGTCGTGGGTCTGCCGCTACAACCAAGCGCTCCCATGTGCCGCTACAACCAAGCGCACCTCTGATGTGGGTCTGCCGCTACAACCAAGCGCTCTCATGTGCCGCTACAACCAAGTGCACCTCTGTCGTGGGTCTGCCGCTACAACCAAGCGCTCCCATGTGCCGCTACAACCAATCCCACCTCCGTCGTGGGTCTGCCTCTACAACCAAGCGCTCCCATGTGCCGCTACAACCAAGCGCACCTCTGTCGTGGGTCTGCCGCTACAACCAAGCGCTCCCATGTGCCGCTACAACCAAGCACACCTCTGTCGTGGGTCTGCCGCTACAACCAAGCGCTCCCATGTGCCGCTACAACCAAGCGCACCTCTTTCACACACCGATTCATTCGATCAGCAGTCGTCAGGTCTCAGTCAGCTACACGGTCTCCCTGCTCCGCCCGCTCGTCTCCGGGAGGGTCCGCTCCCCGAGCTACTGGTCGAGACTCCAAGTATCACAAAGTCCCGCATGGAAGTATCTTGAAGGACCACCTCGTCATAGGGGTCTCAACGCAACAGACGGCGCGTCAATCGGACGCCTGGTCTGTGAGTTATTAGCCTTTTCGTCCCAGGGGGCCCGGTTGGTTTCGTGAGCGAACCAATCCGGCCGTAACTCAACTATACCCCGAACACTCACAGGGTATACTCATACGGACCATTTTTCAACGTGATCTCCAATGCCGCTGACGGTTCGTCAAACGGACGTCTGGTCTAAAAGATATCAGCTTTTCCATTCCAGGGGCCCGGTTGGATTTTAGTGCGATCCAACCCAGCCACTATCCATCTGCATCCAAAACTCGGGCTGAGGTTGCCAAAAGTTCCGTCTCATCAAGAGGAACTCAATGCAATAGACGGCGCGTCAATCGGACGCCCGGTCTGAGAGTTATTGGCTTTTCCGTTCCAAGGGCCCGGTTGGTTTTTAAGGAAAAACCAACCCGACCGTAATCCACTTGCGTCCAAACCTCGGGCGGAGTGAGCCAAAAGATCTGTCTCACTAAGTGGAAACTAAAAAAGCTGACGGCACGTCAATCGGACGTCCGTAGCTCAAGATATGAGCGTTTCTGCTCCGAGGGCCTGGTTGGTTTCGTGTACGAACCAACCCGGCCGAACCCAAAGTATTCCGAAACTTTGAGTGCGATAAACCGAAACGACCGACTCGCTCCAAGAATTGTGTTGCCGCTGACGGCGAGTCGTTTGGAGGCCCGTAGCTCAAGTTACGGGCGTTTGAACGAAAGTCGTCCGAAGACGGGGGGTCCGGGCCCGGGCCGACCCGGCCTGACCCCCCCTGGTTGGCCCGAACCGGGTCGGGTCGGACCCGGTTGGCCCGGCCCGGAACGGCCAGGGCCGGTCCGGCTCGGCTCGGCCGAGCGGCCGACGCGGGGGAAAGCCGCCGCCACGCGTGACACCCCCGCGGCACCCGCGGGGTGTCGGCCAGACAGCCGGACGCGCCACGTGACAACCCTGCGACACCCGTGGGGTGCCGCCCTGGACACCCGCGGGGTGCCGCGTGACAACCCCGCGGCACCCGCGTGGTGTCGCCCTGGACACCCGCGGGGTGTCGCGCTGGACACCTGCGGCACCCGCGGGGTGGCGCGCTGGACACCCACAGCACCCGCGGGGTGTCGCGCTGGACACCCGCGGGGTGCCGCCGCCTCCGGCCGCCGGCGCCGCCGCGCCGACGACCCGCGCCGCCCCCGGCTTCCGCGGGCCGCCGGAGTCGCTCCGGTGGCCCGTTTTCCTTCCCGTCTGTGCCGTTGTTCCTCCCGGGTTCTGTTCTTTACTACGGGATCATCAAACATCCATTGCGGCACGTTCCATCGTCGCCCGCCAAATCCGCACAAAACGAAGAACGGCGGAGGGTCATCGGGCCGTGTTCATTTGGCCCGCACCCTCTGCATTAGAGATACTCAACGGGAGAAAAAAAAATGTTCAACACCTGAACCAACAATTTTAATAAAATAAAATTGTTTCTTTGATTCCGGTTCTTTAATTTTTAAAGAACGTTCACGGAAATAAATAAAAAAGGGGGGGTAAATCCCAAAATAAATCCCTACCTCGTTGATCGTCGTGCGCGGGCGTTCTTCGTGGAAAAGCTCGTCGCGGAAGAGGGGGATCGTCACGTCGTCGCGGGAAGGCGTCGCGTCGTCACAGAATCCGACGTTGAGTCGGCGAGCTCAATGGACCAAGAACAACAGATTTAAATTATAAATAATTAAATCTGTGTTTAAAACCAAAAGAAAAGAACCTTGCGAGGAAATCCGAAATCACTCACCTCAACGGTCGGTGATCGGAGATCGGAGCAGGGAAGAACGTCTTGGACGGAAGCGTCGTTGATTTCCGGGTTCGGCGTTCTTCGCGTTCTTCGCAAGGGAGAAGAAGATACAAGGGTCCTCTCAAATCTTCTCAATGCGCAAGTAACCAGAGGTCGAGCGTTGGCCTTATTTTATTATTACACCAACGAATTTGAAAACTGGTTAAGAAAGGATCCATCAATTCGTTGAATTAATTCAATGAAAGAAACATCCCATTAAATTCACGAAATAAACCGCCCAATTAAATGGTCTGTTAAGATTTTAAGAAACGCGTCAGTTGACTTTCATTAAGATGAGTTTTCGCGGGAGCGTTTCCTAGCGGAAAGAAACGGCGGGGCTCGTGCGTGCCCCACCTCGCAAATATCCTACCAAGGGGGTAGGATATTTCTGAATAGCATCCTATCCGGTTCAACTCAGTTGAAGACGCCTTTAAGTGGCTTCAAGTGGCTTCCAAGCGGCTTAAGTGAAATAAAATAAAGTTATCGCAAAATTATTTTATTTCTTAACTTTAAGCCCGAAAATTAAAAACCACACCCGAGAAAACGCAACTCCGGAAGAGGCGTTTCTAAGCGAATACCGGTGCTGCGATTTCATCGGTGCCCTCAGAATTCGATTCCGGGCACCGGTTCAAAAGTTAGAAAAACCCGCTCATCCGTTCACTGAACGTACCCGAGACAAACATCGGAAAATGATTCCGGGCACACCGGGCCTCGGAATCAGGCGCCGTCAGAAAATGCGTTCTTGTAAAATTCCAAAGAAAATTAAGAAAAAAATTTCCTTGAAATTTTCGGGTCTTTAAAACATTTAAAAAAAATGATCTATGACAAAAATTCAAAGGATAAATTTATTATTTCTTTTAGTATAACCCAAAATCCTTCAAATTTCTATTCTAGGTAACCTTGGGAGAAGGGAAAATATAAAAGGGTGAGATTTTATGATAAATAATGGAAAGAATAAAATTTAATCTATCATACAATAACCAATACATGACAAATATTGGAGTGATTATAGGGAATTAAATGATAAATATAACTAATATCATGAAAGAGGAATATAACCATGGACGAAATATAATCATAAAATATTAACATGGATAACAATAATTATTTTCGTAATAATAGAATTTATAATGCCAAACAACATAGTATAACCATTAAGGCCTAATTCCAAGACAAGATACACAAATAGGTAAGGCATATGCGAAATAAGAAAAATATTATCTCACGTGAGACTTACCAATGAATTGAAGAGGCTATCTAATACAAGGAACCACCTATCAATTAATAATTTAATTTTCTTTTTCATATGAAAGGATTTAATAATAAATTAAATACATAATAAATATTTCATAGTCACAAATATCGGTCTTTGAAATCTAAAATGCACAATGTCAATATTTTCCCCAGCCAATAAATAATAAAACATATTCATAAGACATCTATAGTAAAAAGGTTGATGGTAAAATTAGATAATATCCTTAGTGAAAATTATTATTCTTTAATTTATTTTGACATAGATGAAAAATAATCCTTATAAAGTCATATAAAATCTCTTTGAATATAATAAGAAATGTTTATTTTTTATTTTGGAGACTTTTTTAAAAATACTAACAATTCACAGAACAATGGGAATAAGATATTATTTGAAAAAAAATGAAACATATAATGGAATATTTATAAATAATAATAGTATTTATAGTAGTAAAGTGAATTCATGTTGTAAATGTAAAGAGAAAACATTATTTTCAAACCTTTTACAAAAAGTGGTAGATATAATTTATGGGATTATTTTAAAAATATCCTGTTTTAAGAATTTTCAAAAAGTCAAATATATTTTAAAATAAAAATTATAAACCCTTGTAGATTATTAAATAAAAAAATTGAAAAAATTAAATGAATATGTATATTGAATAAAAATATATTTTTCCAAATAGGACCAATAAAGTCATCTTTCAATGTAAACATACTTTAAAAGGTTTTTATTACAAAAAATTGGTAATATAGAATTAATACATGAAAACCCCAGAAATAAATTATTAATTAGAAAATAGATGGGTTATAGTAAATAAATAACATGTGATTTCCCCTGATATATATTTTAAAATAAATAATCATAAAAATTGACATTGTAACATAAATACATACCTTGAATTCTCTCTTGTTAGGAAAAATTATGAACTCGTGTATAATATAGTTGTATTTATTATTTATCTAAATAAGAACAATATTTATCTCTTTCTTTCTCGGTATAATATATTTATAACTTATTTTTACCCCTTTACTCTTAATTTTTTGTAAAAATCAATTATTTTGGTGTTAACTATTATGCTTCTCCTTCACGTTTTGATTCGTTGGTTCCGAAAAATGCACCATGGTCATTGTTTCATCACCTCCTTATTGTTAATAAATCCATATATATATATATATATAATATGTATACAATAATTACCCTTTTATAACCATCCATGTAGGATTTTTATGAAATTCATCATTCATGGAGGTTTTAGTCCAAATGTATGCATGGTGACATTTTCATTTTTCAATAGATGGAAAAAATAATGTAGACAATGATTTATCCTTAAATAAAAATAATTATTTTAGAAATGTAATATTTATTTATTAATTATATCTATAAGTCCATTATTGTTAGGTGGTGAGGAAAGATGAGTTAATCGATTCATTGATGCGGTAGACTATGTACGCATGAGGTATGGTTTTATTTTTCATTAGATTTAAAGAAGATTAAAAATTATTACACCATTAACATAAAAATTGTTAAGAATATTAAAGAAACCTATTTAATTATTATAGTATCTTAAAATTTTATTTTTAAGAGTCTTAGTAGTAAATTAATCTGGATGATCTTGGTAAGATCAAACAACTCTTCCTAGGATAATCTCATTTGAAAAACACCGTTAGGATTCCTCGATGGGTCTTTTTTAGAAGGCCAAAACCTCTATATAGTGGACAAACGTGCATTAAATGTATTTTAGAAAATATTTCATGATATAAGGGGCTCAATGTGTGTGGATAAGTGAGGAGGGGAGGTCATATTTTATAAGTAAAATGTATGGCACCCTTATAAATAGTAATATCATTATAATATAATAACTATTTTTCTCATGGAATGTAGATCTAATTTATACTAATTTAAAATATAGGATAACATAAAGAAAAAATCAAGGTTAAAAATATAATTCATATAATTTTAGATATATTTTAATCCTTATCTTCTAGTTTGATCCTCTCATTAACCCTTTTTACTCTTATAATGGTTATACAATTTTTATAACTACAATTGTTCATTATAAATAAAAAAGAAGTGGTAATCATTAAATAATTTGAGTATAATTACTCAAAATATGGAAAATTTTAAAATGATGTAATTCCTAGAGTTGGTAAAAATTAATTTTAATATAAGTACATAAAGCATAATAAAAATAGTTTCAGGGAAAAATGTCTTTTAAGACTAAAAATGATTCTACACCAAAATCATGTATAATATTTATTATGATTTTATATTTTGGTATATGAGTAAAAAATTAGTTTTATGTGACTTTAAATGCAATAAAAATCCAAATTAAACTTTTTAATTACTTAATTATTAGAAATGATAAAAAATAGTTCTTTTATTAGATTGAAATGACAATTGTGTTCTAAAAAGTCAAAAATAGGTTTACAGATTAAATTTAATAATATATATTCTTTATTACAATCCTTAAACACAAATTTTTCTAATAAATAATATTTTATAAGATTCATATTCATACTTTTATCATTCTGATTTCATAAAGGTTATGGTATTTTTATAATCATAATTATTTTTGAATAATCACCTGAAAATCAATTATTTCATGAAAAACAATTTCACCAAAATATAAAATTGAACATATAAATTCAAAAATTACATCAATTATATCAAATTGTATTTATAAGAATTAATTTTATACCTCTAAATACAAACATGAACTTTTTATATTATAAATATTAAATAATTGGATGAACATTGGCCAATAAGTTAAAGATGTAGTGTTTACCTATTATAATAGGATCCCTTGTATTAAAAATTTACCGTTAAATAAAGTAATTTTTTATAAGTATAGTATGATAATTTAGATTAAGATGTGGTTAAAATGATATTGAAAGTATAATAGATGAAAAATCACATATTAATGTGAAACTAGATAAATTCAGACAAATCATGATAGGAAAATAAGATATAGCTAACAAAATTAGAAGTTAAAACAAGAGAATACTAAGAGAAATAAGTTAATTGATTATATTACTTCTACTATAATTATTAAAGATGAAACTATTTAGCTGATAGAGATGAAAAATATTGAAGTTGAAATACATATGGATGAATTCATGTATAGTTTCAATAATGTAGTAAAAAAAACATGTAAAATACATAAGTTATATGAGAAGAAAATTAGAGAAAATGAATAATTTATTATGTTTCTAAATCATTAACATAGAATATCTATTTTTTAGAGTGATTATATATGATGAGGTATTGTTTTCTGATGAAACAGCACAACATATGATTATTTTTATAGTTAAATTAAATGAAAAATTGTTTTTAGAAAAACTAAGAAGTCTAATAAAAGGTAAAAATATGATCATATCTAGAGTGATTCTTTTTAATGATAATTATAGTATCAAATAACCAAGTAAGTGTTTCAAAAAAAATTATGAAACCATTACATTATATGATTTTAAATGAGGGAAGATAAGAACTCGTACAAGAACATTTTTTATCAAAGAAGGTCCTTTCAAGGGTAAAGATAGTGTTATTATGAAATTTTAATGAAATATTGAAATTTTTTATAAAATATATATCCATATAAAAAATTGAGATATCATGAGATAAGGGATAGATAATAGTCTATAAATACACAAAATTTCTTTTCAAGTTGAAATAAATATATTGATAAAAACATCATTGTGAAACTGATAGTTGTTTTCCAAATATGCCATAAAGAAGCACATACTGGAAATGATTTTCTAAATATTCATAGAGATCAACTAAATATAAATATAATAGATAAGAATTCTCTAGAACAAATTATATTCAAATAATAAGAAAATGATATGAATTTGAATACAAGTTTTGTAAAACTGATAAATAATGTATTATGGATATAGGTTTCTAATCACACAAGACTGATTATTTAAATAAATATATATATATTTTTAAAAAAAATTAAGATATATAAATTTAACTCAGTGAATGAATTATAAATTGTAATAAAAGCTATTTTTGTATAAAAATTTACCGACAAAATTAAACTCTAACAATATCTTATTTATTTGTAGGATGGAGCATACTCTATTTAGTGTCTCATAAGAATGTTATCAGGTCAGTGTAGTAATTTTTATAATGAATGGATATGTAATGAAGTGATTAAAATATTGGCCAGTTATATCAAAAGGATCATGAACTCAAGGAAATATATTCCAAGTTTGATAATTTAAAACTATTCTATACATTATAATATAAGATAAAAATATTTTTTTAGAATAAATTACTCAGTAACATTGGCTAAAAGAGCACTAGATTTTTAAATAAAGAGTATTTTGTGGTAAATGTCCCATGAAGAAGCAAAGAAGGAGTCACATTATTCAAAACATGTAAGAAGGGGAATATATTGAATAAAAGTAACAAATGATTTGAAATTCATAACCAAATATCATTATAATTAGTTCACTATGAGGTTCATAATCCTATGAGTATGAATTTTATAAGTTTATATGAGTATTTGTTTACAATAAATAATGATTATAATAAAACTGTATGTGTTATTTTTACATCTCAAAAATCACTAGATTTATGAATATTTAAATATTTATTAATTCTACCTAAGAAGAAAACTAATTGTTATTTAAATAGGTTGATATTTTATAATTGTATTGAGTATTCCAATACATTTTATTGAATACATTGATATACATGGAATAAGGAAAGAGTTTGGTGCATTATATATCCCACAATAAAATAGATTAGCTAAAAGGAAGAATATGAGTGTTTTTTATATGGCTATAGAAATGATAGTTATAGATGATATGTGAGGGTTTTTCTTAATAAAAGCCTATAAAATAACAAATAATTATTCAAAATAGGTGTTTATTAAGGAAAATTCATATGTAAATGCATCATAAATTTGGTTAAGAGGAATCGAAAACTAAAATGATTATGAGTGTCTTAGGGTCCATGATTAATGAATATGAATAAAAAAAGACAAGAAAAGTTTAATGAGAAAGATAATGAAGGAATATTTGTCGATTATAATCCAAATTGGATGTTTTTATCTATTTTGAAACAAAAAAAATATGGATATTGTTGAATGTGATGATAGAATCCCTAACAAACGTACTATTCAGAGAGAAGAAAATGAAATAAAATCATAATGATGTTTCATATTCTATTTATTCATGTGATGAGGGTAAATAATTCAAGAAAAAAATAAGAGTAAATACAATATTGATAGGGAATATTTATTCTGAAAACATCATTTGAGATATTAATGATGGGGTGAAAATAAGAATAATAATTAAAATATCTAGTTACACAAGTTTATATTAAAATGTTAACCCCTAAATTTTAAATGATAATTTTTAGCCCAAATAATGGATTAAACATATGAATGAAGTTATGAGCATTATTTTAAGGAATTAGACATTATACATTTTACCCATACCTATGGAAAATATCATAAATTGAATAAAATGGGTTTTTAGAAACAAGATGAATAAAAAAAATTAGTTACCGAGATGCTATGTTATACTAATTTATAATGGTTATTATCACATTAAAATAATTAATCCTGAAAAAATATTTACCCCTATATTTACAGTTGATACCTTCAAGATATTTATTTCTATTTTTGTATAAATAATCTATAAAATATTCCAAATGGATAAAAAATGTGAATTTATGAATGGTGATTTGAAAGAAGAGGTATAAAAAGTTTTTATAGGGGTTTATAACATCTAAAAAATTATAGAGGAAAAAATAAAAAATGTTATTAATCCCAAAAATATATCAAGAAAATTGTAATGAATTATATTTTTCATCATTATAAAGTGTGATTATGGTTTGAATATTCATGTTATGATTTTAATATCTTTAAAATCATAATCCTATAATAATAAATTGAATATGATTATATTTGAATATGAATATACTCGATTTACATGGAACATTTAAAAAATGTTATAATATCATGAAAGAACAACCATCACAGAATGTCTCACAATATTTAATAAAGATCTCAAGGATTGACCATGAAATGGTCTGATCCACCATGCCATGGTGGTTCCATTAGTGAACAAACCTGTCAATCTCTCACGTTCACTGAATGCTCATAGTCTTGGTAGACATTCACCTTCTCTAACATGACATGCAATAACATAAGAAATCATATCTAAAACACCATTCAAATATTTCCAAAAATCCTTTTTTCGAAATTAAAAAATTCAATTTAATCTGATGATTGTTTCTTACCCGAATGCCTCATGGGGATGGAATGGTGTTTTGTGGAGTTGGTGGAACAACCTTTACATAAAACTCATAACCACACCCCTTTCATGTGGTTTCTAATGGGATTTATTCATTTAACTAGAAACATCCAATTGTTCAATATCTATGAGTGACCTTCTTTCCAAAGGAAGGTGCTCATTGGGGAGTTTATACAATGATGAAAAACAACAAAATTTGTATAATAATATGGGATGTTAGGCTCATCACACCCTTTTGAGGATATTTATTATTTACTCCATGACTCTCTTGTAGATTTAATATATGTTCAGGAATCCTTTATTAATTTCTATATAAGACATGGGTTAACCATGAGTTAGTAATTAATTATTATCATGTATAAAATTGGGAATCCTCTGTATGTATCCTAGGTTCTTCATTAATGATGATATTGATATGTTTTCAATTTTATACATTAATGTTACACAATTATGTATTTATTAGTGATTCTTTTTATGTCTTATTTCAATATTTATTTTCATCCACCCAGTGGAGTTCTCTAGAGCGAATAATTTTCCAATGAAATGGGATTTACATTGATTTTGGTATCAAACACATAAGACGGTCTTCTTGTGTATCCTTGTGAATGGAATCAAAACCCATTTAGTTAATTTTCACTTAACGGGGCACATCATACTTTTTAAGGTCATGTGATAAGAACCAAACTCTGTAGTTTAACAATAAACGACAAGGAAGTCTAGGAAAAAGGTTCCTAGTCAAGGATTAGTGTGAGACACATGATAAAGAACCCTAAAGAGCTTGTAAGTGATATAAATTACTAGGTTTCATAAGAATCTACTAGGGTTGTGGCATAGAGTGAATTAAGTCTAATTTGAGGTGTTGGGTTTTGACCTCAGAGTGGATTTTTTTGCACCCCATTGGGACGGGAATCAAGTCCCACATTGTTTAGTTATGAGGACTCACACCTATAGAGTCCCTATAAAGGTTTTTTCAGGAGGGAGTTTGGAACGTATAGATGACTATATTAGGTCTCATTCTAGGAAGAGATTTCATTTTATTAAATATTGGGTCTTACACTATGCAGGAGTTCCTTGGAGATGGTATGATGACATGGTAGGGGATTATACTGAATAAGAGTCTCATTGTTTGGTTGAGGATTACACATGAATTGATTCCAAAGAGGTTGGGTTTCTTTTTTTATATTGAGTAGTAGGACTATTGTTTTATTGGTTCATACACATGAAAATAGGCCCAATAGGTTAGGATTTTATGTTAATAAAGCATAGAGGTCCCATTTTATTGTTAAGTATTACACTTTAAATGATTCAAAAGAGGTTGGGTTTTAGGGATTATGCTAAGTTGGAGGCCCATTTTTTGTTGGGGATTAAACGTAAAATTATTCCCAAGAGTTTGGGTTTCAGGTCTTTTACCGAGTAAGAGGCCCATAAGGTTTGGTATAGTGTCGATATCATTATCACCACCAACCTATATGCCCACAAGAGTCATGATAAATGTGATAAACAAGAGGAAGTGGTAGATTTGATAAATCACACAATCATATTTTCCCTATGATTGGATACATGTCCTTGAGGAGCCACACCTATGGAGTCCCTTTAAAGGAAGGAATTAAGAAGATATGAAAAATATTCTTTGGCAAAAACAAGAATTAGACTATGAAAATGACACGATTATAGATTACCACTACGCCCACATGAGTCATTATTTAATGTTAGATAGAGGAAGTGGAAGATCTGACAAACAAAATGACCCCCTTACACTGGTGGAAGATTTTGGTGTGATGGGAGAAGAAGATTGAGCTTTGATATTCACATTTCCTCCCATAATTATATCTAGAATAGTAACATATGACTACCCATACGGAAACAACCCACAAGCATAGAGAAAGAGGGATGAATGAAGTAGGATAGGTCCTACAAGAAAAGGTGGGGTCTTACTCACGGTGGGATACCCAAAAATTTATTCTTGGGGATGATAAGAGTATCTAATTCCACATCAATGGTAAAGAGAAAGTGTGATCCTCAGCCTCCCCACCTAGACCTATAGGCACCATGTCTTAGAGACAACTAGGGAAGGATGTGGTCCTAACCCTTGTATTTGATACTGGGGTATCACAGACACACCCCCCAAGGTCAAGGTCCACATGACTGATGGGATTCACACTCACAAGCACCCCACGTACCCTACTCATTAGGCATGAATGTGTGGGAAACCTATGACCAAATGAATACAAACCCAAATAGAAGACATTCTGGTGTTAATCATCATAGAGTTTTGTACCTTTTGAGGCCTCAAGCTAGGTTTTTGTTTGTTCATTCTTAGATGAGGGTTCCAAATGAAGAGGTTACCAACCATTGGTGGCTTAGAAGAGGGATTTAGAGGGTTATTTCAAATGCTAGAAGCTAGGCAAGCCGGGGTAGTCTCAGGCAGGGTTTTCTTACATTACTAGGGAGTACTAAATGCATGTAGGTATGTGTGAGAAAAAGGTACTTTGTGCGATGGACCACCTAGGTAACAACACATGGGAGGAGGATTACCTCACGCCTTTGAGGGTATCCATTGGTGTTCATAGAAGTATCTCATGTTGATCTCTGGTTTGGTAAGGGCACCTCCCACTAGTGTTAATTAACCCTGGAAAAATAATTTCTCGTACAATTGTTAGGTATTCTAAACCCTATGAGGAATTTTGTTCCACTAAACCTTCATTCCCTTATCTACCAGTGTTTTTAGGGACACCATTATGGTTTATGTGGTCTCGGAAAAAGTATTGGGGTGGTAAAAGCATCGAGAATTCTTTTGTATTTTCAATCAGGTAAAAGAGGAGTCATATGGTCCACTTTATTGAAGAAAATGGGACCCTGGGAAATGGTATTGGCTTATATAGATCTATCTTTCATACCAATTCATAGGTACCCTTCACGATGCTAATTGAGGACGCAGTTTTCTGTGCCTACACCAAATAATTGGATGTGCATGTACCTTTCTTGCTCATGTTTCATGGGATACTTGTGTGAAGGTGGATTTGGTGAAGGATATAACCATTGGAATTATTTTATCATATTTTTTTCTCTTCCTTATGTTATTTTACATTAATACATTTTCATACATATTACAAAATTGATGGTTAAAAATGATATAATAGATGTTATTACATATCTATATCGTTTTATATCATTTTTAAGATACACATGAATACTTTTGAGATGACTCTTAATGTTTTCTTAGGTGATCCTCATTTGCACAATGAAAATGAGTTACCCCATTAGATTTTGTAGCATTTATAAAAACAATGAATTCCCAAATCCGTAAATTAAAAAAATGGGTGGTATGTATTAAATAATCAATGTCAATCCAAATATATAATGATCTTTTATGATATCTATCATACCCATGTATTTCTATAAATTTTTCCACTGGCTATATGCTTTGAAATTAAGAATTTTTATATGATCCATTTATCAGGGAAATTAGGTAACCACATGACATAGAGAATGATAGTCCTCTATAAAAACTCATTAATTATTGATTCTCTATGTATATACTAACTAGGTAGATGAATAAATCACATGTAATCCATCATTTTAGATGATCACATAACATACACCTCTCCCAAATAGATAAGAACATCATATATTTAATCTTGGCACGGTCGTATACTTAATAGTATATCACAATTGAGAGATTAGATATTGTATTTATTATATGATAGGACACATGCCCTTATGATTAGTCTCCAATAAATTATATGTTCTACAAAATACACAACTACCCCTACTAACAAATCCTTGAGGCCTAAATAAGAAATATTACAAATTATGATGGTTCCCAAGATAGGTATATTTCCAACCTCATGTATTGTGGAATCAAAATATTAAATATGAACTCCTGTTACATCTATTAAAAAGTGTATAACACTTCAAATGGAATATTCTTTGGTGTCATCTAGTGAAAAACCCAGTTTTGTGCCCCTGGAGTATATTTCATGACTCTATACAAAAACATACTTATATTATCTTTAAAATATCCTCACATCCTTCAATAATCCTTGAAGATTATAGGTATGGGAAAAAATAATATCATACTTTTAGTGGTTACTTATCATTTCTCTACAAAAAAATTTATGTAACTGACATGAAGGATGATAATATGTAGTATTCTAATCATATAACATGATAAATTTTATATTCTTAAATTATTTTATGAATATTAAAAAAAAAGTATGCACAAAACATGTATAATCTTATGATAGATGTTATACTATTAGGTCAACCATATATATTTTTTTACTTTTCAAGTTTTATTGAACTCATTATATCTCTATATAATACAAAGCATATATTATATGTGACTATATGAAAAAACACTTCCACTAATATCTTTTAGTCAGTAAGATATATGATGAAATATAGTTTGAATGAAAGTGATAATTATGAATCATATTCCAAATTTTTATCTTTATTAATATCTATTTAATTTAATTTTACTCCACAACATCTATTGATGTAAGTATATTAAATTATCATCTCTACTTAGATATACTTCTATATTGATCAAAATCATGATTTTTGGAATATTTCCCTTATTGGATATCATTGATATTCTTTTAATATAAAATATAACTCATTTTCATTGTTCACTAATAACACTTACTAAACAATTAAAGGATAAAAAATGATATTTACCTAATTATGGATACTAAATGTTACTATTTAAATTTTTCATAACAATTATACACTAAACACTTTAAAAATATTGATTTTATTAAACATAAAATAGTGACTAGAATAATCTTTTCGTTGTTAACATTAAATTTATTTAAGTCCAAAACATACATCCAATTTATTATTAAAAATCATATTATATTAAGAATATCATTCTTTCACAAACAACATCATTTTTCTATGAAATAACACATATTTACTTTAATGAGAATATTTAACAAATAGACCATTGAACCAATATAATATATAGTATTATATGTTTTCTGAGTAGTTCTTTGAAAAAAATATTTTATTATATAAAAATATTCTATAAATGGATGATCGAATAATACCCCTTATATTTTCATAAATATCTTGATACACTCTTTTATACCTATATTTTTTCATACTGTTTTAAATAATATAATAAATTTTAAATCATGTGTATTAAATCCTTTATTGTATATTTCCCACAAATTGAATTGCATAACTAGAACTATGCTTAATGAAAATATTCATTTCTTTGATTAATTAAAGGTTATTCATATTGATTAAATGATAAATGGTTGAGGTTTAATAAGTCACATTTCATCCAATTCCTTGGAATCTTAATGTTAATAGTTTTATGATTCATATAGTCATCTAGATTAATTTCTTGATCAAAGATATCATTTTTTACTGATGTTCACATTTTTAAAGAAACTTTTTGATCAATTTTAATGATTTTAAATGGTTTGAAATCGATTTTCCCATGACATTGAATGTTTTTTTCAAAATAAAGGGAAAATTAAAAATGTTGAATAAAAATAAAAATACGAATAAATTTTTATATTTTATTTACATGAGTATTTTTGGTTAAATATTACTATGTTTTTTATTTATCTAAAAAATATGGACATCTCATGCTAGAACTCAAACAAGGGCGGTAATCCATTTAGCCATTCCAAGTGGGCCAACCAGCTAAAAGATTCTCTCAGATTACCCACTCTGGAGACATGGAGGAGAAAAGGTGATGCATGGGGGAGTGAACAGAACATGTGGTCTAAGGACCATGGGCCCGTGCATGTCATTATGAGCCATGTATGAGTGTGTGAGTGTAGTAGGAGACCATCCCCATAGTAGGGATTTGAGCATGGGATGAAATAAGATTTAATATATGTGATAGATCTATATCACCAATATTCAATATGGGGTGAGGTCGATGTGAATTCTATTCATCATTTACCGAAACACCACCATCGCACCTCATTATCACTCCCCCAAGCTCAGACAAACCAATTATTCCACCTACCACACATGATGTCATCCGAGTAACACTATTCTCAACATGAATAACTATGGGGAACATTGGGAGAGGATGAGAATGATCTTAAAACAAATTACTTGGCTCATATTACCCCCGATAACATTTTGGACTTTTGTTTACCATTATGAATCCAAACAAAAGAAGAATAAGACCTTTCTTCATGGTAAGGATATATATCCAGCCAAAGAGGATTCTAGATTATTTAACATGGAACCCAATGTCGTATCCACCATTTCTGTGAAATGGTACAACATAAGACTATTTCACTACATCGTGGTGAATTCACTCTGATGTGGATAATCCATTTTAGGTAGTGGAATGTTTTCAAGTGAGAATGTGGTATATGTAATGGAAGAACCAACTATTCTATATACAGAGAGAATAATGAAAAGTGTTGCACTATAGATAGAGGATATAGTATAAGGATTCCAAATATGGAATGTTTTTTTAGGTGAATAACATATGGGTTGTTTTACCAAGTTGTATGCACTTCGCCATGGGAATTTTTATAGGCATAGGGGTAAATGTTTGAATAAATACCTAGATGACATGAGTTGCGATTGTGGAAGTGTGTATTACACCACAACCATAAAGAAGAATTCATAAAGAAATAAATAAAATACTAAAAGAAATCTCCTCATTCCATAGAATGGATTTACTCAGAAATATTAGAATTCACTGTATCCATGGACTAAGACCCAATGTTTTAAAAAAGGAAACTTTGACTGAGCTAAAGGAAGATACTAAAGATTCAAATGAAGAAGATAAATTGGATTTCTCTCAATATAAATAGGAAGGAAATGTGACACTGAAAAATGACAAGAGGATGAACTATATTGAGGGCTTATGCTACACTATTTCTTCATTTTTACTATAGAGTATATTTGTATTTTTCACGACACTAAGGAATTTATTTTAATTTTATGTGTTTTATCCTTCCATTGATTCTCATTATTTCTCTATTTTTCCTTTTCTCTCTATATATCTCTCATTATTCTTCCCTCATTATTTTTCATTCATCGTGACCTATTACACTCGAAAATGAGTTATTATGATTGTATATGGACTTAGGGGACGTCAGAGTTCTGGAATTTTTATTTTAATTCTAAAATTGATTTATTATATTTGTGGTGAATGTGTGTAAATTGTATGGGGATGAAAATCATCAACAAAAACATGAATCTAATTTTCAATACTATCAAAAAATTTATATCTTTTTACCATATTCCAATGAATGCTAAATCATCAAATTATGTAGTTGAGTTTTTTAATGGATGAGATGACGTATGATGGAGCCTGTTCTTGGAAGGATCCATACTCTCGATTGAGGTGTGTCATTAATCATTATTATAAGTGGATGCTAATTTTAGTGTGACAAATAATTTATCCTATGAATTGAAGAATCCACACCAAATGAATTGAATGATAGTAGTTCATGAATGAGATTTGATGATTGATGTATCAAGTTGCGTTTTTAAAATAATCATAATAATTAATGAACCAATAACCAAACCATATAGCTAAGTACATTAATTTTTAACTAAATTTTATTTTTATTTCATGTAAGATTATAAATATAATTATCTTATTCTCTTTCTTTCCATTTTTTATAGAAAATAATAAAAACATACAAACAGGTAGTTTTAGGTGAATTATAATTAAAGAGTGAGCAATTGCGTAGATCCTGAAGTAATATAACCATGGTTAACCATTGTAGTACACTAGGAATAATTTAATAGAATTTAACACACCACAACGAAGGTGAGAATCAAAACATAGCACATTTTCCTTGGACCAATATAGTTTATTATTACTTATTTTTTTCACATTTTAAATAGATTTAATTATTTTCTATAAAAAATAAAAATAAGTATTTTAACAAATATTTTTTTAAATGATTAATATTATTGATGAAACAATTACTCCCAAGTATAGGACCAAGAGAATTTGTATCAAAATACCAAGGATTACCTGAAATGAAGTGATGATGACCACCTAGATATGGTCAAATATTTGTAAAATAGAAAGGAGACATGACTATCACCTCAATAATTAGTGTATATTGTCAACAATTTATAAAATTATAATCAATTATATAAGTCTTTGAAAGACATACCATTGAATGTTCCAAATTTTACTAAATAGATCTAAGTGGATGAGGCCATTCTTGAAGCATATCCATATCCCAACCATTTGGAGATCAGAATCGAAATGTACAATGAAGAGAAACGAGTGAATATGGTGACTCAAATTCAAATGTAAATAAAAGATATTAAAAAGGATAGGAATAAATATTTTTTGATTAGGAAGATGATAAAATGAATCATCATCACCCTATTTACAATGTAGAGTATTCAATAGTCATATACCAATATCTAAACATGAAATAAAAATCCACCTAAGTGGTGTAATTTGAAGAAATGATGGAGGATACTGACTACTTAACTCCACCGTCTACTATCTAACTCTAGGATGCACTTACCACTAAAGAATATGTTGATTCAAAAACAACTCAGAGATTCGATCATTTATTGAATTTTTTTTATAAAATTTTATTCAATCTGAATGGAGTATCACTCTCTACTATTTTTAATTTTCAAATTTCTGTAATCCATGTTTTTTCATGGAGAAATATGAATAAAATGTATAATCTCCTGGAAAGGAAGACATTGATCTCCCTAATTAAATTGAATATGTATTATAGAACGTCTAGAAGGATATATATGTTAATTTTTTTAAAGGATTTATATATATAATAATATTACCATGAATAATTGAATTTTTATTTTGATTCTACATGTTGAAATTCTAGTTCAAGTGAATATATATTCTAACTGTCCCTTTAATCATACAATTTATGTATATCATATTATAAAAGAACATAAAAATCAAGATGATAATGGAAACGAAGTAACCCAAAAAGGGGAGGTTATATACTTTTTCCTACCTCTTCCATGAATGATATACCTATTGTGAATGGGATGGATTTGGTGAGCTCTGTCCATAGAGTCCTCAACAAAAATAAGAAACACAACCCTGAAAAAAAACATCTAGTGATTCACATATAAGAAACTCCACCAGCTATTATATTATATATTATAGTTGGTACTAACTATCTAGAGGTAGTAAATATTATGGAAAGACATGGGGGATTCAACCAAGGATTATATTTTTAATTTTAGTTTTTAAAACTTTTTTGTTTTTAGGAATTATTTTAGGATATATCACACTTTTATATATTTTGATCTTATTTTGACATGGCCCTTTAATACTGATGAGTGATTTTCTTATATAGGCCCATGATGGAAAAAGGAATCCCATAGAAAGTGATAATGGATAGGAATAGATATTAATGAAAAAATGGAGTTTAATTTTTATGATTATATTTTAACTTTGTATTTTATGTTTTAAATTATATTTTAAACTAGAAAGTATAGCATCTGTTCATTGAACTAAAAAAATCATGAAACACATATTATTTACGGTTTATATGACTTATCTTGAATACATAAGTTGTGTAGGAATTCCATAATTACATGTTTTATATTTCTATAATATTGATATTGAATGAGTAAGATGGAGAATTTAATGATAGAGTGAAGCATGGGTGACATTTTTTTGATTCATGTATACATTTTTTCTATAATTTTCATACTTTTAATTTATAATATTATAGTAAATTTATTTTTTATTATTATCAATTACAAGATATATTTTCTATATTTATATTATTCATTACACAAGAAGATTTATTGATATAATAATTTCTGTAGTACCTTGAGTATATTTCAATAGTGATCTTAGGAAATTTCATCTATTATAATTTTCATTGGAACTTATCAAAATTACGACTCTGAAAAAAAAATTAATATGATTGATGAAATTTTATTGATAAGACCTTATCTTTGAGACCACATTTTACATTGATCCTAGTTTATTCCATAGAGACACGAATTAACTTGAATGAAATGAGCAACATTTCAATAAATTTATATCCATTCCTACAATCATCTTTTTATTTGTATGATATTTTAATGATGAAGTGTGGGAGAGAGGGAAATAACAGTGAAATGGATGCACTACATTTTAAGGAATTGGTTTGGAGGGGCTATTTAGGGTATTGTCAAAGGTTTTTGATTCATTAATTAAAACCTTAATATTTTACCATATTGAAAAATATAATACGAATGAATGGGATAGGACATGGGAAAAATCACCATTATCAAAATTATGATTTTTATCATTCCTCGTTAGGTGTTGGATGTGATATTTTTTCAATCATAAAATAAAATAATAAAAAAATTCTAAAATAGGTATTTTAAAAATGATAAAAAAGAAAAATGTAGATAACATTCAATAAGGTTCAAGACATTCGTTGAGATTACATTGTTCATATACATTACATTAAGTCTTATGATGACGGAATTGTTAGTTTTAAGGAGATATTTTCATTTATCATTTAAACATTATATCATGCACTATGTTTTAAGAGTTAAAAATCCCCCCTCATCCATTATATTTTTATAATAATATATAATAACCTTACTTCTTAGATTCAATGGAGACTTAATTTAAAATAACTCATGATTTTAGGTATTTTTTTACAATGTGGAGAAATTAGTTCCTTTTCTAGATTATATAAGGGTTCCTGTATTGTATGTATGAGTATTAATGTACTTTAATTTTTAAGTTGAGCTATAAGGGTATAATATTTAAGGAGATATATATCATGACATTCCATTCTAGATAATAATGAAATTAGAAACATGAATGAATTAAAGGGGAAGATCCATAATTTTAAAAGTGGAAAAAATAAAATACCTATATTTTTTATAATCTTAATTGTGTGAATTTTATTAGATCACATGGGTGGAGGTGAAAATATGATTCAACATTGATAACAATTTTATTTAATAACATTGCGATATAAATATTGGAACCAAGATGTATCTCTTTAACTCAATGTTGAGATTAAATGATTGAGGAAATCATTGTTAAAGTGTGGGCATATTTTATGCACTCAATTTTTATCAATTTTTTGAAATTGATTGAGTGACATTTAATGTGTTGAAATCAATTTTTTCATCTAATTAAATGTTTAATTAAAATAATGTAAAATAAAAATTAATGAATAAAAATTGAATAAATTTAACACATCCTGAAGTTTTATTTTCATGATTATTTTTTTAAATATTAATATGTTTTTAATTTTAGGTAAAAAAATATATCCATCCCATGATAGAACTTAACTATGTGTTTTAAGCCATTTAGCCAGCCCAAGAGGGTTGGATGAACAAGCAAGCACTTAGGAATGGCCCTTTATGTAGAATAAAAAAGAGAATGCCACACATGGAGGGGCCAATATAGTGTGTGGGCTAAGCCCCTAAGGACTCCATGTGTCATTGTGAGACATTTATATGTGTGTGAGTGTAGAGGGAGTCCATAATCATTACAGGTGTCTGAGCAGTGGATAGAACAAGATTAGATATATGTGAGAGATCTACATCACCAATGTCTTATGTGAGATGATGTAAACATGGATATAGTTAATCATTTACAAAAGCTCAAAATTCGTTCCTAAAAACATCACCCACACTCAAACACATTACCTGCACCACCTACCACCCTCAGTGTCCCTGGAGAACCCAATACTCACTAGGAACTACCATATGTGATGTTTGGAAAGATTGATCTTGAGATGTGGAGTATGGGGGAGGCCAATATCACTATAGGGAACCTTTGGGGCGAAGGGAGATCACAAATAATCCAAAATAAATATTAATAAGGCCTTTATTGATGGTAAAGATCTTTATCCATCAACTATAAAGGCTATATTATTTTGGAAGGAAACCTATGTCGTAGCAAAAATTCTTATTCCAAAGGATATTGTAGGATGTTTTCACTACACCGTATAAAATTCTATATAATATAGATATTCTACTTAATCATTTATAATGTTTTCATGTTCGAATGTGGGTCATTATATGGATGAATGGACTACACTATATCCTAATAGAAGAGATTCAGGTGCTGTATTATGGATAAAGGTTGTACTATGAGCAGATGAATTTAGAAGAGCTGAGTTTTTGGGAGAAAAATGACCAATAGGATATTGTTCCATGGTATATGCACTTACCCATGGTTATGCGCCTATAATAAGATGTAATGTTTTTATGAAATATGAAGATTATATGAGATTCATATATGGAAGAGTTTTCAACACCACTTCCATAAAAAAGTATGCATGAAAAAATAAAGGTTTCCCGACAAGATATCTCTTCACACAATAATATTTGACAAATTTAAAATATTAGAAGGCCTGATATCCCTGAGAGAAGATATATATTTTAAAATTAATAATTTTATTAATATAAAGAAAGATAATAATGGTTCAAAATAGAAATATAGATGAAATTACCCCTTTATAAATATGGTGCTGCTGTACAACTGAAAATGATAAGAGGTTTTTCCAGACTGACATGTAATGCTACTCTTTTTCTTATTTTATATTATAGCATATATTTATGTTTTCCATGTAAACCATTATTCATTCTCTATATCTTTCTTATATCCCAGGCATTCTTCTACCCTCATTCTCATTATTTCACTAAGTCCTCTTATACTCAACAATGAGTGACTTGCATAATTATTTTCCTTGGTGGAAGTTTTTTGTGTTCCGAAATTATTATTTTAATTCTTAAATTTTTAGATTCTAATTGTAGTGAATGATGGAGAAGTGTACAGGTGTAGCGATATTCCACTATGACATGAATCTCATGTTCACTTTTATACTTCAATTTAAATCTTTTCACTCCCTTATATTTACTGATAACTCTTCACATGATGGAGTTTAATTATTCAAAGGATGAAATTACATATAATGGAGGGTGTTCTTGGAAGCTTGCACACTCTTGATTACGGTGTTACATTACCCTTTATCATAGGATGAGGTGGAGGGTAGTGTGCAAAAGAATTTCCCCTAAGAATACATTACTTCACACCTAATAAATATAACAATAATAGTTTATGAATGATATTTCATGGTTAGACTATAAAATTGGGATTAGAATCAAACATGAATAATAAAGGAACCCAAAACCAAACCTTAATGTTACATACGTTATTTTTTAGCCTCATTTTGTTTACATTTCTTGTAAGGTTATAATTTAAATTCTTTTCCCTCAACAATTTTCATTATTTCTATAAAATAATAAAAATAGAAAAAGAGTAATTTTAGCTGAATTATAATTAGTTGGTGAACAACATTGAATCTCCTCATGTGAGACAACCGTGTTGATCCATTTACTATACAAGGAAAAAATTAACAGCTTTTTCCTCACCCCATAATAGTTGTGTTTCAGTTACTGAATATGGTTTTGTACTAACATGATATAATTTTATTTATGCATATGAACATTTCATAAGATTTATGTCAACCCTATTGTCTTAATATCAATCCAAAATCCACGTTTGATGATGAAAATGATATTATCTTAATGATAAAAGATATTATTAAATACATATCATATTTATATTCATTGGATAAAAACATTCAGTAAATTTTCACCCCCTAAAATGATGATCCATTTTAAACTTATCTTATCAATTAGTGGGTCAATATATACATTTTACTACAAAAATAACTTTTTTCTGTCATGAACCTCAAAGATTTTATATTTAGGTAGGCCGTTATTCTAATAATAGCATATAATAAACTTGGATGATTGAGTAGAAAAAACTTTTTCTAATCCATCAAATGGATAAAATCAACAACATTACTATGTATCCTAACTGTAAGATTTTTGAAGCTAATTGTATCTGAAAACAAATTCCACAAATGTGGAAGCTTACTATTAGTGTTACCCCATTACTTTCATGATTTATGCAAGATAATATAAGGGAATCCTCTTTAGAGTGAACCTATATGGTTGATGTATTGAGGTCCAGATAAATAATCACAGAAGAGGGAATATTGAACTTATTATTCTAAATGATATTTAATCTCACCATATTATGTCATTTTATTCCCCTTAATTGTAGGAATTGATCTAATAATTATGTTTGATATCATATTCATTCCATCAAATAAATCTTTTCAAAGAATTTTTATGTATAAATCCTTACAAAAATAAATTTTTTGTTACTAGTTAAAATTTAAAGAAAACTATATTTCTAGACATTAAAATGAATCCCATGAATATGATAAATGAAACCCTTCCATGTAATGGTTTAGAATCACATAAAATCAATAATACCCACACAAGTATTCTTATTGATGAATATCTAACCCCATAATTTATAGACATGGTGTAATCTTATAGGACAATGATCAGTCTGACCTAATGTCACTCTACCTAGGTATACTTTACATAATAGGGATATTTGTTCCATCATAATTCAAATTCCCAATATGTACAAAGATTAATTAAAATTTTCTGTTCTTAATAAAGAATAATATGTATTTAATGAAAAATAAAATTGACTACATTTTCATAAATAGAATTTATGTAACACCCTTATATTTTAAATTATATTTTTTTGTGAAACCAAATGTGTTTGATACATTTCTTCACATGAAACACAAAAAAACAAACCACATAACTGTATATAATCATAATAAAGTAACTAATTAATTTTATCATACAAATAAAGGTAAAACAATTAGGAAATATATATAGAAATAAAAATAGAAGTCACTTTTAATACTAATTCACTTATGAAATTAAATTAATATAACTAAAAATATAATAATATAGATATTTGTAAAAGATGTATTTTTTAAAAAATTGTATTTTTTGTCATTTATTTTAATAAAATAAATATATAATGGACAAAATAAATTTTTTATATCAATAATATATTAACATCAATTTAATTAGTAACTAACAGAAAATTAGAAATAAAATAATTAAAATTTTCAATTATTTTTTACATGGAAACAATTTTTAGTATATTTGTATATTTTCTTTTAAAAGTTATATTTAAAAACAATAGAATATTAATATTACCAAATTAACATACATTTTGGATTTATAATAACAATATTAATTTATGATTAATTTCTATTATATTTTTTTAATTTTTTTTCTCTTTGCTGAATAGTGAAAAATACAGTTTATACCTAGAACATGGATTTTTTTGAGTTATTATAAAAAATAATTAATTTAAAAACGTTTAAAAATATTCATGAAAAAAATTCGTTATTTAACCATTTATTTACTTAAATATACAATCTTTAATTTACATAACCCATGTTTAACATTCTGAAACATAAGAAATCATTCAATCAAATAAAAACTATTTTCCATGTTTTTATATTAATTATGTATTAAATAAGTGTAATTCAGTTTCTGATTGTTTTTAATTCCATGTAAATTTTATTATTATAAAAATAAACCAAATAATTCCATATAAATAAAAAACATTGAAAATTTTATATAAATCATAATTTAATTTTTAAAAATACTCTTTTTCTAAAAATATTTTTTACACGCTGTATGCACTAATATAAAAAAACATTGACACTCTTATAAATTTTATGTCAATTTTTTTTGATATTTGGGATCATTAGTTTTAAATTATGTTATAAACACAATTTTATTTTTAGGCATTAGAAGTAAATTACTTAGTTTTAAATTATTTACCATAGTAAAATCCATTAATTGTGAAAGACAAAAATATAATTGTAAAAGAATTACAGATAATTTTTAAAAATGGGAGAAAATTTATTTATATATATTTATTGACCATACCCATCCTCCAATTCCATTATTGTTCATTACATTATCTATTTGACCCCAAAATAGCGACTTTTCCTTTAATATTTTTATAATAAGGGCATTCCATCTACTTATTAAAGGAGACTTCACCCCCCCACATATCCTCAAACATAATGTCACTTATTTTCACCAAAACTCTACCCAAATCATGATAATAATTTCTTGTCACATCCTAGTGGTTTAAGACTTCTCAAAATTCCACCCTTGAAAGGATTATTCCTGTTTCAAATGTATTAAAAAATATGGTATAAACATTAAATTACTCCTTTCCAATTTTAAATAATTTATTTATACATCAAAATGTTTACATAATATTTTATACATATTATGATAATGAAATTACTATTTTTAATAAGTATATATATTATTATGTTTATTTAATAATCATTAAACTTTGATTCCATTTTACTTAAAATATAAAAACATCATCATGTGTATGTGTAGACTAATGCCTCCATGAATGACATGTTTGATTTTTCATCACAACCATAAATGAAATGTTAAAAGGTGATATATAATCAATTAATATGATATTTATATCCTTATTCAGGTTCTTAAATTATAAAACATTTTATATTTGGCTCATTTGTTTTGGAAAAGGAACGAGTCACCCATGCATACATGTAGAGTGTTGCCTCAATAAAAGTGACCTATTTAATTTTTAATCTAGTATTTTTTTTATTATCATGATTTCATAAAATATGATTCAGTACCTTAAAAATATATAAATAATATAAATAATATTCTCATATAATTACATAATTCCAAAATGTTCACTTTCTTAATCATAGTCACCTTTATATTATTACATATTCTTGTTTGGGTCGGTGAAACCACCTACATGAACAATTACATAAATTTATAATATGGATGAATATGGAAACATAAATTTATTTTTAATATAAATTAATTATAAAATAATTTTTTGATTGTTTTTAAATGGATAAATTAATATTTAACTTATTATTAATATAAAACCATTTTTTTCATAAAGTCTACCGAAAAAAATATCATCGACTTTATCGTCATAAGTATTTACTAAAATTATAATGAAATGAAACTAGAACAATAAAAATAATTATAAAAAATTAAACATAGCTTATATAATGTATTAAAAATTCTGAAATGTTAATCTACTAAAAAGAATGAGCACATCATTTATGAAACTAGTACTAAAAAAATAATCAAAACTAATAACATACGATAATGAATATAAAATCTAAATATCTAATGTATTTTTAATAAAGGATTGTAAATTATGTTTATATAAGGTTGTAGGTATTAATGAGGTTATCATATTAGTGATTAATTTAGTTATATTTTTTATACAGGATGTTATATCATATCTGACTAAGAAGGATTAAGGTAAGGGATTTCCATAACTCATTCCCCATTCATTCAGTTATAATGATTATTTTTGAACCCCATAATTCAAGGTTGAATTATTTTGTCCTATTATTTTATAAAATTTTATTTCAAATTTTATTTAAATAAATTTTCAATTATTTCATCGAAACACCTTTCTAGAGGATTATTATGTTAATATTTGTGATATTTATGAGGGTTCTTTGTCTCAATTTTCAATTACTTAAGGCATGATTCAAATTTAACACCATGTTTTATTTTATATGGTGTACCAACTGAACCATTGTATTATATTATTTTTACAATTAAATCTTATACCATGGGATTTAAATTTTTTTTAGAATCCCTCGTTTTTACCCTTTTTATCAAAATTTTATTAAATATATAATTATTTTTCTAAGTCAATTTCCATTTGAAAAGTTGTAATATTCCCCCTTGAACATTATCCATATATGTTTCGTAAAAAATAAATTTGTATTAGATTATATTTTTTATTTACATTTCATTCTCATGAAATCATTCTTAAAGTATTTTTACATCAATTATTATTCTTTGATGTATTTACTTCCCTATAAAAAATCATCATTGTTAAAATAATCTACCTCCTCATTAATTTATATCTCCACTTAATATATATATTTATTATTTTCAAAAATATTTTCATTTAATATTTCTGAAATCATAATATGTATTTTCTCATGAATAATTTTTATCTGTCTTCATATTTTTTAAAGTATGCTATATCATCCTTTGTATAATGTGTGTAATAAAAATGATATTTTCAAAATATAAAAATGATTTTAATTTTCATGTTCATATTTTTATCATAAACTCCAAATTTCATTTGGAAAACATTGCTACCATTTTTAAGGATCTAATATTTGGAATCATTTGAAATTAGGTTCATAAAAAAATGTTTTCAAGTTTCATATTTGAAAATGACGTTGAATAGGACTCCTAAATTCCTCTTTTTACATCATTTTTAATTTTTGTTATAAAATACCCTTGACTATTTTGCTTTAATTTTACACTTGATGTAAAATGTGTTTTACCCCCTTCAGACTTATTCTTCATGGATTATCTTAAACATCCACTCAAACTATTTTACTTAATTATTAATACATTCTAATGTGATCGCATTTGAAGTGTTATTATTTCGTATGTGTTGTAATCTATGTTATAATCTTTAAATGTTATTAAGTTTAGTTAGAATATGAATTAATAATATCATACAACATATTTATTTGGATGACTTATATTCAAATACATATACGTATTGATTGAGGAAATTATTGAATTTTCCATATACCAATTACTCTATATGATATTAGTTCGATGGATTATTACATCAAGAGATATTTCATTTACTAAATGGGGAAATATTAAAATTTCATAAACATTAAATTTAAATATAGATATATATTTATTTATAAGGAATATTTTTCATGTATTGTATAATTTATCCATTACATCATTTTATTTATGAATTGAACATTATTTGTCATGTGTGGGGCCCATATTAGCCACATGATACATCAGTATATCTCAATAGAAATTTTTTTTATTTGGTGTATGCCTACCAATTTAATTAGATTTATTGAAAATGGTCTCGACCTAATTTAGATGTCTTGGCACAAGTCCTCGATTGTATGTAATGTCTAGGAATAAGGCCTTGAAAATTTTGACATTATACATTTTATCACTATGAATCAATCTTTTTCTATCCATGTGATTATTTATATTATTATGTCATCCAAGTAATTATTTAAAGATCATTAAATTTGTTATGTGAAATTATTTTTTTATCATTTACTTTTTTAAAAATTATTCACGTCTTTTTTATTCTATGATAACTTCTAGAATTCAATTTACCTTACATAGTGTTTTGGATCATCCTTCTTAGGTTTTAAGTTCCTTAGGTTATGAATTAAAGTATTATAAATGAAATGACTAGAAGAGTAGAATGCGTGGAGATTGTAGGGGATATGATGGACACTTATTATGGACTAATTAGTTCAAAATATTTTGGGAAAAATATCCATTTGATAAGAAATACAAAACCTATATTAATTATTAATGGGTCCCAATTACCTAAAACTCTAAACATAAAAGGTCATGGGAATGTGTGTTTGTATATATTTTCTATAAATCATGTAATTATTGGATAATTAAGTCCATGTTGTTAAAATGTATCTCTTTATATCCATGTATTATTATCTAGAAGTATTTGTACTCTTGAAACTAAAAAATACATCAAAATTTATAATCTTACACTTATATTTCTGGATATAGTATCTAATAAACTAAAAAATTAACTATTGATAAATGTAAGCATGATATAAGTCATTTAAAAACATTTATAAAAAATGTAAATAATAGAAATTAATAATCTGTACACATATAATGTTGTAAAATTCACTTTTAATTAATATTATAATTTCATATTATCATTTACATGCTATTAATAAAAAATATTTCATATATATTAATATAAAATAATTTATGAACACTTTTTATTATTAAATAATAATTAAATAATATTTATGTAAAAAATTCATATAAATAAAATACCACATATTAGATTATATATGAACCATTTTCATGTCATGAAATAAATATTTTGGATGGATGAAATGAAACATTCCAAAAAAGGACTTAATATAATCATTTTATATTATAACTCATGAAATACTCATAAATTAATATAAACACTTTTATATTTTCATTGTTTTAAATATATTGAAACATTATATTTTTGGACTATATAATTTTGCTTCATATCTTGACCAAATCCACTATTTTTAGATATCTTAAATACCCCGTTAGGTTTTCTTACGGACTATATTGTCCCACAATGATGAAGTCATTCAAGAGTACGAATAATATAATTTTATATAACATTTTGTCAAAAAAATATTGTACCATGAAATAATTCCTGATATTATATTCCTCATGAAACCCTTTGAGTAATAACTGTTTTGGTGTCTCTTTTGAGTCGCTATCATACCATTATAGTAAGTATTTTGAATAGCCATTTAGCAGAGCCAAAGTGTTTTAATATAGAAAGTAAAAGTCTTAATAAAAATTTTATACATTAACAATTCCATGGTCTAATCTATTTTGGATCAAGGACGTGGAATAATGATAATATAACCAAAACATACAGTATTTTATTTTGGTTCACCATTTTCAATTATTTTAATTGATTCTTATAATGAACACTTTATATGGAATATGAAATTGTAATACCAAATTTTGATTGGATATTATAATTTTTCATAATGTTTATGTCTTGTGACATCAAAATGAATTTCCAAAATTGGTATTTATCTTTGATTCTTTCCATAGTACTTGGGAAAATCTTATTTCATATTTCTCTATATATTTTAAATTCGTACCGAATGTTGATAGATTTTATTTGACACCACTATAATTTTAAATGGTATGTCTAGATTCTTAAAGACAAAATAATAATAACTATAAAAGCCCATGGTTCCTAGAATCTTTCTATATGTTTGGAAATTATATAAATGATGAACTATAAGAATAATGTATGTTATACCAGTTGAATAGTCTTATTAAATATCTTCACAACCGTTAGAATGATATCAGATAGAAGAATAAAAAATAATCTTGCATCTGAAGGTATCAAAAGATCATGGAAATCACATGACACTTGGGTAAGACCACTCTCTATACCCTAATCTACTTAATCCTTATTTAATGGTAGAGTTGAACATGAGTAAGTATGGAATTTTCTTGAAGAGTTTCAATGATAAATCTAACATGCATGAGGATTTTTTTAATTTATATATTCTTACAGTAAACATTCATTCAACCATATATTTAATTTGAGTATCATAAAACATTCTAACATTTAAACTCCCTTGACCCATTTCATTAATCCACATATTTAATATATAATTTTTAACCATTCAAGTTATGTGTGAACTATGATGAAAATAAAAATATGATATCATTTGGATATGATTTGAGTTTTTAATCACATGACATCATAAAATTGGATAATCTCACACAAGAACCACCATGGCATAACATCCCAAACTATTCCATATTTAATTAAAGGATTCCACAATGATTTTAAAACTCCATTCCATAATGGTTCATTTAGTAAATAATAAAAAACAATATATAGAAGAACCAAAGATATTTATGCATGATGAATATGTAATAATGAAATGAAAATCTAAGCATACTCCCTACTTGTTGAATCAATGCCTAAGTGATTGGTATTTAAAGCTGGGAAAGTATTTGAGGAGCATAGAATTAAAAAAAGGTAAAGGGTGTAGAAATTTTTATATAATGAAGAAGAATACTACCTAACTCATTGTGATTTTACATGTTAATTATATTTTTTAGGTGATGATGAAAAATTATTTGAAGAGTAATCAATACAAAAAATGATAATATTTAATATTTTTTTACTTCGTGAGATGAATATTTTCTTATATTTAAAAATTACATGAACTACTAGTCAGGTTTTAATGCATCAAAAAAAGTATACCTTGGTGTTCTGTAAAGTATTTGTAAAGGAAGAGTTAAGAGGAATGACTACAAAAATTAATGTGAGCATAATATTGTGTAATCATGATGAATAAAAATATGATTATGAGAAATCGATTACGAAAATAATTTTTAGTCTATTATATTTTATTATTTCACGAAAAACCACTGTTTTTAATGCCACTACGATTGATATGTATCAATTAAATATAAGGGAGTCATACTTAAGGAATTCTAATAGGATTCTTGGGGTTCATCAAGAAAAAATACAATTATATACTTGTGTATCAGAATAAATAAAATATAGTATTATAGGGATGTTAAAATACTAGCTAGGAAAACAATGTTGATGAATGAATTTCCACTACATGGGAATCATTCATCATTGATGAAATATGCGAGGAATAAAAATAAAAGAAGCAATTTCCAATAACATTGACTACCATTGAATCTAACTATCTTTTTCATTACATATGGCTACAGAAATGGTTCGTATAGTGATTCTACTTGAGGATATATGTGTCATTGTTAAGTGTACACTAGTTATTGGATGTGATAAAAAATGTTCAATAAATCTATCGAAGTATCTATTGAAACATTCAAAATAAAACCATATTATAAGGACCTAGTATTAACTGTTACATAATCATGAATAAATAAATAATTCACATTGATGATATTTTCAAGTTTAGATATTTATGGAATTATTCCATAACTATTAAATTACAACTCAAAAAGTACAAAGTAGACAATTATTCTTTGTATCCAATTTTTTCATAAAATAAAAACTCTTAAAATAAAACAAGAATTATTTTCAAGATATAAATATTCTTGAATTATTACTTTCTCTTACCATGCCTAATAACTTTTTAAAAAAATATCAATAACATGGGATGAGCGTAAAAATCACATTAAGGTTTATAAAATAAAGAATGAATCCATTAGTCCATCAATACATACAAAACATAAGCTCTTTAACCCACCGAATGAAATCATAATATTTATCAATTACAGATAGAAATCATAAATCATAATGGTAACTTGTGGCATCCACAACATACTTAAATTTTAGTTTTCATAGATACATAGGGAGTTATGTTTAGAATACCCATCACAGTATAGTCCAGAAATCGTTTAGGAGAAACATGATAGTTTACCTTTGTCACATTACCCATCGCATTAGAAAGCTATATTGGGCTCACCCGCACTAGTTTATCATGGAACCACGCATATTCATAAACAATTACCAAGAACCATAACATATTAATAACACATAAAATAATCATAAAGGAAAGATAACATTTCCAAATTCCAATCACAATATTACTTTTCATGATAGTAAAATTTTCAATACATTTCTAAAACCATTTAAAGCCTTTAATAAAAATATTTTTGAATAAAAGTTTCCAATACAAAATTTAAATTTTTAAATGAATTAATATTTTAAAAATTAATATATATAAAATTAAATCCTAAAACCCATTTTGAAAACATGAAAATTAATTAGAAATATTTAACGAATAAATCATTGAAACGTTTAAAATGATGTTTTAGTTAAAGAGTATATTACCACTCGAGATACATTTAAATAAAAATAATTAAGCAATAACATTAAAAAAATATTAAATATCATGATATTATACTAATTAATGCTATAATATATCAAAAGGTTTTTATATACACCATATAGGATAATAAATGGGCATAACATTAAGATGTGGCTCAACAAAAGGAGATTGAGACAAAGTCCCTTACAAACATCATATCCTTAAATTAATAAAAAATTAATGACATAACTATGTGTGAAAAACATTAAAACACAATATATAAATGTATATAAAGTGTAAAACAATCAGAGTTCATTCACAAGTATTCATAGCACCACATCATCAAGAAGTGGAAGTTTAACCCAAAGAATGGAAATTAGGTTAAGAAGTTCCCTTACCTCGTGTCCGACATGACTCATTTGATTATTAATTTTGTGAATAATAAAATTAATTTATTTTATACTTTCTTAAAAACAATTTTCAAATTATTATTCATTTTATATCACTTATTACCTTTCATTAACAATTAGATAATTATTTGAGTTCATATCAGACATTTTGTCGATGTTCAGAATTTGAGTAAAAATGATATTTATATAATTAAAAGTTTTCCAAGATGTCGCAATTACATTATCTAAATATTTAAATTCATGATTTATATATCATATATATCATATATATCCATTATATATATGTATTAATAATAGTACATAACATTGAAGATAAGAAATGAAATGCACCATTCACGGATATGGTAAACCGTAGGTACGCATGAACGCTACATTAAATTCTATTTCATATATAATGGAAGGAAAACATAATGATACATTAGTATATTTTAATTAAAGTATAATATCATAAGCAATTTTATTAACTCCATCTTCTATATGTTCCACGTATGGCCTGAATGAGTTATATCACTTTGAGGGGACGGTAGTCTGCACTTCCTCAAATGAATTTATCGTATTTACCCATTATGAAAACCGTAATGGTATGATATAATTGAAAAATAAAGAATAATAGAGTCAATATAAATATTATATATAAAACATATAAATTAATTTCTATTATAATTGTCACCATTAGAGGCATTAGGAGATAATTGAACAATCATCGTTTCGTGAGGCAATAGTTCAACGTCCACAAAAACTGTATGTTTGTATCCATTAGAAGGAGGTGTGAGTAAGTGTATTATGAATACATCTCATAAAAAATAAAATTATATTTAATATACTTGTTTTTTATAAATTAATGGGATAAATACGGTTAAGTGGGTTGGATATGGAAAATAAAATAAAGGAACTTTCGAGAAGACTTTGCCTTTAAATTTGGTAACTCCCTTTGGTTTGAACAAAAAGGCATTCTTGAATTACCTTCTACCAAAGGGAGGGATTCAAGGAAGAAGAGTGGGATGTTGTGTTATTCTTGGTCTATTGTTTGGGTGAGGCAAGGGGCTTGAGATGTTGGAGTAATGAGATAGAGGTGGTGGCCTTCTATAAGAGGGAGGATGGGCTATTTAGGAAATTTGAATGTATTATTTTATTATTAAATTATTTTCAGAATAAAAAGGTCCAAAACTTATTTAATTAGATGATAGAGTGCATATATGTTGAAATAAAATCATCCAATAAGAATTGGATAGGTTTTGGGTATTTTTTAATCCTTATATTTTTTATTTAACCCTTTGTAGACAAATTAAACTTTTACCATGTCCTCGTATATATTAATACTATATGGTTAATATATTTACTATAAAATTACAAGACACTAAAAATAGATCAGTAATGACATTTTCAACATCATAAATATCAGTTTTTGGAATCATACATTTTTTGGATTATTTTATCATTCAATAAAAATATTCATTGTTTTAAAAACTCATTTATGGTATTTTATAAACAATCCATATCTAGATATTAAAAAAATATATAACAACATTATTAATTTGAAAAAATATTATTAATTTAATAATAAAAATCAATTATTATCACGAAAATTTGTGGATGACATAAAAAGTTTCAAAATAAATTTATCTTAATTTTAATATTATCTTTAATTTGAATCCATTATCAATGAAGCAATTACTACATCACAATTGTGTCATAATTATATTTATTTATTAAATGTCTAAAAATTATAAGTAAAATACAATGATGAATGAAATATTTTTATATTTCTAAGTAATATTTACAGTCGAAATTATTACTTATAAAACCCATTATAATTTTTTTTACTAAGAGATATGTTTATATAACGTTTTCCTTAACAATAAATTAATTTTTATAGTGTCATTTTCACTTACAAGTGGCACCTTGGGGCCCCAAAATCGACCCAAGGATGCCCATGGTTGGACATGTGTAATCAAATTGGGTTACTATTTGTGTTAGCATAATGTAGTATTATTCTAATATTATTTTTTACCCTTATTTACCAGATTTACTATTTAACCATGGTTAATAAATTAATTACAGAAGTTACGATTAATAATGTCTAAAAAATAGGTACATATTTTCCCAATTTGGACCTCTTAATTCCAAATATGGAATCCATTTTTCCTAATTCATAACACAGATATTTTGAAAATTAATTTAATATTATTTATCGTTGTCCAAACAAAAAGAATGTTTTAAGAAATCATAATTATCAAAATATTGACACTTGTTTATAATCAATTTAAATGTGAAATAAAATTCAATGAAAAAAATTGGGTTAAATGATAGATATATAATTTAATTAAACAATAAAAATATTTAAAATGATGGTCTATCAATATAAATAAATTATACTACAAAGTTGTTTTTAATTAAAATGAAGTATTTTTCACTACTCATTTAAAAATGAACATTATCAGAAAAATACAAAAATTTCATCGAAAGTACATTTTGATGTCAATATTCTAAATAATAATTTTATTTTGTCAAATAGAATATATTAAATGTGAAAAAACAATATTAAAAAGGGTTCTCCATCAAAAGGATGTAAATCCACCTTTTAAAAATATATTAGAGTATTTATGCATAAAATTGGATTCATTTACAATTTATGTCTCTAACCATTACTTGATAATTGTATAAAAAATTAAGAAATATGAGTATTCATATTGTTGTTAGTTCTGTTCATTCATGCTAATACAACGAAAAGGTGTTAATGACTATTTAAAATTATATTATTATTATATTATTTTTTTATAACATTATGTTATGTGCATCATAATATTTAAAAGAAACCCATTGTTGCATATCAAGTACGCCATCGAACATAACACCTCATTTAATGTAAAATTAATATTTAATTCAAAAATATTAATAAATATGAAAATTTTATATTCTTTATTTACATGGGATGTTTCATCCTTCCCCCCTTTGGGAAATTCCATCCTCGATATTTTATTAACTTATCAAATAAAGGGGGGTATTTATTCCTCATAGAATTCTCAGATTCCTAAGTTGCCTCTTTATCCATATGGATTTTTCACAAAACCATTACCAGTTGAATTAACTTATTCTCTAACACATCCTCTCTATGATCAAGAATTTGGACTAGTTGTTTTTTATAAGAAATATTGTCTTCAAAATGAACTTCTACTTGACTCAAAACGTGAGATGGATCAGGCATATACATTCACATCATTGAAACATGAAAAAAAATTTTACCTTGGATAAACATGGAGGTAAATCCACATTTTAAGCAACTGATACAACATTCTATTGGATTTCATAGGGTCCAACAAAACTTGGACACAACATTCCTTTCATACCAAAACGCATCAAACATTTTAATGGATAAACATTCAAAAGGTCATGATCACCTACCTCAAAATCAAAATTGTTCCTCTGGTTATCTGTATATCTTTTCTGCCAACTCACAGCTATTTACATGTGCTTCTGAATCAACTGAACTATCTCTACTATATCTTCCACCAATTCTGGTCCCATCAGTTTTCTTTCACCAACATCATCCCAAAAAGGTGTAGTTCTACATCTCTTTCCATAAAATTCATCAATTGGTTCTATCTGTACAATGGAATGAAAACTTTTTTTTATAAGAAAATTATTCCAATGAAGGATTTTGTTCCTAACTTTACTTATTAACAAATGAGAAAGCACCTAGCATATCATACAATTCCAAAATTGTTCATTCTAACTGCCCATCTGATTGAGTATGAAAAGAAATACTAAAATTTAATTCATTACCCAAAAAATACTGAAGGACTTTCCAAAATTTAGAAGGCTACCTGGGATCACAATCAGATATAATGAAGAGTGGAATTCATTACTACTTCACTTTCTCTTTAACATAAAATCGGGAAGGTTGATCTACAAACAAAGTATCACGAATTGGAATGAAATGAGCTGATTTGGTCAATCAGTCAACAATAAACAAGATTGTAGTATTACCTTGACATGTCTTCAGTAATCTTACAATGAAGTCCATGGATATATTTTCACATTTCTGCTCTAGTATTAGTAAATGTGGAAGCATCCCTTTTGGTAACTGATGCTCAGCTTTAACCTGTTGACAAGTCAAACACTTCATTGTAAAGTCTGCAATATCTCTACTCATACATCCCACAGCTAAAACTCTCAAAAATCTCTATACATCTTAGTACTTCCTGGATGAACTGAAAATGGATAACTTTGAAATTCACATAACAACTCATTCTTCATTTGTGAATCATAATGCACAAATAATCTCTTCCCAAACCTCAAAACACAATCTTTATCAATGTTAAATTCCATGTAACTTACCCTTCAGAACCAACTATACCTTTTTTCCCAACTCACTATCTCCATTATGGACATGATTTATTCTATCTGCTAGGGATGATTTCAATGACACCTAAAACAAAACAGAGGAATTTTATGCACCGATAACTTTTATTATAATGTTCATCAAATAATTTATCAATGTAACTTCTTCCAATCATAACATGGTTAATGTAGTATTTCTTTTTCAACTCAAATCATCATCCACTTTATTTACCTATCACAGTTGGAAATGGATCATGTAATCATAATACATGATTAATTCTAGTCATCTCCTCTATCTCATAGTCAATTATTTCTGAGTAAATATATACTTCCAACTTTTGTGGTTAGTATATATTTCACATTATTCTTCATACATAAGATGCCTCCAAATTTCTAAAGAAGAAATAGTAGCAACTAATTCCAAATCATGTATAGTGTAATTTAACACATGAGGTATCAACTAATGTGAAGCATATGAAATTACATAATCATTTTTTATTAGGAAACAACTATGTCACAAAAAAAATCACAGCTGTAGATAACAATCACACCATATCTGGAAGGCAGCGCCTAAAATAGAGCATTCACCAATCATCTTTTCAATTAATGAAACATTCCTCACATAATTTTTTCCAAAAGAACTTAACACCTTATCAAGTTAACTTAGTCATTGTTCTAGATAATTGTGCAACTTTTTCGACTGGCCCCTTGTAATAACATTCCAAACCTTCAAAAATACAGATCTCAGTAATATTTGTGGGTAATTTCAATTCTTCAACAACTATTGTTATATTCGAATCAACAATATTTCCATTTTCTGAAACAATGTGACCAAATAATGAAATATGTTGTAACCAAAACTCACACTTGTTGAATTTCTGATACATTTTAATTTCTTTTATTTTTTTCAAGACAACCCTCATATTACATTCTTTCTCCTCCTTACTTTTGGGAAAAACCGAAATATCATCAATAAACACAACCAAAAACATATCCAAGAACTCAGGGAAAATTCTTTTCATAAGATCGATGGATACAACAGCTGAATAGGTTAACCCAAAAGGAAAAATTACAAATTAATAGTGGCCATATCTTGTATGAAGAAGATTCTATAGAATTCCTGCTTTTTTTACATTAAATAGATGGTACCCCAACCTTAGTTCAATCTTAAAAAAATACTGAGCTCCATGGAGAAGATAAAACAAAACATAGATATGAGGCAAGGGATACTTATTCTTAGTGGTGATAATATTCAAGGCTCTATAATCAATGAAAAGTCTCATTGAACTATCATTATTTTTTAAAAAACAATAATTGATAACCCCATGGTTATGTGCTAGGTCGAATGAAACCATAATCTAATAACTACTTCAATTTCTTCTTTAACTCAAAATGTTCAATTTGAGCCCATCGATATGGGGGTTGGGAAATTTTCTTATAATCAGAAACTAAGTAAACAATAAATTCAGCTTCTTGATCAAGTATTATTCCAGGAAACTCATTGAAAAAGAATCATGACACTCATTTACCGTTGGAAGATAATTAAATTGAATAGTTCCTTTGTTTTCAACAATATGTCCAAGGTAACATTCATTTCCATCATTTAATAGTTTCTTAGGTTCTTGGTATGTTATCAAATGTAAGGGATCAATATTGTACCCAAACTGAAATTATTTATGAAAAGAAATTTTTTAGCTCTGTAGTTAATCTTAGCATGATAAACTGAAAGCCAATATATACTAAAAATTACATAAAACTCTAATAAATAAAATCAAAATGGTTTGCGGGTAGATTATTTCGGAACACAAGGACATAAAGGTTTTTTTAATTTCATTTTGTCCCAAATTTCCTCTTAGTGTTTTTACCATAAGTTCAGGAATCATATATTGATATGGAATACCAAGTTTACGTGAAAAAATCTTAGAAATGAAATAATCTGTAGACCCTAAATCAAACTACACATTGGCATAATCTGAATAAATAAACAGCGTACCTGATACTACTTCATTTGATGGCCCAACATCTACAAAAGATGTTGCAATGGATTTCACCACCCATTTCTACTTGTATTCTGACTTCTATCCATATGTAGAGTTATTTGTTGGAAACTCATTTTCATAATGTCCCATTTCATTGCACTTAAAACATTTTACTGACTGTAAATCAGATTTTGACTTACCATTACCCTGCTGTTTTTAGTGCTATTATTATCATTATTCCCCATATTACCACATCGATATCACTTACTAGAATTCAAAAGACATTACCCAAAATGCTTTTTACCACAATTTTCACAAATTATAATGTTATGTTTCTTACAATTAGATTTTTATTAGGATTTATTTAATTTCATCTTACACATTGGCCTCTTATTCTGTTGTTTTTCAAGGCACATATGATCCTTAGAAAACTCCATGTACACCTTATTTGCCCATTGAACAGGTTTTTGATAAAATTTTAACTCACGAGAAGCTAAATCCCTTTGATATTTTTGATTTAATCCCAAGTAAAAATAATTGATTTTACATCCCAGATCTCATATGAAAATTGGGGCATAACTTTCTAGTCGAGTGAATTTTTCTTCATAAGCATCCACTGAGTCATCCTCCTGCCTCAAATCATGGAAATATTTTTCCTTCCAAAGACGAACAAACTTATTAAAATATTTCTCTTGAAACATACCTTTGAATTAATCCAAATATAGAGAGTTAATGTACTCACTATCCCTGATACTTTTAACTATTAAGCACCACTAATCAGAAACACCTTCAAAATGGTAAACAACAAGACTAACCTTTTGATGTTCTAAATAGCCCATGACATCAAAAAAAATTCTAATGCTTTAGCCCATCTTTCAGGTAGCAGGTGGTCAGATGATCTTCTGAATGATGAGGTATATTGCCTCTTGAAATGCTCCACTACATATATGTTCTTCTATGGTTAATCTTGATGATCTCATTCATGGATTCCACCATCATTTATAGCCTGAGTCAATTGTTCCATCACTTCAATAAACTGTTCTGTTTCGATTCTGACCATATCAGGTTGCTTATTTGGAAGGTTGTCTTCCTCTGGATGGAGTCCCATCATAGCTTCAATGTTTCCCATACAAACCATTCTGAACATATACATATCATAGGCAAAGAAACATGGTAATATATTAATTCTATATCATTTCAATATTACAATAAATTATTTTATAGATATTAATTTAATAATATCATAACTCCAAAAGTTTTCTAAAACAACCTTTGATACCAACTATAAGGACATTGCCTTAAGAATTGCATGATTTTGAATTATGTTTATATTTCATTTAAGGTTTATTGTTTTAGAGAATTAGTCTATAACTATTACTCTAAATATCAAAAATTACAAAGTAGACACTTTTACTCAGTATCCATTTTTTCATAAAATAATATATTTAAAAAGAAACCAATAACTATTTTCTTGATATAAATCTTCCTGAACTCTTATATTCTCTTAACCTACCATATAACCTATTAGAAAGATTTCAAAAAATATTTATGAGCATAAAAATCTCAGTAAGTGTTATTAAATAATGAAAAAATTAATTAGTCCATCAATAAATACAAAAAATAAGTTCTTTAACCCACCTCATGAAATCACGTGATTTATGGATAACATACAGAAATCATAAATCCTAAAGGTAACTTCTGGAATCCATAACATACAAAAATTTTATCCTTCTCAGTTATGTAGGGAGTTAGGTTTGGAATACCCATCATAGTATATAACCTAAATCTATTAGGAGAAACATTAACGTTTACCTCTGTCACAATACCCTATTCATTGGAGAGCTATCTCAGGCTCACCCGCACTAGGTTTATCATGGAACCACCTGTATGCATAAACAATACACAAGAACCATAAAATATTCAAAAAACATAAATCAATAATATATTAAAGATAACATTTCCTCATTCTAGTTAGGATATAACATTTCAAGATACTGAAGTATTTAATCAAATATTAAAAACCATTTAATACTTTTAATAAAGTGATTTCTGAATAAAAGTTCCCCATACCACTTTGAAACCAATAATATAATTAGTATTTTAAAACATTAATTTCCCAATAAATAAATCCTAAAACCCATTTAAAAAATAGGAAGATTAATTTTAAATATTTATAAGAATATATCTTTAAAACATTTAAAACAATGTTTCTGTTAAAGAGTCTCTTACAACTACAGATACAGTTGAATAAAAATCATTAAAGAATAACATTAATCAGAACATTAAATATCATGAGAATATACTAATTCATGATATAACATGTCAAAATATTTATATATAAACAATATAGGATAATAAATGTACATAACATCAAGATGTGTCTGAACGAAAGGAGATTGATACAAAGTCCTTACAAATATCATATCATTACATTAGGGATAATTTAATGACATAATTATGAGTGACCAAAACAAACACACCCAATATAATTGTATATTATGTGTAAAACAATAATAGGTCATTCACATATACTCATAGCACCACATAATCAAGAAGTATAAGTTTAACCCAAAGAATGGAAATTAGGTTAAGATGATACCTTACCTTGTGTCCAACTTGAACCATTATTTCTTTAATTTCCTTAATAATATACATAAATTAACATATAAATTCTTTAGTTACTTTTTAATGTTTACTATTCCCTTTTTATCACTTAATACATAGTAAAAACAATTAGTTAATTATTTCACTTCATATCGGACATTTTGTAGATGTTCGGAATTTGAGTAAAAAATGATATTGTTATAATTACAAGTTTTCCATGAGGTAAAAATTTATTTATATCAAAAATGAGATTCATGATTTAGAAATAATACATATCATATATATCATGTATATATTTTTATTTATAACAGTACATAGCATATGGCGATAAGAAATGAAATGCACTGTTCTTGGAGACGGTAAGTCATACGTACGCATGAACACTACTTTAATTTATAATTATTATATAATGGAATAAAAACATAATGATAAATAAAAATATTATAATTAAAATATAATATCATATATAATTTCATTAACTCTATCCTTTATATGTTCCACATATGGCATGAACAAGTCATATCACTTTGACGTGGTGGTAGTCCGCATTTTCTCAATTGAAATTATCGTATTTACTCATTATGGAAACCATAATTGTATGATATAAATGAAAATTAAAAAATAATATAGGAAATATAAAAATAATATGTATCACATATAAATATAGTTCCATCGTAATGGACTACATGAGAGGTGGTAAGAGATAATTGAGCAATCATCATTTCGTGAGGCAACAGTTTTCCGTCCACATAAATAGTATATCTGAATCTATTAGATGGATGTGTGTGTAAGAGTAGTTTGAATCCTTATCCAAAAAAATAATATTATATTTATGATACTTTTTTTATTATAAAATATTCGGATATAGAGGGTTTAGGGGGTTAGAGAATGAAAATAAAAGAAAAGAAGTTGTGAAAAATTGTTACCTTTAAATCAGGTGACTCCCTTTGGTTTGAACCGTAAGGCTTTCTTGAATTGCCATCTGCCTAAGGGAGGGATTATAGGAGGAAGATAGGGATTTTTTGAGCTTAATGGAGTAGAGTTATAACGATTCAAGAGGCATTAGAGGTGTGAGTAATGTGTTATAGGTGGGGAACTACTATAAGAGGGAGGAGGGGTGATTTAGGAATGCTTGAATGTATTATTTTATTGTAAAATGATTTTCAGTTTAAAAAGGACCAAATCTTATTTAATTTGAATATAATGGGCATATAATTAAATATAAAGTCATCCAATAATAATTGGTCAGTTTATGGATATTTTTTAATCCATATCTTATTTATTTACCCCTTTTTTAAATTATTTAACTTTTACCTTGTCCTCTTATATATTCATACTATATGGTTAATATATACTTACTATAAATTGAAAAGAGAACCAAAATGAATAATTAATGTCATTTTATAATCATATATGTCAGATTTTTGAATCATATATTTTTATGAATATTTTATCATTTTAATAAAATATTAATAATGTTAAAAACTCATTTATGTCAATTTATAAACTATTCATATAAAGAATTTTAAAAAATATATAAAAACATGATTATTTCAATAAAAACATTATTAATTCAATGATAAAAAGTAATTATTATCCCTAAAATTAGTTTATCTCATAAAAAGGTTCAAGGAAATTTTATTTTAATATTTATAATATCATTTATTTGAATCAATTATTAATAAAGCAATTATTGCATCACCATTATGTCATAATTAAATTTATTTATTTAATGTATAAAAATAAAAAAAATACCATGATGTAGAAAATATATTTATCTTTATAATGACATTTTATAGTCGAAATTATCACATATATAATCAATTAAAAAAAAATTTTACTAAGAGATATAAGTTTATGTTACATTTTTCATAACTTTAAATTAATTTTTATAAAGTGAAATTTTCACATACAAGTTCCTCCATGAGGTCCCAAAATCGAAACCGGGATTCCTATGGTCAGAAATGTATTTGAAAATAGGATTAGGAAATGTTTTAGTTTAAATTAATATTTTTATAATATTATCTTTTACACTTATTTAACAGATATACCCTTTAACCATGGAAAATAAAATATTTACTAAAGATACTATTCATAATGTCTAAAAATAAATTTTACCTATTTACACGATTTTTAACTCCTAATTAAAGATATGGAATCCATTTTTCCAAATTTGAAGCATATAAGTGGCATAAATTAATTTAAAATTATTTCTCATTGTCAAAACAAAATGCGTGTTTTTAAGAAATAATAACTATCAAAAGATTGACACTTTTTTAGGTTCAATTTAAATTTAAAATTAAATTAAATGACATAAATATTGATTAAATGGTAAAAAAATATATAATTAAAATTTATAACCAATTAAAAAGATAATATAACTATATAAATAAATTATATTAATATGCAGTTTTGAATTAAAATGCAATATTTTTTACTATTCATTAAAAAATGAAATTCATTATAAAAATAACGAAATTTCAACAAAATTATATTTTGATATATTGATTCTAAAGAAGAATATTATTTTGTCCAATAAAACATATAGAAGTGATAAAAACTATATTTTAAAAGGGTTCTCCATCAAAAGTCTTTAAATCGACCTTTAAATAATATTAGATTACTTATGCATAAAATAAGATTCATTCAAATTTTAAGCCTCTAACATTTATTAGAAAAATATAAAAACATTTGAAAAACATGTATAATCATATTTTAGTTAGTTATATTTGTTCTTGAAAATAAAATGGCTAGGTGTTAACTACAATTTAAATTAATTATAGTATTATAATATTTTTCTGTATAACTCAAAATTGTGTGGAACGTAAGATTTCAAAGAAAACTGTTCTGGTGTATCAGGTAATCCATTGAACATAACATTTTCCTTAATGTAAAATTTATATTTATTTCAAAAATATTAATAAATTTGAAAATATAATATTCTTTATTTACATGTGATGTTACACGTATTGATATCAAATATAATACCTTGATGTAGAAGGCGGATGAACGCAAATTATTACAAGAATTTGATCGATACGAGGAACAAGTTATAGGCATTCTTAGAAAACCTCTCTCTGTAATGACTTATGAGAACATGAGACTAAACATGGGTGTGTAAATGATTAATAAATATAATTAAGGCACATTTCTAAGAATACTCCACACTATAAATCATATATTATTTTCTTCATACTGGGAGATATAATTTGTAAAGGGAGAATCCTATTTGGGCATAAATTATTTAAAACATTCTATTGAAATGAGAATAGTAAATAAATTGAAAATATTATTTTAATTTCCATGTTAATATTTTTGAGTTGTTATCAGATACATAACTATTTTATATATATCATTTATGTCTAACTTAATATCACTTGTTTTATATAATCATCTATCTCACATATACTAATTGTTGATAGTTTTACAGATAGTTTTTTTAAGAAGAGTTATACCATCCATTTAAAAATAAGAATTGTATTAATCATTAATAAGGATATAAATAAAAAAAATTCATTTCATGAGTGGGATAATAATATGAGATTATAATATACATGGATGAGTTTAGAGAACATTGAAAGAGATATAGAACAAAAATGTATTTTGGATATGGAACAGAAATGTATATATTATTGATAAAAAATTAAATGGGGAGATTTTTTATCACTTGTATTATGGTGTTTTTTTTAACATATATCATTAAGAACAATAATATTAAATACATTTTTATACTTCATTTTAGATGACTACGAGTGCTAGAAGATGAGTATAGAACTCAGAAGTTTTGTTTTAGAAGTACTGACTTAATTATATTGATGATTTAGAAAAGTGATAAGATATATAATAATAAAATGATATATTAATTTTATATATAGTATTATAATTTATGGTATATAGTATATATTTTGAATAAGATAATTCACATATAATATAAATCTTTTAGTTTTAGTATTCATATTAAATTTATTTGATCATATGTATGAGTAACGTGAGTTCACTAAGGTTATTAATGAATATGAATTAGTGTTCCAAAATTATGTAGGTTACAAATAAACCTACTTATGAATAAAATATGGATTCATGATGGTATTTTGAATGAGTTCATGAAGATATTTTTGTAAGAGGACATAAGTAGTTATAAGATTATTTGAGGAGTTAATTTTGAATTAAATTCATGGATATTTGAATAAGGATATTTTTTTCTGAATTCACTTGATTTTATAGAATATTTAGAGTTATATGTTTGACCATATATTGTTAAGGATAATATTAATAAGATATTTCTGAGATAGATAATTAGAAATCAGTTTGTTATACTAAAGATCTCGAATAAATTAGTGTTGAAATTTAAAAAGTTGATAGAGAGTGGAATCCAATGGAGAGGGTGTTCACAATAATAATTAAATAAAATTAATATAAATGATATTTATTATAAATCTAATAAGATCACATGTATATATTCTAATAGATACTCAAAAAATATTTTTTGACCATACCTTAGTTAATTATTTTCTCATTTCAATGGTAATATTTGGTACTCATTTTGATTGGTTGGCTTTGGTAATGTATCTAGTTTAATGATATGCCATTATTTTAAATTCATATTGAAAATAAAAGAGTATATGAGGGGTAGGGTGGGAAACAAACTCAATACATTATAATTATTATCATCCATAATGCATAAGTACACCATTAAATATGTTGTGTTATACATTTACATTTATTAACTAGTGATTTGAGAGATTATTCCCAAATAATAATCTGCTAAACTCTACATTTAAAGAGGAAAAATATTATTAGCATCGATTCACCCATTCTTATTAGATGGATAATCAACTCAATTTATACATACAAAATAACTAATTAAAAAGATTTTTTATATTTATTGTCAATGAAAACCCATTTAACTTTAGACTAGGGATGATCCAAATCTATAGTCTATGTGAGGAATGTAATAACAATTTTTCAATCTTGAGGTTTTTATTCCAATAATTTGTCAACATTATTTAGTAATTTTGATTCATTTTTAGTATAATAATCACAAATTTCTTGTTTTCATTGAAGAAAATAAAATTTAGTATAATAACTGTTCGAATTAGTGGAGATAAAACAAAACACACAAACCCCCATTGAAGTGTTTATATAAATTTATGTTTTATAATTTAATTTTTGTTAATTTTAATAAAAAAATGGATTCTAATATTTTTTATATATTAAATAAGTTAAAATACTAATTTAGAAAATAGTTTAAAAATCAATTGAAACAAAAATTATATTTTATAACATTGTAATTTTAAATATAATTTATATATTTCCCATCATAATTATTATTTGTACTAATTATATTCTTACTAAATTTTAAATTATAAAATATATTTTTTAAAAATTTAAGAAAATGTATCAAATAGGGGTTAGGTAGAGGATTGTTATTTTTTTAGAATTTTATTTTTTGAAAATTTTTAAAATAATTTGTGTCCAGAGTTGAAATGAAATCATTGATATTAATCATTTACAATTAATTATTTAGAATTAGTTCGAATTTTATGATGAAATTAACATGAAGTCGGAAATGATTATTCCTATATTTTTATTTTAACTATTAATGGTTTTTTAATCAAATGTGAAACATATGGTTATAACAACATTTCAATATTATAGTCACTTACCCATGTGGTGCCTAAAATATCAATTCACATTATTATAATATTATTTTTCCTTAGGGAATCTAGGATATTGCATATATATATAAGAATTGTTTAAAATAAATATTCATGACTCAAGGAAAAAAATTGTTAAAATGATATATTTCATATTTCCAGTAAATGATAATTTTTTATATCATGTGTAAAACCATACATTAATTCTTATATAATCATCAATGTTCCTAATTTCCCTTAGTAAAAGACACGTTTTGGATTGAAATCCGAACAAAACATAGTCTTTTAACAAGCGAGGAGTTGATTGTGAGATCTAGCTGTAGTGGGGAAAATAATATATCATGGTCTTTTATAAGTAGTTAATTGAGGGGAATAAATGTCATAGAATCATGAATGAATAAATGGAAGTGTTTTATACAATATATATATATATATATATGTAATTTTTTCCCTAAATATCTAGAAAAAATTAGATTTTAAAAAAATGATGAAAATATATAAGTAATTAGTTATCATTTATATAAATATTTTATTGTTTGAAATACCCAAATAAGATTAGGAGGTACTTATTTAGTTAATTATTATAGATATATGATGATTATATATGAATATATTAATTTATATATATTTTCATATAACATAAGATTAAAAAACCAATTTTAACAATTTGTTTTTAATCATTAAGATGATTCCCCAAACTATAGAATAACTATTTCTAAATCCATTTTAATTTACATTTTATTTTCAATTATGAATAGAATATTTAGAAATAGGGAACGTTTTGGGAAAGTTTCAAAAAATTTTGTAATACTAAAATCATTGTTTAAACAATTTTTTCATGATTGTAAGAGAATTTTTTGGGATGGTAGTTTTTAACACTCATGGCTCGATCATGGGATTGATATGAATATAATTTGATACAGGAGAATAAATAAATTAATATGAGAGAAGTATGATGTGTAGATTTTTTAGTATATTTGTCAAACAACATGTTTTGATTTTAAACATTTTAATATTGATTTAATTTATATTTTCCCTGAAGTAATTTTGATTTGTTTTATAGGTGTGGTAAAAATTTATTTTCATATATATATATATATTTCATTTCTAAAAAATTATTTGAATATATAGTTTCAGTTCAATATCTTGGGTAAAATTATATTTTTATATTTTATGTTCTTTTTGGTAATTTATTGATATTTTTCGAAACCATTTATTTTAATTATAAATATATATTTATTGGAATTTAATCTTCTTAAATGAAAATATATTTATATAATAATATTATATATATATTAAATGAAATTATAATTCATGTATATGGAGACAAATTAAAAATTTCTAATATTTATTATAATGTTTTCCCAAATAATAAATTTTCTTTTAACGTTAATGTGTTATATCACAAGGTTAGAATATTTTTTTAAATATGGGATAGATATTAAATATAATTAAAGTGTTCCATCGAAATGAAGTTGATGGATAAGAAAAAAACATGCTAGCCAACTACAAATCATTCGTTTTATCACAAAATCAAGTGGTTTCTCTTTTGATCTCAACTGATAGGAGAGAAAACAAGAGGGCTATCAAAATTAGAATAAACAAAATATATATTTGAATGAAATAAAAACATAACATTTTTGTGTTTTATAATTATAAAATATATAATATACACTCAAGATCATGTGAATTATTGGTTTAAATCATTTTTTGTTACTATAAATATGAATGCATGGTTTTCATACATTTTGGTACATGATGTTGGATATGAGTTTTTTTCTTCTAATTTTATGTATGAAAATAGATTTTAATCAATGAAGTTTATTGTGTTTGATACTTATTTACAGAATTATTTTGATTTTAGGATTTTTTAATGTTTATGTGATGAAGCTAGTTATTGGATTTCACTGTTCTTTTTAGCATTTAGTTTATTCCTACCATGTAGATGTGAGTAAATGTAGCATTAATTCCTAAGGTGTAGCACTATATATCTAGATAAATGGAGAATTATCCTTTAATAATATTATATTTGGGTAATGGATAGAGTATTTGATACTATTGGTTCATTTGTTACCGAAGTTAATGTTTTGTGTGGGGATAATAATAACTTGAAAGGGGGTTCAGATATATTTTTTTAGATGATGTAGGTGGGAGGTTAATATACATTTATTTAGATAAATAATTTTCTATGTTATTTTTAAATTTTTTTATGTTTTATATTTTTGGTAGTATATGTTTATTGGTGCATTGATGCTACATGATAATGTGTTTTATTGATCCCGGTTCAAATATGTAATAGTTTACTATTTATATTTAACTTACTGTGAGTTGACCATGGTTAAAGATGAACTCATCCAATGTTGGATAACTGAGTATAACAAAAAATACCCCATAAAGTCAATACATGATGTTTTTCAGCGGATAATTTGAGTTGTATTAATGGAATTATTAAAGTCAGGTTCATGATAATGTATACTATGAATTACATAGAGAAGCGTCATTAGATTAGAAGATGGTTTTCAAGTCACTTATGTTTAATCGAAGTTGATATGGAAATTATTTGGAAGGATACCTTGTGGATTGTATCTATAATTAATGTGAATATAAAGTGTTTTGTTTATTATTTATTTGTTATTAGTTTAATTATATTTTTTCAGTTATTACCGATATAGGGATTGATAGTGATCTTTGTATATATTAATTTTATTGATGATTTTTTGCTCTTCTCTCTATTTTTTTTATATTATTTTCCATTAGTCGATAGAGAATTAATTGTTACTATTAATCCAAGGGAGTTTTAAAAATGGAGGAGTTAGGTTGTAATGTTTTTATATTGTGAAATGACTATAAAAATATAATTTCAAAGATGGATCCATTGAATTTTTTTTTCTCTAAGTGGAAGACAATCTCATTAAATATGGGATATATGAGAGAAAAATAATTTTAGCCCTTTTAATTATTGAATGCAATAATAAGAAGTATTCTTATTTTAATAATTATTACTAACAATGAGAAACATTTAAATATGGTTGAGTTCTTCCAACCCCTATTTGTGAATCTATTTTATTGTTCAGTTTTGTTATATATACTTTCTATTCATAAATCCACCACTATTCTATGTGTTGGAATTATTTTAGAAAAAGTCTATGTGATAAAGAATAATGTTAAATAATAGTGATTCTCTTAGTGAAATCGGTCCTCGGTTGTCATGACCCGCCCCCCAGGGCCAGTAAAATGACTACCCCAAGCCCGTCATCCATAAGCTAGTGGTTGATGACTAGAACAAGAAGGGCATATCCCTAAAATGGGAAGGAGATGCCTTTAATCCTATACACACACATACTAGGTACATCATAGAAGAAATCCACAATGTATAACTACTGAATGTAAAATTTTGAAATGAAGCAGAATGGGGCAGTATACAAACCCAACTAAAAGAGTGGACATCAGAAATGAAAAATAGCTCATATGGTCATCCACCAGGGATCCTACCTGAACTGTAGGCACAACTCTTCTCTTCGGCTCTCCACATCTACATGTCACATCCACACACCATCTAGTATCGGCTCCTCGAGTCCCAATAAAAGATATCTGCTGTCTTCACATGATACAACTTGGTGTGAGAGAAGCTCATGCAGGGGTGAGTAGGGATCCCAGACCCCCAAAGGAAACATATAATTCCACAAAAGAAAAACCAAAAATCATTACATCAATCACAATACTATAAGTAAAACACAACTCACACTATATATATAACATAAGAATCATGAATAATGATGATTAGTAGTAAAGTTAAACCATCTTATTTTATATAGATGATCCACTACTAAACCATTATGATTTTGTTCCATTACTGATCCAAACAAGGTCATATGTCACCGATCCACAGAAGGTCATAAGTCATTGATGCACGATGGGTATCTCTAAGGATGGTCCTCATCAGGTCGTGCTACTGTTGATCCACACATGTTCAAAAGTTGTCGACCCATATAGGGTTGTAAGTCGTCGATCCACACTTGGTTGTAAGTCACTGATCCATGAAATGCCGCTCTAAACGGGTCCTTGTTGGGTCTTGCTACTGCAGATCCACACATGGTCACTCAGATTTTTATCCAGAAATGTTCTCTCTTCGCTTGACAATCAGTCACAGGATTCACACATATGGTGCGCTTGATTTTTGATGATTATGATCCTCAATAAATCAGTTATACCACAACATCCAATAATACCAATGAAGAAGTAACTCAATGAACCACCATGTCATAAGGGTTCCAACGCAATAGGTGGCGTGTCAATATGATGCCCGGTTTTCATATTATATGCATTTTATTACCAGGGGGCCGGTTGGATTTGAGTCTGATCAATCTTGGACAAAACTCCAACATCCTCCAAAAGTTACTTGAATTATATCAAAAGCACTTCCTCGTCCCAATAGTCCCAGCGGCACAAACGGTTCTTCAAATTGGTATTCGGTTTAAGAGTTACACTAGTTTTGGTGAAATAGGGTCTATCACGTTCGGTAGGGGATCGACCTAGTTCTCAGGTCTAGAACAGCTGGAAGGTTCAACCTGGATCACTAGTGCCACCTACCTGGAAAACCTAGCCCGCGGTGTGGCTAGTTCTCCCAGCTGGCGATGCCATCGCGGTGCCGCCCTCCCTTCCGAAACGGCCTTCTCAGCTGATTGTTTAGTTTCCAACTGAGTAGCCCGAGCAGGCTACTCCTCTCACCATGTAGTGCTGGTAGGAAGGTTCATCCACCCACTGTGGCTTGGTTGTCCGTGGAGCCTACGAGCACCGTCGTTCCCACAGATCTGGTCAACAACTCTTACGTGCCGAAGGGAAGTTCCACCGGCCACATAAGATACTTTAGTGGTCTGTTTTCATACATGTCTGTGCCTATGGCCCTCCTAAGTCACCACCTACACTACGAATCCTACGGAAATGACTCTCCACCTCATTGACTCGTCGCACACAAATAATGAAAAAAACTCAAAAACAGCAGAGGATTTGAGCCTATTTTTTGGCCCTCACCCTCTACGTTAGTGTTTTATCATGGGTTATGCATCGATCATTCCTTGAATGAAGGAAATTCCCAAATCAAACCCCTCATCAACCACCGGTAAGAGAGAATGAATATCGTATCAAATTATTAGTTAGTTTATCTGTGTTCTTTGTATTAATCATGAATGGAAATATGAAATCATTTAAATTCATAATCAATTTAAACCCCCTACCTTGAACACATTGGATTCCCTATTAATGAATTATGAGAATCTTCTATTCGAAGATGTTCAACGGCATTCATCAATATCTGGATCAAAACCTCAATTTTTTCATTTGTTCTTCATTCTTCATTGGAGAGGGTTTCTTGCTGGATCTTCTTCAAGAGTTATCCTATGGGGTCTCAACTACCTTCCAAAGGGTTTGATTAAAAAATGAAAAATCCCCTAACATTGTATTATATTAATATGATTTATTAATGAATATTAATTAATGAACCTATTCATCACATGGTGTTTTGGTTACACAACTAGTGTAACGGGTCATTTAATGACCTTCTTTTAATGTTCTACAGTCACACCACCACCGCTCAATGGATAAAAAAGAATAAAATAACTTCCTTATTTATTTTATTAATTTTCCTGAAATTCTAAAAAAGCCCTTTTCTTTCTGACTTTCTCCGAACCATGTTAAGCTTCGCCTAAGCGAATCTCGGCGGTGCTAATTCAATGGTTCTCTTAGATTTCAAATTCGAGAACCACTTTTGAAGATACAAAATATCGTCCGCATATTTACTAAATATTACTTAAAGAAGTTCATAATAATATTCTCGGCTCTGTAGGTATCAAAATCATTTTCCGTCAATATTTTTAGCCTCGTAATAATGACATATATTTAATAAAAATTATACCAAATTTCTGGGAATTCACATTCACCGCACCTTAGGTCCATACGTCCCAGAATGACACAAAAAAAAGTTAGAAAAAAATGGTGTTACAGAGCAAGAATCTGATCCTCTCACTCCCTTGTGATCTCCAGGAGGTTCTCATACTATAACTGAACTCTCTCCAGAGGAATCGAATCCCCCATAGGACACACTCATGTTGATCCTCTATCACCACCATGAACTCTACAAATGTCACCCCATAATTAATATCAAGCTCCACCCAAGTTGATGATGTGAGATGGATCATGCATGTATCTCCTATGTTTTTACACATGGAAAACATCGTGCATCCTATGCATCTATGGGGGAAGATCTAGGTGGTGCTCCACCTCACCTACTCTACTAAGAATCTAAAAATTTCCAATGAACATCGGAGATAGCTTGCCACCCCAAACCAAATCACTATAATCCTGATCGATGTGAGACCTGAAGGAAAACAAGACCACCATCCTCAAACTCTAAGGGTATTCATCTCCGATCCGAATCGGAATTATTCTGACTCTATTTAGTATTTATCCATTCCTAGATGATCTGCACCTTCTTAGTGGCAGCCCGTACCATCTCTGGACCCATAAGTGCTGATTCCCCTGGGTTTGTCCTATAAAGCGGTGATCTTTATGGTCGTATATATAAGTCCTCAAATGGTTCCATTACAATAGTGGAGTGATATTTTTTGTTGTATAAAAACTCCACCAATGGAAAGTGATCCTCCAAACTATAAAAAAAAAATCTAAGACTCAAGCACGGATCATTCCCTCAAGTGTCTATATGGTCAGCACCATCTGACCATCTGTCTGAGGATGAAAGACGGTGCTCAAACATAGCTGAGTCCCAAATGCCTCCAGTAAACTCTTCCAAAAGCAGGATGTGAAACGAGTGTCACGATATAAGACGATCGTCAATGGAACCCCATGAAGACATAATATGTCCAGTACATAGAGGTATCCCTTGTCCTCTACTGATCCCTTATATCGGATAGGTTGGATGTGTGCTGACATGGTTAGTTAGTCAACTATCAACAAAATAAAATCATGCCCCCTGGACGTACGTGGTATTCCTATCATGAGTCCATAGAGATTCAATCCCCCTTCCATTCCAGACCATAAAGTGGTTGTTTTGAGCCTATTAGAATGTGATTTTCAGGCTTCACTTGCTGATAAGTGTGGCATCATGAAATGAACTCTGGCATTTCTTTCTTCATCCTTGGCCACTAGTACTGATGTTGGAGGTCCTGGTAGATCTTTACCACACCAGGATGTACCGCCAAAGTGGATATGTGGAACACCCTCAACACCTCCTCTTTTAGTGTCATTGGTACCATGGTTCATCCTATAAAAAGGATAACATTATCACCCCATTATAAAACCCTTCATGAGCCTGTCTTAAGGATATCTGAGCACGTCGGCTCTCACCATCAATGTCTGCAAGTTGAGCCTCCCTGAGTTGTTGAACGAGTGGGAGAGTGACTGTCTTAGACAAGTGGTAAGAATCTATATCACAATCTATGAAGTATAACTACAGCTGACTAGCTTCCCTATCATATCATTCTGCAACTGTAGCCCAGACCATCAACTGTGTGCATCTCCCACCATGCTTCCCTTATGAAAAGTGTATACTATATCAAAGTCATAGTCATGTAGGAACTCTATCCATCACAATTGTCTCGAGATCAGGTCCTTCTATGGGAATATATACCTTAGACTCTTATGATCGGAGTATATAGTAAAACATTCACACATCAAGTATTATCGCCACATCATCAAAGAAAAGTCCACTATTTCTAACTTCATTTCAGGGTTAGCATATTTCTTCTCGTGCTATCTAAAATATCACGAGCCGTTGGAGATCACCGCTCGCTCCTGCATGAGAACACATCCTAGTCTCGTTCCTAATGCGTTATAGTAGACTACACACCCAACTCCCACTTCTGTTGACCTGAATATGGGATCACTCGTCATTCTCCACCTCAGTTCTTGTAAACACTAATGGAATCTATCTATCCACAAGAAAGGTTTTCCCTTATTTGTCAAAACTGCAAATGGTGCTACTACTCATGAAATGTTTGGTATGAATCTCCGGTTGTACTAAGACAACCCCGGGAAACTACACACCTCAGTCAAACTCTTGGGTGGCTCCCAATAAAGCACTAACTCTATATTATACTAATTCACTATAACTCTATCCCCTAGATTATGTGTCCCAGAAAGTGGACATCCCATATCAAAAAAAGGGAACTTCGAGAGATTACCATGAAGTTGGTTCTCTTGATGTGTATCTAGAACTATTTGTAGATGAGTGGTGTTCTCCTCCTCCGATGCTGAGTACACTAAGATGACGTCAATGAAGACCACAATTATGCAATCGAGGTAAGGATGAAAGATCCTATTTAAGAGTCCCAAGAACAATGTCGGAGCATTGGTTATGTAGAATAGAATTACCACGAAATCTTAGTGGCTATACAGGCATCTGAAGACTGTCTTCATTACATACTTATCTCTTACCCTGAGCTGATGATATCCTAATATGGGGAATATCATTGAATATCTATGAGCTCTATTTATCAGATCTATGAGATCATCAATCCTCGATAATTGATACATGTTCTTCAATATCACCTGGTGTGGTAGTTACACCACCCATAGGTAACATCGCTGTAAGAGGGACCTACACCGACACCTCATCACTCGGTGGGCTTTCATTGTGATCTCTCACGGGAATCCTAGAAGTATTTCAACATTTTGGTATCCTATAAAGAAATAGGTCCATCACTTTAAATAAGATATACCTATTGAGCTCACTCATAATAGATAAAAAATTTAAAAACACACCTAAACATTGTTTTTGTGTATCGAGTCGGAAATCAGAACTCAGTGTCCTTGTGTTTGGATACATCATCTGCCACACCAAAACTAGACCCCCAATCTAAAAATTGTACTCAAAACACTTTACACTATTTCCCCATTGAAAAGATTAGAGTCATAGTTCATCGGCAAAACCGACTCCTCTGATACCACATTGTCACCACCCATCCCCTGGGGCCCATGTTGTGACTACCCTAAGCCTTTCTTCCATAGGCTAGGGGTTGGTGACTAGTGCCAGAAAGACATATCTATAAAAAGGAAAGGAATTTAATTTAATCCTACATAGGCAAAGACTGGGTGCATAACATAAGAGAACCAAAATGTATAAATGCAGAATGTAAAAGTGTGAACTGAAGCAGAATGATCCATTATACAAAACCAACTAAAATAAAGTATATAGAATATTAAAAATAGATCTTGAGGCCATCCTCCAAGGATCCTACCTGAAGGGTAGGTACATATCATATCTACGACTCTCCACTTCTATCAGTCACATCCACACACCGTTTAGTCCCGGCTTCTCGAGTACCACTCAAAGCACTCCATCATCTACAGAAGACACAACAAGGTGCGGGTGAAGCCCGTGAAGGGGAGAGTATAACAATAATCAGTAGGGACCGAGAGATCAACAACAGACACTTAGAATACCTCAATGAAGAAACCAAAAATCATGATATCAAACACAATGTTCAATGTAAATGACTTCTCATAACAGTTATAAAACATAAAGAACATTGTTTTCTCACTAGAAATGGGGATGACCTCATTTTTTTAATGTTCAAATATTCCAAGCGGTTTCTACCGGGTTTTTTTGTAGAACTGGAAACATCCAATGATTCTATATCCATTTGGACCAACATTCCAAAGGTATGTTCTCATAAATTGTGAACTGATGAGGCTTAAGATTTTTTATTGGGCGAGAAGATGGGAGGTTGGACTCATCTCGCCATTTTTTATGGGAAATATTGTCTACTCTGAGACTCTCTTAATAGATTTATGTTATATTCATGAGTCTTTATTCCATTACCATGTATGAAAATGAGCTTTCCTTTGGATTTGACAATCAATGATTAATATGTATAAAATTTAGAGAATCTTTTAAATTTATTAGAGGTTCTTCATCGATAGAGAATCGTCTATATTTGTTATAAATTTTTTGTCAATGGTTACCTTCAACACATTATATAGAAATCTCTTGGTCATTATGATAACCATAATGGTTTTAAAGCCACTCAGCAGGGCATTAGAAGTATATTGTCATTTAGAAGGACATGGATTATTTCAGAGTTGGTATCGTACCCACAGATGGGCTACCTACGTATCCTCTTTTTAAAAGGAATCAGAACCCACATAGTTCGAGTAAAGAAGAATGAGGTTTATGTATGATTTGTTGCTCAAAGAAAAGATGTATTAGTTACTTTTACACTCTAAGGTCACTTGAGTCATGCTCGGTGTGAGTAGCAAGAGGTATTGGTAAAACCAGACAATTGTGCCACGAATGATGCAATAATGTGGGGCTTATGTATGTATGACTTCCAAGATAGATGAGGATTACGAATTAATTCAGAGAAGAAAACCTGGGAACAAGGTCCATAACAGAATATATGCTTTAGGGAGATTTGGATACTCTAACTTGGGGCTTACTTCGAATCAAGATTCCCAAATTATAGGGGACATATGATCGGGTTATATACTTGAAAAGGAAGCCCAAATAAAAAGTAAATTAAGACTAGTTAAGAGGAATTATGACTGGGGCTTATTCCTGTGAAGGAGGCCCAGGTTAAGGGATTTGAGAACTGGGGATTATTCCAAAGGGGGAGGCCCAGGTTAAAGGGAATTATGACTCGGGCTTATTCTTGAGAAGGAGGCCCAGGTTAAGGAACATGTATTTTGGGGCTTACTCCTAAGGAGGAAGACCATATTTGGGAACATGGGGCTTACGCCTAAGGAAGATGCTGAATATTAAGGGAACTTAAATACTGGGTTTTACTCCTAAGAAGGAAGCCCAGGTTAGGGGACTTGGGGCTTACTCCTAAAGAGGATTCCCAAATTAAAGAATCTTATTCTTGGGGCTTACTGTTAATGAGGATTCCCTATCTAATAGAATTAAGATTGGGGCTTACTCATGAGAAGGAGGCCCAGGTTATAGGACTTGGGGCTTACTCTTAAGGAGGATTCCCAAATTAAAGAAACTTATGCTTGGGGATTACTCCTATGGAGGATTCCCTAGTTAAGAGGATTAAGATTGGGGATTACTACTGAAAAGGGGGCCCAGGTTAAAGAACCTATCATCTTAAGGGATGAGGTTTAATGAATGAAATGCATTACCATAGTGACACGATGATATGTAAATCAATAGGTTTTGAGTGATGTTCCACAGAATTCTTTTCAAGTAAGGAAGACAACAAAGGAACCATGTCATAAATGATTTTGAAGACGATTTTGAAGGAAAAATCATGAAGAGGAGAGGTGGATTTGATGAAATGAGGTGAATAAGCAGGAGGGGAACCCAGAAAGAACTTGGCGCACAGGTCCTTCAAGGGTGCGCAGGTGTGGGGCACACAGGTATACCTATTCGGCACAGGTGTACCTGCGTGACGATTGATCAAAAGGGTAAAACTGGGGCGAGTCTTTTCTCAAGGCCTTAGTATTATCCCTAGGGTCCTCCAAAACAATGGCGCACATGTTCTGTTTAAGGGATAAGGCGGCACGCAGGTGTATTAATTTCCCGTAAGGGTCAGACTCTTAGGCACATAGGTTTTGATGAATTTCTACACTTAGACCTTATTTCCCCTATTTAAAGCCTCTATTCTAGGTATGAAATTACCTTATAAGTGTTCGAAAGACTTACAAAAGAGACTAGGGCATCGGGAGCTTAAATCTGGCTTTTGGAAAAAAAATTCCACGAAATAAGGTGCCCATAAGGGGTATTTATAGGCTACTGAAGACCCTGGGTGAACATTACATAGGGCGCGTAGGTCACCTGCACACCCAAAATGTGGCACATAGGAATACCTGTGTGACAATGATAAAACCTACACGGCCTAAGTGTGAAGAAAACGTTGTTCATTCCTTTGTCAATTTTTGATATTTATTCAAATTATGAATCACGTTGGACTAAGGTATTTCCCTTTTTAATTCATTTGACTCTGTGATGGAAAGGAGCATCAAAAAAGCCCCCCCTCAGATTTGGATCTGAAAGAAGGATGATCTGACTCTGAGGTGAAGAAGAAAATAAAGAAACTGCGGTATCCCGAGATAAGGATGACCATGCTACCTAATTAATGGACCTGAAGCATAAGATCAAGGAGAAATTTGTCCAGCAGATACACCTTCTGCAACAGTTAGATTCTGTTACTGGGGAACTTGGACAACTGAACAATTCACTTGAAGGAGTTCAAACAATTGGGATGAAATCCATTGCTGAAGACAAGAAAGCACTCCATAGAGCTGAAAATAGTGATGATGTTCGAGTGCATGAGCTTCAAGTGGTTGCTAATGAAGCTCGAGATTCTGTAAATAAAATGAAAATATATGTTGACAGCCATTTGTAATGCTTGGAAAAGAGAAGAGACTGCAGTCTGTGGATGTCTATCTAAATTTTTTTCATCAAATGAAAAACACTTTCATCCTCAATAATTTGTGGATGATTTCTTTTGCTACCTGCTTAAAATTTTTAGCTAAGCTAATGGTACTAGTAATCATAGTTTGATTTTTTGTAGGATTATTATAAATAACCCTACGAACTTTAAATCTTTTAATTGCTCAATATTAGCTAAATCATATGAAATGTATGTTTAGTGAGCTATGACTTCAATTTTGTTCAGATTTACCTTGTCATTTGTGGAAAGATTAATATAATGCACGTCGGACATAAAAAGTATATTATTTAAGGTCAAAATAGCTTTAACTGAATGGATTAAAATTTACTCAATTCCATGAAAATTTATCTGAAAACATATTACAACACTCAAGTATGAGGGAAAATATGTAAACTATGACATAAAAAATTTTGAATCTAAGGAATCATATGGAATGAAAGTTCTAAGAGGAATTTGAAGAAGAATTTCCCAAGAATGAAGTTACCACTTTTTAACAAACCTGTTAGGGGGTTGAATTATGCAGGGCCACCTAAGGGTATTTGCTGCATAGTCAAATAATAGCATCTTATGGCTAACAGGTCTGTTATGTAGACTGTTTATGCAACGCCGCCTAAGGGAATGTGCTGCATAGTCAAGAAAAAGAACTCTCGGAAATTTACTTTTCTACTGCTAAGAACCCAGTGGAAGTTTATGGAGATTTAAATTTTCCAAAGCATGGAGTTTGATGTATGGAAAGAGGTACTTGAATATGGAGAAGATATTTCCAAACAAGATTACGAACAGGATGAATGTCACTCCTATGAAGGTCTGACCCAAACACAGGGAAAGGTAATATAAACCATAGACTTGAATACTTTCAGATCATGAAAAAGATTATGGGACAAATATGTTAAAGATGGGCATTTTTTGTGGATCCCTACATATTTTTGTTAAGACAAATAAGGACAAAAGTGGTTTTCCTCCTAAGAATGAAATTACCATTATTTGAAAAACCCATTAGGGGGTTGAATTATGAAGGGCCGCCTAAGGGCATTGTCCACATAGTCAAATAATAATATCATTTGGCTAATAGGTCTATTTTTTAGACTACTTATGCACGGCTCCCTAAGGGCACGTGCTGCATAGTCAGGCTAAAGAACTCTCAGGTATCAGACATTTTGTGACCAGACGTAAATAAAATGGGTTATGGATTTTTGAAAATATTTACAGTTAGGTGTATGACACATAAAAAAGGTCATTTGATCAATGCATGAAGAGATACACCGACCAATTCTAACCATAATAATGTTTTGGATGGGTCCTAAATTAAGGTGATGGACATTACTACATATCTCATTAGAATGAGAATCAAGCCAAAATGCAGTTCTTGAAATACATTTTAACATCATGTTGGACAAAATTATAGGAAATCTTAGTTGAAGGTCATAGAGCTCGAACCAAGGGGGACTTTTCAGCCAAGGGACAAAAAAGTGGAATTTGGGGTTAGGCCTAAAGACTTGCAGCTAGATTCGAGGGACTCTCAAACGTTCCTACGTATCCCATAAATATGGGTATCAAGCCGCACATAGTTCTTGAATTACCCTCTGTACAGATTTCGTTCGTACAAGTGAAGGGTGAAAAGGGGACCTTAATGCAATGATGGTTTGACCCATGATAAAATGTTCGGGCATTGCCATGTATTCACATTGTCTTTGGAATATGACATGATTGGAAATCAATGTAAAAAACGATTCCATCTCAGGTGAGGGTATCAAATAATGTTTAATTTATTATCAAATCTGACAAAAGTGTGAATAGTTTAACGTTATAGAGCAAGGATGATGGTGAACCAATTTAAAAAATATTGGTTCTAGGGGCGGTTTCACGAATCAACATTGCGTGAGATGGAGGTGAACTGATGTGAAGATATTGATTTTGGGCTTGAACCTCGAGAGGTTTCCTACGTACCCAGTCTAGAAGACAAGGATCAAAGTCCGCGTAGTTCAATTAAATAATTAATTGGTGATCATTTTGTTTTTGAGGACAACGACCTAAAAATGATGTTGGGACATACATATTGTTAGTGGCCCAGAGAAGGTGTTATGATTGAAATTTACTCTAAGATCATGTGAGTCATACTCAGTGTGAGAAATAAGAGGTATCAACAACCTTAATTATGCATAGTTTAATGTCATGTAGGACATATGTAGGGACAATTCATTTTAAAGTCTTGCAGTGAGGACTATTGGTGATGCACAGTTTAATGTCATGTATCAGGTACAAAATATAGTTTAACGTCATGTAAGAAGTATTAAGGGACTTTGTTCAGTTTTATGACATGTAGGATGAATGAAAAGTACAGTTTAGCATCATGTAAGACAAATATAGGGACACAGTTTAACGTCATGTTGGACATGAGCATAGTTTTGCGTCATGTTGGACAATATGGGTGATGTACAGTTTAGCATCCTGTAGCTAAGATGATGGGGAAAATATTGTTTAACGTCATGTTGGACGAAAGGGGGACTGCACAGTTTAATTTCATGTAGTAAGGACAAAAGAGTACACAGTTTAATGTCATGTTGGACTCATTAGGGACATTTTCAAAGTTTAACGTCATGTTGGACGATGACACAGTTTAACGTCGTGTTGGATGAAGTGGGAATTTTTCAAGGTTTAATGACATGTTGGGTGATAGGACAGTTTAACATCATGTTGGACGTGAGTGTCTTCTATAAAGATTAGCATCATGTATCTAGGACGTCATAGTTTAATGTCATGTTGGACGATAGTGCGAACAGTTTAGGGTCATATGCATAGACCAGTGACTATGATGTTTAACATCTTGCTGGATGTGTAATTATTTCTATTACACAAAACACTTCTTAAAAAATCTAGCTTTGGTTGTATTCGTTATGAGTTCTCCATCCATTGAGATTAAAGAATAAGCTCCATTGGAGTAGACCTTATGTATTGAGTATGGTTCTTCCCAAATTGGATGAAGCTTGGGAGGTTTTTTTCCTGGTATCATTGGAATTCTGAGAACCAATACCAATTCTCCCTGAATTAATGAATGGATATGGACTTCTTTGTTGAAATCTTGTGCTATTCAGTACTGATAGACTTCCAAGTGATGTAGGGTGCACAGTCTTTTCTCATCTAATCGTTCCAATTCATCCAATCGCGTTTTAGATTGTTCATCTGTAGATGACTAATCACAATTTTATACTCTAAGCGATGGTAATTTAACATCAATGGGCATGACTAATTCGGTTCTATATACTAATGAATATGGAGTTGACCGCGTTGCAGTGTGGGTGGTGGTCTGATAATCCCATAAAGCATGAAAGAGTTTATCGGGCCATGATTTCTAATCTTTATCCACCTTCTTTTATAGTATATTTGATAGAGTCTTGTTAAAGGATTCTATCTGGATATTGGCCACTGCATGATTCCGAGAGGAATGATTGTATTTGATGTCGTATTCTTGATACAACTTCCTCACTTCAGATTAACAGAAGATGGTGCCATTGTCTATCAATATGTATGAGGGACACCAAATATGGTAATGATGTTAGACTTGATGAAGCTAAAAATTATTTTTGAACTAACTTCCTTGAGAGGTATTGCCTCTTCCCATTTAGAAAAGAAGTCAGTAACAGTAATAATGTACTTAAACTACTTGGCTATAGTCGAAGGGTAAGGTCCTAACACATCCATTCCCCATGTGGAAAATGACCATGAGTACTTAGCTGTATAAAGAAACTATAGAGGTCGATGAATGAATTTAGCACATACTTGGCAAGAATGAAACTTCTTTGTGGAATCAACAAAATCTTCTGTCATTGAAGGCCAAAAGTATCAAAGCCTTAGAATTTGATCAGATAGTCTATGTCCATATTGGTGGGCACCAAAGACTCCTACATGCACTTCTTTCATGAAAACCATTGTCTATTAACCATTGATGCATATGAAGAGAATTCCATTGAAACCTCTTTTTTAGGGAATTTACTCTAGGTGATATGGGCTATCATCAAAAGTATTATTGACCACACGTCGGCAGATTTGTTCTTTTCTGGCTTTATCAGGTGGATGTGTTCCATTTTGAAGGTATTTCAGGATAGTTGTCATCCATCCTGTAGTATGACCATATGGTTCAGGAATGGGACTAATTTTATGGATTTCCTCTGTTCTGGATTGAACATAAGGTGAAATTGTATGACTGTGGGAAATATTGATGATTGTCTTGTGCCGATTTGGATTTTCCAGAGTTGTGGCTATATTAGCTAGTGCATCATATTGGGCATTTTGTGATATTGGGACATAAGAAAATGTCAGTTCCGAAGGAAATTCTGCCATTAGCTGTCTGACGTAATCATACAAAGGGATTTTTTATTCTTTTCTGATTGCATAATCCCCATTGACTTGATTGATTACCAGGTCTGAATCACCTTTCACCATTAAGTGATTCACTTGTGCTTTAAGCGCGAACTCTAGTCCTATGATGAGATCTTGATATTCCTCTTCATTGTTTGTACCATCTTCCCGCAATAAGAAGGAATAGGGTAGCACAACCTTTTCTGGAGAAATAAGTACAATTCCTAACCCAAAATTTTTGAATTTAGGATCCTCCATTTTCTTCCCTGTTGGACTTCTCGAAGAACCATCAAAGTACATTTCCCATGTTTGAAGATTATCCTGAATAGAGAAGACTTCCTCATCGTGAAGTTCATTATCTAAAGATGTATCTTCTATTAAGGATGTTCAGCAAGGAAATCAGCCAGAGCATGGCCATTAATTGCCTTTTGAGACACATAATGAATATCAAATTGCAGCAAAATAACTACCCACCATGCCAGATGTCCTATAAGCATTGGACGAATAAGAATGAATTTGAGTAGGTTATTGAGAGATACAAATTGGGCCTCATGATGTTGTAGGTAGTGTCTCAACTTCTGAACTGCAAAGATCAATTCTAGGCATCACTTCTCAATATTTGAATATCGGGTTTCTGCTTCAAGCATAGTCCAAATGAGATAGTAGAGGCTATTTGCATTCCCAACATCATTCATCTGGGCAAGGAAGGCACCCAATGATCATTCCAATGCTGTCACATAATTAATAAGTGGCCTTCCTTCAACAGGTGGAATTAATACCGATAGACTCAAGAGATATTTTTTTATATTATCGAATGCTTGTTGACATTCTTTAGTCCACTGGTAAGTGACTCCCTTCATCATCAATTTAGTGAAGGGTAGACCTTTTCCTACTAAACTAGTGATGAAACGCTGAATATAGGCTAGGATTCCTTGAATTACTCTCAATTATTTTAAATTTAGAGGAGGTGACATACCAAGGATTGACTTTGTCTTCTCAGGATCGACTTAGATATCTCGATGGCATACCACAAAGCTGAGAAATTTTCATGAGGTTACCCCAAAAGCACATTTTAAGGGGTTCATCTTCAAATTATGTTGCCGTTGTTTGTGGAATATGACTTCCAAATCAGCCAAGTGATTAGAACGTTTCCAAGACTTAACCACCAAATAGTCCATATAACATTCAATAAAATTCCCTAAAAATGGTTTGAAAATACGATGCATGGCACGCTGATATGTTGCACCATCATTCTTGAGGCCAAATGGCATTACCCGATAACAAAACACACCCTGAGGGGCTCTGAAGGTTGTAGATTCTTTATCTTCTGGAGCCATTCAGATCTGATTATATCCAGAATATCCATCCATGAAGGAAGGTGCTTCATAGCCAGCTATTTCACTAATGAAGAGTTCTGTTATTTGAATTGGAAAATCATCCTTAGGATAATGCATATTATGATCTCTGAAATCAATACAATCTCTAATTTTTATTTTCTTCTTTTTCACAGGGATAATATTATCCAATCATTTGGGATATTCAACTTCTCTTACTAAGTTATATTTGATAAGCTTATCCACTTCATCTTCAATTTTGGAAGCGTAAGTTGGGTGTGTTATTCTTGCATCTTTTTTGAATCCTCGATGTTCTTCTGGAGAACCCAAACGATGAGTAGAAAAATTAGGATCAAGTCCTAGCATCTATGTATAATTCCTAGCAAATATTTCTCGATTTTTCTTTAAAAAAGAAATATACAATTCCTGCTCTTCACGAGTCATGGCCACACTAATTAGAGTGGGATGTGGATCATCTTTTGTACCCAGATTTATTTCCCTGAGTTCATCCACAGTGGTAGAGATACCCTCCCCAAACGCGGGAGGAGCATCCCTGAGATCTTCCTCTTCTTCTTCAACATGTGATACTTCTTCAGTTTCTACTTGCATAGTAGATGATGAAGCATAATTTCCATGATTAAAAGAGATGTTAAATTTGAACAACTTGAAGAAGAGGCTTCCATTTCCAACCGTATTGATGATGAAGGGTCTTCCTTGGGTAATAAAGAGAGGATGATGGATTGAGAATCGATATCATCGTTCACCTCTGAAATTTCTATAACTTCTTCTGGCCTAGTTAGCGAATTATAGACTTGATGGATTTCTGTGGATGAAATGAAGACATCTCCATTTGAGCATTCATCATTTCTTGGTGAATCACCAATTTCTCCCATGTTGTATGGCTTGATTTCTGTAATTGACATTATGGAATTTTCCATAAGAGTATTTGGATTCGGGTCTATCTTGTGAATTAGACTGATAAGAAACACATAATCTGTACTCACATGTGTGAATGGGTTTACTGGAATCTTTTCCAAACCAAATGGAGCATTAACCTTGGTAATCTCCCTTGTTGTGGATTTCTCCTTACTCTTCATGTGATAGAATTATGCCTCAATGTATTGATATTCACATGTTTTGAAGGGGGTTTTATCACCATACAATGTCCCAATTTGACCATCAAAATAATATTTATGACATTGATGGTATGATAAAGGGATAAGTGCATGTTGATGTAGCCAAGGTTTTCCGAGAAAAACATTGAAGATTGTATCGTGATCAACAACAATGAAATCTGAATTGGATACAAGGTTTCCAAACTGAGTTCTGAGTGTAATCATTCCTAGTGGTTCTTGTTCATTTTTATCATATCCTTGTAACATCAAAGTAGAAGGAGATAAATCTGATTCTGTGAGGCCTAATCGACGAAGTGTACCAATGCGGATGAGGTTGAATTCTGAACCATTATCAATGAGAGCTCTTTAGATGTCTACACCGTTGACAATTCCATATAAGTATAAAGGCCTGATATGTCCACTCAGAACATCATCTTCATCTTCATCTGTGAAAGATAACACTGCATGGCATTCTGTATGACCATTCTCAACATGGTAGACTTCAGCTGCAGTAATTTCAGTTTCCAATTCCTGATGACTTGACAAAGCCTCAATGAGTGCCTCCCAAAGATCCTTTTATAGATTCACGGAATCCAGAATTGATAAAATGGCTAGTACTTGGTCCAAGTGCTTCAAAATGTCATATTTTAATCCAAAGGTCTGTGTTTCCCAACAGGAGCATGTGGTTTCGCAGGTTCCATATAAGTTGATTCTTTGGATGTAGATTCTTTCTATATCGGGGTAGGAGTTGAAAATACTCATGGCTTTGGAAGATTAGACCGAATAGGTCTATTTACATGCTGATAGGAAGAAACTGGAACCTCAAACCAATCCTCTAGAGAAATTATTCTAGCACTAAATCTGCTATTTGTGTAAGACTTTGCCTGTTATTTTTGAGCTTGTTAAAGGGCTCTTCCATGAGTTTCAGATGCATATACATTTCTGGAAGGGGTAAAATTGGAATAGTGTCTTATGGGATATCCACGTCTTCCTCTATGTCCTAGAACTCTGGAACTCCCTCTGATTCCAATGACTGAGACAGGTAAATTAGGCTCATCAGAATCGAAACTGTGACTAGCATAAGGAACTGTTAATTGAACCAAATATCAATTCATCATCTGATGAAGACTCTGCCTGATAATCCAATTTAGTTTGTGCCATTTGGTGCGGCAGTGCCCGTTGCTTTAATGTAGATGGCATAAAATCTACTAGACTCAATGAAAACTTGGGTTTTGACATGATTTCATCTTCTTCTGATTGTTCCTCATTCTTTGAATTATGTCGCTTCTTTGAGGATTTTCCATCTGATGAATGGGGATTTACTGTGGCATTCATGGCAGAAGAAACAAATGGTTTCTTCAATTGCGTTCACAAAATGGAATGAGTTTAGTTGATCATTTTTCTAACCATACAATTATCATATTTCTGTGCTTTTTTTTTTGACTTCTTACCACTCACCTTCTTCCTCTGGATTTGTAGTAGTAACACATGATACCTGAGCTGAAAAAACTTTCAGTTTTACTTGTCCAAAGTCAACCATTTTTTGCAGGAGGTCCTTAAAGACGAAACACTCATGAATGGGATGCCCCAACATCTGATGAAAGGGGAAATAGTAGGTATGGTCTTCATCTCATTATTTGTTTGACCTTTTGGGCCTTGGAAATTAAACCAAATTATTTTCCCAAGTCAAAATGAAGTAACCAGAATCTTGTTCATTTCAAAAAGAATAAAATTTACTATTCAAATCATCTAATTTCTTCTGTCTCTAATTTATTTGATCATATTGAATAAACAGTCTCTTTTGTTCATGCTCAATAGGAGGAGCCCTTCTGGAAGATGAAGGGTTTGAAGCAGAAGGAGGTACACGTGCTTGTTTTACGCATAACTATAGCAGTCTCTGCTCTACCCATTCTTATTCCTAGAGATAATGGAATTACATGAGCTTTATCCTTAGTCTTCATAAGATAATCTTCAATCTGTTGAGAGATTGAAGTAAGGTATCAAATCCCTCTTATGTATTTCATAGGGATCAACAACGTGCATAAATCATCACGCAGATTTGCCACACAAATTGGCAAAAATTCTTCTTAAGGGACTGCTAAGCTTAGGGAATATGTTCATTCCTTGTAGCGAGCAATGAAATCTGAAACCCTTTCATTCACCCTTTTCTTACATTTTTTTAAATAAAAAATAGTTGTCTTTGGAAATGTTGAGCTGAATTGAAGAAGTAATTTTTGACGGAGATCCACCCCCCGGTAATTGACAGCGATTGCAAGCTTGTATACCAGACAAAAGCAAGCCCTTGTAATGACTATACAAAAAACCTGAGCTTAATTGCTTCCTGTTGCTGAGGGGTTCCCATCATATTATAGCAACGAGAAACAAAATGTGTTAATTGTTACCCTGGATCTCCCGAACCATTAAATATTGGGAACGTGGTACTTGCAAAATTTGATGGGGGAGGAATTGCATCAACCCATTCAGGGTAGGATCTTTTCAACAGATGAAGTGGTGCACGTTTTCCATCCATAGCTTCCAACCGAGATGTTAATGAATCAATAGTAGTTATTAGAATTTGAGAAACATCCGGTTGAGCTTGGACCTATGCAAGTGAGAAAACTGGATCTTGGATAGATGTGGTGGCTGGTACTGCAACTAATGATAACACCACCGGTTGTTGTTCCATCTGACGCATAAGATTAGAAATGTGAGGGTGTACTGATAAAGTAGGATATTCTTGATCCATCTCAGAAGCTGCAACAAATTACCATAGCTGACTAACTCCATCACATTTAGGAGGAACACTACCTTGATGTAGTTCTGCATTAAACATCCTCATCTACTTCATTTCTGCCTCTTGTACTATGAACATTTCCTCTAATGAGAGTGATTGGCCTTCTCCAGAGGTAGGGTGGAATAAAACCTGAATTATTTCCTTTCCCCTTGTTGGACGCCTTTCGGAGAGGTGGGAGTAGGTTACTTGAAGGAATACCTAGATTCTGAGTAATCCTTTGATTTCGTGTATGCACACCTACTTCATTTGTGTCTGTGCATACAACTTCTTGAGTAGGAATTTATTCATCTGATCCTTCTAAATAAGCCTCATATAGGGGATAAAAAACGATGATATTGATGAAACTAATTGCTGAATAATGCATTGCATCCCTTCTATTGGCATTTCTGCGATACTATCCTTTTCCATTTCCTTGATGAGGCATTGCCTTTTGTTGATTTGATCCCTCATCAACTTCTTGATGAACTGTAATTTGGAGAGAATATCATGATAATTTGGCTCTTTGTTCCTCTTGTGGCTTCTTCCCTAATCGATAGAAGACTTAATTTCTCTGATGGAGAGATTGAGGATGGGAAAAATTCCCAGGTTCGGTGGACTGGGGAAATTCCTGTTGTTCCTGCTCAATGCCTCGAAGGAAATTTGATGATTTCGAGGGTTGGGTTAAAAGAGTCCCCAGTCTAGGGAGCTGGGGTGGTTCTTGACATTCTATATCTGAGACTTTCTTAAAAGCTCTCCAAATCTTGTAGACTTTAGTCCGAAAATAGGATGGATGAATCAACCTGCATCCACTTTTATCACCCGGCTCAATATACCGTTGGATAATTTCTGAAACTTCTGTCACATTATGACATGCTTTCACCAAATGATAGGCCTGTTCAATATTCTTGTTTTCTTGATGCCTGATTAATTCAACAACATGATCTCTATATGGTTGATTTTGAGAAGAACATGTTGGGGAATGTTCTTTAGAGAGCCTTTGATTACAAACAAAGACAATTGGCTGTGTCTAGCCATGGGAAATAACATTGCATTAGACCATTTTCGGAGGGCTTTGTTGACTGGAGAGTGTAGTAAAATGTAGTGCTCCATGAACACCCCATCCCCTGATATGAATACAATATGGGTCATTGGAAATTCACTGGAGAAATCTTCATAGTGCGCCAAGGCATGAACACTGAAGGGATCTCTGCTGCATTTCATCCTTTGGATTTCGAGAAACTGAGGGAGATGCCATGTCAATTTGGCGTTGTAACCCTTCAATTATCTTGACATGATTTTCATATTCATCATACGATACTATTTTCTATTTCAACTAACATAGTGTTTTCCATATGTTGAGATGAATATCATGAATTCCATATTTTGTCAACATCTCTGGAATGTTATACTGAGAGTCAGCCAAAGGCCAAGACATAACTGGCACTTCACCTTTCGCAAGTTGTTTTCTCAAATTCTGCATTTCCTCTTTATAATTTGATGAAGATTCTTCTACATAATTAGACCAGAGTTGGTTCTTCCTTGTTGATTCATCGTATTTACCAATATTTGTAGAGAATTAACTTATCAAACTAGAAGATGAACAACCCATGGGTGGTTCAGAGAATGACCTACATCCTGGGTTATCTTCTGATTGAGAAAGTATTTCACCTGCTTGTGGTAAAGCATGAGACATGACTTTCCTTACATTTTAATGTGCCTCAAGATAAGAGGGATATCACGTCACTACATTTTCCATTGAATCATTTTCCAGGAAATGTTATTTACTACTATAGAGATGAATTTCACAGCTAAATTCATCATCATGTGGAGGACCACCATGGTGGGTTATAGAAAGAGATGAAACATTTTTCTCCTTGATCTTCTGGCTACGCAGAGGGTTAATGTGGATCTCATCTAAAGATAAAACATTGAGATCAACCGAATTGTCATGAATAAAGCCTTCATGAGGAAGTGTGTAATGAATACCTTCAGAATTAATGTTCCCACTATTGGGAAATGAGAGAGTAGGATCTTGAATTCCAACAGATAATAGTCTGACGGCATCAAGGACTCCAGCTATCGAGTAAGGCCATATTACAGATTTTCCCTTGATTACATGACTGTGATGGATGGGTCTTATTTTTGGACGTCTTCATACTCACATTAGGAACCACTTGTTGAAGAAAGTTGTCATTATGGGCAGGTGTATGTGCCTTCTCAGGAGAAATGATCAGGTTAGGCTAATTATCTCCACTGAAATCAGGTGTATATTTCTGACTTGGTTGTCCGTATGATATGGGAGAGTATTCCCCACAACCCTCATAGACTAGAATAGAGTTGTGTGTCTGTTCTGGAGTGAACTATGGATGTGTCACTCTACTGGTAGGGATAGATTTATGTGTCTTTCTCTGAGATGTTGCTGAAGCTGTTATATTATTCTGAAAGTCATCCAGAATAAGAGCCTTGGATTTTCTTCTGCTCTTTCACCATTGTTAGAATGTTCTTAGTGACTTTAGCTGCTGGAAAAGGGACATATGTCCATTTCGTGCTTCGAGTAGATGTGTGTTCCTGCTCATCTCCTCCATTTCCTGTCAGTGAATTCTGACAGTACTCATGTGTGGGGGCATAGAGTTGAGTCTGCCTCTTGTTTGTCATTGGGGATTTCCAATTGACTTCTCCAAGTGCTACCAAAGGAGACTGTTGGTATGCTTGATCAATACTAGCAGGTGTATGTGCATGCTGATTGCACTCTGCTGAACGTGGATAATAAACTTCTTTCAATACTGGAAGACAAGGCTGCTGGTAGAATTGATGAGTGTAAGAAGGTGTATATGACTATTTACCAGTTGTCAAAAAATTGGGTTGGTGGACTTCATCGTATGTAGTCACACAAGCCTGCTGAATAACTAATGATTTATATATAGGTGTATGTTTCTATCTATAGTACACCACCGGAATTTCATGGTGGGATTGGCGTGCTACTGCCAGACGAGTCTGCAAGACAACGGAATTAAAACGGATGGGAGTGTGTGGCCACTCGTTTCATTCAACCATGTTATGTTGGTGGAATTCTCCATAAATGGAAGATATAAGACCTTTCTCACTATTGACTGGATTTCACCTTTGTTGGTTCTTATTGCCTGCTCAGGTTCGAGGAACCTGAGCCGAACACCTGGATACGATACCCTCATCATGTTGAGGGTGCACTGCCGCACGAGTCTGGCTGCGATTGTTGATGGGAGCCCTTAGGAAGGACTCATGTCTCCTTGAATTAAGGCCCTGACGGACCTACTCATTAACCTCCCTAGATTATGGGAGGGAATGATGATCTTGTTCCGGGGATAACGAACCAAAACAGCTGGAGATGGTGGTTGGAACCACCGGTTTCTTGATCGTTGTTCATCGCTGTCCGCGAAACTTCATTGGATTATTGACTTGGAGGGATTGTCGAGCATCCTCCAGAGTCAGAATAGTACCATTTTGATGGTATTCCGTAACCAGTGAATTTGATACCCAGCGTTGAAGATGCTGAGTAGGTGATGTCGTCCCCATAGCAGACGACGATCCAGCAGGTGTAGCAGCAAAGGTATTCACAGCAGAGGCATTCACAAGTGTGAACTTAAGCGAATCCATTTCTGTGACGCATACGATCTTGGAAAATATGTCCTGTTTGATATAACATACATAATCATGATAAGCTCATCCACAACATATTTTGGATAAGCACATATGTTATTGATTATTTTGTTGTCCCTCTCCTTGAGTTTAAATAGGGGACTAAAAAATACGTAAAACATCACTTTTACATGGTTAAGGATTCACGTCGGGTTCACTATTTTTTCCTCACTAGAAATGGGGATGACCTGGTTGGTTTAATGTTAAAACATTCCAAGCAGTTTCTAATGGGATTGTTCATAGAACCAGAAACATCCAATGATTATATATCCATTTGGACCTACTTTGCAAAGGTAGGTGCTCATTAATTGTGAACTGATGAGGCTTAAGAATTTTCATTGGGCGAGAGGATGGGAGGTCGGACTCATCACACCTTTTTTGAGGGGAATTATTTTCTACTCTAGGACCCTCTTTATAGAATTAAGTTATGTTCAGGAATCCTTATTACATTACCTTGTATGAAAATGAGATTTCTTTTGGATTTTACAATCAATGATTAATATGTGTGAAATTTAGAGAATATTTTATATGTATTCGAGGTTCTTCAACGATAGAGAATCATCAGTATTTGTTAGAGATTCTTAGTCGATGATATCCTTCAACACATTATATAGAAATCTCTTGGTCATTATGATAACCATACTGGTTTTAAAGCCGCACAGTGGGGCACTTGAAGTTTATTGTCATTTAGAAGGACATGGATTATTTCAGAGTTGGGATCGTACCCGCAGATGGGCTATCTACATATCCTTTGTTTTTTAAAATAAATCAGAACCCACGTAGTTCGAGTAAAGAATAATGAGGTTTATGCATGATTGATGGCTCAAAGAAAAGATTTCATAGTTACTTTTACACTCTAAGCTCATGTGAGTCATGCTCGGTGTGTGAAACAAGAGGTATTGGTAAAACCATAAAATTGTGCCACATAAGATGCAATATTGTTGGGCTTATTTATGTTTGACTACCTAGATAGATGAGGATTAGGATTTACATCATAGAAAAAAACCAGGGAACAAGTTCCATAATGGTACATGTGCTTTATAGAGATTTGGATACTCTATCTTGGGGTTACTCCTGAGGAAGATGCCCAAATTAGAGGGGACTTATGATTGGGTTTTATTCATGATAAGGAAGCCCAACTCAAAAGTAAATTAATACTGGTTAAGAGGAATTATGACTGTAACTTATTCCTAAGATGGAGGCCCAGGTTAAGGGATTTGAGAACTGGGGATTATTCCTATGGAGGAGGCCCCGGTTAAAGGGAATTATGACCGGGGCTTATTCCTAAAAAGTAGTCCCAGGTTAAGGAACATGCAATTTGGGGCTTACTCCTAAGGAGTATGACCATATTTGGGAACATGGGGGTTACTCTTAAGGAGGATTCCCAATATTAAGGAAAATTAAAGACTAGGGCTTACTCTTAAGAAAGAAGACCAGGTTAGCGAACCTGGGGCTTACTCCTAAAGAGGATTCCCAAATTAAAGAAGCTTATTCATGGGGATTACTCCTAAGAAGGATTCCCAAATCAAATAATCTTGTGCTGGGGCATACTCTTAAGGAGGATTCCCTAGCTAAGAGAATTAATATTGGGGCATACTCCTGAGAAGGAGGCCCAGGTTAAAGATCCTCTCATCTTAAAGGATGAGGTTAAATGAATGATATCTCTCACCTTAGTGACATGAAGATATGTAAATAACTAGGTATTGAGAGATGTTCCATAGAATTCCTTTCAGGCAAGGAATCCAACAAAGGAACCATGTCATAAATGACATTGAAGAGGGTTTTGATGGCTAAATCTTGAAGAGGAGAGGTGGATTTGAAGAATAGTGGTGAATGGGAATGAGGGGCACCCAATAAGAAGTTGGGGCGCTGGTCCCTTATGGGTGTGCAGGTGTGAGTCATGCAGGTATACCTACGTGGCACAGGTGTACCTGTGTGACGGTTCATCAAAAGGGTAAAACGTGTGCGAGGCTTGGCTCAAGCCCTTAGTATTATCCCTAGGGACTTCAAAAACGATGGTGCGCAAGTTCTGTTGAAGGCATAAGGCGGCACGCATGTGTCTTCATTTCCACTAAGGTTCAAATGCTTAGGCGCGTAGGTGTTGATGAATTTCAACACTTAGGCCTTATTTCCTCTATTTAAAGCTTCCATTCTATGTAAGATATTACCATAGAAGTGTTTGGTAGACTTCCAGAAGAGACTAGGGCGTCAGGAGCGTAAATATGTCTTTTTGAAATTTTCTTCCTTGAAATGAGGGGCCCACATGGGGTATTTATAGGCTTCTTAAGATCCCGGGCGAAAATTAAATAGGGTACACAGGTCACCTGCACCCCCAAAATGTGGCGCGCAGGTATACCTATGCGACAATGATAAAACCTGCACGGCCCTAGTGCGAAGAAAACCTTGTTCATTCCTTTTCCAATTTTTGATATCTCTTCAAATAATGAATCGCGTTGGACTAAGGTGTTTCCCATTTTTAGTCATTAGACTCTGTGGCGGAAAAGCGCGTCAACAAACATTAATAGTGATGATTAGTCGTATAGCTAAATCATCTTATTCCATTTAGATGATCCACTGGTGATCCAAAAAGAAGTCATTCCATTGCTGATCCACACAGGGTCGTATGTCACTAATCCACATAGGGTTGTAAGTCACTGATCCACAATGGGCCGCTCTATGGTAAGTCATCATCGGGTCGTGCTACTACTAATCCTCACAGGTTCGTAAGTCATCGATACATATAGGGACGTATGTCATCGATCCACACATGGTCGTATGTCGACGATCCAGATAGGTTCCTAAGTCACTGATCCCTAATGGGCCACTATAATGATTCTCCACACCGGGTCATGCTACTTCTGATCCAAACAAGTTCACTCTGATGTCGATCCATAATGTTTCCATCTTCATTTGAATTTTAGCTAGAGGATTCCCACACTTGGTGCGCTTCAGTTCCTAATATTTTGATCCTAAATCCATCATTCATACCCAAAATACCACTTATTCCCACTTATAAGTAACACAAAAAACCACCATTCCATAAGGTTTCCGACAAAACAGACGGTGCTTCAATCAGACAACTGGTCTACATGTTATATGAATTTTAGTACCGATGGCCCGATTGGATTTGTGTTCGATCCAACCCATCCATACTCCAAGATCCACCAAAACTCATAAGAAGTATCTCAAAAGGACTTCCTCGTCCCTAGGATCCCAATTCCATAGATGGTTCATCAAACATGCATTTGGTTTATGAGTTACACAAGTTTTAGTGAAATGGGGAAGGTCAGGTCAGAGAGGGGTCCGACACAGTTCGTGGGTCAGGCCCAACATCGGGGCCCAGATTTGCTCAAAGGTATGTCTTGGCTCACTGGTCTTCCTAGTCCGGTGGGTTTGGCCCTCCTAGAAAAGTCGACCCCCAGTGCGGGCCGGTTCTCCCCACTGGCGGCGTCACCATCCATTCTGAAATGGTCGTCATAGCCAGCCGTTTGGTATCCAGCTGAGCACCTCGAGCGGGCCACTCATCTCCCCATGCAGCACTGGTGTGATGCATCTTCCACCTACCATGGCCTGGATAGCTGCATCTCAAGCTGTTGTGGTGCCTATGGGAATCTCTCTTCCCATGCAATCTTCATGGCTAGATGCCGCCTCCGGTCGCCTATGTTTCCGTGTCGGTGGAAGCTTCCACGAGCCACCGGAGATGCTTTAGTGGTTCATTTTTGTTCATTTATGCGCATACAGGCCTCGTAAGTCGCTTCCATACCTTTGAATCCTATGTAAATTCCTTTCCTCCTCATTTCCCGGTCACACATAAGGAACCCACAAAACTAAAAAACGGTGGAGGTTCTGGGCCTTGTTCATTGGCCCACGGCCTCCGCGTTAGTGTTTTAACATGGGTAATGCATTTTTCATTATTTGAAAGAAGAAAATATCGTATTAAAACCTCACATCAACCAACAAAAAGAATAAATGAATCATGGATCAACTCGTTAGTAAGGGGATATGTGTTCTTTGATTTATTCATGAACGGAATGATGGAATCAATTAATCACATAAACAACATAAAACCCCTTCCTTGAACACGTTGGATTCAATGATGACGAATGAGGAGAATCCGTTGTTCGAAGATGTTCATCATCCTTCATCGATATCTAGATCGAATCATAAATGATGTTTTTCATTCCTCGTTCTTCATTAGAGAGGGTTTTCTGTAGGTCCATCACAATTTCCCCTATGGGGTCTCAACTCCGATGCCAGAGGTTTGATTAATAAAAGAATAACCCCCCACGTTGTTTTTAATTAATATGGTTCATTGATGAATCTCAATTAATGATCTTATTAAACACATGACAATGTGATTACACAACCAGTGTAACAGGTCATTTAATTACCATTACATAATGTCATGTGGTCCCTCCTCAATCGCTCTACAATTACAAAAAGAATAAAATAAATTCATTAGTTATTTTATTTTTTTCCGAAAGTCTGAAAAAATAACTTTTCCGTCCGACATTATCCAAAATAAGATAAGCTTTGTATAATAGAATCCCAGCACTAAAAATTCAATGTTGTTCTCAGATTTGAAATCATATCACTATTTTAGATGATAGAAAATCTCATCCAAACATTTACTAATGGTACCTTAAATTAGTTCAAATATTGGTTTTGGGCTCTCCAGGTCTCGGAATCACATGCAGTCATTTTTTGATGTCTCATAATATGTCTATATAATTAAAACATTATATGGAATTTCTTGGCCTTTAATTTGGTGGTTAGATAATGGTATATTCTGTTATAAAAAATAAAATATGAATTTAATTTCACAAATTGGAAATGTTACGTCACTAGTGAAAAAATAATAATATTTATATTCCTTCAAAATTTTAAAATATTTATCATATGTGAGTGCTATATAAATTCTAAAGAATCCCATGAATTATCATGTGATGTTATGAGACAGAATTAAAACCTCCTTTTGAGTACAATTTTTTTAAATTGTTGGGGCCAAAGGCTCAATTTATTATTAAAGCACCTTTTGAGTACAATTTTCTTTAATAATATTCTTATTCACCATTTTTGAACTACCATTCACATCAATCTATGTTATTTAGATTTTTTAGATATAATATATACAAATTATACTAGCATTATGTTTTTCCTTATTATTGGTATAACCTTATAGATTATGTATTGAGTATAAAATTTGTTCATTTATAGAGGAAATGAGGATTAATTAGATGAAAACATATATAAATTTAAGACCCTCAGTCATTTTTACAATTTAGAAAAGAGATATTCCTTCAAAATAAATTTTCAATATTTGGGAGGATTTATTATCGGAGAATAAATCCAAACCAGGAAGAAACATATACACATAAAATCTCTTCGAGTAAATGCATGGATAATAAATTAATGCCTGCCTATGAAATGGATTGATATTTAGTGAACGAATATATATTAAATTTATATATAATGTGAAATCTTTCTTCAAAAACTTATTTTAATGTTAGGGTGATGGAAAATATAATTTTGAAATCAATGCAACATATTAAATGAAAATCTCGGTGATATAAATAGTGATACAAATTATTCACCTCAAATTTCAAAGAAAGGTAATTAATATAAATTAGGGTATATATTCTATTAATATTTTACATAATCTTTCTAAGTTAAAAATATATTTACATTTCCATAAAAATTAATTAAGGTCAAAAAAAACACAAAAAGTCCATCCCTAAGCTGAAATATTGAGTATAAGGCATTCAATTCAATGGAGATGAACTAATTAAAGGGTGTAACTTGTACCTTTTTAGGCTATCAAACATGAATTCTAAATCCTCATCTTAGTGGTATATTTAATATATCATCACCAAATATCATGATGAGAAGAAAATTTATGGTGATGTTTTTGATAATGTGGTTGATAGAGGCACAAAATCATGGATGTCCTCCTAATTCATAGAGGTTGTGTTGTAGGGAAACATCAAGGAACATTTAGAAACTTTTAGGATCTACATTGATATAGTTTTATCATAATATAAATCAATGTAATTTTTTAAAATTTGATTCTAATAATTCATTTTAATGGGGTTATCTTAAAATTATATTGTACTACTTCGTTGAATAAAAACTCATGGTATTAAAAGTTATCATTGAGGTAGATTTATTTCACTACAAATCCATCCACAAAATATTCCAGTATTTTATAAATGATTTTATTGAATAATTAGTGTTCCACATTTTTCTATAACCCTTAATTCTAGAATTCCCTTATGGAACCACACTAGTAGAATAATTCTGGAATGTTTTGGAACCAACACATGATAATGTCAATGTCTGAACATGGGGAATCATCTCTACCATTTTGTACAAAACATACATTATCACATGGACCATTCAAATAAAAAAATCACTATAAAATACATAAAATAAATCCAACTCAAAATATAAAGAAATGATTATGTGGTATAGAAATTAATACTTATTGATAAGAGAAATTATAGAACTATTTATTAAATATATAAGTGAATGAAAATAATCTTAGGATATAAAAATATGTTCCAAGTAATATTATTTATATTTTATTCAAGATGATAAATATAGTGATACTTATATTGGATCGATGAATATGATCTCCACAACCTTCAGATCAATATGGACAACCCTCCATCTAGTCAAATAAATAGAAAACTCCATTACCTTAACTCTCTATCCTTTGTGAGTTGTGGATTTTAATCTTAAAATTTACTATTGGAAAATATTTTTTACATACAAAACCCAAAAGAATACTTCCTACATGGGATAGAGATTCATTCATATTTACCATCATTTATATATTGTAGTCATTATCCACTACTTCCTACTACAGTGTTCACTTTGACTTTAGCTTATAAACTTACTTAGTTTTGTTTTTATTTCCTTTAACTAGTTCACAAAACATATTAAAGGTATCACACCTTCAAGAAAGAATTTTTTACATATCCAGATATTATTTTTCCTAAAAAAATAAAATTTTCCAACTTGAGAATTATTTTCATGGATTTAGAACTACATCCGTTAAATTATTTAGTAATTTTATCCATCCATCAAACTTCTATCCACAAAAAAATAAGAGAGTGTGCTTCCATTCTTCTTGGAAACTCTAATCCCCCAAAGTCACAAAAATACCTCAAAATTTAAAAAAATATTAACTTCATTAACATATCAGTTCAATTATGAATTCCTTCTATATTCGGCATCCCCATACTCCTTCCACATGATTGAATATAAAGTGATACTATATTTGAATGAATTTCCCCTTGAATAAAACAATAGTTATTTAATTTGAGGGTCACACTTTGATTTTCTGTGTATTACAATCCATTTCATTGCTTCCTTTTGATATCCTCTAACAAACACCTAAACCATATCATCTCCCTCCCTACATCTATTATGGAAACATACTCTAATTCCATTAATGATAGTGAAACTACTAATTGGAGTTTCAAAATATAACTTAAAGAAGTTCCAATAAATTACACCTCAAAATATCCTTATGATGGTTCATATATTCCAGAACAGAATGCCAATTCTTTTGTAACTATAAGATATTATAGTATTAATTTTATCACTTCATAGTCCTCTTCTTTAAAAATTTCCATAAATCCTCTAACTAATCACATTTATTGAGAAATTTACTACCACGAATTAATAATGGAATAAAAAAATATTCCAGCCAACATTTCATACAAAAAAATTTCATTATCCATAAAATCATTATCATTTTCTTGCACATACTCTTTGTATAGTTTCTAATGTCCAACTAATAGGGTAGAGAATGGGTTTTTCACTATACATTTCAAAACATTTATCCATATTATGATGTAAATAAATTATAACTACATAAATGTTTCTTATCTATAGTACCTATATATATTTATCTTGAAAATATATTTTTATTACAAAAGTACCTTTATCTCGAACCTTTTAAATAGATCACCTTCCATCTCTTCAATCTACTTAATGTCTGGAAGTACCACGATCTTGTCATCAATATACAAGGGATTTATAATAACAATAACAACCCCAAACACATTCCATTCGAACAAATAATCTACATTTAAATTTATTAAAATTTTTTTGCAAAAGGAATAATAAATATAGCTCAATTTCCTAGGTTCATGTTACATTCTATAGAAACTCTATTGGAGATTTCACACCATGTTTCTTCATAATTAATTGAATCCTTACAGTTATATCTTTAATATATCCTACTCTAAATCTCTATAATAAGAATATATATTCACACATAATTGTTTGATATATTGACCTTTGTTTGTAACCATTCCACTAACTATGTTGAGTGTAGTGTCTTTTACAATTGTACAAAATGTTCTATTAAAATACTTTGTCTCCTTTTGATAAAAACATTTCACAACAAAAAATAACTTGTGAATGTTCATTCAATTTTGTTTTTTTCCTTCAACTAATAGACCTATTTATTCAAAACACCTTCTTTCACAATGGATATTTTAGAAATTCCAAAATCATGGAAGCACTATAGGGGTACATAAAACATTTAATTTCTAATTTATATTGGTTTTATTCAATGAGAAATGAAACCCCCTTTATAAATTCGTTTTATTCAACATTCAAAAAAAGAAGATAATGTAATTTAGACCTATATTTTCTCACTGGTCATTTTAATACAGTAAGCCATATCATTTTTTGAGGTTGTGCTCATTTTGATACTTATTCTTATAAAAATATTCCACAAAAATATATAATACAAATGATTTTTGGTATATCTATCATTGGGATAACCTATATAATCCAACCTCCATATGAAAATCCATCTTCCAAACTATCATGTTCTTCAAAAACATGAGTGCTTCCTGGAATAATAAGAATTCACAAACATAAATTCATATTAACTATAGTAAGGTATACTGATTATATGTTCTCAGTAGCATATTCCACTAGGTTCTAATCCTTCCATAATATCCATTCATTGATGTAGATATGTTGACTTTTGATGATCATTCATATTAGATTCTCTCAATGTTGAAATCCAAAATATTTATTACCATATCCAACAAAGAAACATGCATGGGATTTTCTTCCATTTTTTCCCTCTTACTATAATCAATAGTTGACATATGAAACACATCCAAAGTCATTATGGTGGTACACATTGATATTTCTTCAAGGCTAAGTTTATTATAGTTGGTCCTACCCTGGTGATGTGTATAGAATTTTATTTATGATATATGACACACAATTCATAGATTACACCCATAAATACTTGGAAAACTATATATAAATTCTCAAGATTCTTTATCTCTTATATAGAATTAGTTTTATATACTACACTAATCTATCATTTGATAGAGTTATAGGAAAATTATATAAAAAATAAATTCCTTTCATTCCAGAAAACATCCATCACATTATTATTCTACAATCCCCAACATTACTTCATCTCAAACACATAAAATATAAACATGTATCTCTTTCCTATAAAGATCTCCATTGAATAAATATTATTTATATTTCGATCTTCTCTATGAGAAAGAACACCAAAATATTTAATGTCAAATCATCGATAATGGTAATATAATATAATGAACCACCTTGATAATAAATTAGAGATGGAAAATATACATATATACAAACTTTTTTGAACTTGTATGGATTTTTTATTCATCCTTTTGTTTTGAAATTAATCTTCCATTTATTCTAATGGATAAATATTTATATGATTTACATGATAAATGATAGTGTTTTAGTATTCCCTTTGTATCCAAAACCATTATACCTTTCAAAATAATGTTATATAAATGATCATACCCTTGATTTGAAATTCAGGAATATTTTTTCCAAAAACATTTTATACCCTCCAAACTATTGGTAAGATACATCATTCCTTCATTAACTCCGTTAAACACCACTATAGAACCATGAGCAATAAACCATTATCATTACCTAAAACAAATATAGAATACAAAATCATTTAGAAGACCTAATGAGATTAAATGTGTAACACCTATCCCCTAACTCATTGGCATGAGGAGTCGGTGAGGGATACTTGGCCTTAAGAGACGTTCCTAAGATTACAATGGCTGGTAATAAATGCTGATGGCTTCATGTTCAAATTGGGGAATGATTTTACCTTAAGACAATACCAACAAAACCATCCATTAACCCCCACTATATGATGTATGTCAATAAAACATTCAAGAATATATTCACAAAAGACAACCAAGTTGTACCACAATACGACCCAAAAACAATACAACCAGACATGTCTACACTACTTAGAGTTCAATCAGAAACCAAACAACAAACACTACGAGCCATGAAACCACCATATCTCTAGACCAAGATCCAAGCTCCAATCTCCACCCAGACATCACAATGCACCACTAAAGGAGGTAGATGCCTTAACTTTTCCCACGTCACAGTACACAACATCTGCAAAGACACCAACATTCCAAAGAAGGGGGTGAGTAATAAAACTCAGTATGACTTCTCCAAATGACTTACCTACATAGGCCACTGGGATAAAACCATTACCACATTTATATACAACAGTTTATATAAAATAAACACAAGGACAACCATTTCCCTATGCCAATCATGCCCTTACCAAGCCATCACACCCAATCCAAGAAACCAAGGGAAATCCAACCAAACATGCCACAAGACATTTCATCATTCACACACTAGCACAACAATTTGCTACTTGAAAAGAAATGCACAACAAAAAACCAAAACAACCAAATGTTGGAGCTTCAGTCCAACCTATTCAGCCATTCACACCTAGTGGATCTTCCCTTCCACTTATCATTTGATGGTGGCCCTTCCAACCACTCTCCATACCATTTTTAAAGTACTGTTTCTTTCCACTTCCACACAACATTCACATCAGGCCATAAACAAGAATATGGCCCACAAAGGCCAGAACAACATGAAATCAACCAATTCCATTGCATATCAATCCACTTCAATAAATAACCCATTTATTGAAAACCATTTTCCATTCCCAACATCATTTCAATAAAACAACCTATTTATTGAAAACCATTTCCATATATCATTTTCACTAATAACCACAACATTCCATTTTAAAATATCCATTTTAAAATCCACAATAATAGAATTGCACCATAAAACCTATTTTCCCCCCAAAAATCCCCAAAAGTATTTCCAACCAACATCGCACATCAAAAGATAATTAATTTCAAGCCAAAAAAATTAAGTGTAACTAAAAACCACAAGCTCTAACGAAGTGGAGTCAAGAGAAAAGCCACCTACCTTTAGGGTCCCTGAGAAGTCGACCCATAAGCAACCGCACCTCAAATCTGGAGAACACATCACCAAAACCTCTCTAGATCGCTTTCCATAACATTCACAAGCCTTAAAATAAATATCCAAGGCACCCAAAACCCTATATATACACACAACAAGTGTGGATATAGAAAACCATGAAAGAGAGGGATGTCGATCTAGAGGAAAACACAAGGGAATCAAGAGGAGAGACATACCTGGTAGAAACCACCTTCAATCAGCCAAGAACCCCCGTCGAAATGCTTCCAAACTGAGTGGGAAAGCCCATCCAACCATTGAGAACAAAAAATATCGAGTGAGGCTCGAGCGGGAAGAAGATTGTGGAGAAATGAGGCAAGACCAAGCGAGACCGGGTTTTAAAACCCTATTTTTATGTGGTTGTACTATTATCCTGCACGGTTTGGCAAACTGTGAGCTAACCGTGTACACGCTACTGCCTCGAAAGTAGGGGTCCACACGATTGACTCGCATGGTTGAACAAACCATGTGCAGGCTATGTGAAGCCTATTTTCTCCCCCCTGCATGGTTTGTTGGAGAACCCACAATGTTTCCCTTATATGTGCTCAAACCGTGCACTCATAGAAAATCCTCCTAACTCATCCAAAACCATTCCAAACTCCCCCAACCTCTTCCCAACTCATCCTATGCACATTAAACACATAAAAAGGAAAAAAAAGGCTACATACCTCAAACCAGGGGTACTACATTATCCCCACCATCGGTCTTTCCTTACTTCTAAAGTAGTGAACCCACCCTTTACTGAAAGAGTTCGGGCCATTTCTATACAATCTATTTCTCCCGCTCCCAAGTCTCCTCTTGAATCTGGCCATGCTGCCACAAGACACGAACTAAACAGATGCTTTTACCATGAAAGACATTCTATTTCCTATCAACAACCTGCACGGGCACGTGCGCCAATGATGAATCCATTTTTAGTTCAACATGATCCCATCTAATCACATGGTCATGATACAGTTGATATGTTTTAAACTGTGAAAAATGGAACAGATTGTGCACCGTACTGAACCTAGGTGGCAAAGCCAAATGATAATCCACCTCACCAACCATTCAAGAATCTCAAAAGGCCCAATATACCTCAGAGATAACATTCCTTGATTCTCAAACCGACGATGTTCTAACCTAGGAGACATCCTAAAGAAAACATGATCACTTGCATCGAACGACAACCGCTGTTAACGATGATGTTGCTATGATTTAAGACAACTCTGAGCCATCTACATTATCTTCCTGATCAAATTGTTCATCTACATAGTATGCTGGACAAGGCTTGGTCCAACCATTGAGGACTCTCCAGTTTCCACCCAACACAGTGGATAATGACACGGCCTCCCATACAATGCTTCGAACGGAGACATATGTATGGAAGCCTGATAACTGTTATTGTACATGGACTCAACCAATGAAAAGTGGTCCTCCCATGAAGCACCAAAATCCATAACATAGGCCCATAAAATATCCTCCAGAGTTTGCATCATCTCCTCGGATTGACCATCCATCTGAGGGTGATACGTTGTGCTCATAGTCAACTTAGTTCCAAGGGCTTGCTGTATGGATTTCCATAAATGAGATATAAAACTCAGATCACTATCGGATCCAATCGAAACTAGAACACCATGCCTCTTTACCACCTCCCAGATATATAATTTGGATAGATCCTACACCATATGAGATTCACAAATCAAGATGAAATGGGCCGACTTCATTAGCTTATCCACTATCACCCAAATGGCATCGTGCTTTTTGACCATTATTGGGAGACCATCCACAAAATTCATCGCTATTTTCTCCCACATCCAAATAGGGATTGGTAAAGACTTCAACATTCCCGCTGGCCTTTGATGCTCTACCTTGACCTGCTAACAAGTGAAGCATCTCGAAACAAACTCAGTCACACTCATTTTCATACCAGCCCCCCAAAACTGCACTTTCAATGCTTTATACATTTTCTGAATTCTAAGATGAATAGACCACCTGGAATGATGATACACTCTGAGAAGATCCTCCTGAAAAGCAACTGTTACAACCATCTGATTCTGAAAACAAAAAACCGGATCTCTATTCAGTTTGCTTCCCTCAATGGTCTCCCCACCATTTAGATTCAACCCCATGGTCACACACTCAGAATCAAATATTTGTGCCTCTTTAACCAGGCTAACAAATGTAGGAATCAACAAAACTGGAATGAAGACCCCTATATCACCCTATTCTTTTCATTCCAACCACATGTCATCTATAACTGACATCAACTACCACTATTCTGATGCATGTTTGACCACCTCAGCATATGATTTTCTACGTAATGAAACCACCACCAAATTTCCCTTAATGTGTGTGCACATTAAGTCAAAATAAAACATCTAGAGATATTCCATCCATCTCCTTTACCGAAAATTCAAATCCCTTTGTGAGAAAATGTGTTTTAAGCTCTTATGATCTATATATACCGGGAATTTCTCACTAAAGAGATAATGATGCCACACTTTCAATGCATGGACCACTGCTGCCAATTACAAATCATGAGTTAGGTAGTTCTTCTCATACACCCTCAACTTCCATGAGCCATATGAATCCACATGATGCCCTTTCATGAAAACGCACCACAAATCTGATCCAGATGCATCAAAATACAACACGTACAGTTTTCCTGGTTCTGGAAAAACCATGATTGGTGCTGATGTAAGGAGACCCTTTAGCTATTCGAGACACGACTGACACTATTAATTCCACTAGAATGAAAAATTATTTCTTGTTAAAGCTTTCATCGGAGAAACAAAACGTGAAAAATCACGAAACAAATGCCGATAATACCCAGCTAGACAAACAAATCTCTTTATCTCAAACACATTATTTGACGGTTACCACGAGATAACAACCTCTATCTTTTCTGGATCCACTAAAACACCCCTTTTATAAATCACATGGCCAATAAAACCAACTTCTTGTATCCAAATGTCACACTTTGACAATTTGGAATACAACTGCTGATCCCTCAAGATCCCCAGCACTATCGCCAAGTGCTGCTAATGCTCCACCCTTGTCTTTGAATACACCAGAATATCATCTACAAAAACCACAAAAAATGAATGTAGATATCTCAGAAATGTATGATTAATCTATTCCATAAACACCACTAGCACATTTGTTAGACCAAAGAGCATAACCACACATTCATAATGGCCATATTTACTTCTGAAAGATGTTTTAGGAATATCATGCTTCCTCAACCGCAATTGATAATATCCAGATCTCATGTTGATCTTAGAGAACCACTGGGCTCCCCTCAACTGGTCGAACAAATCATCAATTAACGGAAGTAGATATTTGTTCATTATCATAACATGGTTAAGTCTACTATAATCAACACAGAGCCTCAAATTTCCATCTGCTGTTTTCACAAACAACAACGGCGCTGCCCACATGGATGTGCTAGGATGGATAAAAGAGTGTGAAGAACCTATATAGGAGTTAACCAAGATAATTCATTATGAAACAAATCCATGAACTGATCCACCACTACTGGAAGAACACTCTTCTCAACACTTTCTACCGATTCTAACAACAACACTGCTAACTGATATGATAACATGCCCACTAATGGTGCCAAAAAACACATTTCACCCTTCCATTCATGCCTCTCTCATATAAAGAGATGTATAATGCCATCGTGTGTTGTAAAACCCACTTTTCAAGCCTTGCAATAGATGTGGCCCTTAAAAGACACCAGGCAATCCATTCCCATGAGTTTATCATACCCATCTATCTCAAGCACTGCGAAATTCGTGGTTATCTCAACCTCGCCCACAAAAATACTACATGATCTACACAAGAAGGCTCGACACTCTCTTCGACCCATATGTGTTTGTTGGTACAAATCCAAAGGCATCATTTCTACCCTTAAACCCAGCAAATCAACCATACATGCAGCAATAAAAGAGTTTGAAGTACCCATATCAAACAGAACTTGCATCAAGCTATAATTTTAATGAATAGTACCTTGCACCATGGATGGTCTCGACTAATCATCCACCATAACCTGCTCAGCTCCGAAGAATTTCTTTGTTTCCACACTCAGCTCTTTATTGCTTTGTTGAGACGTCGTGGTATTCTGAGAATCACCATGACCCACTTTACTCTACTGACGAGGGGTGTGCTCCTTTCCTCATCCAGTCGAACCATAGGATGTATGTGCTCCTTGGGGAGTGTCACGTGCACCTAACCTTGGAGTATTCGATAATAACGCTGTAGATTCCCCATCTGCTTACAATTATGACATGTTTGAGGATGTATCTTATAATACCACTTGATGTGGCACATAAAACGACACTGAAAACATCCCATCTAGATCTCGGACTTCAGAGGATGATTCACCAATCATGCCGTTGGATTATATGCCATATTACCACCCTGGGAAGAAGTGTACCTCCTTCTCTTGACCCCAATGTTAGAGTTCCCACTATTCCCCATGGGACCACCATGCTTCCTCTTCCCGGAGCTCCCAACAAATCCTACTCACCCACCGAGGCTATATTTAGAATCTCTGTGTAATCATCTATACACAACACCACTATCTTGGAATGGGTTTCATTCCTTAACCCATATTTAATGATCCTTACCTTCAATGACGTGCTAACCACCACATCGGGTGCAAACCAGACTAAGTTCATAAACATACCTGCATACACCGTCACATACATAAGCTCTTTCTCCATATTGATGAAATCAGTCGTATACTGAATTCTAAACATATGTGGTTAGAATTGTATATTAAACAATTCCTCAAAGAATTCCCATGTCACATCCTGGTCGGTCCCAACTTGGACTACCAACTCCCACCAATCAAGGGCAAGATCTTCCAAAATATATGTGGCCAACATCACTTTCAACTCTACTGGTGTTCCCAAGAACTCGCAGATCTTGTTCATTCTATTCAGCCATGATTCTGCCCTTTCTAGCTCTGAAACACCCATGAAGATGGGTGGATTCTTCTTTTGAGACATATCCTCATGATCCACATTCCTTGGTTCATCCATTTTATTTCTACTTTCCATATCTTGGAAGGCTTGCACTATGCTTTGCACTAGCTACTGGTTCACCTGAGGCTCAGGTGCTACCACATTCTCAGCAGCCTCCTCGGTTTGGTCTCTACAATGCTGACCTAGTGCCATGTCTATCAACATAAAACAAACAACCATGAGTCTCACTTCTGTAGTCATCATTGATTTCCCTTTATAATCACATTACACAACACAATACCACAAGGCGTTCCATAGGTTAACATTTTCCATTTTTCACCATTTATAAAACCAAACCATTTTCAAAATACCAATTTATTTACATTAAAATTTTACACATTCATATCACACCATAAATCATTATACCTCAATGGAATATGCATCCTAGTGGGAAGTCATTTCTACCATGCCTGTCAGGCTCATCTCCATGGCTACACCAACGAAAATGAGATATCCAAAGCCTATAAGTGTCCTCAAAACACTTATGTACCCAACCCCCTGGTAACTTGATGTTCAACCAAAAAGGGTTAGCTACATCCTTTTATACTATAAATTCCATGTTCCAACAAGCCTATGCCTTGCTACCATACCGACTCAAGGAATATACCACAATGAATGTCAACACCAAAACCAATGATCAACACCAAAGGACCGAACAAACTGATATCACTTGTAACGCCCCACCCCTACCTCAATGGCTTGAGGAGGCGGTGAGGGATACTTGGCGATAAGTGACATTCCCCAGACACCAAAGACTGTCAATAAATGTCGAGGGCTTCAACATCAAATTGGGGAATGATTTTCCCTTTAGACAAAACAAACCAACCCATCCATTAACCACCATTATATGATGCATTTCAATAAAACATTCAAGAATGCATTCCTAAATGTCAACCAAGTTGTCCAATAATACAACCCACAAACAATACAACCAGAAATGTCCACACCACATCATAGTACAATAGGAAACCAAATAACAAACACTACGAGCCATGACACCACCACAGCTCAACACCAAGATCCAAGCTCCACCAAGACATCGCAATGCACCACTAAAGGGGGGATATGCCTTACCCTTTTCCACGTCACAATATACAACATCTGCAAGGACACAAACATTCCAAAGAAGGGGGTGAGTACTAAAACTCAGTAGGATTTCCCCAAATGACTTCCCTACACATGCCATGAGGATAAAACCGTTATCACATTTATAAAAAACAGTTTATATAAAATGAACACAAGTACAACCATTTCCATAATCCAAACATGCCCTTACCTAGCCATCCCACCCAAACAAAGAAACCAAGGTATTGCCAAAAAACATGCCACAAGACATTTATTCATTCACACACTAGCACAAAAATTTCCAACTTGAAAAGAAATGCACAACAATCAACCAAACTAACCAAATGGTGGAGCTTCCGTCCAACCAGTTCATCCATTCACACCTAGTGGATATTCCCATCCACTTATCCTTTGATGATGGCCCTTCCATTCACTCTCCATCCCCTTTTTACAGTGGTACTTCATGCCACTTCCACACAACATTCCCATCAAGCCATAAACAAGTACATGACCCACTAATGTCACAACAACATGCAATCAACCAATTCCATTGCATATCAATCCACTTTAATAAATCAAAAAAAAATTAAAACCATTTTCCATGACCAAAAAAATTTCAATAAAACATCATCTTTATTGGAAAACATTTCCATCAATCATTTTCACAAATCAAACATAGCAAACCATTTTAAAATCTCCATTTTCAAATCCACAACAATAGTATTTCACCATAAAACCCCATTTTTCCCCAAAAATCCCCAAATGGATTTCCACCAACTTCGCACATCAAAACAAAATTAATTTCAAGACAACCAAATTAATTATAACCAAAAACCACAAGATCTAACCAAGTGGAGCCAAGAGAGAATCCACATACCTTTAGGGTTCCCAAGAAATCAACCCACAAGTAACTGAACCTCAAATCTGGCGATTGCACCATCAAAGACTCTCTAGATCCCTTTACCTAACATTAACATGACTTTAATTCAACATCAAAGAAAACCAAAACCCTAGATCATCACACAAAAGGTGTAGATATAAAAACCCATGAAAGAGAGGGATGTAGATTAGGATGAAAACACAAGGGAATCAAGAGGAGAGTCTTACTTGGGAGAAACCACCTTAAATCCTCCAATAAACCCCTTCAAACTGCTTCCAAACTAATTGGGAGATATGCTCCAACCCTTGAAAACTAAAAATCCCAAGTGAGGCTCGAGTGGGAGGAAGTTTGGAGAAGAAAGAGGAAATCCTGAGTGAGCCCTAGTATTAAAACACAATTATTATGTGTCACCACGGTCAGCTCGCACAGTTTGGAAAATTGTGTGGGCTAACCGTGTGCACACTACTATCTCGAGAGAAAGGGTCTGCATAGTTTCCTCGCACAGCTTGGAAAACCATGCACAGGCCGTACAAAGCCTACTGTCTACCCTTGCACAGTTTCCTGTAGAACCCACACGATTTCCCTTAGCCGTGCTCAAACCGTGCACCCATAGAAAAGCCTCCAAACTTATCCAAAACCATTCTAAACTCTCCAAACTTCATTCAAACTCATCCCATGCTCTTTAAACACATAATAAGGAATAAAAAGGCTACATACCTCAAACTGGGGGTACTAAAAAATGGCTCTTTAATTCTTTTATAATCCACTCACCTTCTAACAAGAATCTACTATTTGATTGGATGTTCACATCATCAATTGAAATAATATCAAGAGTTTCATCATCATCATGTTCTAACTTGTTGAAATCTTAAAAAGAATAATTATTTATAATCCCTATCAACATATTTTGGGAGAAATAAATGCCCAAAATCAAGGATCTAAGAATCCAAAGAACTAAAAATACTTATTAAAAGATTAATTTCATCTTCATTTCTAGTATTTAATGAATTAAATTAGAAAGAAATATTTACAGGTGCACATATACTATCTTTAATTTATTTACATATGTTTCCCTTATTTCCAAAATTCTAGTATGTGGGGTTTGGAGTTTCTAATTTCCCTCATATCTGCCCTATTTTATATTTCATCTTCTTTTATATTTGGGTTTCCATCTATGTGGAATGTCCCCAGACATCCAAATTGTTAATTGCTATAGTATTACTATTGATTTCTTTCTTTAAAATATCCGCATATGAGGACACATCTAAAATTTATATAATTTTTTATTTGAAATTACTTACGATTGTCACTATTATACCCAATGATTCAAAGAGCGTTGAAATATGAATTAAAAACTATAAGGCTTTAAAGAAAGTTTCCCTAGTATACTCTAAGTGACTATGGATGTTGTTTAAATCATTTATATGGATAGTTATTGACTTTTATTATCAAATAATTGATTGTAGAATTTATTAAAACATGGAAAATTTGTTCATTGTGGAAGGATTCTTATACATCACTGTATGAATTTCCATAAAGTCATTAATTGTCTTCACCTCATGGATTTTTATTGTTGTGTTTTTGGATAATTTACTCTGAAATACCCTATGTAATTTCTCAAAATGTGTTTCCTATTAGGTTATATCTATTCATTATTGTTTTATTTTCGGAAATATAATCTAAAGATCCTTCAAATATATATAATCTTTAATTTTTATTTTCTAGAATATGATGTATGATCCCCCAATATTATCAAACCAAACATTAATTCTTCCATCTCCACTATTTCGAAGGCATGAAATCACATATAAAAAAATCTCTAAGGACAATAAATTCACAAAAAATATAGAACCAATATATGATATAATATTCTATGCAATAATATTTAATTCTAGAAATCATTTTAATATCCTATCATGAAAATATGTCTATAATGTTCCAAAAATAATAGATCATAACGTCATCTTCTAAATGAGGTAACCTAGATCCAAACTCTCAAGATAATCCAACTTGATTAGAATATACTTTGGAAAAAAAACACATAAGATAAAACCTAAAATAAATCTCAATTATAATATAGAATAATATAATGATCACATAGAGCAATAATTTATATCTTTTCTTGGTTGAAACATATAAAATATTTATTAGTTATGGAAGATAATGATTAAAATATTAAAATAAAAAATAAGTGATCCTATTCATCCAATATTTAGATGATTATATTTAATTAATATTATTACATAACCATTCAATATATCCTAATGATGTCCATTTCCTTCTAATCTATATAGGTTTCCCACAATCGAGCCAAAGGAACAAAAACTCTACTACCTTAACTTTTTTTACTTGATGAATAGTTTAAGAAAATCTCAAACAAACATCTTGTTAAATCATTGGTCATTGTCATGAAATTATAATAGAGTTATTATTATATTATCCATATCATCATAAAGCCATCATAACATTTGGATATGGTATTCATCATCTACTACAACCTACATCAAATTCAAATTTTTCTACATCTTTTAAAAGTTCCGGATTCTACAATACCTTCCTCATATCATTTTGGAAAACATACTTATAAAAATACTAATTCTAAAAGGTATGTTCAACATATAATTTTTTTATTCAAAGGATACAAACACATAAACAATTAGTAGGTGGATACAATATTGTGTAATATGAGGGGTCTAACATGGTAACCCTTAGATAAAATTGAAAACTATGGATTCCTCATGATTAAATATGATTTTGTTTAACTTTTATCTAGAGTTACCCTCCATTGATCAATGTACATGAAATATAGTGAACACAATGGTTAATACATTCATATTAGGTATTATAAATTTATCAATTAGAAAGACATGGTTGTGGTCATAGATGTTGAATAATAATCTTATTTTTTACTCTTGTTATTAGTAGGGAAAATATTATCCTTTTACATGGGGTCCTAAACCACCCAAATGAAATATTACATAATTAGTTTTCCCTATAAATCCATTAATATGTAATAATGGGATGATTTGTTCCTCCTTGAATCTATTTTATATGAATGAAAAATGGATTGATGGCCAATATATTGAATAAAAATAAAAGTCCTAATTAGGAATTTAAATGTATTTATAGGAAAAAATACCATTATTTCATGTGGAATATAATTTCTTATTTGAATTCATTAAGGGAGATGTATATTCTGAATAAAATGATGAAAAAATCAACATTAAGGGACAAATTTAATTTTATTGAGATTTTAACTATGGATTAATTTCCTTATTCCAATGTTTATTTAACATTATCATGATCTTATTCATAAATATTTAGGGAGAAAAAGGATTGATATCACTTCATGTTCTCATGAAATTTCATAAGAACATCACCGTGTTCTTCAGGGGATTGATCATTAATGAAATATGTAGGGTCATTGGTCTTGGAATAGATCATTAGAATAGTGGAGAACACACTAAAGACCTATGAAAATAGTTTATAACACTATTCTATGTCATCAAAATTCCATAGATGTGTTAATTAATAATTAATATAACCTACATTCCATGATACACTCTACATGAAATTTTCTACTCCCATGGGCTTCGTAGAGTGGTACTTTCATTATCCCATGGATATGGGTGGTTTAGATAATATATTTAGCCTCATATTATAATAAAAGTAGTTATGCAGGGTGTCTTTATATTTTTGTTGGTAAAAAATATGAATTGAAAAGTTTAACTATGTTCCCATAATGTGGTGGCTATGGGGTATAAATATTTCCATCACACTATTTCATAAACTGGTTGGGGAATCTTCCAATCCATTTAGGGCCACTACATGTGTAGATATTTTTTTACATTTCTTTCCCTATAATTTTAGTAAATCAATAAACTTTTTTCATTATTAACATGAATCAAAAAGGTATCATCCAATACAAAACACTCCAATTTTATAATTGATGGACTATTTTTGGAATTATTTATTAGGGGAGAGAATGATCCCATATTTATTAAACCAACACTAATATAAAAATACATTAAAATATGTATCATGGATAATAACCCAGAATTTATTGTTTAATAAAAGGACATTAAAATATTTCTTTTTATAGTTTTTTAATTGGTCTATTTTAATCATTTCTCTTATCATTGGATTAATAGGATAACTAGTTAAAAATTCGCATCCATAAGACTATTATAGTAGAGGGATGGAAAACAATGAGGTTAATAACAAGGCGATTATCTATAAAAACCATACGTATTATCCCAAAATTTAGTTATCCATATATATATATATATATATATAAATATAACATGACCTTGAACCATTAGTCCTTAGTCATTCCATATAAAACTGATTAGAACCTAAAATTATAAAATTTCGCTTTTAAAATAATATGAAACTATGATAATCACTTTATTATAATACTCCTAATAGTTTTTAAGGTTTCAATGATTGATTATATTTTTTTTCTAAATTTGAAGAGAATATAAAATTTAGAGCCATATCAGTTTGAGATATATGATATTTAACGCACTATAATTATGATATAAGGTCATTGTTCATAAACAATGTACCTAATATTGGGATCATGGAATAAAGGGTTCATATTTCCAAGAGGATGATACCCTTTGAATTCATGGAGATATTGGGAATTTGTTATGTTGAAAAGAGAAAAAGGTTTTTATGAACTCCACGATTGGCTATGTGATGATGGACTAATTAGTTGACCCATATGATTAATCAGATTTGGGTGAGTATTGAAGGGTATTGGATTAGACTATTTCTCCTAATAATATTTCAAAATAAAATTTCACTTTATATTAGTAGTGTGAATGATATATTTTTGGAATTGACCATATATTTTTATCAAGGCCCATGAGTTTGTTTTCCTACCTTTTTTCATTTTAATAGATATTCAAATAAAAATTAATATTCCTAAAAATCCTCTTGATCTATGTATTGGTCCATCATTCTGATAAATTTGAGGAACAAAAAATAAATTTTTATATTAGTGGTGGGTTTCCTATTTCGGGGTAATAGTAGTCCTCTTAATGTTAATAGAATTAAATTCATGAATGTTAGGATATGATTAGGGAGCCATGAGAGTTCTTTTTCCAACTCCTTGGAATTTCAATGTTTACAATGCCATCTACAAGAGTGTTTTAACGTACAATATGTCAACATTTTATTCGTAAAAGGAATTGGGATCATGATTGGATAAATCATTCATTCCATGATGATGGAATTCCCATGATTTATTAATTTTGAATCAGTACTATCCTACAAAATTTATGATTTTAGCTCTAACATTTATTCTATTTCTACTTTGTGATGGGTGGTATGCATGTGAGTCACATATTTCATGGTATTTTCTAATACCACTTGATATTTAATTACAATTTTATACAATAAATAATTTAATATTAATTGATTTCAATATTGTTTTTACAAATAATATGGTTGGGTTAGTAGATAATACATTTGAAAATTCATTCCATATCTTATTTTCAAGCTTTTAGTAGCTACATCATGTTTTTATCTATAGAAAACATGAAGTACAAAGGTACCAGTTCAAGTTTGAAATATTATATCGCATTTATTCTAGATTTAATATCTAGAAACATATACTCCCCAAAAGAATCATGTATGTTTGAATAATCATATTCATATGATTCATTTATATGTTGATGTATAGGTAGTGGTCTTTCTTAAAAAATAATTGTATTGGGAGATGGGGAATATGTCATAATTCATTAATAATGGAAACAATCATTTATGTATTTTAAAAAATAATGTTTTTTTACTATTGATGCTTATATAGATATTTATTTTTTAATTTTTTTTATCCCCAAACAATTCTATCAATTTTAAAAATTCTCCAATTCCTTTGTCATATTTTTAGAGAGTCGATATTATAACTAATTATTCATATAAATTTTCAATTCATTTTTTTGAATATTTATTCGGGGATGTTTTATCTCAATAATGTACACCAAAACCATTAACCTAGAAATGAATTGAACAACTCTCTCATCTTAATACTACAAAAAGGTAACATATTCTCATCTTTAAAAGTGTTGACCTGAATTACTAATGGAATTTTATACATTGTTATTAATATATATAAATATTCTATAATTTTATAATTATAGATACAATGAATGTGTTTCATTCCTATTCTCAAACAAATAACCTGTTTTTTCACGTTCCTATTTTTTTGGGTTCATAGAATTAGATCACAGTATAAGATAAAATGGGTGGTCTGCTGTTTGAGTATCTCATTTCATTGAAATATGAGATGTATATGTTGCCAATTCTTATTTATATATGGGTAAATTCAACCCATTTGGGTTAAAATATTCTTTAAAATTTTACTGATTCACGTCTATGATTAATACCACATGACCAATATTTAAGAGTATCAAATTTATAATCTTGTGATGTCACTCCCTATATTGGTGTATGTCATTGATGGATGGCTAGAACATAAGTATTGATATATTATTAAGGTGGAAATTACTAGATATCCACTGGTTTTGTTTTTATATAAACAATGTGATGCGATGTAGAACCATTATATCAAGATTCTTTTACCACGGTATGTTTGGTGGTTCTTTTTAAAAAACCCTAATTAGATTGTAGTGTATTACTCTGAATATGACATCATTTTCACTTGAAATATTCCTTCAATAAACCATAGAATTATTAATTTAATTTCTTTTTCACTATAACTGTAATGACCCAACAATTCTCATTGGCTTTAGAGCAGCATGAGTCATTACTAGGCCTTAAGCGACATCCCGAAGGAGCCAAAGGCTGGAAACAAATGTCGAAGGGTTTCGAGTACATGTGGGGGTCGATTTACCATTTAAGAAATAAACCCATAAACCAACCATAACCAAACATTCAATATATGATGCATTAAAAAATAAAGACCATTAATCACTTAATTTATATCAAACTACATAAAATTACTCAACTACGGATGACCAAACTAAGCATCAAAGTACACAGTGGATGAACAACTCAAGACTATCCAGAGAAACTAAAACTTCATGCTCCACAACCTCCAAGCTCTACAACATCTTCCAAGCATCTCCACAATCCATAAGAAATAATATTCTTTACCTTTACTTGATTCCCGAAATACAACATCTGCAAAAGCACCAATGTGCCAAAACAGAGGTTAGTATAAAAATCAATATGTTTCCCCAATGAATTCCCTACTCACGCCATAAGGATAGAAAGGTTAGAAACATTTATATAAATAAATGTTTATATAAAATATTTACTAAAAAACAGTTTATAACTAAATATAAACAAGTTTCCAAAATAATTCATAACCAAAGGAATTCCCAAACCAATTGAAACCAAATATCCAGCAAGTTATTTTTCTAGAAAGAAAACCAAAAAAGCATAAAAACCATTTAACAAACAATCTTTTTTGGAATCCCCAATCATTCCACAAACCCATGAAACCAACCACGCATGCTACCTAGAAGAGGAGAGAATCCCTAAACCTTATCCATCCCAACCATGATGGGGGAGACTTCTTACCCTTACCCAAACCATATGCACATGAATGCTTGACTGGGGAGATCCCTAACCCTTAACAATCCCAACAATGATGGGGGATACTCCTAACCCATATCCGTCCCAAATGCAATATGAATGTTTGACGTGGGAGAGCCCTAAACCTTATCTATCCCAAAACTGATGGGGGAGATTCCTAAAACTTTCACATCCCTAATTTAATAATAACACACACATATTCCCATCAATCATGCCAAAAAACCCTTTCAATAAAAACTCCTTTTTATTGAAAACCATTTCCATCAAAACCATTTCAATGCCAAACCATTTCAATTCCAAACCATTTTAATAAAACTCCCTTTTTATTGAAATCCAATTCCATCAAAGTCATTTCAATCTCAAAACATTTCAATAAACACCCTTTTTATTAAAAATCCATTTTTCATCAAACCATTTACAATTTCTGCAAAACCATAATTTAAAATCAACATTTTAAATTCATGAAGCCAAATCACTTTTCACAAAAATTCACCAAGATTTCACAATTTCACTAAAACCATAAATCATCGCTAAAAAAAGATTTATTATATGATTTTCCCAATAAATTCCATAACACACAATCAATTATAAAGCACTACATTAAGTTCTACTAAGTGGAGTCGATAAAGAATCCCCCTACATGTAGGGTTTTGATGGAAACCACAACGAACGAAGAAAGCTAAAGAAAATCGGGTTGCTTCTTTAAGAACCCAACTTATATCTCTTCTCCTAGGAATATCAAGACAAAATATGATCATATTTGGCATCCTCACACATATATCTACCCATAAAGGGCATATATTTAAGAAACCGAGAGAAGAGGAGAAGCAGATCTAAGTAGATCTATGAAACCGGACTAGAACAATCACATACCACAAGAATCTAGCTTCGATTCACCAAGAGAATCCTTCAGATCACCTTCGTAATTATGGGAGAACCCACTTTGACCTTAGAAGAAGAAAAATCATGAGTTATGGCCTCTCTGGTTCTTAAAATAGGCACTTAGAGGAAAAAACAAGTGAGATCCACTTTTATAGGATCTCATTTAAATGGTCGCACAGTTTTATCGTACGGTTGGACAAATAGTGCGCTAACCGTGTGTTAGCCACTATATCGAATGACCCTCCATGCATGGTTTGGCTGAATAGTTTGACATACCATGTGCCTCCCATGCAAAAGCTACTTCCTCCAAGACAAACTAAGCATGGTTTTACCTCACAGTTTAGACAAATCATGCGCCATCTGTGCGACTTCCCCTTTGCCTCAAAACATCATTCAAGTTCTCCTGACTCACCCATTCATCAACCATAACATTAAAACAATATAAAATAATCAATAAAGGTTCCCATACCATAAATTGGGTGTACTACATTCTCCCCACCATTGGTCTTTCTGTCCTCAGATAGTAGAAAACCTTCACACAACTGAAAGTGTTCCAGCCACTGCTCTTTCATTTACTTCTCAAGTTCTTAAGTCTCATCTTGAATCTGACCATGCTACCATAAAACCCACATTAGACCAATGATTTTTAAACCCAAGACATTCTATTACCTATCCATAATCCATACCATGAGATGTATCAATGAAGCATCCAGATCTAGGACAACGTGATCCCATCTGATCACATGGTCAGGATCATGCTGATACTTTTTAAACTGAGATACATGGAACCCATTATGCACCCAATTGAACGATGGTGGCAGGGATAACTGATATTCCACATTTCTAGCCCATTCTAGTATCTCGAAAGGGCCAATTTATCTAGGAGATAACATGCCCTGCTTCCCGAAATGAAGATGTCTAAGCCTTGGAGAGATCATCAAGAAGACATGATCACCCATAATGAAGGACAATGGTATTCGACGGTGATCTGCATAAGATTTCTGGTGAATCTGAGATGTCTCCATCATCTTTCTAATTAATTGGATCTTTTCTGTTGTCTCTTGGACATGGCTTGTCCTAACTAGTGAAGTTTCACCCATTTCAACCCGGCATAGTAGAAAATGACAAGGACGCCAATATAATGCTTCAAACGGAGCCATGTGTATCGAGGAATGATAGTTGTTATTGTTTAGGAACTCAACTAAGGGTATATTCTCCTCCCATGTGCCACCAAAATTCATTACAAAAGCCCACATAATATCTTACAGTTTTTTTATCAGCCACTCGGATTGTCCATCTATCTAGGGAAGATATGTCGTGCTCATAGTCAACAGTGTTCTGAGGGCTTTCTGTAATGATTTCTAGAAAAGAGATGTAACCTCAGATATCTATCTGAGACTATAGAACCTTCTATACCATGCCCCTGCACCACTTCATCGATATATATTTTTGAATTATCTTCCACTGTATGGGTTTCAAAAATAGGGATGAAATGGGCCAGCTTAATTAGACGATCCAATATCACCCAAAAGGTATCGTGTTTCCAAACCGGTCTTGGATAACCTGTAAAAAATCCATTGCTATCTGATCCCATTTCCACACTGGGATGGAAAAAATTGCAACATACCAGATGGTCTCTGATGCTCTGCTTTAATCTGCTGACAAGTTAGGCACCGCGAGACGAACTGAGCCACCATCCTTTTCATGCCGCTCCACCAAAACTGCGCCTTCAATGCCTTATACGTCTTCTATGTACCTGGATGTACTTCCCATGTTGAAAGATGGTAAGAATGAAGTTTTTGTTCATAATAGACCATAGGTACAATCATCTGATCTCTGAAACACAAAACTGAACCCCCATCATGTTTTTAGCCATCAATGGTATCCCCACCATTGAGTTTTGAACATACAACTAGACATTTTTCATATGATGTTTGTGCTTCTTTGATCATATTTACTAAATTAGGAGCAAGTTTAACTGAAAAAAACAGCTACATTACCTTGGCCTTCACATTTCACATGCATGTCGGCTAAGAACGACATCAATTTCCATTCATTTTATGCTTCTTTCACCAATTGAGCATATGAGTTTCTACTCAATGCATCTGCCACCGAATTCCCTTTTCCAGGTGTGTACATCAAGTCAATCTCAAACATCAAGAGATACTCCATCCATATCCTTTTCTTGAGATTCAAATCTCACAGTGAGAAAATGTGTTTCAAGCTTTTTTGATCAGTAAACACAGTAAATTTCTCACCAAAGAGTTAATGTCTCCATGTTTTCAAAGCATGGACGGTTGAATCAAACTCCCAAACATGTGTTGGGTAATTTTTATCATTCACCCTCATCTGCATTAAACCATAAGCAACCACATGATCTTTTTTCATGAGAACACAACCCAACCCTGATCCTGAAGCATCACAATACAGCACAATCCCCTGTCCTGATTCTGGAAAGATCATGATCGGTGTCGATGTAAGCTGAAAATTCAGTTCCTGAAAGTATTTCTGACATTCTTCCATCCATTGGAAGAGATCATTCTTCTTAGTCAGATCTATCATTGGTGAATCTTGTCATGAGAAATCAAGAAAAAAGCATCGGTAGTAACCAACTAGTCCAAGAAAACCGCGTATATCGATCAAATTCTTGAGAGGTTTCCAAGAGGTAACTACTTCTATCTTTTCATGATCCACATAAACACCTTTCTCAAAAATGACATGGCCAAGGAAACGTACATCCCATATCCAAAATTCACACTGTGATAATTTTTCATACAAACGTTTATCCCTCAAAATTTGTTACATTTTTTCAAGGGGCACCTCATGATCAGCCCTTGTTTTTGAATAGAACAAAATATCATCCACAAAAACCACAACAAAATAATCCATAAATCACCGATATATCTGATTCATCAATTCCAAGAAGACATCTTGTGCACTCGTTAGACCGAAAGGCATGACTACATATTCGTAGTGGCCATATCTGCTTTTGTACGATGTCTTTGGAATATCCTCCTTTCGATCTCGCAATTGGTGATATCCTGACCACAAGTTAATCTTGGAGAACCACTGAGCTCCCATTAATTGGTAAAACATATCATCAATGTGTGGAAGTGGAAATATATTATTTATTGCAACTTGGTTAAGTTAACGATAATTAACACATAGCCGAAGAGTTCAATCTTACTTCTTCACAAACAAAACTAGTGCTGCCCATAGAGAAGTACTTGGTCAAATGAAACCCTTGCTTTCCAGCTCCTTTAACTACACATTAAATTCATGTAACTCTGTTGGTTCCATCCTATTGGACTGAAGGGAAATAGGACTAGTCCCCGGATGGTGATCAATCATAAAATCCACTTCCCTTTAGTGGTGGAAACCCTGAGAAATTGTTGGGAAAGACATCTGGAAATTGATCCACAACAGCTCAAAAACTATTTTACACAATATCATCCATTGATTCCAAAGTATGTGCTGCTAGTTGGTAAGAGATCATTCCCACCATTGGGGCCAACAATATCTTTACACCTTTCTTGACCATTCTCTCCCATCTGAAGATATGGTCTATATCATCCTCAGTCGTGAAACTAACGGTTCTCCTATAATAGTTGATGTGAGGCTTAAACATTGTCAACCAATCCATACCCAGGATTATGTCATTAAATTCCATGTCCAACATCACGAAGTCCCATTTAAACTCATCTCCATCAAATGTTATAACACATGTTGTACACACAAAGTCTTGACAATCTCTTTCACCAAGAGGTTTTTTAAGTTTCAAAATAGAAGGCATATTTTCTTGTTTTAAACATAGAAAGTCAACAACATGAGATGAAATGAGGGAATGTGATGCACCAATATCAAAAAACACTTTCACAACTGTATTATTAAAAATAATCATACCTCTCACTATAGATTATCCTTCATGATTATCAACAATCATCTGGTCGGATCCATACAATTGATTCATCGTTGCACTGTTGTCATTATTGCCTTGATGAGATTTCCCTGGTTGAGGAGTCATGGTATTTTGAGAATCACCATGGATACCTCTGTTATTGTGACGAGACTGATTATGTTGGCCTCATCCTATCGAATGATACGATGCTTGCGATGCATGAGAAGTGTCACGTGCACCGGACCATGGAGCATTCCAACAATAGAAATGTAGATGCCACATGTGCTTACAATTGTGACATGCTCTAGGTTGCACCATACACTCTTTATTTATATGGTCAGTCGAACCACATTGAAAGAAACCTTATTTCCTCTAGGGTCGTGGAGGAAGGTTCACTGATCCCGCCGGCTAGTTCTGGTTTGCACGGACACCATGGAAATAGGCATCCCATTTCCACTTGTTCCTAGTGGTAGAGTTCTCACCGTTTCCTAGAGGCATCATCATTCCTCCTCCTATAGATCCTGAAATATCATGTTCAACAACAGTCGCTCTGTTCACCATCTCTGTATAATCTGTAATACAGAGAACAATAACCTTCATTCTAATCTCTTGCCTTAGCCATGATTCAAAGATGCGTGCCTTCAAAGATGCACTTACAGCAACCTCTGGTGAAAAATGGACTAAGTTCATTAACATATCTACATAATCTGTGACAAAGAGGTTCTCATGCTTTAAGCTAAAAGAGTCTGTCATTTTCTGAATCTTGAACATGTGAGGATATAATTTTCTGTTGAACAATTATTCAAAATCCTCCCAGGTAAGGCCTTCATCCAATTAAGCCCACACTGATAAATCCCACCACTGACATCCAAGATCCTCAAGAATATATTTCTCCAACCTTAATTTCAGATCTACTGTTGTGTTGGTGAAATAGAAAATATGATTCATCTTACTTAGCCACACCTCCACCTTTTCAGGTTCAGCATCACCCTGAATGTTCAATGGATTATGCTTCATGAACAGGATGGTATGATCCACATTCCTTGGTTCATTCCTTTGGTTCTCTATATACACAACAAGAAAAGCCTGGAAAATACTCTGAACCAACTCTTGGTTTACACGTATTTCTGGTGCAACCACATTCTCTACAACCTCTTCGGGATGGTTCTGATGAATCTACCGGGTGCCATTTTCAAAAACCAACAACCAACTCCGTCAATCTCACTCTCTTGCAACTAATGGCTTATAATTTCAAAATCTATCCCATCATATTTCAGAAAAATGTTTTCAAAACAACTTTTTTCCCATGATCAAACATTTTTGAAATCATTCCTCATGCCTTTTTAAAATCAAACCATTTTCAAAATACACCAAATACTCTATTTTAAAATCATTTACTTGAAAAAAATTTCTTTATTTTTCAAAAATTCACACCTTGCACTACATCATTACTCAATCCTCACAATTAGATGCACAGTCCTTGTGGGAATTCATTCCTCTACATTACATGTCATGCTCATCTAATTGGCTAATCACATGATAATGAGATTTCCCAATAGTCTAGAAGTGTATCCAAAACAATTATGTACCCATCACCCTGATAACATGAAGTTAATCATAAATGGGTTAGCTACGTCCTTTTATGCTATAAATTTCATGTTCCGACAATTCTACTCTTGTCTAAGATTTTGACCCAAAGAATATAGAAGAATTAATATCAACTCCAAGACCAAGAATATCAATGACTAATTGTAAGGCATGGACCGAACAAACTGATACCATTTGTAATGACCCACCAATTTTGATTGTGTTGAGAGTACCACGAGTCATTACTAGGCCTTAAGTGACATCCCCAAGGTGCCAATGGCTGGAAATAAATGCCAAAGGGTTTCATGTACATGAAGTTTAGATTTAACCATTACGAAATAAACCCATAAAAAACCATAACCAAACATTCAATATATGATGCATGAAAAAATGAATGACCAATAATCACTTCTTTTATATCAAACTAAATCAACTGACCTAACCGTAGAAGGACAAATTAAGAATCAAAGTACACAACGGTTGAACAAATAAAGAATCTCAAAAGACACTACATCTTCATGCTCCACAGGCTCCAAGATCCACAACATCTCCCATGCATCACAACAAGCCACTAGCAATAAGATGCTTTACCTTTACCTATGTCCCATAATACAACATCTCCAAAAGTACCAAAGTGGAAAAGTAGGGGTGAGTATAAAACTCAATAGGTTTCCCCAATGACTTCCCTACTCATGCCACTTGGATAGAAATGATCGCAACATTTATATAAAGAACAGTTTATATAAAACATTTTCTCAAAATCTATTTATAACTAAATATAAAAAATTTTCCACAACCCTTCAAAACCAAAGGCATTCCAAAATCAATTGAAACTAATTTTCTAGCATGATATTTTTCCATAAAAATAAAAAAAAATCTTGAAAACCATTTCACAAACATTCCTTTTTGGCATACCCAACTATTCCACAAACCCATGCAACCAAACATGAATGCTACATGGATGAGGGGAAAATCCCAAACCCTTCTCCATCCCAACCATGATGGGGGAGACTTATTACCCTTTTCCAACCCAAATGCACATGAATGTTTGATGGGGGAGAGCCCTAACCCTTATCCATCCCAACACAGATGGGGAGACTTCTATCCATTATCTGTCCCAAATCCAATATGAATGTTTGACGTGGGAGAGGCCTAACCCTTATCCATACCAATAATGATGGGGGAGACTCCTAACACTTTTTCATCCCGAATGCAATAAGAACATACACATATGCCCATAAATCATTCCAAAACACCCATTCAATAAAAACACCCTTTATTTGAAAATAATTTCCATCAAAATAATTTCAATACCAAACCATTTCAAATCCAAACCATTTCTATAAAACTTTATTTTTATTGAAAACCCATTTTTCATCAAACCAATTACAAATTCAGAAAATCCGTAATTTAAAATCATCAATTTAAATTCATGAAGCCAAATCACATTGCACAACATTTCACCCAGATTTCAAAATTTCACTGAAACCATTGATCATCAATAAAGAGATTTATTCAATTATTTTCACAATCAATTCAACCCCACAAAATCAATTTGAAATCATTCCAATCAGTTCTACTAAGTGGAGTCAAGAAAGAAGCCCCCTACCAGTAGGGTTTTCATAGAAACCACAACAAATGAAGAACGCTCAAGAAAACCGAGTTGCTTCTTCAACAACCCACCTTAGATATCTTCTCCTAGTAAGATCAAGACCAAATCACATCATATTTATCATCCACACACTTATATCTACCCATAAAAGACTTAGATCTCAGAAACCGAGATAATAAGTGAAGCAGATATATGTAGATCTAAGAAATCAAACAGAAACAAAGAAGAATGATCACATACCATAGGAATTTGGCTTCAATTCGCCAAGAGAAGCCATCAGATCGCCTCTAGAATGATGGGAGAACCCTTTTTGACCTTAGGAGAAGCAAAATCCGGAGTTATGGCTGCTTAGGAGCTTAAACGAGGCACTTAGGGACAAAAACGAGTGAGATTCAATTTTATAGGATCTCATTTAAGTGGCCGCATGGTTTGCTCGCACGGTTTAACAAATTGTGTGCTAACAGTGCATTAACCACTACCTCGACAGACCCTCCATTAATGGATTGGGCACATAGTTAAAAAAACTGTGTGCCGCCCATGCAAAACCTACTGTCTCCAATACCAACTAAGTATGGTTTTACCGCACGATTTAGACAAACTGTGCACCGTCCATACAACTCTACCTTTGCCACAAAACATTATTCATATTCTCCATACTCTCCCTTTAATCACCCATAACTTTAAAACCATGAAAAGAATCAAGAAATGGTTACATAACAGAATCTGGGGGGACTACAGTAACTATGTAATATGCAATATATGGTCTTTTTTAGAAGCCTTAAAGATTGTATTATAGTTTTATACAATATTTGATTGTGAATTGTGTTAGAGAAGAGGAATATTGTTATATAATATTATGATTGGCCCCACATAGGTCATCCAACAAATCCACTATAATAGAATAAAAAACTGCATAGGTGATTCTCATAATTTGAAAGCATATTAAAATGGGAAGACAATAAATGTTTGAAAATTATTTTTAAAATTTTAGTTAAAACCAAACTCGATAACGTTTGGTTTAAATATATAATTATTGGATATTGAAACAAGATTAAATTAAAATGGGATGAAAAATTTTCAATCCTTTTATGGTCATGTAATAATGATGAATGTATTATAATATTAGTTCATTTGGAAAAGACAAATGTATCTTTATTTTTTATGTGATATGAAATAATTTTTTTTTATTACACTATAACCTCTTATAATAATTTAAAATGTGCATTGATGTTTAATATTATATTTATTTGAAAACTTGTTTAAAAATTCATAACAATGTTATGGATATAGGATTGATACACGAGAAATCCAAAATGTTTGTATTAATAGATGAATTAAATTTATGTATAGGACTGATGCCACTTAGGAGGCCATTTATGTTTACACTATTAGACATACTCGGTGAAAGTATGGGGGGTATTCCAAAATGGAATCCTTTTTTAAATATCTTTATCTTTAAAATATTTACATTTTAGGAAGAGTGTACACATATATTTTAGAAACTAGAAGTATTAAAGTAGTTATATTATTAAATCATCCTTCAATGCTGAATGTATATTAGTCCTGATAGGTACGAGAAGAGTTATATGAATGGAATCCACCTTAATAGATTGTAATAAAGAGAATTTATATGAAGAGGTAAAAGTATGTGAATTACATGTAATATTAATTGTAATTTTATTAAAAATATATAAGAATGAATTGGAGCTTAAGAGACATATGGTAGTTAGAATCCAATGTGATTAGGAAAGAATATAGTATGAGTGGTTCTTATGCTAAAGTAATATTTGGGATTAATGTTTATTAACGAGTTTGAGAGCAGTAGATGAAACCCCTTAATGGAGGAATACACTTTTTTATGATGGGTGGGATCAAAATGTAGTTAAGATTCACATCATTGAGTATAAGGTGAGAAGCACCCCAGGCTCATTTTCTCAAATCTAGTACTAATAAATAATTCTTCAATTAATAGTTTTTATACCAACTCAAAAACTAAAAAAAACTACATCATTTAAACCATAATAAAAAAATATTAATATTTATATATCATAAGTAAACTCTCATCCCCATATCCCAAATTTTTAATGACATTAATGAATAGTAAAAATATATCATATTACACATAATTACTGTAAAATATCATATAATAATATCTACATAAGTCTTCCTTCTACAAATAATATTGTATATAATTTCTTATAGAAAAATATAATCATATGAAGGGGTGGGAACAGAAATTAAATAAGTGAATAACATATCAAAAATTTAGTGGTTTTGATCATAAGTATGTGAGAAAACATTATCATTGGAGAAATAGATGATAAAATGAACATGAAACTAAATATGTATATATATGGAATGATAAAATAATATATAACCTCAAATAATAAATAATAACACATATATGGAGAGTATGGAATCACTAGTCAATAATCAGGATGCAAGGGTAATGAAATACGTATATAATATAGAAATAAGGTGCAAGAATAAGAATAGGGCATCACAACATTGGGAAAAAAGATACTTGTAATACTATCTCCAGAAAACATCATTATGTCACTAGATATAAAACATTACTCAATTCAACATGGGGATATAATTGACAAAATAATAACATCATAGAAAACATGGGTAATAACAGATACACATATCTCAAAAAGAAAAACTCGGCATATAACTTCTACAACCACATAAGGACAAACCAGGGCTATAATAGACCCCAAACGTCACATAATAATAAATATGTGGTGTAACTGACACAACCTAATAGATAATAATAAAAATGGGGATATAACGGACCTCACCCATCACCTCATGATAAAATCTGTATATAAAGGATCCAACCCATAACATAATTAAAAAACATATATATTTTTTCTATGACAAATTAGTTTTTCATTATATCATGACAATCCAATGGAAATAAAGTGGGCTTCCCACAATGTCACATAAATTGACATCATGAATCAATTTGGTCGATACAAAATAATTTAATATATAAAAAAAATGTACCATAAAATTTCTTATTCAATGATCATGATTATTACTATATAAGAGTTAGATCCTATGGAAATATAAAGGAATGTAGAATTGAAATATAAATTGGTGTTTTGGAAAAATGTTTTTAACATTATCCAAAAAGATATGATGTTATGTGTATATTTCAAAATTCATTTTAAAGAATAAGGAATGCAGTCCTCTTTAAAAAAATTCTTTAAATTGTATCTCAATAATGGATCCTTAAAAATAAATAGAGGTTAAGTCATGAAATATAGTTTGGGATATAAATGTTATAAATATGATATGAAATTACTTTTAAATATTAGAAAATATATTTATCAAAAACCACACCATTAAATGTTTAATAAGTATTATATTAAAAATTTGGTACAAAAAAATTATTATCACAAAAGATAATAAATATTTGCGTTTAAAAATATTAAAGGAAAACATTAATGGATTTATAGAATATTAATATAGATAAAAATATTTTTTTAGAGGATGAAAATTATTGATAACAATGTAAATTTTTGATAGAAAAAATAAATATATAAAATAATAAAAAATTTCTTATAAAACATAAATTTCATAGAGATAAATAAAATGTTCCATATGTAAAATAAATGAAAATGTATAAAAACATATAAGAACCTAATTAATGGGATAAATCGGTGACTCAACACGGGGGATTTGAGTTGTCAAAAACTATTAGAAAACCAACATTTATAAAGTAAGAATAATTTAGAATAAATATTTTGTTAGAGGAATTTACATCACTATAAAATAAATATAAATTAAAATAAATTCACTAGGTGAAAAAATAAATCTTCAGAGATTACAGTTCAAGATGAAAGGTTATAACTCAATGAAGGAAAATTGAGTTATAAAAATCCATTACCATTGATTCCCACATGGCTGGATGAGATTTACCCTAATCTATAATAAACACAACAATCTAAATCACTTATTTCAAAGAACTTATTCATATCTACTACCTTTAATAAAACTATTTTATAATCATTAAATACACATATATTAGATAGTTATAATTTAATTTTTTATTAGATGCTAATTATTTAATATATTTAATCAATGTTTTATAATGAAGATATTGTTTCATTTTTATTGATGAAAAGTTAATAATTCCTTGATTATTTAGGATTGTGGAATTATTGTGTTCACTGATTTATAAAGTCCCATTTTCATTTGATGCAATCCAGTGGTATGGTTTGAATGAATCAAATCCATGATGATATTATTTAAGTATGTTTTATGATGGTTTTCATCGAGTCAACCACCATTTCATTATAAATTCAATATTTATGATCCATTGGTATTTCATTACTTCTTTCCAAAGGTGGGTAGACACTGACCCCCAAGAGTGATGGTGTCATCTCATTGATTGGAAAAATATGATGGGATATCATGTAAGAGACCAATTTTATCTTAGGAATGGATCCTTTTTAGTTCAGTCTATTTCTTTATTTTGGATCCAATATGGATGCCTAATGAGGTTATGGGTGTTTCAAGGGATTATGGTGATTTTTTAATGCCCATAACCCATATTTTTGGATAATGGATAGGATTCAGAATTAGGAGAAACCTTAAGTGGAAAGCTACATAGTTACCCCATATAGTGAGGAGTTGGATAGGTGAGAAATCAAGGAGAATAGTTTTTCCTAAACATGCACCAATGCCTGCACACCGATATAGTTGTTATAAAATTTTATTATAGATCCAATTATTATGGTTTCTACACGTTTTCCATAGAAATTTGTCCTAACTATGTTGGTCCCCTATTGAGATAGTGATATAAGAATAGTTGGTGCATGATTTGGCCAACTATACGGTCAACCCATGCACCACAGGTTTTATGAGATTTTAAAAAATTTCCTTTAATGATGTATAAAATAACCCATTATCTTTCCTTTCATATTATAGTTGATAAAGGAATCTTTCCTCTCCCATTTTCATCTCTCAAACCCCCGTTTATAGTTTTTGATATAAATCCTCCATCCAGTGTCATATCGAAACACATTTCATCTCCATTGATTTTTCTCGGCAAGAGAATGAATCCATTACCTTCTATTATTTGTATATATTTCCAATTTTAGTTCTATATTGATGTAGGTTCTTATTCCTTATTTTTAGTAAATTATACCTATCTTTAAATTTCTTCTAATCTAGGACCAAATAAAGGATGATATTGTACATGGATTTTTTATAGGGATAAAGTTGGTGTTCTATGATTCAACTGTCAAGACACTTCATTTTATAAACTCTCATCATTGTGCACACAATAATATTATTAGCTTTTTCTTATTTATTGCAAATTATATTCTTATAATCTTAAATATTGTATTCGATATCCCTTCTTATAACTGATCATCACACCATTAGATGTTGGGACCTCAACTCATTCCACCCTATGTATGGTGTTCCCATAATTAGGCCATTATTGGTTTGTTGTGACCTTCTAAACCACCAATCAGGTGGGATTTGTCTTGGCCATATCTTGGTAACGACTATAACTAAATTAATGAATTTAAAATGGAATGGATTTGTATTTTTTTCACTCGACCCTTATAAGTCACGTGTTCAAAATAATTAATGAACCTTATAAATGGTAATTTTAATGTATATCTGTAAATATCACTTGGCCTTATTAAATATTATAACTGAATTTTATATGGTTTCATGTCCTTATCCAATGTTGTGATGTTTATAAATGGTAAAGGAATGATTGAACAAAATGTATTATTAAATAAAGTACAAAATGGTTGCATGTCCTAATATACCTAGTCACAGTAGTGAAAGGTAATGGAATGAACCAATTGGCCTATTAAATGGAGAAATTATTATATGACATAATTAAATAAAGAAACATGAATAATATGACTATTTAATAAGGATATTTTCATATTTATAATAGTAATAGACCTGAGCCTTCCTTGGATTCTTGAGGGAATTAGTTTCTCAATTAGAGGACACCATTTCGATACAAGGAGCTAGTTTCATTGGAAGATTCCCACCTTGGAACATAGTCCTTTTATACTAGAGGATTCCTAGAATAACGCTACATGATCCCTTCATCATCTTTTATATATTAGGTTTTCTTTCATACACACTTTAAATCTACTGTGATGTCTTCAGACATGTGGCTCCATGGATGCACCACAATGGGCCCAGTTATGCTTAGACCATTTTAACATGGATGATATCCTTAGACTAGATTAAAATCATATTATAGTGGAATTCTTTATGATATTCCCCTTAGATTACACTCAGAACCCTTATAGCCAAGCCATATGTTATCACTGAGTTGGCTCAAGCCCTAACGTCAAGGATGCCTTGGTTTTTGCCTTGTATATTCTTAATATTATTACTCTCATAATATGACTTATTATGCCTTATATTTTAAAGTATTATTTTAATAATATGATTTAAGTGCTGTTTATTCCTCATGTTACTAACATATTATAAACTATATTTAAACAAATTAATTTAATGATCCCGTCTTCAGAGGCATTTACAACGGAGGATAAATCAGATATCAATATATTTAGATTACTATACTATCATTATATTATATATATTCCTGAACTCTATTTTTGTTTATATTGAACTGATTGGATGGTATAGATGTTGTTGTTAGTGGTCGATTGATATCTATCTCATATTCTATTTAGGCCGCCTATGGTACCTAAGAAGATTATATATATAAATTTGTTTACAAGGGGAATAATCCCACTTTGGACACTTGACACATCTATATTTCCTTGGTTGGAGCTTGATTGCAGATGAATGAGTTGGAGGTCGAGATGAATCGATATTTTTTGGATTCTTTTTTTTTCATTTTTAGAAAATATTTCAAACTTCCATATAATGACCTAGGCTAATCATTAAATGATATTATATCATTTTTTATTAATATTAAAAACATTACAAAAATACATGCCCAATGACCATTAATATTTTATTGTCGTTAGAAACATGGAAACATAATATTCTAACATCACCAAAGATCTTAAACATCTCTGTTAAATATATTCCCCATTGGTTCTCATACATTAAAAAATTCTTCATAAATTTGGAAAAAGGAATCATAATAAAGGTGTGAACTCAGATTCTCAGTAAGGGTAAAATAGGTAGATATGTGAGAATAAAATGTGCGTATGTGTATGAGAACATGATAATAACATTATAAGATAATATCCAACATATAAAATATTACAATACAGATTCAAGGAATAAATATTGACAGTTAATAAGATATGAACCATAAGGTAATCAATATTATAACCCACCAGACCATAACAATGGAATAAGACATGGAATTGAAGAATATACATAAGTTTATATAATTATATAGCAATGATGCATATGACGAACTTTCTAAAATTATAGGCTTGGGCTAATCACCCATGTACATTCTTTGGTCTTGGTGTTCCCCTCTGTGTATCCTCTTGTTTTGAGCTTGGAAATGCCTCTCATATACCATCTTGCTTCAGGCTTTGGATTCCCTACCATGTTCCCTCTTGTTTCAAGCTTGGGATGAAATTGCATATACCATCTTATTTTGGGCTTGGAATTTCCTCCAATATCCCATCTCATTTTGGGCTTGGGATTCTACCCCAGGTGGCCTTTTGTTTTGGGCTTGATATTACCTCCCATACAACATTTTTTTGGGGCATGGGATTCCGTCCCATGTACCCTATTGTTTCAGGATTAAGAAACCCTCCTATGAACCTTCTTTTTTTCGGCTTGGGAAGCCCTCTCGTGTACCCTATTGTCTCAGGATTGGGATGTTCTCTTGTTTACCCTCTTATTTTTGGATTGTGATTCTATCCCATGTATCCTTTTCGGTCACAAAACATTTTTCATTACCCTATGCGTTGAAAAAAGACATACCACCCAACCATCAAAAAATGAAATTGTACATGCTTATACCACAAGGTAAATAAACATTAATTATATCATGACCCATAAACTGAGATGGGTTTCACAAACATCATGAAATAACCAAAGAAATGAAATGGATATTATAAAAAAATTAGAAAATCATAACCTATAGAAAAGAGATAGGTTTCCTAATCATTTCATTGAAGTCTAAACCTCTTAAATATGTGGGTTTTATAAGCATATAAACCATAAAAGTGAAAAGGATGTCAGAGAATTCATTTCGTCAAAACATTACCCATTCAAGAATGAGTATGAATGGTATTCTTGTATCATTTCCCCAAAAAATATTAAAATATATCAAAGGATTCGATCTTATATAGGAAAAGATTTTGAATGATCAATTTATGAATTTAAAAATTGAAATATACATTCCTTCAAATTCAATTTGGCAATACAAGAAGATATTTATAATATTTATATTTATAAAAAAATTTCATACAACATTAATTAAGATTTAAAATCATTTAAAATATTTCTTGTGTAAAATATATTTTCTAGATTTAAAAAATTATTTTTGAAAAATAAAACATTTTCAAAAATTATTCTCAAAAAATAACCGTGTAGATATTTTGGAATCATTTTCCTTGGAAATCATAAAAATTTTTAAATAATATTAAAACCATTTTCCTTGAATAATTATAATGGAATCTTGAAAACTTTTATAAAAACATTTTCCTTGAAAACATATAAAGGATACTTGAAAAAATATTAAATACATTAATCCTATAAAAACTATAACATAACGTTGAAAATAATTTAAAACAATATTTATACTTAAAAAATGTTTTGAAACATTTTTCATTGAAAACATGGTTTTATAAGAACACATATTTCCAATTGAAAATAGAAAGAGGATCTTATTTTCATAATTTGGCTTCTTAATTATCTTAAGAACCAAATAATGAAAAAATTGTAGCATTAAATTAAGATATCAGGAATAAATAGAGTATAATATTGTTAATGAGTTTTATTGAGATATTGATCATGATATTTCATCAATTGAATCATAATCATAAACAATCCTGATATATAATGGGATTGTTTTAATAAACTCGTTCAACTTTCGTAACATTGAATAAAAATCACCATATGAGAAAATTAAATTTAAATAAAAATTAAAATAGCATGAAAATAATGATATTCATGATATAACATGTCAAGTGGTAGTATATAAACCTTATAAAATTATATATTTTTAGAACAAACCATGTGTCTCAAAGAAGGAAAATTTAGACAAAATTACCATACTAGATTGGTATTTTTAGAAATAAAACCCCCAATGAAATATAGATCATAAAATGGATATTTTAATAACCATAAATTTAATTATAATATTAATACCACAAATTTTTATACATCATATGCACCACATAAAAGAAATGATTGGTTCATAAGGAATAATTCTTGTATAAATAATTGTGAGACTAGAAATTCAATTACTTGTTATGTAACTTTTGAATCGTGATTTCTGTAAGAGAATAACACCAATTGAAACATATGATATCATTTAATAATGTAAATTAATTGTATTATATTTCCTAGGAAATTATATAAACAACACAAAAATAATCGGGTGGTGAAAATGTCATGCATCTCGTACAATTAAAAAGTGAGAAAAATTTCTTTACCTTATGACTTGATATTCTTTTCACATGTTAAAAACTCTAATATAATACATTCTAGTATATAATATATATAAAATAAAACCATATTAGTATATATAATAAAAAATATGATTTTATTATGACTTTATGTTTCCCATTTATAAATAATTCCATGCTAATGTTGTGTTTTGGGTAATATCCACGTTGTTTTTCATATATGTTTTAAATTTATATTCTATATCCTATTGCATAGATCATGATTTATATATTTAAATATTATTAAACATGATATAAATATCATATATATCTAGTATAAAAATATTTATTATAATCTATAAAATACAGAAATATGAAATGGAATATATCGTTCCTGGAGATGGTAGACCATACGTACACATGAACACTATTTCTTTTTTCATATCTTATTTCAAGAAGGAAAGTAAATGGAATATATATATATATATATATTATCATTCAATTATTATTATTAATTAATTAATATAAAATAATATTTCTAACCACTTCCTCAATACATTCTAGGTAATGTGTGAACGAATAAAATCACTTTGAGGAGGTGGTTGTCTGCACATCAACAATCAAAGTTATCATATTGATAAAAATAGAATGCATAATGGTATGTTTTAAATAATAATTAAATAAGAATAATTACATTATAAATATTATATATATATCATATAAAAATATAAATTCCATCATTATTTATAACCATTAATGATAGTTATGGAAGAATAAGAGAAATCGGTTTGCGTGATGATAGTTTTCCGTACACCCCAATAATGATTTCCAATCCCATTTTATGGAAGTGTGTTTTGTGTAGGTGAAAAACATAACCTAAAGACATATCCTTATATTTAAGATAATAACGTTATTATATAATGGGGTAATATTAATAATTTAAGTGGTGGAGAATGAAAATAAAACAAAATTGCGTGTGGAAAGTTGTTAAATCTTCTTTGGGAAACACTTTTTGGTTTGCATCAAATGGATTTCGTTGGTTGAATTTTTTTAAAATTTGATTCGTAGAGATTGAGGGGATAGATATTGTGTGATTATTTGGGAATTTGTTTGGATGATCCAATGTGTCTTGAGAGGTGTGATGAAGTGAGGTCAGTGGGTTACCTTTTATAGTGGAGGAGGAATGACATTTTAGTAAATATAAAAAATGAAACACTATTGAGAGGTCTCCCTTACATCTTATACCTCAAATAATTATCAATTTTTGATCCATGAGTGGAATTAGTTTAAATATTAATATAAAATGGCATTTAGATAAGAATCTAGGTCATTTACCCTTTCATTATTATGGCTTAACCATTTTGTAAACAAATTTTTACCTTCATTTCTATAATTAATTTTAAAATTAATTTTAATTACAATGACAAATATTTTTAGTAAAAAACAAATTTGAACATAATTTAAATATAAATTATGATGACTAAAAATATTAAACCCAATATTTAAAATTCTAAACATATAAGTGGCATAAAATAATTTAAAATTAATCATGTAGATATGATGAGATGGCAGGTTTATAAAGTGAAAACCACCTAAAAGTTGAAATATTTCATTATACATTTATATGTCAAATTTGTTCAAATGACCTAAAATGGATTAATTTAAATGTAATTTATATAATTATACATTAAAACCAAATTAAAATATAATTTAACAATATAAATAAATTATCTATGAATAATTGTTAAATTTAAATTCAGTATTGTTCATTATTCATAAAAATATGAATATTCTCTAAAAAATACACAAAAATCTCCCAAAGATATTTTTTTTTATTTCAAAAAGAATGTTTATTTATTCAAATAAAAAGTGAAAATGTTAAAAAAAATTATATTCAACAAAGGTTCTCCATTAAAAAGATAAAATTTACATTTTTGAAAAATATATCTTTTTATTTATTTAATTGGATTTATTATAATATTATGACCATAAAATATTTTGGACGAGGGTAAATTTATTTATTGAATACATTATAAAGAAATTTTATTAAAACCATTCATCAAAATTGGTTAGTTGAATTTATTGATATTATATGATGTTAGTACAGAGAAATATAGATTTCTTAGAAAAAGGATTTATGTAACGACCCAATCTTTTTGAGTAGTATATTAACTTACTCTTATTGATTTAATAAGATGTTAATGGTTAATGCAGAAAGAGGAGTCGATGGCTTCATCCAGTAGACTCAACCCTTACGAAGCCCACTTATCAGAGCTTGGGAAGGAGGTAGCATCTGTGGGCTTCGCTTTGGACCAAGCCCAAGCCGATCTCCAGCATGTCAAGCTTGAACGAAAACGCTTGCAGGAGAAGTTCAAGTTAGTGGAGATTGCTACTAGGTCAATTTTATCTGAGCCTCCCTCAGATTCTCTCACCATATCACACCTTACACTTAGGTCTTATGCCAGTGTTATAAGGGGCCATGTGATGAGACCCTAGTTTCCTTGTGTAATCCTCTCGGGTGAATATATTGAGATTTCTTCCTTTAGTGATGTTTGTGAAATTTCAAATGCCTAGATAATTTTAGAATGTATTTTATTGATGAATTTTGAAAAAGGGATATTTTGAAATATTTATGTAAACCCTAAATAACTAATGATGTGTAATGATTTTCAAAAAATGGTCTTCTACAAAAGTGTTCATTAAGGAATTTGGAGTCTAATAAGATCAACTTAATTTTTGATGAATAGTAAATTATGAATAGTGATTTTACGCTTAGGATTAGTAATGTGACCAAATGGATTAGTAATTTTCACTTAATGAAAGTTTTAATATAATTTAGACACCTTGGTTAAGTAATGTGATTCAATAAAATGGGTAAATAACGGTTTCATAAATTATTAATCAAGTATTAGTTTTTTCGGATGAATAGTGTTTTTTAATTAAAAATTTAATTAAAAATAATTAGGAAATTATTTTTATAAAAATGACTTTATTTTTGAACTCAGAGCATCGATATTATGTTAAGGTAATTTTTGGGGATTTTTTCTGAAAAAAATGAATTATCGATGAATAGTGTTTTTATTTAAAAATTAAATTAAAAATATTTAGAAAAATATTTTTATAAAATGGATTTCATTTTTGAAATCAGAGCATTGATATTTGGTTAAGGTGAAATTTTGGGATTATTCTGAGAAAGTTGAATTTTCAGTGAATAGTAAAAATACCGTTTTAGGGTTTCGATATGTTTAATGACATCATAATGATGTCATGATGATGTCATGAGATCTTTTTAGGGTTGGCCGGCCAAGGGTGATGAATTATTGTTTTGGGGGCCCCATGTGGCCTAACTCCATGATAAATGCCAAGGGAGAGCCCATGGGTTTGAGAAAAGCACATGTGAGGTGTCCTTTGGCCATTAATGCTTTGTCCCCTCACTTTCCCTATAAATACCCACCCTTTCCTCCCTTGGTTTTCACTCCCAACACTTCCCCAACGAAGTTCGGGTCTTCTTACCTTCCAAAGAGTCCTCCCAAGGTGCCACCAAGCCCTCAAGGTCCAATCCTTTGAGTTTCAAAAGTCACGTTTTAAGGTAAGGGATCCGACCCCTCTCTTTCTTTTCGTGTAATCTCTTTTATGTCATTCCTTTTATGCTCCATGTGATTATGTGAGAGGATGTTCTTTTATATTCCTCTTACTGCCCTTTCATGTTTATATGATGAGAGATCCCCTCTTACTCTCATCATTTCGTTTTATGAAAGCTTAAGTGACGCGGTTAGGCTGCCGAATGTTTAAGTGATTCTTTCACCCTTCTCATTTTTTTTTCAAGTTTGATTTTCATGTCAAATCTTTCAAGTTCCTTTTTATTATGTTGGGGTATGATCTCTATATCTATCATACTGATCTCTTATGATCATATGATGATAGACCCTATTTTATTTGTCCAATTCATTTTTGATGAAGTTTAAGTGACGCCGTTAGGCTGCCGAATTTTCATAAGAGAAATCAAATTTTTGTCTTCCTTCCATGTTTTTCGTTTCAATTGGTATGTCCTTGAAATTGCATCACCATGTCCATATATCCTTCTTATTCTGTCCCTTTACCTTTTCATGGGTCAATTATGATTGTTCAACCCATGTTCCCTCTCTTTTCAAAGTTTCTAAAACCTTGTAACATAGCCGTTATGCTGCAGAATTTTCGTCTCAAAATGCCTCTCTTTTCTCAAAATTATTTTATGTTATAAAGTGAATACTCAAAGCTCCTATTTCTAAAGGGTTATTCACATATATATAAAAATGATCTATTTTAAATTCTGGTATTTACATACATGATACCCGCTTTCCCTTTCTGTGGGTTTAAAGTAACGTAAAGATCATGTCTTTAAAGCAGTTTTTGAAACGTTATGATTATGAAATGAAACCCATTTGTTTTATGCTATATGGGTTATTTATGAAATGTTTGATGATGATATATGTGGCTCACATGAAAATAAAGACAAATTTAAGGGTGTGCCCTGATAGCGCTCCAATGCATTGGGTAAAGACTTAATCTTTAGAGATGACCATTTTAACGACGCCTTGGTGAATAACCTTGGTAATTTTTAACGACACCTTGGGGATGGACCTTGGTGAAACGAAACGATTGTCAATATTAAATGTTGTAGCCACATCTTCAAGTTATGAAAAATGATTATTTTTATTATGATGTACCTCATTATTTCTTTCTCATGCCTTAAAGTTCTTTTCATGTCCTTATTGAAGTATCTCAAGTTCACTTGTAAAATGTTTCTCTTGTTTCCCTTACTGGGCCTTCTGCTCACCCTTTCTTTTGATGTATGTCCCCAGGTTATGAGATGCATAATGAACATAAGATGAACTAAAGGAGAAGCCTTTCAAGTGTTTAAGAAGAATGTTTTTATGTCTTTTTTTTTATGTATTATGATCCTTGTTTCCAAGACACTAAACCTTAACGATCCTCAGTTCCGTGTAATGAAATGAAAGTTTATGTTATAAAATGGAGGGATGCTATAGTTGGTATCAAAGGATGGTTTAGTCATTTGTGGAAATTAGGATATAAAAACTTTAGGAAGAACCCTATAGAAAAGTTTAAATATAGGAAAACTTCCTGGTATTTTGGTAAGTATTGAGTAAGTGGTTTATCAAACAAATACATCCCTGTCTGGATACGAGCAGGTAAAGGCGGCTCTGGCACAGATGTACATAGGGGTAAAACCCGAAAACACCGCTTTGAGCTAGACTCGAACGGGAACTGGTGCACGATAACGGGCCTCGCTGCACTCTTGGTTACGACACTCCCGGGGGATATGTTTGGTTAATCACAAGCTTTCTATGAATCATTATGAAGGAATTATAGAAAAGTGTAATTGTCTAAGCATTAAGTCTTAGTTAAAAGATTCATAAATGAAATAAGTTTCTTACTAAGGTTTTATTCTTTTAGAAAATGGCGGGAAATAGGAGGAACCGTGCTGATGGTGACCGCAATGCACCATGTGCTGATGGCCCTCCGATGGAAGCCGGAATGGAAACATTCATGCGAATGATGAACCAACTGACTCAAGTTATGAGTAATAACTTGAATCAAGCTGAGAGGCCGACCTCACCACGAAGGGAACAACACTCTGTTGGGTCCTTCATGCGTCAACGACCGCCAACATTCAGTGGATCTACTGACCCATTGGTTGCGGAACAATGGATAAGCTCCATTGAAAAGATCTTCTCTGTACTGCATTGTTCGGAACAAGAAAAAGTCACCCTTGCTGTTTACCGCCTAGAGGGAGAAGCTGATCAGTGGTGGTCACTGATCAAAAACACGAAGCCACGAGGAGAGATGGAAGCTATGGAATGGGAAGAATTTCGGGGGATTTTCTTTAACAAGTATTTCCCTTGTTCCATGAGAACGAAAATGGAGAAAGAGTTTCTCGAGCTGAAGCAGAAGGAGAACGAATCTGTCGGAAGCTACGAGATGAAATTCACAAGGCTTTCCCATTATACCTCAAGCTTTGTCATGGACCCTAATGGGAAGGTTGATAGATTCTTTGGCGGACTACGACCTCATCTGCAGAAGAATCTAGCCAACAGGGACTATGATAGCTATGAAGAAATAGTTCGAAGTGCTATGAAAGTCGAGCTGGAGTTTGGTGAGACACAGTGGTCTCATAAGCCAAATGAAAAGAAGAGATCGTTGGAGCCCAGTTTAGGGAAGTCTTTTGATCAGGGAAGAGGTGGAAAGCAAATGCAACATACCACATGCAATAAATGTGGGAAGAATCATCTGGGGAACTGCTTGAACAGAAGTGGCAAGTGCTACAAGTGTGGAAGAGGAGGCCATATTGCTCGGAATTGTCATAGTGAGGTGAAGCCTCAGCTTCCCAACACTAACGACAGAGGAAAGATGGTTCTGGCCCTACCCGAACTCACATGCTTCAAGTGTGGACAGCTTGGGCACTTTGCTAACCAATGTCCCAATCCGAGGGCAGTGGAGGGGAATCACCACCAACCTCAGCAGAGGCCAAGAGAGCAAGGTCGTTCTTTCGCTATCACAACAGCTGAAGTTGAAGTCCCGAACGATGTGGTAGCAGGTACTCTTGTTGTCCTCTCAAAACTAGCAAGTGCTTTATTTGATTCTGGTTCTACGCATTCCTTTATTTCTTCCAAGCTTGCAAAGAATATAGAATCAATCCCCGAATTGCTTGAGGTAGAGTTGTCATTCAAGACTCCAAGTGGGATTATCCATGCATCAACAGTGTTTAGAGACTCTAGTGTTTACTTTGGTGAGCACAATCTTATCGCAAATCTAGTAGTCATTCCCATGATGGAATTCGACGTTATACTAGGGATGGACTGGCTCTCAAAGTATAATGCTAAGATCAAATGCAGAAGTAAGGAAATCTCAGTAGTCTTGAATGAACGACCTACAGTTATCTTCCGTGGAGAGATATCTCGAACTGATCCCTATCTAGAAGCACCTCCTATAGCTTTCTTTATGGAGTTAATCGGTGATGAGGAAGAAGGGAAAGGGAGCATACAAATTGAAGATGTTCCGATTGTTCAGGAATACATGGATGTATTTCCTGAGGAGTTACCTGGACCTCCCCCAGAAAGAGAGGTTGAGTTCTCCATTGAACTCGTACCTGGGTCTCAACCGATATCAAAGACTCCGTATAGAATGGCAAATGTGGAGCTAGAAGAGTTAAAAAAACAACTCCAGGACTTGTTGGAGAAGGGGTTTATCCGACCGAGTGTGTCTCCTTGGGGAGCACCAGTTCTCTTTGTGAAGAAGAAGGATGGATCAATGCGGCTATGCATTGATTATAGAGAACTGAATGGGATCACAGTGATGAACAGATACCCTCTACCAAGAATTGATGATTTATTTGACCAACTTCGTGGGGCTCAATTCTTCTCTAAGATTGACCTTCGATCTGGTTATCATCAACTGAGGGTGAAGAAGGAAGATATTCCAAAGACTGCCTTCCGATCAAGATATGGGCATTATGAGTTTACTGTTATGCCCTTCGGCTTGACTAATGCTCCTGCTATTTTCATGGATTTGATGAATAGAGTCTTTAAGGACTACCTTGATAACTTTGTGGTAGTTTTTATTGATGATATTTTGATATATTCAAAAAGTCGTGAGGAGCATGAAGATCATCTGAGGGTTGTTTTGAAAACTCTATGGAAGGAGAGGCTCTTTGGGAAGTTCAGCAAGTGTGAGTTTTGGTTACAACAAGTGGCTTTCTTGGGGCACATCGTAACCAATGAAGGAATCTCGGTTGACCCTGCAAAGACAATGGTTGTGGAGGAGTGGCCTCAACCCACAACAGTAACTGAGATTCGTAGTTTCCTTGGTTTAGTGGGATATTATAGGAGGTTTGTGAAAAACTTTTCACGGCTTTCTAATCCACTAACTAAGTTGACTCGAAAAGGGGTTAAGTTCATCTGGACAAAGGAATGCGAGGAAAGTTTCCAAGAGCTGAAGAAGAGATTGGTTACTGCACCGGTGTTAACACTACCCTCTATCGGAGAAGGATTCGTTATTTTTAGCGATTCATCTCTGAAAGGGCTTGGGTGCGTCCTCATGCAAAATGACAAAGTAATTGCTTATGCATCTCGACAGTTGAAGATTCATGAGCAGAATTATCCTACGCATGATCTAGAGCTGGCGGTAGTTGTTTTTGCTCTAAAGATATGGAGGCACTATCTTTATGGGGAGAAATGTGATATATACACTGACCACCAAAGTCTAAAGTATATTTTCACTCAGAAAGAATTGAACATGAGACAAAGGAGATGGTTGGAGCTTATTAAAGCCTATGATTGTTCAATTCATTATCACCCTGGAAGAGCAAACAAATTCGAGGATGCGTTAAGCAGGAAAGATCCTGTTGTTCTGGCAACAATGAGGATCCTGGGAGATCCCTTGATTAAAGATCTAGTAAAACTGGACATGGGAATTATAAGGAAAGGGACATCATCAACCCTACCCCAAATGATTTCTCAACCTTCATTACTAGATAAGATCAAGAAGGATTTAAAAGAAGATCCTTTGCTGCAGGAGAAGTTCGAGGCTGTAAAGGATGGGAAGTTCCCTGATTTCAATATTGATCAAGAAGGTGTATTGAAATTTCGTACAAGACTATGTGTTCCATCTATTCCGGAGATAAAGAAAGAACTGATGGATGAATCTCATAGCTCTACTTTCTCTATACATCCGGGAAGCACTAAGATGTATAGAGACCTTCGTGATCATTATTGGTGGGATAACATGAAGAGGGAGATTGCCGATTACACTACAAGGTGCCTGGTGTGTCAGCAAGTAAAGGCAGAAAGACAACTTCCTAAGGGGGTATTACAACCGCTACCCATACCAGTATGGAAGTGGGATAATATCACCATGGACTTTGTAACTGGTCTCCCAAAAACATCCAAAGGAAACAATGCGATATGGGTTATTGTGGACCGTCTCACCAAGACAGCCCATTTTATCTCTATTCGGGAAGATTTCTCTCTAGATCAGCTTGCCAAGATATACGTGAAGGAAGTGGTAAGGCTGCATGGGGTACCACTATCCATCGTATCTGATCGTGACCCAAGATTCACATCAAAATTCTGGAGAAGTCTTCAGCATGCTCTGAATACTGAATTGAATTTTAGTACGGCCTATCATCCTCAAACTGATGGCCAATCTGAAAGGACTATTCAGACACTCGAAGACATGTTGAGATTATGCTCAATGGAATTTAAATGTGGATGGGATCAACATCTCCCACTAGTGGAGTTCTCCTATAACAACAGCTTCCATTCGAGTATTCAGATGGCACCCTATGAAGATCTATATGGAAAGCGGTGTAGAACTCCTAATTTTTGGGATGAAACTGGTGAGAGGAAGCTTCTTGGGCCTGATCTCGTGCAAGAGATGACAGAACAGGTTCTTGCCATCCAACAACACATAAGGGCTGCTCAGAGTCGGCAGAAGAGCTATGCTGACAATCGTCGAAGAGACTTGGAGTTTGGGGTGGGTGACAAAGTCTTCCTTCGAATCTCTCTATGGAAGAGAGTCATGCGGTTTGGGAAGAAAGGGAAGCTCAGCCCTAGGTACATTGGCCCCTATGAAATCCTTGATCGCATAGGAGCAGTGGCCTATCGTCTAGCACTTCCACCGAACCTAGCTAAAGTTCATGATGTCTTCCATGTATCTCTCTTGAGGAAGTACATACCCGACCCTTCGCATGTACTGAACCCAGAGGTGGTACAACTTGAACATGACCTCTCTTATGAAGAGCAGCCAGTGGAGATCTTAGACCGTAGAGACAATGTCCTACGAAACAAGACTACCCACCTTGTGAAAGTGTTGTGGAGGAATCATAAATATGAAGAGGCGACTTGGGAGCCTGAGGAAACAATGAAGCAAAAATACCCTCACCTTTTCGACTAGGCCTCAAGTGTAAATTTTGGGGACGAAATTTCTTAAGGGGGGAAGAATGTAACGACCCAATATTTTTGAGTAGTATATTAACTTACTCTTATTGATTTAATAAGATGTTAATGGTTAATGTAGAAAGAGGAGTCGATGGCTTCATCCAGTAGACTCAACCCTTACGAAGCCCACTTATCAGAGCTTGGGAAGGAGGTAGCATCTGTGGGCTTCGCTTTGGACCAAGCCCAAGCCGATCTCCAGCATGTCAAGCTTGAACGAAAACGCTTGCAGGAGAAGTTCAAGTTAGTGGAGATTGCTACTAGGGCAATGTTATCTGAGCCTCCCTCAGATTCTCTTACCATATCACACCTTACACTTAGGTCTTATGCCAGTGTTATAAGGGGCTATGTGATGAGACCCTAGTTTCCTTGTGTAATCCTCTCGGGTGAATAAATTGAGATTTCTTCCTTTAGTGATGTTTGTGAAATTTCAAATGCCTAGATAATTTTAGAATGTATTTTATTGATGAATTTTGAAAAAGGGATATTTTGAAATATTTATGTAAACCCTAAATAACTAATGATGTGTAATGATTTTCAAAAAATGGTCTTCTACAAAAGTGTTCATTAAGGAATTTGGAGTCTAATAAGATCAACTTAATTTTTGATGAATAGTAAATTATGAATAGTGATTTTACGCTTAGGATTAGTAATGTGACCAAATGGATTAGTAATTTTCACTTAAAGAAAGTTTTAATATAATTTAGACACCTTGGTTAAGTAATGTGATTCAATAAAATGGGTAAATAACGGTTTCATAAATTATTAATCAAGTATTAGTTTTTTCGGATGAATAGTGTTTTTTAATTAAAAATTTAATTAAAAATAATTAGAAAATTATTTTTATAAAAATGACTTTATTTTTGAACTCAGAGCATCGATATTATGTTAAGGTAATTTTTGGGGATTTTTTCTGAAAAAAATGAATTTTAGATGAATAGTGTTTTTATTTAAAAATTAAATTAAAAATATTTAGAAAAATATTTTTATAAAATGGATTTCATTTTTGAAATCAGAGCATTGATATTTGGTTAAGGTGAAATTTTGGGATTATTCTGAGAAAGTTGAATTTTCAGTGAATAGTAAAAATACCGTTTTAGGGTTTCGGTATGTTTAATGACATCATAATGATGTCATGAGATCTTTTGAGGGTTGGCCGGCCAAGGGTGATGAATTATTGTTTTGGGGGCCCCATGTGGCCTAACTCCATGATAAATGCCAAGGGAGAGCCCATGGGTTTGAGAAAAGCACATGTGAGGTGTCCTTTGGCCATTAATGCTTTGTCCCCTCACTTTCCCTATAAATACCCACCCTTTCCTCCCTTGGTTTTCACTCCCAACTCTTCCCCAACGAAGTTATGGTCTTCTTACCTTCCAAAGAGTTCTCCCAAGGTGCCCCCAAGCCCTCAAGGTCCAATCCTTTGTGTTTCAAGAGTCACGTTTTAAGGTAAGGGATCCGACCCCTCTCTTTCTTTTCGTGTAATCTCTTTTATGTCATTCCTTTTATGCTCCATGTGATTATGTGAGAGGATGTTATTTTATATTCCTCTTACTGCCCTTTCATATTTATATGATGAGAGATCCCCTCTTACTCTCATCATTTCGTTTTATGAAAGCTTAAGTGACGCCGTTAGGCTGCCGAATGTTTAAGTGATTCTTTCACCCTTCTCATTTTTTTTCAAGTTCAATTTTCATGTCAAATCTTTCAAGTTCCTTTTTATTATGTTGGGGTATGATCTCTATATCTATCATACTGATCTCTTATGATCATATGATGAGAGACCCTATTTTATTTGTCCAATTCATTTTTGATGAAGTTTAAGTGACGCCGTTAGGCTGCCGAATTTTCATAAGAGAAATCAAATTTTTGTCTTCCTTCCATGTTTTTCGTTTCAATTGGTATGTCCTTGAAATTTCATCAACATTTCCATATATCCTTCTTATTCTGTCCCTTTACCTTTTCATGGGTCAATTATGATTGTTCAACCCATGTTCCCTCTCTTTTCAAAGTTTCTAAAACCTTGTAACATAGCCGTTATGCTGCAGAATTTTCGTCTCAAAATGCCTCTCTTTTATCAAAATTATTTTATGTTATAATGTGAATACTCAAAGATCCTATTTATAAAGGGGTATTCACATATATATAAAAATGATCTATTTTAAATTCTGGTATTTACATACATGATACCCGCTTTCCCTTTCCGTGGGTTTAAAGTAACGTAAAGATCATGTCTTTAAAGCAGTTTTTGAAACGTTATGATTATGAAATGAAACCCATTTGTTTTATGCTATATGGGTTATTTATGAAATTTTTGATGATGATATATGTGGCTCACATGAAAATAAATACAAATTTAAGGGTGCGCCCTGATAGCGCTCCAATGCATTGGGTAAAGACTTAATCTCTAGAGATGACCATTTTAACGACGCCTTGGTGAATAACCTTGGTAATTTTTAACGACACCTTGGGGATGGACCTTGGTGAAACAAAACGATTGTCAATATTAAATGTTGTAGCCACATCTTCAAGTTATGAAAAATGATTATTTTTATTATGATGTACCTCATTATTTCTTTCTCATGCCTTAAAGTTCTTTTCATGTCCTTATTGAAGTATCTCAAGTTCACTTGTAAAATGTTTCTCTTGTTTCCCTTACTGGGCCTTCTGCTCACCCTTTCTTTTGATGTATGTCCCCAGGTTATGAGATGCATAATGAACATAGGATGAACTAAAGGAGAATCCTTTCAAGTGTTTAAGAAGAATGTTTTTATGTCTTTTTTTTATGTATTATGATCCTTGTTTCCAAGACACTAAACCTTAACGATCCTCAGTTCCGTGTAATGAAATGAAAGTTTATGTTATAAAATGGCGGGATGCTATAATTTATTCAAATAAAATAGTTTATACTTTCATTTGTATCATATAGAGAACAAAATTATTAAACTTATATACATGTATTGGTCATATTTTTGAAATTTAGTCAATATTATTCATAAATTCCATTATAATGGTCAGGTGGTAACTATAATAATATTTTTAGATCAATCTTAACATTATATTTAGTTTGGTAAAAATCGGATTTTCGTGTAAAACAAGCTATCAAAAAGACTCGTTATTATGTGTAACAAAAGTAAAACATAATGTTTTATGTACTGAAAGATTATCTAAGAGTTTATTTTAGGGAAATATTTACTTGTTGATACATACCACGTTATCCAAACATAGTTATTTCATATAAAAAATCTATATTCAAAATTATGTGAAATGAAAAATATAAAAATGGTTAAATTAGTTAAAAAAAATTCATTATATCTTAGGTTATTACATCAAACCCCCTTAAAATGAATTTCTCCCTCGAAGATTTTCAGGGTTAGGAATCATTCAATAGTTGAAATATCCTTTCATAGTAACCCGTGTCGTAAAAAATAATACTAAACCTTCCTTTAAAAATGGAATGTTGGAAACATTATGTTTACCAAAAGTAACCCAAAACATGGTTTTGAAGTATGATAAAATAGGTTGGTAGTGAATATAGAACAAGTAAAAAAAGTAAAAATAATTATAGATAGTGATAAAGATCATTAACCACCAACGTGTTAATGATTAGTGGAATGTTTATGGCCTCAAAACCATAAATCATTGAGGATTTATAAGACAATTAGTTCAATAAAAATGAAATAATTCAGCTAAATATTTTTAAAAATCCTTTTCACAGAGTTAATGAATTATTTTACAATCCATTAACATAAGGGAATATACTACTTTAATTTTATTCCTTTTCAAATTCAATATATAAGTCTTTGTTAGTTCCTTTCTCGATATCCACATCCTTTCTTACTCAATGAAATGAAGGATAAATTTTCATCCCTGGTGTACTAATTGGTCATGAGGTATAATGGTAAGTCATTACACCTTTATATAGTTATAATCATATAAAAATAGTTATAATAGGTCATTCAACTTGAATAAACCCTCATATGGTGAGATAATACGTTAATCTTCCAAACTACTTCTAATGTTTAACTTAAACCTTTCATAAATGGCTGACCATATAACCTTTCTGAATGTGGAAAATCCAAAAAAATAGAAATAAGGTCACTAAATTAGCATTATATTGATTCCCCCATATATCATATGGTATCTCCTGGTTGTCACCTTCAAAACATGTGAATACCTTTATCATATATTTTCTCATAGTATAGTAATATATTAAATTTCCACAAATTATTATAAAAAAATGCTTGCTTTCTTATTCCAAGGATTATTGGATATATTCCATAAATCCAAAAAGGTCTTAAACTCCATAAATTATAGCGTAGAATAAATATTCAACAAATCCTTCATTAGTTATTAGTTCATTGGTACTATCTTTAACCAAATCAATTTTCTATTTATCCAAGATAAATAGAATTTTCTCAACATTACGAACACATTATAGGTTACCTTCACATAATCAAAATATTAACTTTCAAGTAAATAAACATTCTATATCATTTGAACCATTAATTATATTTTTTGAAATACTTAATGGAAAATATATATTTCATGATTCATATAACACAATTATTGAATTCCAATACATATTCACTTCAATAATCCTATATTAATCTTAATGAATTACTTCATCTTGATCATATTACTCTTTAATACCACATTCCTAGAGTATAAAATATGAATCAAGTCTTACGGTTCATCAACCTCAATCGAATCATGCTAATTATGTTTAATGTAAACAATAATATTAGAACATCCCATACCTTTGACATCTCATTTGAGGTCTCGTTATCCTCAATATTAAAAACAATAATCATAAATATAATTCCTTAACCCTAGAAGCCTATAGTCTGTGCTTTACATTATAACATTTACATAATTACAAGGAATAAAATCTGGATGGTGTAACGTCCTGGATCAGGAAGCCACACATCGGGTTCCCAAAACCCAGTTGGTCACATGGCCTCAAGAGCATTTCCCCAAACACCATAGGCTGCCGACTAGCAACGAGGGCCCAGTTCTGATAGTGGGGAAACTATGCCCTCATTTTTCAAAGTGTAGTGCAGCGGAAAAAAAGAGAACATACAACTACCGAAGCAGTAAATAATATGTAACTAAAATGGATAACTAATGTAAAAGAGAACCTGCTGTCATATATATAAAGATGCACCATGCCACTGTTCTATGAAAACTGCTAGAACATGATACACTTCAATACAATACAATACATGTCAAAATACAAGGTACAACCAAACAAAACCAAAGAAGAGTAAACAAAATGCAGCAGCATCACAAGCCTAAGCTCTGTCCCATGATCTCCTACTCCTCTGCTACAATCATGTAGCTGTATAGGGACTCTTGCTAATGTCGACACCTGCAGAAATATAGTATGTTTGGGCTGAAGACATGACCCAAATAGGGTGTGAGAAATAAATACCTGTAGGCCACCACCAAAGGCACGTGCCCAACTATTAGTGAAAAAGTGCAACAGCTGCGTGATAATGTAAAAATCTTATAAACCAGGAAGTACTCTAAAGTAACTATCACTACTAGTTCATTGCCATTTTAATATTTATTTACCAATTAAATATAATAATTCACCATAATGAATGTTCTAAGTAAAAAGTTAGTGTCCTCAGACATTCAAACAATTACCCTCAAGAAACTGCCCACAGGCAAAACAGATATTTCCCTCAGGTGTACGTAGTATTGCCCTTAGGCACAGAATCTACTCCCCATAGGCTCAGAAGGAGTTGCCCTCAGGCATACCAGATACTTCCCCCAGGCACGGAGCCAACTGCCCTCAGGCTTATACAACAGTTTCCCTCAGTCTAAACAAATAGTTTCCCTCAGGCTATGAAAGTAACCGGGCCGAGCCCAACATTTAAGCAATCAATCACATACAATTCCTCTCAAAGAAAGTTAAAGCTTTCTAAATTTTACGATATACCCTTGGGTAACCTGGCCAAATGGCTAAATAGAGGAACACACCCCAGGGGTGGTCCTGGATCCAGGAAGCGATCCCAAACAGTAGTTTATAATTACATTCAGATACCTATACAATTATAGGTATCTAAAATATCCAAGCCCTCAGCCATATGAATCCCCAAACATGGTTCCGTAGCACAATGGTAAAATATTTCAACTCCACAGTTGGAAATAAGCATCAGACCCCCTACCCTGATCGTGTCTGTTCGGTATACGTGAATGACGCTTCTAGAAACGCACATGAACGACGTAGATCTGGAAATAACAAAAACACATTCAAACCTTAATAACTTTCCCTTAGGAATTAATTTGTAAGAACCACTCAAGTAGAAGGGAGGGTATACCCGTACGGACTCAATGTGATCGACGGAGGCGGAATCAGATTACCATCATGTGATCGGGAGCTCCTCCAATGTTCTTCCTTCCCTCAAAACTCCAAAATGCATCCAAAGCCTCATCTGCCAAATAAGTATCCTACTGCCCATTTCAGCAAAAAAAAAACAAGTACACGGCGTGTACTTTCCTTTTTTTAACTATTCTGTAGGCACATTCTCTTAAGAACGGCACTGTTCATCTGTCGACATGCGTACATAGTGTGTCATACCTGAGTACATGGAATGTACTATAGATAAGCTGGAGACTACCTTCACCACCTTACTATTCACCTTCTGACTAACTACACGGCATATAAATACCCACTACACAGCATGTAGTCAGTTTTTACACCTTTCATCACTGACTGGGCTACATGCCCTGTGTACTAATCCCCCATGGCCAAAGTACACGGCGTGTGGAAAAGTACACGGCGTGTACCCAGAAAATTTGGGATTTTTTCCCATTATCCATATTTTCTCAAAAACACCTAAGGAAAAAGGAAAACAAGAAACATGTACCTCAAGAATATGAACCAGGTTCTTACAATCTTCCACCTTAATGAAATTTGTCCCCAAATTTCCCTTCCAAGGGTGGTGAAGATAAATCTGAGAATATCTCTGGCCACTGAGCACGTACATCGGTCTCCCATTCCCAAGTTTCATCCTACACTCGGCCATACTGCCGTAGCACCCGTATGAGAGGAACTGACCGGCCTCGGTGAACCTTCGTTCTCCAATCAACAATTCGAATCAGATACTCCTAAAAGGATGCAAAAGATGATTCTCAACCTTATCTAGATGAAAAATGTGAGATTGGTGTGGATGATAGTGTCCAGATGAGATACTTGGACGACATCATGCATGGCCCGATACCTCTATGGTAACTGCAACCGATAGGCAACCAACTCGAATCTCTCCAGAATCTCAAACGACACCACATAACTCGGTGATTGTTTACCATGTCTCTTGATCCTCCTGTGTCCCAACCTTGATGAAACATGCATGAAAACCTAATCCCCAACCACGAATTCCAAGGGTCATCTGCGGCGATCAACATATGATTTCTGAGGAGACTGCGCAGTATCCATTCGTTTCTGTATCCACTGGACCTGCTCTGACGTCTCCTGCATGAGATGTGGTTATAGTAAAGCTGCCTCTCCTGCCTACATCCAGCATAAAGGTGATCAGCATGGACTACAATAAATATCCTTGTAAGGTTCCCTATCAATAGTTTCTTAAAAACTATTATTATAGGAAGTCTCAACTAGGCGTATATGCTTCTCCAAAGAGCCCCCAAAGTCTAGGACGCATGCACGTAGCATGTCCTCAAGCACCAGAATTTAATGCTCTGACTGGCCATAGGTTTGAGGGTGGTATGATGTGCTCAAAAGCACCTGTGTACACAGTTCCCTCTAGAATGTTTGCCAGAAATGAGACATAAAGTGGGCATCCCTACCAGAAACGATAGAACAAGGAACCCCATGAAGCCGTATGACCTCTCGAATATATATCTTCCCGAGCTCATCAACACCGATGGTCTTCATGATTTTCAAGTGAGTTACCTCTGTGAGTCTGCCACAACAACCCACATGTCATCATTGCATCGCGATGACCTAGTTATCCGGGTCACGAAATCCATCGCAAAATCATCATATTTCCACTTTGGGATAGGTAACTGTTATAACAGTCCAGCTGGCCTTTGATGCTCCACCTTCACCTGCGGGCAGGTGGAAAATCTAGTAACAAAAAATCCACTTCTCTCTTCATACATGGCCACCAATACTGACGTCTCAAGTCGCGGTACATTATGGTAACCCTAGGATGAACTGATGAATATGAGGCATGAAACTACCGCATCATCTCCTCGTGTATGTCCCTTGGAACCCACACTCGTCCATGCAAACGTAGTACATCATCATCGCCTATCATTTATCTAGGAGGAGGGTTCTCACTTTCCACCGACTCCCGTAGAATTAGGCATTCTGAATCCAATAGTTGTATCATCCTCACTATATCCAAGAGGGTATAATTCACATCTAGAGATGAAAGATAGGTTTTCCCCTTACTATCGTGCACCTCTAAGTGAATCTCATAGAACAAAGCAATGAGCTACCACTCAAGTCTGGCCTCATGAACTGCTAGTGTCTGAGTCTTCCTGGTTAGTGAATCGGCTACTGCATTATCCTTACTAAGTGTTTAAGTAATCTCAAAGTCAAAGGACTGAAGGTATTCATCCCACCTTTGCTATCTCAAATTCAAGTCACGCTGAGTAAATATATACTTTAGACTTTTTTGGTCCGTAAACATCAATCAATTTTCTACCAAGAGATAATGTATCCAACAGTGTAACACTTGAACAACTGCGGCTAACTTGAGATCATGCATCGAGTAATTTCTCTCATGTGGCCTCAAATGCCGAGACCCGTATGCAACAACTCGATCACCCTGCATCAACACTGCTCCCAAACCAATACCTGATGAATCACAGCAAAACGTATAGCTTTTCCTCTACTCCGGAAGTATCAGGACATGTGCTGATGTAAAACTTCCCTTCATCCCCTGAAAGGAGGTCTCACAAGATTTTGACTAAACAAATTTCACACCATTCTTAGTCAAACACATCAACGGCGCTTCTAAGTTGGAGAAGTCATGTATAAAGCACCTGTAGTAACCAACCACGCCAAGAAACATCGTATATCAAACACGTTCTTAGGTTACTCCAAGGAAACTACTTCCCTCACCTTCTCTGGGTCTTCTGTAACTCATTCTTCTCAGATGATATGTCCCAGTAAGTGTGTCTTGTCCATCCAAAAGTGGCTCTTTGAGTGCTTATCATATAGCTGATGCTCTCTCAGTGTACTCAATATGATCTCAAGATGGGTGGCATGGTTGTGTCGAGTGTGAGAGAACACCATGATATCATCCACGAAGACTACCACAAAAGAATCCAGATTAGGGTGGAACACAATATTCATCAGAGCCAAGAAAACTTTCAGCACGTTTGTGAGTCCCAACGGCATAACAAAGTATTCGTATAGACCATATCTTCTCTGAAAAGATATTACCAGTATGTCCGATGGTCTAATGTGTAACTGATAGTATCCGGATCTCAAGTCACTCTTCGAGAACACTGAAGCTCCTCAACATTGATCAAAAAGATCCTCAATCCTTGGTAAGGGATATCGGTTCTTAACCATTAACTGGTTCAGTTTTCTATTATCCATATAGATTCTGAGGGTACCGTCCGCCTTCTTCACAAAAAGGACGGGCGAACCCCAAGGAGAAGTACTGGGTCGGATGAAACTCTTTTCCTGTAACTCCTCTAACTGCCTCTTGAGCTCTTTCAACTTAGGTGTAGCCATCCTATTAGGAGGAATGGAAACTGGTGCCACTATTGGCAAAAGATCAATAGAGAAATCCACCTCTCGCCCTGGAGGATGACCTGAAAAGTCGTCCGGGAATACATCCCTGAAACTATCATCTACTGGAAGGAAATCCATATAAAAATTCCCCTTGTAATCAATATACAAACTGGTAATATGGGTTGTGACTCCGCCTCACCCACGTTGCTCTGTTCCAGGTCGAATCTCTTGAACATCCCATTCACCCTTGTATAAGAACTCTCTGCCCTCTTGTGACATGAAACTCACCCTACGACAATAGAAATCCACAATGTCTCGAAAGGGTACCAACCAATCCATTACGATAATGACACCATAGCTCATCATCCCTAAGACATAGAGGTCCCATAAAAAGTGACACCAACCTATCTCAAGGCGGCACTCTCTACACCGACGCATACCAGCTGTTCTAGTTACCAACGGAGTGTATAGTGTTATAAAATTAGATGAAGAAGAAAAAAAGATCACAAGTCTCTCCAAACGACCACATATAGAAAGCTATGTGTAGCACCCGTAACGAAAAGTACAATAAGATAACACGAAAGCTACTAGAATAGTACCTATGACAGTAGAAAGTCACAGATCCTGCTTCCGTTGGTTCTGTTGCACTGCATATGCCTGCCTAGTGCCATGGCCCTGCAACACAGCCTGGTTACCCTGAGTTGTCCCGCACAACTACCTCTGAGATCCTAGGGTCTGGCTACCACAACCATGATCACCATCTTGACCTACTCTACCTAACATATTACAGTTCCTCGATTGGTAAGAAGTTGTTGGTCCTGTCCCCGCACATGGAGTCTGCCCAGAACCCCTCTCACTATCCACTGGTAGAAACTCCCTACAAAAGCACTGCAGATAACCCATCTTGCCATATGCTCGGTACTCAAGTGGGTCACGTGGAAAATAAGGCCTCTTGTGCCCCTATTTACCACACTGATAGCACATAACCTGGCCACTTGAAGAAATATTCTGGCTAGTACTGCCACCGTGAGAGAAGTCCAACTGTCTCGTCCACTTACTAGTAGAAACAGTACCAGAAACTAGTGTCGAACCGCCCTAGACCACAGCACTAGCTTCCCGTAGGTTCTGCTCAGTAATCTGTTCCTAGTTCAAAATATCATACAGAGTAGGTGACCTAAAAACATTCACTAGTCCTGGGATGTCATATAGAAGACCATCCTCAAAGCGTATGGTCGTCAACATCTCATCACCCACCAGAACAGGTGAAAAATGCTGAATCTCGAAGTAGTGGGAAGAATAATCCATCACTGACATAGTGCCCTGCTACAGATTCATGAACTCTCGAGATCTATCACCCCTTAGAATCTCTATGATGAAGAATTCATAGAAGGTTGCATGAAAATCTTTCCACTCTATGTCTCAGTGATTCTCAGATTAGGTGGTAACATCGCACCACCTCTTGGAAGAGTCACCCAACATTTATGTAGCGAGCTTGACACTCCACCCTTGAGGCATTTACAGATGCTCGAAAATAGTCTGTATAGAACCTAGCTAAGACTTCGCAGCCTATGGTCTGTTATCCTATGAAAACGTAGGTGGATGCGACTATTGCAATATTCGAGTGATCTCTTCCATATATGTGGTGGCATGCGGTGCTCCATGGAATGTCAACATAAACCGCATAATGCTTTCACGGAATTGTGCCTCCTCGCATGTGTCTGGTATAATGGTTGGCACCACATCTGGATCTGTTGGGGGATCCACAGGTTTCCCATGGTCCACCATCTCTGGGGTATAATTATTTCCACTCTCCTAGAGAACAACCGGTGGTCGTCTAGGAGGCATGACTCTACAAGGTCAACACATGCCTTAGATCAATATTATCAATGACTGAAAACAAAGATAACAATAAGGGAACATGATAAAGAAAGAGTTCAAGTTTTACAAAATGATTCAACACGGTGTGTATAATAACTATGAGGTGTGTTCCCTTTAGTCTTTAACAAGGGAATGTACGCTGCTAAAACTGGTCATGTAACACCCCAAACACACGATGTGTTGTCCACACCCACAACATGTACTTGATTTTTCATCCTAGCCTGAGTCCTTCTGCACAGTATAGCCACACGACTTTATTTTGATTAAGACTACATGACATTTATAACATCTACACAGCGTGTATGGTTTAATTTCCAACTCCCCTGGTTGTTCGTGACACGACCGGCTACTCGGCTGACACTACAGGGCATGTTACCCTCGCCCACGGTGTGTACACCGCACTGTTTTTCTTGTCACACGGTCATGTCTACACAGTCTCCCACCGGTCAAAACTACATGGCATTTCCCATAGGCACATGACTTGCACAAGTTTGAGTAACACTGACCTGTGTTGTTAGTGACACGACCGGGTTCCTAGGTCAGACTACACGGTGTGTTCAAGGTGGAAATGCTGTGTACATCTTAAGGTTTCCTTCATCTGTGTTGTTAGTTACACGGGCAGACACTGGGTCAATACTACCCTACGTGTACAACCAATACATGACCTATTTTTTAAATCCATTCCCTACCCATTGTCCCCTACCACACCGTCTCTAACATGGGAAGAGACTACACATTGTGTACTGAGGGTACATACGTATAATTAAAATGTATTCATTTCTTCCTGAATAGAAGAACACACGGGGTGTATCCATTGAACTACACGGCGTGTATACTGGGTTTTCCGGTCAGTGCCTCAGAAACTATGATGGAGCCTAGAAAATACTGAAACCGACATCAATGTGCCAAATTCTGATCTATGATGGCCCATAATCCCTGAAAATCAAAGGATGGAATCTTATACATGTTATACCAAAATAAAATTGTCAATGATCCAACAAATTTTGGTTATTGAGGGCCCATACTTCCCAAAAACCAAAGTTTGGCGTTCATTCTATCAAGGCCTCACACAAAAATACCCTATCAAATAACAGGTATTTATCAAAGCAGCTATCACAATAGCATGCTTTTCTAGCACAACAACTATCACAACAACATGAAATTTCTAATGCACCTACATGGCATTGAAAGAATTGATGAAATGTGATTTCTAACATGTGAATACATGATACATGAGAAGGCATACCCTCATCTCATAGTGTTGCAACGCAATAGAACCCAGTATAAAAATATAATAGAACACCATAATTAATTCACCCAATGGTGAAAATCAAATCAACTATAAATTGAAAAATCACTAAAATTGCAGTAAACAAGGGAAATTAGCTTTTCCCTATACAGGGGTTAGCTAATTTTTGGCACAACTTATTACCAAATACCATTTCTGTCCTGTCCCTGATTGAGGATCCAAATAATAATTCAATGAAAATAAACTCCTATAATACCACTTTGTAACATCCCATATATGGAAGCCACAAAACCGGTTCCCCGAACTCGTTTGGTCAAATGACCTCAAGCGCATTTCCCAAAATGCTAGAGGGTTCAGACTAGCAATGAGGGCCTAGGTCTGATAGTGGGGAAACTATGCCCAAATTTGTCAAAGTGTAGCGGAGAGGAAAAGAAGATAACATTCAATAGTGGAAGTAGTAGACAATATGTAACTGAAATGGATAACCGATGTAAACGAGAAACTGCACTCATATTTATGAAGATGCAGTATGTCACTATTCTATGAAAACAGCCAGAACAGGATACACTATAATACAAAACAATACATGTCAAAATACAAGGAATAGTAAAATGAAACCAAAGCAGAGTAAACAAAGGGAAACAAAATCGCAAGCCTAGGCTCGGTCCCATGGTATCCTACCCCTCTACTAAAATCATTTAGCTATATTGGGACTCTTGCCCATGTCGACACCTGCATCAATATAGTCTGTTGGGTCTGAAGACATGACCCAAACATGGTGTGAGAAATAAATCCTAGTAGGCAACCAAAAAAGGCACATGCCCAACTGTCCGTGAAAAAGTGAAATAGCTGTGTGCTAATGTTAAAATGTAGTAAAATAGTATTTACACAAAATTAACTATCACTACCAGTTCATTTCCGTTTTAATATTTATTTTCTAAGTCAATATTAGAATTCACCACAATGAATGTTCTATGTAGATAGTCAGTGTCCTCATACATGAAACCCTTAACCTCAGGTAAATAGAAACAAAATCCTTAGGTAACTGCCCACATGCATAAACGAAATTGCCCTTAGCCGTACAAAGTGTCACCCTCAGGCACATAACCTACTTCCCATATGCTCAGAAGGAGTTTCCCTTAGGCTTACGAGATAATACCCTCAGGCATAGATCCAACTTCCCTCATGAATATACAATACCTGCCCTCAGGCTAGACAAACACTTTCCCTTAGGCTATACATGTAATCAGGCCAAGACCAACATATAATCAATCAATCATATAAAATTCCACTAAAATAAATTCAAAGCATGCTAAATTTTATGGTATACCCTCGAGTAACCTAGCCAAATGGATAAATAGAGGAACACACCCCAGGGGTGGTCCTGGATCCAAGCAGCGATACCAAAAATAATTTTATAATTACATTCAGTTACCTATATAATTCTAGGTATCTAAAATAGCCAAGGAATCATACATTCAAAACCTCAAAAATGGGTTCGTAGAACAATGGTACACAATTTCAACTTCACGGTTGGAAATAAACATGAGACCACCTAGCTCGATCGTCTCTGATCAGAATACGTGAACGACGGTTTCAGGAAGGCCCAAAAATGACATAGATCTGGGAATAAGAACAACACGTTCATACCTAAATAACATCCCCTTGGGAAATAATTTGTAAGAACCAACCAAGAAGAAAGGAGGGATTACCCGTACGATCCAAATGTTACTGACGGAAGAGGAATCAGATTCCTGGCGTGTGATCGGGAGCTCCTCGAAGGTTTGGCCTTCTCTCCCGACTCCAAAACGCGTCCAAAGCCTCCTCTGCCAAATGAGGAGGCTAATACCCATTTTATGGGAATAAAACAAACTACATGGCGTGTAATATCAAGTTCACAGCATGTACTTTCCATTTTTTAACTGTTCCACTGGTGGCTTCTCGCGAGAGCGGCACTGTTCATCTATCGACATGCGTACACATCGTGTAATACCTAAGTACACAGCATCAACTGTCACACAGCTGGTGGTTCCCTTCAATGACTTACTATTTACCTACTGACTAACTACACAGCGTGTAAATACCCACTACATGGTGTGTAGTCCGGTTTTACACCTTTCATCGCTGAGAGGGCTACACGCCCTCTGTACTAATCCACCACGGCCAAAGTACATGACCTGTGGAAAAGTACATGGAATGTACCCACAAAATTTTGGATATTTACTCATTTTACTTATTTCCTAAAAAACATCTAAGGAAAATTGAAATGAAGAAACTCATACCTCACGAATAAGAACCAGGTTCTTACAGATGGATCGATCTATTTAACAGTCTAGGAAAATAGATTACATAAATGAACCATACATTAAATTTTTAATCATAAAGTACAACATAGAAAGCATTTCAAGAATTCAATTATTCTTTTAGGGTAACCCTACATGTTAGTCAAAATACGAAACTTGGCATCTTTGGAAAAATATATCATAATAAATCGGTATGCTCATTTTCTCAGTTAGCCTATGTGTACAATGGAATCTATTTTGAATAAATAAACATAAACTATATGAAAATGTGTATAATTGAAACATAAGCCACTTAAACATAATTTTGAACAAAACATTGCAAGAATAAATCAAATAATTCTATAAAAACATTCACTTGGATATTCTACTAGTCTAATAATCACTTTGAATAATAATAATGGAATGAACAATATTAAAAGCCTACACTATCAAGATATATCATCTAGATTGTTTCTATAATGTTCTATCCTCATTAACGTTTAAGTCATTGGTTAGAGAACAATCAAATTTTTGTTAGTATCTATCCTCAAAACAATTTAAAATTTTGTGGAAAGAAACACATGTTGTTTGTCCCCAACTGATTTCGTCGCATGAGACCTACTGCTATTTTATTATGTTGACGGGTGTAATGAATTTCATAGATCTATGAGGTTTATTGTTGATGTCTGAAAAAAATTATATTTCAGCTAAAACATTTTATTAATGTATTTGAAGTCAAAATGGAAGTAATATTATTAAATAATTAATAGTATTAAATTTGAAAATAATGATATCTTATTGAATTAATTTTTTATTAAATTTAAAAAAAATGTTAAATAAACATAAGGGGATAGGATATGGTCCATAAACTCTTAGAATTTATATTTATAGGAAATTTTTATATATTTTTATTTAGAATAGTCTATTTATATTGTTAGGAAGCCCATCAAATAATGGGTAATTGTTTTAAAAATTAATTATTTTTCTTTTATTCTTCTACTTCATCATCATATATTATTTCCATAATAAAGATATAACTCAATTAATATATATATGAAGATATGTTACTATGATTAAGGTGTAATAATATTCTTCCTTCTATCAATCTGATAAAATAACAATATCACCATCAATGCGTATGTACATGATACTATCTTCACATTGTGGTGTAATTTTTCTCATCACTAATTTATATGGACGAGTTTAATTATGGATATAAATATTATTAATAATAAAAATTAAATGATATTTAATATCTATAATTAATATACCTTTTAATTCCTCTCCCATTTAAAAATAAAAAAATGTTATTATCGCTCGGGCGTACGTACGACCGACCATCTCCACGTCACGATGAGATTCAAATTTCATGTTAACCATTCCAGAATTGTTATAAAAATTTATATAATTAATAAATATGAAATATATGACATAATAATTGTACTGGAAGAATATATATATATATATATATAAGTGTGTGTGTGTGTTTCAGTTACTTTCTTCCATTTAATGCGATAAGAAAGTATAATCAACGTTCACATGTACGTACGACCTACCAAATCCATGAACGGTGTATTTAATTATATATATATATATTAAATATATTTTTATAATTAATATATATGATATATAAATCATGTTTTATATTTTCAAAGTAATTAAATCATCATATAAGTCATAGGATCATGATTAATCAGTGAAAACACGTATGATAAAAAACGTGGTTATTACCATAAACATTTCATTAACATGGAATTGTTAATTAACAGATAATATAATGTCATAAATTAACCATATATGATATCATAAATATTATTATTATTCTTATATAATTTAATAATATGTTTTAAACCACTATACTATATTTTTATACACGTTTGGAGGGAATTAGACCTAATGTAAGGGTTAATTTCACAATGCCATTATTTTTTAGAAATGTTTATATGTAAATATTTGTTGGGAAATATATATCATCCCGGTCCAAGTTTCAGAAAAATATTTTCCAAAATACTTTTATTATTATCATACTAATTTTTTGAGTCTTTTACCCATATTTTCTGTTTTATAAAATATTTTTGAAAAGGAACATTTTTTTCCAAATGAGACACATTTTGATATTTTCGACAAAAATATGGAAAAAATGATTATTTTTATCATATTTGACATGATATGATTTACCACCACCATTATGCATTTATATTTTGAAGAATCGTTTATATGAATTCAATGTTATTTTAAAATAAAATATGTTCTTTTAAAAATGTGTGATTTTATAATAAATGATTTGAAAGTAGAAGGGTGATTTTCTCATGATATTTTAAATGATTTTGGTATATTATTTTGATAAATTTCAACATCCTTTGTTGAATACTAGGATATATTTATGTTTATCTCTTAAAATACATTATAACATATTATATTAAATGGTTTACAATTAGTTTGTTTGTGGATGTGCTATTTTAATACCATTCATGATTTATAGTTACTGTATTCCTATTTTGTATGCTAGTTTTCAATATTAATGATTATGTTGTTTATGATTTCATAAGTTGAATTCATTTTATTTTTTATGTGATGAACTATGCATGAAATATCACCTCGATGCATTGGTAGGTCTTATGAGATGGGATCTGTTGGTGAAAAACCCTTTATGTTGGTTTCTATGTAGTTTTAAATTATTAGGATGATAAATCTTGACTCAAATCAGATGGGTTTCCACCCATATACCAAAAATTTCATGAGGATAGATATTGAATGTAACTATCTTGAGGATGGATCTTGATAGTATAGACGTCCTACATTATTCATTCTTCCATTATTATTATTCAATGTGACTTTTTGACTACTAGAATATACATGTGAATGTTTATATGGAGTTATTTGAATTAATCATTCTATATTATACTGATGAATATGTTTAGGTGGTATGTGCTTAAATTTTACACATTTAATTGAGGTTTATGATTTTTTACTCTTTATTTCTTCCATTTTTTTCTTACCATTAATGTTCATGTGAGCTCTCCCCATTCTTAAGATTTATTTTCCCAAGTTTCCAAGAAGAGTATTATAACTGATATGCAAGGTTAATCTAGCAAAATAATGGAATTCTATAATGATTTTCTATTTTTAACTTCATGTTTTAAAAAATAATGTATGGTTCATTAATGTAATCTATTTTCCATGACTACTAAATTGAATAGTCCTTATATATTTTATTCCTTTTAATTATGTTAATTTAATTAAAAGTAATTCAATGAATCTAGACATCTACTGTCAGGAAATTATAGTACCACCTTCTTTAATATCTTCATTATATTTTCACTTATGAAATCAATTTTTATAATGCCCAAAATTTCTACATATAAAACATTAAATTTTGACCAATATCCTAATAGATTATCACAATAACTAAATCCTAAAAGAATAGGGTGTGAAAAAATATTTCATAGATGAAAAACTGATAATCATGAAAAATTACTAATAGGATGACTAAATCATGGATCCTACTTCTAAATCTGTTACACCTTTGATTTATCCTTAGTGGCATATAAAGAAATATTCTACAAAATATGGCTCGGTATATCTCTATTTTTTATCCTAGTTTCCAATAGTTGACTAAATATTTCCATTGATAGAAAATATAGTGACCTATGATTAACATTCTTGGATATTACATTATTTTATACAAATATTCAACATATTAAAAAAAAATATTCCCAAGGAATACAATTGTTTGGTAACCTTGGAATCAATGAAACATAATAATCTTACTTGGTGAAAGATTGTAAACATATCCCTTAAAGATATTACCCTTTAGTAATCTTACATGAAAAATTTATTAATAACATGGAGAAAAGAAACATAATAAACGGGTGATCTAAAATTATATGTATGGGTAAAAAATAAAGATATGTAAGCATAACAAGATACTAAGGGGATGATAAAATGATAATAACATTATAATATCATACCCTATATATCAAATATCACAATTAATATTCCTAGAATAAATATTAGTATTTTATAATACATGAATCATAATGTAATCATGAGAATAATGTAGGACCCCGGGACACCATGAGAGGGGAGGGGTGAATCAGGGTGACAACTTATTATTTTAAAGTATAAGATCTTATTCCCATGTTGGTAGGAACTTGTGAAACCTATATGATGGATAAGATTAGAAAGCAGACATTCACATGCAGAGAGAAGACACTGCAGTTTTTACATGGTTCACCACTAAGGGATACGTCATATGAGCATACGCCGGTAGGTTATCAGTCGTACCAAATTCCACTAATCATAACTAGATGTGGATTGCAATGGTTCGGGAACAATCACTATGTCACAGGCTCACTGCCTTAACAAAGGTTCAGGGATAGCCCACTGCTTCCTTTAGGTCACTCCCGTTGACTCCCCTTTGCTCACTGCCTTTGGCGAAGTCTCACTAATTTTATAGACGCGAAGGTCTCTTCAATAGATTTTCATTGAAGTCTTTCCCACTTCTCAGCACAAGATTCTTCTTGCATCGATTTCAAGAATAGATGTACTGGAATGAATAGAACCACGGAACCGAATAACCATAACGTGCAGACAAACAACACTGCAATTGCACACAACACCAACACTTTGCGCGGAAAACCTTTCCTATTGCTCGCAAACTTCACTTCTCACGTGGAAAAATATTTCGCGCAAAAACTCCCTTTTTCACGAAACTGAATATTTTATGTGCGAACCCAATTTTTTAAGTGGAAGTCTTCATTTTTCACACATCCCAAAATTTTCCGCGCAATACCGAATATTTCGCGCAAACCCCTTTACGCGATCCTTTTCACGCATCAGACCTCAGATCTTCTAAGTCTTCAACCGTACGGAATGAAGGGGGTTACCTCATATTTATAGGCTTCTGAGACTACCGTGCGCAAAATCCCCTTCGGCATGAAAACCTCTAATCTGGTGCATAATTTTTCACGCAGGTATCGTTTTCCGCGCAACTCTCCAGATATTTCTCGCGTCCCATGCCTTTTCTGTTTTTCGAAGTTCTGATTCTGAAACACTGTTTGCGTGAAAAAAATCGATCCTCTATTTCACGCATCACACACTTTTTCATGCCCATCTCAAAATATTTCATGCACAAATCTTCCTTTTCGTGCACCACTTCCTCTTTTCGTGCACCTCATTTTGCAGACAATCCATGTCTTCATTTTCCGATTTTGAGTCCCAAAAATTTGGCAAACACTGGGAAACAACACCACCTTCAATACTATTGTCTGCTTGAACTGTATGATCACTTTGCTGGCACACATTCTGAACTTCCACTGAGGATTGACAACAAACACAACCCAAACTCCAATTCCTGCTTAGAACATCCATGGTTCCAACAAATAACCCATAAGAACAGAACATGTGAATAAGACACAAAATTGTGGCATACTAATAAAAATTGAATATTTTATTTCAAGGATTCATACTAAGAACATCATATAATTATAGGTTTGTGATAATAAACCATGGACATGATTTGTGTTTGGGATTCCTTCCCATGTACCCTTATGTTTTTGGATTGTGAATACCTACCATGTACCCTCTTGTTTGTGGTTAGGCTATCCTCCCATGTACCCTCTTGTTTTGGTCACGAGATTCCCTACAATGTACACTCTTGTTTTGGGCTTAGTAATACCTCTCATTTACACACATATATTGGAATTGGGATTCCCTACTACACACCTGATTATTTTCAGCTCAGGAATCCCTTCCTTTTACTGGCTGGTTTTTGTTTGGGGATGACCCCCAACATACCCTATTGTTTCATGATTGGGATTCCCCTGATGTACCCTCTTGTTTTTTGTCTTATGATACCCTCTCATTCAGCCTCTTGTTTCAGGACTTGGATGACCTCACATATACCCACTTGTTTTGGGATTGGGATGCAATCCCATATACCCCTTCAGCTCATAAAATAGTTATTATTACACAATTAATTTTGGGAAGATATGGGTCCCAGCGATCACAAAATTTAATCCTACATTCATTTTCCATAAGATAACAAAAAATTCACCATAACATGATTTATAAAAAAGATGGATTTTATAAAACTCATAAAATAACCCATCAACTGAATTGGATATTATAAAAATGTCATTATATCATACTTGTAGAAAAGAGATAGGTTTATTAATAATTTCATCAAATTATAACCCTTATAAAGAAGATGTATTATTAATCATATATCCCATGATAGAGAATCATGTTCTGTAGATATCATTCCATAAAAAATAAAAAATTCAAGAAAGAGTAATAATGGTATTTTTGTATCATTTTCCAAATAAATAATAAACTATACTAAAGGATGCCATCTTACATGGGGGAGGATTTTGATGGATCACTTGAAACATTCCTTAATAAAATAACATTTCATTAAAATTTACTTTTAAAAACATTGAAGATATCAAAAATCATTTTATTTGAAAATACACTTTAAAAGCATTAAAAGAATTATTTAAAATCATTTATCACATTTCATGAGAAAAATATCCTTTCCTCATTAAATAAATTATATTAAAATCATAAAACCATTTCAGAAACATTTTATATTAAAATAATATTTAACAAATTTTGAAATCATTTTTACTTAGAAACATATTAAGGAATATTTCAAACATTTTGAAACTCATTTCCCATGAAAACTTATAATAGAAGCAAGAACATATTTTAAAAACCCTATTCATTGAAAACTCATAAAGGAATCTTGAAAACTGTTTGAGATTTATTTTCCCTAATAACATATAATGTAATATTTAAAATCATTAAAAACACATTTTTATCATAACCATTTTAAAAACCATTTCCTTTTACAACATGGTTTTTGAAGAACACAGAATTCAATAAAAAAAGAGAAATAATGCCATTCTTTCATATATTTTTTTTCATAATTAGCTTAAGTACAAAATAGTGAAACAATGGTACCATTAAATGAATATATCATTAATAAGAAGAGTATAAGAAAATTCATGAGTGTTTTTGTGAGATGGATAATAATATTCAATCAATGAATGAGTAATCATAAATTCTGAAAAATGATGGGAATTTTGAAATAAAATCTTACCAATTTGGTATCTTTGAATCAAACAACCCATGTAATAAAATACCTTTAAATGAAGCATAAAATATCATTATTTGAATTATATTAATTATATAACTTGTAAAATGGAATTATATACACCTGATAAAATAATATATGCCCATAACAAAACATGTGTCTCAAAGATGAAAAATTGAAACAAAACTACCTTAATGATTTGGTAACTTTTGAACAATAAAACACCATGGTAGACAGATAAAAAAAATGGATATTTAAATGAACATAAATTTATGGTTAATAATTATAGAATACATTCATGTTAAACATATACACAACATGAAATAAATGAGTGGTGGATAAGGTATAAGTCTCGCAGAAATAAAAGTGAGACTAGAAATCCCATTACTACTCGAGAAAAATTTTAATTGTGAGCCATGTGAATGAATAAAGTAAAATAAAACATTTAATAACATGAAATAAAATAAACTGACAATATAAAATTTCATAAGGAATTATATACACCACAAAATATATGTGAGTGGTTAATATTAAATGTATCTCACAGAAATTAAAATTGAGATGAATTTATCTTACCTTAAGTCTTGAATTTCTTCAAACACATTAAAAACTCTTGTATAATAAATATAACATTATTATTAATATACAAAAAGAACATATACTTATTTATAACACAATATATAATTTTATTATTACTTTCTGTTACCCTTTTATAAACAATTTCATGTCAATTTTATGTTTCAGGTAATATCCACTTTGTTTTTCTTATATGATTTGATTTATTACTTTGGATCATCATACATAGATCATGACTTACATAGTTTCAGAATATTAAAAACTATATTAATATAATATATATTCAATATTTATTTATTTATAATAACCTATAAAATATATAAATATGAAATTGAATACACCATTCATGGAGAATGTAGGTTATACATACAAATGCACATTGTTTCTTATTTGTTGTCGTATTCAAATAAGGAATGTAAATGATGTATATTTATATATACATATTATAATTATAGTATAATTATTATTTGATAAATATCATATAAATTTACAAAACCCAACCTCAATACATTTCATGCGATGTGTGAACGAATCACATTGTTTCGAGGAGGAGGTAGTATACACATCCACAAAAGATGTTCTTGTATTTACAAAAAATGGAAAGAATGAGTGTATGTGTAATATAAAAATTCCATAATAATAAATACATAATAAGTATCATAAATATAATATAAAAATATATATTACATCACTATTTCAAACCATGAAATGTTTTAATGGATGAATGAGCGACATCAGTTAGTGAGGAGGTAGTCCACCATACACAGGAATGATGATTTCATATCCTAATTGATTGAAGTGTGTGTGATTGTAGGTAAAACAATTAACCTAAAAACATATTAAAATATTTATGATACCATTTATATTATATAATACTGAAATAGGAATAATTTAGTGGGTCGAGAATTAATATAAATCAAAAGAGCCCGTGGATGGATGTTACCTTATATTTGGGTAACCCATTATGGTTTTCACCAAATGGATTCATTTGTTTGATTTATGAAATAATTATAGAATCTTGGTTGATATTATGGAATTTGGGAGCTTATTTGGGAAATTTATTATGATAAAATGTTATTATAGAGGTGTGTGGTGGAGAGGTCGGTGTGTTCCGTTTTATCATGGAGGAGGAATGACATTCATGAAAATTTAAAATGACATACAATTTTGAGAGGTATACCATACAAAATATGACCCCAATAATTATATATTTTCAATACATAGGGGGAAAATGTTTATATATTTCCAGAAAATGTCTTTTGAACAAGTTTTTAGGACATTTACCCTTTTATTATTAATGTTTAAACATTAAGTAAACACATTTTAAATTAATTGATGTAATTAATATTAATTATATTCACTAATAATTTTTTGTCAAAAACTATGTTGAAAATAATAGAAATTGTTAATAATTTTTATTAAATATATGGTAATAATTTTCCTAATTTTAATTACATATTTTAAGTAATAAATTTAAAATTAATCCCATAAATAAGATTAGACAGTGGGGTTTTAAAGTAAAAATTCAAAAAGTTTGAATTGTTTTTATATACAATTTAAATGTGAAATCGGTTCTTGTCACACAAATACCTTGGGAATTCATTACATTTATGATTTTCTTGGATTTGGATTCTTTTTTTTGGCATGGGTTGAGTCATGATTTTAAATTTTGAATTTTGGAAGTCTCTTGTGGGTTTTTGGCCTATGTAGGGTTTGGGTGTATAGTTTGGGAAATCATTCACCCTACATAGGTAATTGTGAGGCCTATGTTGGGTTTCTAGCTATAAGGCTCTTAGTATGTACATGGTTTGAGAAACTATGTAGAAATAGTGAATTTTAGTTTTATAACATGATAGAGGTGTTCATCACAATTGGCGCATGGTTTGAGAATCCATGTGGCCAAACAATGCGGTGTGACCCTCCTTTCCAGTAGCTTGACCAGAGTTGGTTACGGTTTGTAAATCCATATGGATGAATTTTTAAAGGTTCAAAGTTTATTAAAAATTGAAAATTTCAACTTTTCCACTCCATTCATTCAATAAAAAATTGGGTTTCTCCCCTCTCCTTTGACCAAGGCACACCAGGGGACTTCTCTAAACCCCTCATCCTTTCTTCCCAACCTCCATTGATTCTCCTTGAAGGTTTATAAGGTGATTACATTAATTTTTTTTTGTAATTTATCTCATCTGCTTCTACTCATTGAATTTCATGGTAATTCCATGTTGGGTTTTCACTTCGGCCAAACCCGATGAGTGAGGGTTGATTTGTTGTTCAATTTCATGGATGTTAGGCTATGTAGAACATATCTTGGTCTTGGTTTTTCCTCCCCTTGATGTTTCAATTCAATTAAACTCTATTGAGGTACATGATTTTTCTTATTTTGGGGCATGGTGTTAATTTAATTTTAGGTACATTGTGTGAATTGGGATCCTCATTACATCTTGTTGGATTATGATAAAATTATTGAAAATTATACATTGATTATTAAATTTTTGTTGGTGATTTTTACATTGGATGTGACTTGTGTGTTAGTTTTAAAGAACATGGAATTTTTAAAATAATATGTATTGATGACTTCATGGACACTATATCAGTGTCACAAGATATTGTCACATCAATGGGTGCATAGGGTACACACACGGATGTGCATAGAAATAATTATGACAATTATGAGTGATCCCCCTATATCTATAAAATGTCCCATTGATTTTTTAATTGTGTGGTGGTTACATTTATGGTTTTTAAAGTGGTTTAAAATGTGTTCTTTAAATCTTGTCCCACTTGGAAATTAAGACATATTTTGGAGAATGTTTTTCATAAAGGCCCTTTTAGAATTGTGAAAATGAAATTGGTATCCCATGTTGTTTTTGAAATGTTTTAGAACATTTTATATTATAATGTAATTGAAAGTGTTAAAGGACCGATTGGAACCTTATAATGTTTTGGGAATTTAATTGTTGTTTTGGAAGTATAAATGCCCTATTGACACCATGTTATGTTTTGAGAAATGTTTTTGAAAGATCATGTGATGTGATGGCCCAGTTGGAACTTGTTAATGGTTTTTTATATGATGGGCACCCCTATGGATAATTTTTTGATGTGGGTTATCAAATGGGTGGTGTCAAAGTTTGGGGTAGGAGAGTGCATTAACGATAGGTAAGGTGTTTCAAGAGTGAATGGTAGTCATAAATATATAGTAGAAAATTATTGGGGGTTTATTGGGTATCTTTAAATGTTTGAGAGATGGATTCTTATCGAACCTGATTAGAAGGTTTGATACCCCCTTGACTATTTACGAATTGGTGGGACCTACCACTAGATTGGTCAGTTTTGGGAGTCTAGTTGGTTATAGACTGTGTATAGAGACACTATCCTTTTAGACATATAATTACATTTTTTATGAATAGTAAATAATCATAGTAGAGGATTAGGATTATATAGTCTAGTGTCTTGGATGTCTAGGAACATAAAATTGAAAGCATTGGACTAAATAAAATAGTTCATTATTTAATATTCCTAATGATCTCCTAACATACATTATACTCATACATCATCATAGGATAACATGAGGATTACATTAACAAAGGTATGATCTGAAAAGCTAAGTAAATAAATAAACATAAGAATAAATCTTTAGCTCTGGGTCAGGGGGAATGACATAATGAAATAAAAAAGGCATGGAACATGTGAATTCATAACATATAAATATTGTATCATATAAATATGGAGTCATAATAGTGTGTAAAAAATAGAAAACATGAAATTATCTCAATTCAAGGCTCTTTTCACATATAGGATCATATTTCAAGGTTAACTGCCATGACCGTTGCACAATTTAGTATGAGTCAAGGTTAGCAACCCAGACAATTGCATATAATGTTTCATGAAACTCAAATTTAACAAATAAATTAGAGTTATATCTTTTCTCACCCATCATAACATGTTCATGAATATTATATCGACATATATAATCATACATAATCAATCATACTTAAACAAAAGCGTTACCTATGGTATGAATTAGGTATAATAATCATGTCTTAAAGCATAAAAATGGGAGTATAATAAAAATATCCATGAAGGGAATGAATTAGGTCATACTTGGACAATAATATGTTTGAATAGTCATATATCAGAATAATTGATTTCATCTATAAGTAATAAAATGTATAAAGAGTACCAATGAAACATTATAATGAAAATTTTTTTGTGCAATTAAATGAAAATATCAACGGTCTTTTAAAACATAAAAGAGAATAATAATTTATATAAAACCATATGTGAACCAATAATATTTTCATAATAAAAATAGTGGTTTTATTAAAATAATAGTGTTGAAAAAAATTAAATAGTGTACTTGAAAATGGGTAAGAATTCAGAAAATCCCCTTAAAATGGGCTTTCTTGTCAAGAATAATTGAGGAGGGAATCAGTTAAAAACATATATATCCCCAAAATATAATGATGAATGGATCTCAGTACATGAATTTGGATAATTTACATAGAATTAATAATAAGTTCTTAAAAATTATAGATAAATTCATTAGGGTAAAAAGAAATATAGAAAAACCAGATGAAAAAATGGAGGATCGGGTAGAATCCCTTACTTAAAGTACAATGATATCCTTCAATTGATATTAATATCTTTGGTAACCAAATTAATTTCATTAAATAATATTTATATAACCTATTATACAATATATTGATTTAGTATTACCTTATTATGTTTATTCATTACTTTTTAGGGGGTTAGGAGGTTCAGTTTTGTTGTTTTGGTAGTGTTTGTTTCCTTGGTTTTAATGATTTTTTTACTTATATACATGTAGTGTTTAACATGGAAGGAGAGAATATTTTATATAATTATAATTATATTTTATTATTTAAGATAAATAATATATAATGGTTAAAAAATTCATTTTTTATTTAAATTGAATATGAATTATCATATAAATCTTTAATGATAAATGTAAAGGTTAATTGGAATTTTTTGATCACAACGAACACATTTTAATTAATAAATTCAAATATAATTTAAAAAAGAACTATAATATTAAATTAGACACAATAATAATATTATAGTCTGTTTCAACAATAAAAATGGTTTCCTAACAAGAATTTAAGATGGAAAAATAAATTGAACACCCATCGTCCTTGAATGTGATGAATTAACACATCTCAGATTATGTTTTCATTTTGTGTATTAAAGATGGGGAAAGAAGAGATGATGATTAAATTTTATATTATCATAGAAAAATTCTATTACATTTAATTTATTGGAGTAATCACACCATTTTTATGAAGATTTGTTAGGATATAAATTAAAACAAAGGAACATGAAAAGAAAATAAATGAAAAGAAAAGAGGAATTTAACTCTTGAATATATATTCGTTGAGAGCCTATTTAGGGGAGAGGTTTTTATCATTTTATTAAATTAAAATTTATGGGAAAGGATATAGGTACATAAGGAGAGATTTTATAAGTATTTGAAATTGAAACACTGCTTGAGATGTGTGAGGAGAGGTGGTAAAATGTGGTGATATTTATAGTGGAGGGGAGAAGGGGTTTCCCATTATTTTAATCATTAGTTCAATATTGTTTCTCAAGACTATTAATAGTAATGATTAATTTGTCCAAAAATTGAAACAATAGTAGGTTATTTTGAACTAATGACTATTTACATCATTTATGACACACGCATGATGCAGAAATCCATTTATTTAGAATTTGTTGTAAATTATCATCTTTTACTATTCAAAAAATTTTGAATTATTTTAGAAAATTACCAAAAACTCACTGAACATTTTTTTAGTTTGTAGAATACAAAAATGAACTCCATTTTATGAAAATTATTTTATAAACATTAGAAATTTAATTTTATATTAAAATTATAGTTACTAGAAAAATATTTAAAATTAAAAGTACTAGTCTCACACTTTGAAAAATTAATTATGTTCTCATAATATTGTATTATAATCAGAAGTCATAAAAATAATTGAATATGAATACATTTTATGTAAATATATTTTCATTTAAATTATTAAGTTAATCATAAAATTTTAATTAAATATACATGACTTACAAAAATAACAATACATAATTAATTTTTTTGAAATATTAACCTACATGTACTATATTATATTTATAACATATTTTAACTTATAAGATGGGTAAATTTTTTTTATACTTTCATTAGTGAGGTTACTATTCAATTGGCTGGTTTAATATTCATAAGGGTCACATTACTATTCCAAATTTTCTAATACTATTTCATCGGTATACTTTCCTTAACATCTAGAGATACCTTTTATTTTATTCATTCTTCATTTATATGGTTTGTATTGTCTTATACATATAAACTTATATGATTATACTATGAGTCATAATTATAATAATGACATTTCATTAATAAAATATTAGGTCGTTACATTTTTCTTAGCTTAAGAAATTTCTCTTTTAGAATATCATTTTACATTCTAAGCTGAAAATAAGTGTAGATACTTTTCTTTCATTGCTTCCCCCAGTTCCCATGTTGCCTCTTCATGCTTATGGTTCCTCTATAATACATTGACCATGTGACAATTCTTTTTATGTTGAAAGTTATCTCAATGATCCAAGATCTTCACTGGATTCTCCTCATAAGAAAGATCATTCTCTAATTGTACAACCTCAGAAGATAGTACACGTGAAGGTCTAGTATGTACTTATTTAAGACGGATATTTGAAATAAATCATGTATTTAAGACAAGGTAGGTGGAAGTGGTAGTTGATACGGAAGAACTCTGACATAATCATGAATATTGAAGGGGTAGATGTACCTAGGACTTAGCATTCCTTTACTCCTAAATCTCAAGAACATATTCCATGGAGATTTGTGGAGGAATAACATATCTCAACATTAAAATGAAGGTCTCATCGATAACTGTCTACGAATCCCTTTAGTGGACATGGGGATACCTTGAAGTGTCACTAAATGGTTTTATCCTTTTCCACCATTTTATAGACCATTTCAGGATCTAATAGCTTATGCTCACTGGCCTTTTCTTAGTATTCTGGTGTTCTTCACCATTTCCCATAATGGACTTCAAATGGTTCCATATTGATGCTCGAGTGGAAACAAATAATGTAATAGATTTTTACCAGTGGAAGGGGTTTGTCCTATCCTCCAATGAAGTCCATAGAACATGCCCTTAAAAAATATTCAAGTTTCTAAATAGTTATCATAGTTTTTCCATCAGTTTGAGCATGAAATGCAATACTAAAGTTCTTTTTAGTTCATAGAGTATGATGGATTCTTTTCTAGAACATCAAAGTGAATTGTAGATATCTGTTAGATAGAATAGATATTTTTACCCAATGAAACCTTATCCCATTTTTGATATATATCCATTCCAGTGGGTCCATTGATAATTCCTATAAAATTGTGATAAAGTGAACCGTCTATGTAAGATAATCCACAATGGCCCATAATACATTGTTTCCTATAGATATCCTTATAATTCCACTGACAAAGTCCATGATAATTTTCTCCCACTTCCTTGTTGGTAAGGATATTGGTTGCATCACCCCATTAGATTTTTGTTTTTATAATCCACATATTGATATTATGGGAACTTTGATGTAAATTTAGTAATCTCAATATTCATATGGTCCCACCAAATGATCTCTCGGAGATATTGATACATCTTTTTTCTCCCTTGGTGAATAGAGAGGGTCAATCTATACGCATCATTAATTATTTCCATGTCTATACTCTAAAAATCTAATAATATTGGGTCCTATTCAATTATCATCATTGATAAACATGCATGATCCTATCTACAGAGAGCATCCACCAAATTATTTACCTTACCATGATGGTTGTGTATTGATCATGAATAATCCTTTAAGAGATCTAATTGTATTTGTTCACACATGTTAAGCTCTTTAGGGGTGAATATATATATTTTAGACTCTTCTGATCAGTATATATAGAGACACAATCTTGATATACATAGACATTACATTAAATTTGAGGAATAATTAATACATGAAACAAACAGATGCCCAATGATCGTATTAGTTTAGTGTCTTTGGAAACATGGATCATAAACATTAAACATGGTGAAAGATCTTAAACATCTCCCATAAAGATCTTACAATATTTTTTTCCCTATATAAACCCATTATTTATATCCTAGGTAGTAGAAAATAAAATATGGGTGATATGAAATTCTCAGTAAGGATAAACATGGAGAACATAAGACATACCATAAACATTTGAAAATAAAAACATGAACATAATGTTTTAACATCAAAATCGTGAGTCATGAAGTAAATCATGGCAGTACATAAGGCATGGATCATAAATGAACATTAACCATGATATAATAACATTGGAATAAAACATTTCATTATTGAAAAATAATATGCACCTAATATTATTTCCATAGTATCCAATTAATTACTTCCAAGACCATCAAAGTGGACATAGTCAATTACTGAATCGGGTTTAATTGTCTTTTCGGCTATGTATTACCGAACTAGATTTACTTGTCGTTCCAGCCCTACAATACTGAACCAGATTTAATTGTCATTCCATTCATTTCAATCTCATGAGATATAAATGTTTACCCAATACCTTGGATATATATATAAGTCCCACCCATCTCATAATGAAATAATTATTATATGTTTCAGAAAATCATAAATCATTCATCATAACAAAACCAATGAAATAATATAGATTTTCGTATACATTATTCTAACATAAAATAATACAAATAAAATACCATCAAATCATTAAAAAATTACATCATATTAATAATACTAATAGAAACATAACCCTATTTAAAGAGAGTCATCTTAGATGGAAAATAATTTAGATAAATCAATTGAACTTAATTCCTGAAAAAAAAAATATCCATTCTTTTTGATAAAAAATATCACTTCTCAAAATACCACACAATTTTAAAAGGAATTTTTTTTGTTGGAAATAAACATGAAACCATGTAGAGGAATGTTCATGGAAATAAAAAGTAATGAAAATGTAAAAATACTTTCATTTTGAATCAGTGAAAAAATAGTCTTCGGCTAATTTTTCCAAAAAAGTCAAAAAGTATCTCGTATGGTAAACGTATGAAATATTATTTCAAAACCATGTTTTAAAATTTAAAAAGGGTAAAAATGAATTCAAAAATACATAGAATAATAAAAAACATTTTACGAGAATATTCTGATAAAACATTGAAATGGATTTTAAATACATTACTAACATGTAATAGAACCATGATAATATTTATTATATATGATTCTCTTACAACAATATATTACTTGTTCATTTGTCAATTCCATGTTAAAGAAATGTTTTGGGAAAAATCATCTTATTTGTCTTACATGTTTTGAATTTTTATTCTTGATATTATGAATTATATCCTGATTTAATTACATCCAAAACATAAAAAATGATTTATATATTATATATATTCTCTATATAAATATATATATAATATATATATAAAATAAATTGAATACAATGTTCATAGAGACGGTTAGCCATACTTAAGCATAAACACTGTTTTCATTTACTTATTAAATTGACTTGAAGTATGTAAATGAAATATAAATATATAAATAAATCCAGTATCATTATTATTTAATATATTTCATGATAATTTTTTATATATACTTTATAATTATTCTTGAATGGTTAACGTAGAGAATGAATCTCCAAGCATCGTGGAGACAATAAGCAGCGCGTACACACGAGTGACGATATCATTCCCATAATTTTTGAATGACATTGAAGCGGATAGGGTATAATATCCGAGATTTATTATCATATTATAATAATCATATATTACTATTATTTCCACCATTTTACCCATACATGTAAGGAGGTTGTGAAAAACAGATTATACAACGATGTGGAGGCGGTAAGCCGTACGTACGCACACACGGTGATTTTATTTTCGTAGGATTGATAGAAGGTGATATAAGTTTGATTAATAATTATAATAAAAAATAAGTATATTATGGATACTTATTTTATTACTATATAATGAAAAATCTAAATAATATAAAGTGTATGATGAAATAAATTTGAATGAATCGGGAGAATAAATTACCTATTCCTCTACTTGTCACCTTTAAATTTCCTCTTAGGGAACTAGTGTTGGACAATTGAGAAGACCAGAACCTATAGAATGAAAATAATAATGTTGGGATGATAATTTATCATGGGTTTTTGGAGCATGAAGGCTCAAAATCGTGTGAAGAGGAGAGGAAGGCGGTACCTTTTAAAAGAGAGAAGATGGACACTTTAGGAAACTAAAAAAATATTAATTTATTATAAATTTAATTTCGTTTAAAAATGGTCCAAAACTTATTTAATTAGAATTTAACATGATTTTGGTTCGTATATCCATCCTAAAATAATTTTTTTGCACGTTTTAATTATTTTTGTATCCTTATCTTTTTGGTTTTACCCTTATTGTACATTTTTTAATCTTACCGTGATATAATGTTATTTACACATTGTGGGTTAATTTATTTTCCATATAATGTAAAACGACTAGAAAAAGTTATTTTTGACATATTATGACTTATATTAACAATTTGGAAGAATATAATATTTTTAGGAATTTAATATCATTTAACAAACTATTTTATGTTACAAGTTTTGAAATATGTCAATTTTGGACAGGATTCATAACTGACTTTTTAATAATTCATAACAAACTAATTAATTCTAAAATAAGGAATTAACCCAAATATAATATTTCAAAATCATTCATAAAATTCATATATGACATCAGAATAACCAAATTACAATTGTTTTAATATTTATGAATTCATTTATTTGAATCTTTCTTTAACGAGGTACTCGCAACAACCTAATTGTGTCCTAAATAAATATATTTATCTAATGTATAAAAATTATATATAAAATACCATTGTGTAGAAAATATTATTTTATTTCTAATGACAGTTAATATACATAGATATCAGTTTTATAACCCTATATAAAATTTTCTTTAGCTAAAGATATATCATTAGGTTATAATTGTATTTACATTAAATTAATTCTTATAAAAAGTCATTTTCACATCCATGTGAATCCATGGGGTCCAGAAATCGACCCAAGGATGCCCATTTTAATAAATTTATCATCCAAATCTACTATTACATGTGTTAGGGTAGTTAATATTTTTAAAATACTATTTTTTACCATTATTTACAAGATTTACTCTTTAACCAAGGTAAAAAATAAGTACTGAATTTAATATTCGTAATGCCCAAATATAAAATTATTCTTTTAACATAATTTGTACCCAATCATTAAAAATATCAAATAAATTTTTAAAAATAAAAAACATAGAAGTTCAGTAATTCATTTAAAATTAATCCCACTGTTAGGAAAAACGAGTTTTCAATGTTAAAACATTTTGAAAAATTGAACAGTTTTTACATATTAATTGAATGATAAATTAATATTAATGACATAAATTATATTAAATTGTAAATAAACTTTTAAACAGTTGAATATAATAATTTAACTTGATAAATTATCTCGATGAAAAACGTTATTTTTAATTAATATTTAACATATTTTTATTACTAATAAAAATATGAAATTTATCAGAAAAATGTCAACATTTTCTTCCAATGTAAATTTTTATATCCTGATACAAAATAAGATGTTCATTTTCTAAAATTGATCTTATAAATTTGTCGAAAATTAAATTTAAAATGGGTGTTCCATCAAAAGGCGAAAACACAGTATTTTTGGAAAGATACTTATTTTATCCAAAAAATAGATTTTGTTCTGATACAATGTTCTCGAAAATGTGTAACATGAATGATAATGTCATAAAATTAAAAATATGGTTAATAATGTTCATAACATTGATTTTATATCCTATTAAATAATATATCATTATTTATTAAAACACGGTATCACGTACAATGCAAGATATAGATGAAGGTCACTCTAAAGTGTAAAACAAGCCATGTAATTGTTATGTGTAGTGCAAGATTACATTGGTGTTTTGTATCAGATAATTAAAACATAGTTCATTTATTCATTGAACAAAATCCATACCCTGTGTTGCGTGAAATGAATTATATCAAAGGAACTTGAAATTATGTGCAACAGAAGCCAAGAATAGTGTTTTGTATACTACAAGATAATACGGTGTTGGGTATAGAATAAGCTAATATTTCTACAAAATACAACCCAAGACATCAAAGAATTTAAATAGAATCTATATCATAAATTTTCAGGGTGTTACATTCTACCCCCCTTAAAATAAATTTCTCCCTCAAAATTCATCAGGGTTATAAATGGTTTACTACTTGGAAATTTCATTCATAGAAACCCACATCGTAAAATAGAATACAAAAACATCATTTCAAACAGGAATGATAGAAACATAATGGTTACCGAAATTTACTATTCACATGGTTTCCACATAAGATGACATAGGTAGGATATGAAAACCTTGATATGGAAGAGAAATATTACCATCATGTTTGGATGGATAGTGATAGAGAATAAGGGTTGGAGAATATTAACTACCAAAAAGCCGTAAATCTGCGATGATTTAAGGGACCAACTGATTCATCAAATAATAAGGTACTTGGATAACATTTTTTTTGTTTTCTAGATCTTTTTCATAATGTTGGATAAATTTTCTTGGGAGTAAATACATACCTGATTTTGGTAAAATATCACCGTTTTTCGTTCATTGAACAATCTAAAATTCTTCTCTTAAAGATATAAAGTTGATTTTTTCATTCATGAAGTGTTAGCATATAATGAAATAGAATTATACGTCATTCCATCTATCTCTACAAAAAGAACAGAACATGCTATAAAATAATCATGACTCCACCTATAGTGAGATAATAAATTAATATAACAAACTTAAAATAGAAAAAAACTTATAGTATCCATTAATGGATAACATATCCTTAAAAAAATATAAAACGTAGAAAGAGGTTAACTAAATTTATATATCATTTATCTCTTGTATCTCATAAGTTAGTTCTTGGTATTCTCATTCCATACATGTAAATACCTTAATAATGTAATCTCTTGAATCAAGAATCACCATAGAACAGTAGTGAACACATGAATGCTATCAAAAGATAACTCCTTCCAAATAACAAAACCCCAGAAATTATATATACTCAAATCATGATATCAATTTTTCCTTATATCAGTCATGAGGTCATTAGTACTACCTAATATCTATGTATCTCCTTATCCTTTCATTATGCACATTTCTATTGCATTTCAAAATATCTGAATAACCTTTAATCGTTACCGGGAACATTCAATATATACATACAAATACTTAAGGAAAAAAAATAGTGTAATAAACCTTAGATGTGTCATTATTTCATGGTAACAATAAATTACATATACAACATTAATCTTGAAAAACATGAAATCATACCACTACCTTCTTAAACCATTGACCGAGTTTCATCATATTATTCATTAACACTTCTTTAATCACATATATCATTTGTAGTCTCTCCATCATCAACAACATAAATACTACCCATATGACCATGCTGATTCTATTCATGAGATTTTCCCTTAGAGATTCAATTTTCATTATTCCCATACATTACACATTTAAAACATGTAACTTTCATTGATGTCCTTGAAATACCATTATCCTTGTCCATTTTGTTAACTGAATATTTTCCTTTGAAATCCCTGGATTTGAGTCCTTCTTTTCCATACCCAAAGTATCTTCTAGTTCCTTTGAAACATTCTCAGTGATGCCTCTTCCCACATGATTTACATGAGGAAAATTGAATATTCATTCCTCTATGATCATCTTGAAAGTCTTTCTTTCTCTTATTAGTTGGTCAGGAAACTTACCAATGTTTATATTATTGTTCATATTATGATATTGATGATTAGGCAAAATAATGATGTTGGGCATTCCAAATCCCATTCCATTTTGTTGATTTTTAAGAATATCACTCCATTGTTCCTCATATTCTACATTAGCATGAATCTTCTTATTTCCATCCATTTTCAAAAACTAAAAAATAATAGTGTGAGAGACAAAAAAACATAATAGGAAAACTACATAATCAAGGGGGAGTACATTAAATCTATAAAATCTTACATTTGATCCCAAATTATTCATGATCATTTTCATAATTATAAGTCTATAACCTATACTTATACTTAACCATATGGATATCATTAGACATACCTTAGAAATATCTCTTGGGATCTCACTAAAATATTCACTTTCTAGATTCCAAATGTTGACTAATCATTCTGTATGATACCAAAAATAGAGACCCATGATTATTGTACATATACATTAAGTTAAATTTTTCTATATACTAAATACATGACATGAATAGATGCCCATGGATCATTTTTTTAGTGTCTTTGGAAACATAGAACATAATATTCTAACTTGGTGAAAGATCATCAACATCTCCCATAATGATCTTTCCCTTTTATTTTCCTAACTAAAACCTTTCTTTATATATTGATGAAATTAAAACATAAAAATTGTGAGATCAAATTCTCAGTAATGTTAAACATGGAGGACATAAAAACCCCATAAAAGTTTGAACATAAAAACATGAACATATTGTTTAAACATCAATATCGTGAGTCGTGAAATAAATCCTGGTAGTACGTAAGGCCTAGATCATAAAATAACATTAACCATGATAGAATAACATTGGAATAAAACATGTAATTATGGAAAACTAATAAGAGAATAATAAAACTTCTATAGTATCCAAGGCATTACTACCAATACCATTATAGTGGATATAGTCCATTACAAAATCCAGTTTTATTTCCATTCTATCCATGTATTACTGAACCCGATTTACTTGTTGTTCCAGCCCTATATTATTAAACTAGATTTCTTTATCATTCTAGTCATGTCTATCTCATGAGATATAAATATTTACCCAATTCATTGGAGGGAGATATAAGTCCCACCCATCTGAAAATGAAATCATTCTTATGTTCCTCAAAACATAAATCATTCATCATAGCATAACCCAAGAAATAAAAAGGATTTTTTTAAACATCAATACATCATAACACAATCCATATAAAATACCATTCTATAATTATCCCAATAAAATCATATTAATAAAAGGGAAATAAACATAACACAATTTAAATTGGGTAATCCTAAATGGAAAATAATTTTGATATACCACTTGAACATAATTACTCTAGAAAATATCCTTTCTTTTTAAAAAAAGCTTTCTCTTATCAAAATGACACAAAATTTTGAAAGAAAATATTTTTTTAAAATCATACTTGAAACCATGTATAGAAATCTTCATGGAAATGATGCACCATGAAAGAATAAAAATATGTTGATGCAATGTAAGATAAAAAACATTCTTCTCTTACTTTTTACAGAAAAGTCAAAAAGTACTTTATATGGTAGACATTAGAAAGATTCCATCCAAACCATGTTGTGAAAGAAAAAATGGTTAAAAATAAATTTTAAATTAAATAGAAGAATAGTGAACATTTTCTAAGAATATTCTGATAAAACATGGAAATAGATGATAAATATTCCCCCACTAAATACTTAGGTATAAACAAACTTGGATAAAAACTAGATTTGCAAAGTTATCACTTAAATTAGGCCCGATTTCTTCTGTTTTTTTTCTGAAACTCATGTATATTTGTTTTAAATATATTATTAACTTTTAACAAAATCGTGATAATATTTTTCATATATATTCCCCTACGACTTTAAATTACCCATTCATTTTTCAATTCCATTTTAAATTAATGTTTTGGGTAATAATTGTTTTATTTATATACGTTTTTTGAATTGTTATTATGGATATTATGAATTATATAATAATTTAAATACATGTGAAATGTAAAACATGATTTATATATTTTATATACTCAGTATATAAATGTTGGACTCTCAATGATAATTTAGTTTACATAATCACAGATAGTTTCAATATACAGATTCTATACTTTATTGCAATCTTAATATCTCTATGAGAATCAATTATATCATACAGAACCATATACATTAATATTTCAATAACTTATATTCATGAATAAATATGTTTACAAATGTATTTATATATAAACATTTTCATAACACATAGTCTAGTAAGACAAAAATTTCACAAAATTTCTAGATTCCTTGGCACTGATGGTACGTTGGACACATCGAAGTCGACAGACCAAAGTTGGACACACCGAAGTCGACAGACCAAAGATGGACACACTGATATCGTCACAACAATGTTCTACAGAATAAAGTTGACAAACCAAATTTTGATAGATTGAAGTTTGACACACCAAATTCGTCACAACGAAGTCGATAGACCGAAGTTTACACCTCGATGTCAACACAAAAAAGTTCTACAGACCGAATTTTGACACCCCGAAGTTCGACAAACAGAAGTCTACATACCGAAGTTTGACACACTGAATTCTTCACAATGAAGTTTGAGAGACCGATGTTTGACACAGTGAATATAACACATATAATATGAAACATTGAAGATGACAGACCGATGTTACCAAACCAAAGAAAATAGACTGAAGATGACTCACCAATAGTCATAAATAACTATTTGTTTTTCTTTAATTCAAAACAGTCATATTTAGAAAAATTAATGTTTCTGACATTATTTAATGTTGTCTTTATGACTATCTGTAGACAATAAGAGGTATATGCACATGTATAGATCTTTATTACTATAGGATCTTGGAGTATAAAAGGACCTCATCTTTCAATTTAAGTAGTGACGTTACACGCTGAGACACACTGAGAGATAGATTTCACGAATATGAAAATAGAGGAACTAAATTCGTGAGATTCCAAGAAGATTGTAACAAGAAATGTTCTCTAAAATCTCCGTGTATGTTGAGACATTGAAGAGCTGACCCTTTTCACTCCATGAAGTTGGATTACAAAAACTGTGATACTCTGTATTGAAGAAAACATCCATAAGAAGACTCAAATACCATTTTCTCAACATCCATTGAGTTTCGAGAATTAATTCACAACACACATAGAATTGTTAACTCTATTCTCTTTCTTACCTCAGTTGTGTTTTATCATCAATAATTGAGCAGTGTGTATATTTGATTGTATCACACACACTATCTCCAGAGCATAACTGGAGGATATTAAACTATCTTGATACACAATCACTTCATACACTTGTATCCCACGTAGAACTGTGGAAGATATTCCTTATGATCAATTTATTTTTTTATTTCCCATGAATAACTGTGGTAGAGGTCATGTGTGACCTGGACAACCGGGTGTGCTGTAGTGAACCCCGATCCAAGGTGTGGATCAAAAACTTGTTAATATAAATTTCTTGGTGGAAGGTGATCACCATGTGGAAAGGAATAAGTCTATTATTGAGACTAAACCTATTATTTTATCTGCTATGTTGATTATCTTATATTTCTTATGTGATATGTATTTCTTACATTAAGATAACCTGAAATTTTATAGTTATTTTTGCAATTGTTTACAACTATTCTGAATCAGTATGATTGGTTCAAAAATTTTGTTAATCGATAGGTTAGTAAAACTGAGAACTAATCAATCATCTGAGAATCAAATTGATACTTCGGGACTTTTACAAATTCACTAAAAAATGACTTTGTGTTTAATTTTATAGGGGAATATTATTTTCTGAAGAACTTCTTTAACCGAAATTTTTATAGAGACTCAATTCACCCCCCCCCCCCTCTTGAGTTTTCTACTCCGACCAATATTTGGAATCAGGGGAAATTTGTGAATGTTTTTTATCATATCAACTGTGATTATATTTTTTTCAAATATCATCAAAAATTTGTTATTTCTTAATATTTTCTCATTGAAATCATTTTTGAACCTTCATCATGGAAAATAGTTTTGAAGGGGATGCTACAAATTGACCACCATTGTTTAATGGAACTAACTATGCTTAGTGGAATCATAAAATGAAGATACATCTGGAATGTATGGGATTTGATATTTGGACTTAGATTGAAAGAAAATAAACCATACCAGAAAATGATAGAAGCATTTGGGATGAATATATCCAATTGGCCTATATCAATAATTGTAAATCAATGAATGCTCTGTACTGTTCACTAGGAGATGAAGAGTTTAACCGTATCTCATCATGTAAAACTTCACATGAAATTTATGATACTCTCTCAGTTTGACATGAAGGGACATCTAATGTTATAGAAATTCAATTAAACACTTCTACTATTAAATATAAAAATTTTAGAATGAAGTCTGATGAGTCGATTTTTTATATGTATCTCAGGATCAATGAAATTTTTAATACCATGATACTTTAGGAAGTGAAGTATCTGCCAAAGAGAATATTATGCGGATTCTGCACTTTCTACCACAAAGATGGCGTGGAACATCTGTGTCTATTAGAGAATCGTGTGACATTGATAAAATTTCTATGAAGGAATTCATTGTAATAGTAATAATGTTTGAAGGAAAATTGAAGGTAAATCAAAATGAGGATGAACCAAAATGAATGTCTATAGCCTTCAAGACAGGTGCATCCAAAAGAAATGATAAACAGAATGTTCATGCTTCTATCGAAAACTCAAGTAACGATGAAGTTCCTTATGATAGTGATAAATAAATGGCTCAGTTTGCTCGATGATTCAAGAAATTCTATAGGAAAGAGATGTTCTTCAAAAATCCCTATTATAGAGGAAGGTATTATAAAAAGGGAAATTGAAAATGTACTGGAAGAAAAATAATAAATCAAAAGAGATAATATACTATGAATATAAAAGGAAAATACATGTCAAGGGTGATTTACAATAGACGAAATTCAAGAAAAAGTATAAAAATAATGATATAAGATATAAGAAAGAAATGAAGGCAACATGGAGTGACTCCGATGACAGCTCAGGTGAATCTGGCTCTTCTCAAAATGAAAAATATGATATGGTTAATATGTATTTCATAAAAAACACAACTGAGGTAACCTTAAACTCTAATGTACATGATTCTTATTATTCTGACAGTAATTCTGAATATATGAAAAAATGATGAATTATTTGAATATTTCAACATGTTAGAGGAAACTTGTAATGAGGTAAAAGATAAGTATAAATCATTGAGGAAATAGCATGCTCTTAGTGTGACTTCTAAATTTGAACTTACAACTGAAAAAGTGAAAAATACTCAACTTCTTAAAGAGAACAATGAGCTGAAAATGCCTAATGAACAATTGAAGAAAGACTTAGAAATGTTTACTAATGGGAAAAATACTCTTACTAAAATTATTGGTAAACAAATATCTCTTAAGTATACTTCTCTGATAGGATATCAACCAAGTCGAAAGAATTTATCTAAATAACATTTTGAATCCAAATTTGGAAAATCTGCTACTATTTTCAAAAACCAGAATTGTACTGTATGTTCTAGCTCCTCGAATTCTTTTACTATATCTAGTTCTATAGGACCAAATAAAGTCTATTTTTCTAATAATCTATATTTTTCATATAGAGAACCTATAAGATAGTTGTGGGTTCCTAAATCTTATATTAATAATGTTTATGGACCCAGAAAAATATGTGTACCAAAGTCATTTCTTGGTTAAATTGTTTTTTAGGTAAGATTCCTAAGGAGTTACTGTAAAAAGATGTGGTACATGGACAGTGGATGTTCAAGACATATGACTTGGTATTTTTCAATCTTCAAAAGTCTTATCATGATCGATGGAGGACATGTCATATTTGGTGACAATGGTAACGGAAAAATCATCAGCCTAGGCCAGATTGGTATCCCTGTCTCTGTTTTAATTTCTATAGTATTGTATTTTGATGGACTGAAGTATAACTTTCTCAGCATATCTCAACTGAGTGATGAAGAATTTAATATTAAATTCAAAATTTATTCCTTCCACGTTATTGATGCCAAGAATAACTTAGTATTTACTTCCTTTAGAAATTATAATGTATATGCGATAAATCTAGACTCTCTAGCCTCACAGAATGTCTCTTATCTAAATGCCTTTAAAAATGAGTCATGGCTCTTGTATAAAAGACTTGGAAATTGTAATATACATTCTATTAGGAAGGTAACCAGAAAAGTTTTAGTCAAGGACTTACCCAAATTAGAGTTTCCAGAAAATAAAGTATATAATCCTTGTCAAAAAGTAAATAAACATAAAATATCTTTCAAACCAAAGTAATAAGTGACTTCTCAACCACTTGAGTTGGTTTACATGGACATGTTTAGACCATCTGGAGTTTCTAGTCTCAATATAAAGCACTATGTTTATATTCTTGTAGATGATTTATCTAGGTACACCTGGACCTTTTTCTTAGCTCATTAATGTGAGGCATGTTCTCACATTTCCATGTATAATAGGAATGTAGAAAATCTCATTGGATTTAGGATTAAATCATTAAGAAGTGATTATGTCCGTGACATTGAGAATAAAGATTTTGAAGCCTTCTGTTCATAAAATGGATTTATTAATAACTTCTCTGCCCCTAGAACACTTCAACAGAATGGCATGGCAGAAAGAAGGAATTGAACTATACAAGAAATTACCTAGACCCTGCTCAATGAATATGATCTACCCATTTATTTTTGGGCTAAACCAATTAATAATTCTTGATACATAATAAAAAGATTCTCAATTAGACCCATTCTTCGGAAAAATCCTTATGAGTTGTGGAATAATAGGAAACCCAGAGTAGTTTATTTTAATTTTTTAGTTTGTAATGTTTAAATTCTTAATACAAAATATAATTTAGATAAATTTATTCCTATAGTGATTAAGGAATATTTCATTGATATTATACATAAATAAAATCCTATAGAGTCTTTAAAAAGTAGACCAACTATGTGTAGGAATCTATACACATCACGTTTGATGAAGCAGATCTCCATGAGCCCAAGACCTCAGTAGAAAATATTAAAGATGATATGTACAATCTGGACATTACTATTAAAATCTCAAATCATCATGTGAAGGAATCTATGAAAACATCCAGTTCTGAAAATTCTCCCAACCATAACCATAGTGAACCAGATCAACCTGACCAACTTGAGATATCGAGTCCTACATTCTCTAGACGAAATTGAACCCTTAAAAATCATCCCTTAGATGCTGTTGTGGGATATTTAGATAGAGTAACACAAACCAGAGCTTCCTTGAAAAACCATGGTGAAAACAAAGCCTTCTTGTAACTACTTGAACATAAAAATATCAATGATGCTATCAATGATGAATTTTGGGTAATGGAAATGAAAGAAGAACTTAATCAGATTGAAAGAAATAATGTATGGGGACTTTTTGACAGACCTATGGATACCTTGAACCTAGGAACCAAATGGGTGTTTAGAAATAAGGTAGATGATGGTGGAAATATAGTTATAAACAAAGATAGAATAGTTGCAGAAGGATATAATCAAGAAGAAGTAATTTATTATGAAGAGACTTTTCCTCATGTATCTAGAATTGAGGCAATTTGGATCTTACTTTCCTATGTAGTACACCTGGATTTTAAACATTATCAAATGGATGTCAAAAGTGCATTCCAAAATGGTGATATAATTGATGATGTTTTTGTTGAACAAACCTTATGATTTACAAAACAAAATTTCCAAATCATATGTCCAAATTATCAAAATCATTGTATGGATTGAAACAACCTCCAAGAGCTTGGTATGAATGGTTAATCAATTTTTTTTTCTAATGGTTTTAAAAAAGGACTTGATGATCCTAAATTATTTGTAAATTGAGTTTCCAATGATGTCTGAACAGTCCAAATATATGTAGATGTTATATTTTTGGATCTTATACAAATTCATTATTTAATAATTTTTCAAACATATTGCAATGCGAGTTTGAAATGAGTTTAATGGGTGAACTTAAATATTTTCTTGGATTTAATATAATTCAAAATAACGAATCTATTTTCAAAAATAAAAGTAATTATACAAAAGATATTTTGAAAAGATATGGCTTTGATAGAATTAAGAGTAGTGAGACTCCTATAAGTTCTACATGATTGTTGGATCTTGATGAAAGTGGAAAATCAGTGGATCAAACTACTTACAGAGGAATGATAGGGAGTCTATTGTACTCAATGGCTAATAGGCCAGAGATTATGTTCACTATTTCTATGTGTGCCAGATTTTACGACAACCCAAAGGTGTCACATCTAAATAGTGTTAAAAGGATTTTCCAATAACTCATGTATATAACTAATTTAGGATTGTTCTATCCAATAGGATAATCTTTTGATTTAGTTATTATGATTTTGGTGGATGTAAATTAGATTAAAAGAGTAACTATAGAACATGTCACTTTTTGGGAAGTCATTAACATCAAGGTGTAGTAAAAAAGAAAAATTCAGTTTAATTATCTATAGATCAAGTAGAATACCTTGCTTCTGGTGGTTGTTTTGCACAAATTTTGTGGATGAAACACAACTTATTAGACTATGTATTTATATTCAGATATATCACCATTAACTGTGACAACACAAGCGCTATTAAAATTTCTAGAAACACAATATCTCATTCTAGAACAATAAATATTGATGTAAGACATAACTTTTTGAGAAATAATTACCAAAAGATGATATAACTCTTGTTTTTATTGGTACTAAACATCAACTTGCAGCTATATTCACTAAACCCTTAAATTATGAGAGAATGGATTACATTAGACATGAATTAGGAATGATAAATTAGTAACTGATCTTATTGAAACTGATCATGTCAAACCGATCTTCTTGAAATAGATCCTGTCAAAATGATCTTCATTAAACTGATCCTATCAAACCAATCTTCTTGAAACTGATCCAGTCAAATCGATCATTTTGAAACCGATCCTATCAAACCGATCTTCTTGAAACTGATCCTGCCAAACCAATCTTCATGAAACCGATCCTATAACAACCAAATGTTTTTCAAAGGAAAATTCTCTTCTTATATTTATGTCATAAAATAACATGAAAATGCAAAATAATGAACTACTAAGTGATAACTGAACTTTAAACATAAGTTTTTCACTCATATGTTTGGAATTTTGAAAATCCGACACACACAGTTGTGTTCGAGATGTTTTTGGGAGTCTAATGAAACAAAAATAATTTTTCGAAAATAGTGACCTACCCTTATGAATAGTATCATACCATTATGAATAGTAATATGACCTTTATGAATATTAAATAATCCAACATAAGAATAACATTACCTATGAATAATAAAATAAAATTTAGACATCTTATAAAGTGACAATTTAACCTTAGTAAACGTTTTGGTATTTTGTAAGTCATAAATAATTAATTATTATTAATTAATTAATTTAAAAGAATATTTATTTCCCCAAAATGTATTAATAAATTATTGAATCAATGTCTTCTAGTTTTTAGATAATTTTATAAGACCCTACACAATTTTTGAAGGCACTATAAAATCATTTTAAATCTTAAAAATAGTTTTTTTTAAGTAAATTATGATTTTAATTAAATATTAAATTAATAATATTTAGAAAATAATTCTTCAAAAATGGAAACAATTTTTGGATTGTACACATCGAGAAATGGTTGGAGTAAATTTTTGGGATTTTTCTGAGATACTTGAATTTTTGATAAATAGTGAAATGCCGTAATTTACAAAATAAGCTAAATAAGATAATTATAGGGTCATGTGTGAGGTTCGGATAATGTAAGCCCACTTGGTTTGGGATTAAATTATAAAATTACAATTATTTGTCATGCAATACTCACTATTCCTTGTCTTGAGGGGAAATAATAAACTAATGAATTTTATAATAAGGAAACCCCTCTCCCCTCCACTATAAAAGCTACCCTTCACTCCCTCTTTTCCTCACACCTCTCAACCTCCAAGAATTATCTAAAATCTGCACAAACACCTTCCCTAGCCCCTCCCCCACGTCCAAAAGCTTCTGGTCTCATCAAAAGTCCAATACTAGCTTCTTTAAGGAGGATCTCAAGAGGAAGATTTAAGAGGTAATTTCTCTCCCTCTTCTCCATTAATTTCCTTTCAAGTTCAAGTTCATTTCTTGATCTCTCCCCACCTATCTTCATCCAAATTGTGTTGTAAATCCAGTAATATAAATATAATGTAATTTTATTATTCTAATTGGATATTATATCATGCAACCCCCTTTCCCTGTTCCTTTTATTTTATTAAAGAAAACGCCGTTCGTGAGGTGTTAATTTATCACGTTCAAGAACAACATACCCTCTTCTTCCAATTCTACCTTCAGATATAGTAATGAAACCATTTTTATGGTTGAAACAGAATATTTTATATGTATTATGTTCTATTTAGAGTTCTGGAAATAACTTATGGCCATATTTCCAAGTGAAAAGTTAAAACAAGTTCGTTGTGATCCAAAAACCGCTCAAATTAACCCAAATAATCATCACTTAATTCTTATCTAATGATTCATCCACATGGATCTAATATAATTCATTATAATATCATTAAAACTCATTTAATATAATTAATTACATGTAATTTTATTTCTGGATGTTTAATCATGTTCTACCCATTCTTCAATTTAAGAATACAAGTGAACCACCCAAGAAAAACCATAGAAACGAACATCCCCGAACAATGCTTTTAAACTCTATAATTTATCCAAAGGAACATAAAATGAAATAATGAAACCATAATTAAACAAACTAATTTACACATTGTTCTGGGTTTCTAATTATTGAATATAATTTCAATATATAGGACATTAAAGAGAAGGAATCATTCGGGTACAAGGTAAGGGGAAATCTCAAACCCAATTCTCATCCTTCGGGTTCTCCCTCTTTCACTCCATTTTTGATATGGTTACTCCTCAAAGATCATTTGTTCATAATTTACATTATTTTTCTGGGATATACATGTCTTCCACTGGTTTTTATGTCCAACAAAATGTTTTCCAAAAGAACTCTTCTTTTAAGAATACCCCTTTTACTTCTCACTCAATGTGAACAGTTCTCCTAACATGTATGTTATTCTTTCTTTCTTTTGGGAACCCAAATATTTTGAGTATTTTATTAGGGGATGAATCCCATTCCTTTTCATAGGTTCATTATGTTAATTTATTTTGTATGTTCATTGTGGAAATCATGATAAATTATAATGTTATGATGTGACGGGTGCACCCGGAATTATATAGCGCAATATGGATGTTTAAATGTTATAGGTGTGCCTGGAATTATACAGCGCTCCAATCCTATGGGTAAAGTGATGATTCTCATTAGTAAATGTGACATGATGTGTGAAAAAGACGATATCTTTATTAACATGTAAGTGCGGTAGTTAACCACTAAGGCATGATGTTTCATTTTTATGCATAGCCACATTTCAAGTCAATTATTTATGCTCCTCTCATGTTCATGATCTTTTGCCTATGATATGATTATGCTCACCCCTTGATATATTGTTCTTATCTATCGTATTACTGGGATTTTTTCTTACCCCTTATGATGTGTATCCTCAGGTGGATACATGTACTAAGGAGAGGACAAGTGCAAATAAGAACCTATAGAAGAAGAAATTAAATGAATGTTTATGCTTGATGTTGTATTTGTTATGTTTGGTCCTAGTTTTCCCAAGACACTAAACCTTTTGATCCTCTATGTGTAATACAATTATTATTTTTATATATTAAATTATTTAATAGTAATTTAATAAAAGGCCGGGTCGCTATAGTTGGTATCAGAGGAATGGTTTAGTAATTGGGGACTTAGGATTAGTGAACCCTAAAGAAAACCTCTAGCATGAGACTAAGTTGAAATATTCACACATGTATATTTACATAGGGATCCCATATATTATGTTTTTGGAATAATTTTTTCAAATAAATATGTTATACATTAATTTTTTACTTATGTTTTGTTCTAAAATTTTCTAATTTAGAAAATGGTGCGAACGAGGAGAAATCAGGCCAACAACTCTTGCGAGGGCCAATACAGCGATTGCCTGAATGACAACCCCAATGATTTGGATGGTGGAGTTCAAAAATTCATGGAGATTCTTACCCAATTATCGCAGGATATGAATAAAAACCATAATAATGGGGAACATCCTCCTTCAAAAAATATGGAGCAACTAGATATCGAATGATTTATACAGCAACGACCACCAACGTTTTTTTGGATCTTCTGATCCACTAGTTGAGGAACAGTGGGTCAACTCCATGGTGAAGATCTTTTATGTGCTTCACTGTTCTGAGATGGAGAAGGTAACCCTAGCTGTTTATCATCTAGATGGAGAAGTAAATCAATGGTGGGATTTGATTAAGAACACCAAGACAAGGGAGGAAATTGAAGAGATGGAATGGAAAGACTTTAAGAGAATGTTTCTTAATAAGTATTTCCTATGAACTCTTCACATGAATATGGAGAGAGAATTCATCAAGCTCAAGAAAAAAGAAGGAGAATATGTCACAACCTTTGAAGCGAATTTCACATGGCACTCAAGGTATGCTTCAGGTTTTATTATCAACAATGATAGGAAAATTGATAGATTCTTTAGTGGATTAAAACCACACCTTCAAAAGTCTATTGCAATTTGAGACCTTGGAAGTTATGAAGAAGTTGTTCCGTGTTCTCTCAATGTGGATATGGAGTTTCGAGAATGGTCCCATGGATATGGTGATAAGAAATTAAATATGGAGTTTTAAGCCAGTGGATCTAGTGACAAAGGTGGGCAGAAAAATCAAGGACCCACATGCCAAAAATGTGGGAAGCTGCACCATGGGAACTGCCTCAATGGGACGGGGAAATTCTTCAAGTGTGGGAAAGAAGGACACCATTATCAAGAGTGTCGAAAAGACATGAAAAGGCAGGTTAATGTAGCTGATGAGAGGAGAGAACCACCCATGGTTCAATGATAAAACTGTAGGGAGCTAAGGCACTATGCAAACCAGTGCACTAAACCTCGAGCTCTTGAGGGTAATCAGTGTCAGCAACCACTAAAGCCAAAGGAAAAAGGGAAGTCTTATTCCATCACTACTACAGAGGTGGAGCATGACAATTAAGTCATACAAGGTACACTTCTTATTCACTCATGAATGGAAAAAGACTTATTTGGTTCTGTTTCTAAACAATCCTTTATATCATGCATGTTTTCTAGAACTATAGAATCGATGCCCTGAAACCTTGAAGTAGGAATATCTGTAAAAACACCAAGTGGTTTTATCGTTCCAACCAAAGTGTTTTACTCTTCTTCTGTTGACGTATGTGGGAAGATTCTTCAGGGAAAATCTCGTAACACTTCCCATGGTGGAATTCGACGCTATAATGGGAATGGATTGGATCTCATTATATAGAGCACATATCAACTATTGTGAAAAGAAAATATCTTTTCATATTCCGAACCATCCCATGCTCCACTAAAAATGCATGAAAGATCATGAATATCCTTTGAAAAATCCTTTAATGGTGTGGGCGTTGATACCCTATGAAGAAGCATACCTCAACCAAATGGTTGAGTCGAAGGAATGTTCCATCATTGATGAAATTACCATCATAAGGGAATATGGTGATGTATTTCCGAAAGAGTTACCCATAATTCCCTCGGATCATGTGGTAGAGTTATAAATAGAAATCATACATGGAGTTACTTTTATCTCGAAGTGCCCCTATAGGATGTCTCCAATCAAACTGGAGGAGTTAAAGAAGTAGCTATAAGAGCAACTAGAAAAAGGGTTCATATGCCCTAGTGCATCACCTTGGGGTTCCCTAGTGCTCTTTGTGATGAAGAAGGATGGAATAATGTGGCTGTGTATCGATTATCGGGAACTCAACAAGATAACCATAAAGAAAAAGTATCCTCTCCCAAGAATTGAAGACTTGTTCGATCAGTTAAGAGGAGATCAATACTACTCAAAGGTGGATCTTCTTTCTGGATATCATCAGGTAAAGGTGAATAAGGAAGATATTTAGAAGACTACCTTCCGTACAAGGTATGGGCACTATGAGTTTTTGGTGATGCCCTTCAGACTTACTAATTCCCCTGCAATCATCATGGATTTGATTAATAGTGTATTTAGACATTACCTCGACAAATTTTGGGTAGTGTTTATTGATGATATTATAATTTAGTCCAAGTGCAAGGAGGAACATGAAGAACATCTAAGACTTGTGTTGGAGACATTGAGAATGGATAAGTTGTGCGCGAAGTTTAGAAAGTGTGACTTTTGGATGAATCAAGTCACGTTTTTTCGGACATGTGATCACAAGTAAGGGAATTTCTTTGGATCCTTCAAAGACAAAGGCGATTGTGGAATGGCCCATGCCCTCTACTGTCACAGGAATCCGTGATTTTCTTGGACTAGCTGTGTACTACCAACGTTTTGTGAGAAACTTCTCACGATTGTCCAGCCTGCTAACTAAGTTAACAAGGAAAGGGGTAAAGTATTTCTAGACTGAAGAATGTGAGGGAAGCTTCAAGGAGCTAAAGAGAAGGCTGATCACTGCACCTGTACTCACACTACCGAAAAGTGGATAAAGTTTGGTGATATATAGTGACGCTTCAAAGAAAGGCTTGGGTTGTGTACTCATGAAAAATGATAATGTGATAGCCTACGCCTCGCAATAGTTGAAGATCCACGAGCAGAACTACTCGACGCATGATCTAGAGCTGGCAGCCATGATTTTTTCTTTGAAAATCTGGCGGCACTACCTTTATGGAGAGAAGTGTGACATATACACCGACCACCGGAGCCTAAAGTATATATTCACACAAAAGGAGGTCAACATGCATCAAAGGATATGGTTAGAGCTAATCAAGGATTACGATTTCTCTATTCACTATCATCCCGGAAAGGCGAACAAGGTAGATGATGCTCTAAGAAGAAAGGAACCTTCTACTCTATCCATGTTGCGGATTGAGAAAGACCCAATCTTCTTGGATATGCAAAGAATGGATTTGGAAATCATAAGGGCGGGAGATACATCCTACCATGCCCAAATGATTGCGCAACCATCCATCCAAGAGAAGATTAAGGATGCACAAAGGGGTGATGGGGAGATACAAAATAGGGTGAATGCAGTAAAGGAAGTCAATTTGCAAGAGTTCCATATCGACGATGATGGTGTGATTTGGTTTGGAACTCGTCTTTGTGTGCCTTCATCACCCGGGATAAAGAAGGAGATATTGGATAATGCATATAGATCAACATTCTCTTTCTATCCTGGGAGTACCAAGATGTATCGTGATCTCCGAGAACACTTCTTGTGGGATAACATGAAGAAGGAGATTGTGGAATATATATCAAGGTTCTTGGTATGTCAGCAAGTTAGAGTTGAGTAGAAAAAGTCCAAAGGTATGATGCAGCCATTACCTATACCCATGTGGAAATTGGAAAATGTTACTGTGGACATTGTCATAGGTCTCCTGAAGACATCAAAGGGAAATAATGTGATATGGGTTGTGGTTGACCAACTCAACAAGACTGCCCATTTATCACTATTCGGGAAGACCTCTCACTTGAAAAACATGAAGAGATATATGTGAAGGAAGTGGTGAGACTGCATGGTGTTCCACTCTCAATTGTCTCTGACCATGATCCAAGGATCACATCTACATTCTAAAGGAGCCTTCAACCTGCTTGGAGTACTAAATTAAATTTCAGCACGACCTATCACCCCCAAACTGATTGCCAGTCTAAAAGAACCATTCAGTCACTGGAATATATGCTAAGAGCATGATCTCTTGAATTAAAAGGTGGTTGGGATCAACATATCCCATTGGTTGAGTTCTCATACAATAATAGCATCCACTCGAGTATTCAGATGGCTCCGTATAAAGCTCTTTATGGGAAGCGATGTAGAACTCCATCCTGTTGGGATGAAGTTGGAGAAATAATGCTACATGGACCCAATCTTGTTCAGGAGATGATAGAGAAGGTTCAAGTCATCCAGAAACACATCAAAGCTACTCAAAGTCGACAAAAGAGCTATGCTGACAACCGTCGAAGGGACTTGGACTTCGACGTTGGAGATAAAGTATTCCTTCATATATAACCATGGAAGAGAGTCATGCGATTCAGGAAGAAAGGGAAGCTATGCCCAAGGTATATTGGCCCCTTGGAGATCCTTGACCGCATAGGAGCCATGGAATATCGTCTAGCACTTCCACTGAATATGGCTCAATTTCATGTTGTGTTTAATGTATCACTACTGAGGAAGTATATACCAGACTCCTCACATGTACAAAACTCAAAGGTGGTGCAGCTAGAAGATGATCTCTCCAATGAGGAGCATCCGGTAATACTTCTGGACCGATGTGATAAGGTTCTAAGCAACAAGACAAACCATAATGTCAATGTGTTGTGGATGAACCATAAGTTTGAGGAAGCAAATTGGGAACTAGAAGAGGAAATTAAAGAGAAGTACCCTCACCTGTTTGTGTAAAGTGAAATTTCAGGGGTGAAATTTCTTAAGGGGGGAAGAATGTAACGACCCAATGTTTTTCAATGGAAAATTCCCTTTTTATATTTATGTCATAAAATAACATGAAAACACAAAATAATGAACTACTAAGTGACAAGTGACCTTTAAACATAAGTTTGTCACTCTTATGTTTGGAATTTTGAAAATCCGACACACACAGTTGTGTTCAAGATGTTTTTTGGAGTTTAATGAAACAAAAATAATTTTTGGTGAATAGTGACCTACCATTATGAATAGTAACATACCCTTATGAATAGTAATATGACCTTTATAAAGAGTAAATCATCCAACCTAAGAGTAACATTACCTATTAATAATAAAATAAAATTTATACATCTTAGAAAGTGACAATTTGACCATAGTAAATGTTTTGGTATTTTGTAAGTCATAAATAATTAATTATAATTAATTATTTAATTTAAAAGAATATTTATTTCACTAAAATGTATTCATAAATTATTGAATCAATGTCTTATAGTTTTTAGATAATTTTATAAGACCCTATTCAATTTTTGAAAGCACTATAAAAATAGTTTTAATCTTAAAAACTGTTTTTTAAAGAAATTATGATTTTAATTAAATATTAAATTAATAATATTTTGAAATTTATTTTTCAAAAATGGACTTCATTTTTGGATTCTACACATTGAGAAATGGTTGGGGTAAAGTTTTGGGATTTTTCTGAGATACTTGAATTTTTTATAAATAGTGAAATACCGTAATTTACAAAATAAGCTAAATAGGCTAATTATATGGTCATGTGTGAGGTTCTGCTGATGTAATCCCACTTGGTTCGAGATGAAATTATAAAATTACTATTATTGGTCATCCAATACACACTATTCCTTGTCTTTATGGGAAATAATAAACTAATGAATTTTATATTAAGGGAACCCATCTCCCCTCCACTATAAAAGCCACCCTTCACTCCCTATTTCCCTCACACCACTCAAGCTCCAAGACATCTCTAAAATCTGAGAAAACACCATCCCTATCCCCTCCCCCAAGTATAAAAGCTTCTGGTGTCATTAAAATACTAACACTTTCTTCCTTAAGGAGGATCTCAAGAGGATGACTTAAGAGGTAATTTCTCTCCCTCTTCTCCGTTAATTTCCATTCAATTTCAAGTTCATTTATTGATCTCTCTCCACCTAACTTCATCCAAATTGTGTTGTAACTCAAGTAATATAAATATTATTTAATTTTATTATTATAATTGGATATTATATCATCCAAACCCCTTTCCATATTCCTTTTATTTTTTTAAAGAAAATGGTGTTCGTGAGGTGTTAATTTATCACCTTCAAGAACAAAATACCTTCTTCTTCCATTTAGACCTTCAGATCAGGTCAGGAAACAATTTTTATGGTTGAAACAGAATATTATATATTTATTATGTTCTATTTAATGTTCTGGGAATAACCTATGGCCATATTACTACGTGAAAAGTTAAAACAAGTTCGTTGTGATCCAAAAACAGCTCAAATTAACCCAAATAATCTTCACTAAATTCTTATCTAGTGATTTATCCACATGGATATAATATAAATCATTATAAGATCATTAAAACTCATGTAATATAAATAATGAAATGTAATTTCATTTCTTGATTTTTACTCATGTTTTAACCAAACTTCAATTTAGGAATACAAGTGAACCACCCAAGAAAAACCATAAAAATGAACATCCCCGAACAATGTTTTTAAACTCTATAAGTCATCCAAAGGAACATAAAATGAAATAATGAAACCATAATGAAACCTATTAATGTACACATGGTTTTGGATTTCTAATTAATGAATATAATGTCAATATACAGTACATTAAATAGAAGGAAGCATTCGGGTACAAGGTAAAGGGAAATCTCGAACCCAATTTTCTTCCTTCGGGTTCTCCCTCTTTCACTTAATTTTTGATATGGTTACTCCTCAAAGATCATTTTTTCATCATTTCCTTTAAATTTCTGGGATGTAAATGTTTGTCACTGGTTTTTATGTCCAACAAATTTTTTTCCAAAATAACTCTTCTTTTAAGAACACCCCTTTTACTTCTCACTCATAGTGAACGGTTCTTCTAACATGTATGTTATTCCCTCTTTCTTTTGGGAAACCAAAGAATATGAATATGTTATTATGAGATGAAACCCATTACTTTTCATGGTTTCATTATGTTAATTTATGTTTTATGTTCATTGTGGAAAGAATGATAAATAATACTGTTATGTTGTGATGGGTGCGCATGGAATTATATAGTGCAATATGAACGTCTAAATGTGATGGGTGCGCCCAGAATTATACAACGCTCCAATGAATTAGGTAAAGTGATGAATCTCATGTGTAAAAGTTTAAAAGATCTGTTAATAGGATGCTATCTTGATTCACAAGTATGTGTGGTAGTTAACCACTAAGACATGATGTTGCATTTTTATGCATTTCCACATTTCAATTCTATTATTTATGCTCCTCTCATGTTTATGATATTTTTCATATGTTATGATTATTCTCACCCCATGATATATTATTCTTATCTATCCTCTTACTGGGCTTTTAGATCACCCATTTTGATGTGTATCCTCAGGTGGATACATGTACTAAGGAAAAGACAAGTGCCAATAAGAAGCTATAGAAGAAGAAATTAAATGAATGTTTATGCATGATGTTGTATTTGTTATGTTTGGTCCTAGTTTTCCCAAGAAACTAAACCTTTGGATCCTTTATGTTCAATACTATTATGTTGTTTATATTTAAAATTATTTAATAGTAATGTAAGAAAAGGCTGGGTCGTTATAGATCCTGTCAAACCGATCTTCATGAAACCGATCATTTGACACTGATATATTTAAGGACTATTTTGTAAATTATGTCTACATTAAATAAAACAAAGTTTTTTTGTATTCATCATTTTACCTTGTATAAATTATTATGTTTTACCATCCCAAAATGATATATTAAGTCCAATCCATCACAACCAATTTCCTACTCCACAGCCGTAAATCCTTCTACCTTTTGTCACACTCTCTCTCATCTCTTGACCTCTCAACACAATTGGAATCAAAAGCTTCTGCATGGCTAGGACTAAGCATTCAATGGAAGAACCTAGAAAATATTCTTCTGCTAAGTGTCATAATTGTGATCCCAGTGGGACTAAGATACTTAGATTAGAAATCCGAGTAGTTACAGCTAAAAAGGAGGTGTATGTTGAGTGGCTTCTGTCAATAAAATCTATTATATTATAAGTGATGGTATCTCAAGGATGGCTCAGTTGGTTCACGAACAATGAAATAACTTATAATCCCCAGCTAGTGCACAAATTCTATTAGCATTTGATTATATCACTCGTTGAAGCTGAGGAAGAAAAAATGAAATGTATGGTAAAGTAAAAGGAAGTGGTTTATTCATATAAGGAATGGGTTTAATTCTTAGAGGTTCCTCATGAAGGTATCTATGCTGACTATCTTGGTAATATTCCACCTTCTTCAATTATGTTTTCCTATAAAAATGCTTTGAAAGAGATGACTGTAAATGAATAATCAAGGAGGACTATTGAAAATTAATTTCAAGGAGAAGTAAGTATTCTTTTCAATTAAAAACAACATCAAATATTCCCAATTAAGTTAGATTTCATTGTTGTGAAATATGAGGATGTTTTCTTGATCTTTTTGTTGAAACATGGAATAAAAGTCAATATGTGCTGATATCTTATGGTGCATATCACTGATTTTATTAAGCCATCCATGAAGGAAACCTCTTAATATTATTTAAGGATGATATCTTCCATATTGAAAAAATTAGATTATGTAGAAGATGAAGATGAAGTGATAAGTGCTTGTTGTGTTTTTTGTCTTCAGAAAGTCATTTGTAAGAGGAAGAAAATCTTCTGGATCCCATGGAAGAGATGTTGGGTAGAATATGAGGAATGGTTTTAGTAGGATTTAAATCCCATTGACCATACTTCTATTTTGAAGGACCAAGTTGATATAGGTCTCAAACCTGGAGAAGTTCTAGTTTATTCTGATGAGGAAGCACAGACTGAAGTGCCTAGGGAAGAAGGATCTCCTTTTGACGACATATGTGATCCTAATATTGATGAATGTCCCAAGGATATGAATTATGGACCTACTAGTCCACCTATGGAATTTACCTCAATATAATATTTATTAGGTGATGAAGATGAGGAATAAACTAACGTTACGGGAATTGAAGGTTACGTTAGAAAATCAGATGAGGAATCTGACGATGATGGTGGTGGTGGTGATGATGATGATGGTGATGATGGAGGAAGTGTTGAGCATGTGACTGACTCTCTAAAATTAGGACAACATGTGGTTGACAGATCCAGTGAGGAATCTGTATATGGGGATGGTGATGGTGTTGAGAATGTTGATCAACAGGCTGATGGTCATAGAGATGTTGAAAATGATGACAGACCTCCCCATATTAATGCATAAAACCAAGAGATCATTTAGGAAATGAATGATCTTATGGTTGTTGGGCAGGAGGAAGAAGATGTATTTCCAGAGCCTCAAATTGAGGAAGTACCTGGTGAAGTTGAAGTAGCTGGAGCTTAGGCGGAACCTGATGTTCCGTTGGTTCCTATTCCCAGACAAGTTGTTATGGCCATAGTCCATGATGAAGTAGTTAATGATGTTGATGTCATTCTTGAGCCTCAGGGAAGTAGGGAATGGATTGATATTGTTGATCTAAGAGATTGGACATGTAATAGAGAGTGGAATAGTGATCGAGGAGTCATTCCTTTGGGTTTGGAGTATGTCTCGAATGAATAAAGGGAGTCTTCTCCTCCTACACCACAAGTCCTAGCTGACCCAGAACCTGCTGTACCTATTCCACCAGTTGCATCTTTAGCAGTAGACCCAGTAGCTCAGGCAGTGCCCAGTAACAATGTCTCTATGGCTGATTTGGAACATTTCAAAGGTTATATTTGTGAGTCTGTAATAGCCTCAGTTGGATATAGGAGTGAAGCATTCTCCAAAATAAGTATCTCAGATGCTGATGCTGCAAATATTGGATGAATGGTTATTCAGGAGATTAAACGAAATCTTATTACTACTACAGAAACCATTATTAGCCACAACACCTTACTTAGAGAATAAGTAATAAAGATGATAAATGATTTGAATTCCTCAACCTCTGACTTCATGACATCCTTTAGTGGGGTTCTTTAAGTTCTTAGGAACTTGGTAACTCATCTACTCAGTGTAGATCTGAAAAAGTTGAAAGAAGAGCTTGGAAAAATGTTGACTGGCCCATCCAATTTTAGGAGTGGGACAAGTGTTGTTACTGATTTGGAGTCTCTCAAGGTTGTGAAGAGAGAGTAAATTTAAAAACATAAGAGTGCTTCAAAAAAATATACTCCTGAAAAATATCATTGAAATATAGATCTTGTGTACAATATGGTCAGACAGTGCACAAATGAAGCCTCTGCAGCTCAGAAAGGGATTCGGGAAAAGGTGGACAAGTATTTCACTAAGATATACACCAATCTTATTCTCAACAATAGAATCACATTTCTCATAGAAAATATTAGAAATCCTCCAGTCAGAGAAGTATTCAAAAATCATGTTCTCAAATTGAATTAGTTTACCCCTTTGTGGAGAAAATTTATATAAAATAAGGATGACATTGATATATCCATGTAATATGGTGGTTAAATCATTAATTGTTTTTTCAACATGATAAAACCTTAAATGCATGTTAAGGAAAAGGCTTTTGTCGTCCCTATAGCTTCTTCACAAGGTACTAGCTCTCAGACTCCTGCACAAATGATTGTCTCTCAAGATCCTGTTCAGATTTGACCACTCCTTATAGAGTAGACTCCATGTCGGGTGTTGTCAAAAAGGTGACCTAACCTTGCAGCTACTCTTACTACAGGTGTTGCCCTGCCTGGTGTTATCCTCAGACCACCACTTCCTATGCCACTCCCAAACCCTCTCTTTATCCATTGGATCCTTCATATTGTTGTAATGATCCTCAGCACCAAAACCATTAATGAAGGATTGTATCTTTTGATAAGGATTTGATATTTTTGTTTTCCTTTTACTCTTCTGCCATTTAATAAAAATCCTTTTGGTGTTGTTCTTCTCATTTTTTTCTCTCTTCCATTTTTTCTAATCCCAAAAGGGGGAGAAATATAAGAGGCATATGTTATATTTTATAATATCTTATTTATTTAAAGGGGAGATTTTCTGGTTTAGGACACATGTCATATACTCACCTAAATCCATTTAGTGAGGGGAGATTTGTTTTACAATTTCAAACCCGGAAAGACTTTAGTCATATTGGACACTCTCACTTTTTGTGTCGTATTCTATGTTCGGATATCATTATTTTATATATTTGAATTTATACAATAATTTGTGATTATAAAAAAGGGGGAGATTGTTGGACTATCTATGATAATTTAGTTTTCATAATATCAAATAATTGTAATATACAGATTCTACTCTTTCATGAAATATTAATATCTCTATGAGAATAAATTATGTCATACAGAACCATATACATTAATAATTCAATAGATTATATTCATGAATAAATATGTTTACAAATGTATTTATACATAAAATTTTGAATAAAAATTAGTCTGGTAAGACAAATACCTCACAATCTTTCTGGATTCTTGGGCACTAACGGTAAGTTGGACTCACCGAAGTCGATAGTCCGAAGATGGACACACCGAAATTGTCACAATGAAGTTCGCCAGAACGAAGTCGACAGACCAGTGTTCGATAGACCAAAGTTTGACACACCTAAGATTGACAAACATAGGTCGACACACCAAATTCGATAGACCAATGTTGACACACCAATGTTAAACAGACCAAAGTTTGACTCATTGATATTCAACACACCAAAGTCGATAGACAGATGTTTTCACATACCGAAGTCGTCACACTGAAGTTCGACATACTGAAGTTTGACACACCAAAGATAACACTCTGAAGATGAAACACTAAAGATGAAAGACATATGTTACCAAAACAAAGACAACAGACTATAGAAGAATCACTGATAGTCATAAATAACTGTTTCCATTTCATTAATTCAAATTTATTTCTAATAGTCATATTTAGAGAAACTAATTTTTCTGACGTTATTTAATTTTTCTTGTGGGACTATCCGTAGACAGTACGAGTTACATGCACATGAAAAGATCATTATTCCTAGTGGATTCTGGAGTATAAAAGGACCTCATAGTAAACATTAAGAAGTGACATTACATGTTGAGACATGCTGAGACATAGAATTTTCGAATACTAAAAGAGAGGAACTAAGAGCAAGAGATTACAAGAATATCGAAACAAGAAACATTCTCAAAAATCATAGTGTACATCGAGACATTGAAGAGCAGATCCTTTTTACTCCTCAAAGTAGCATTACAGAAAATGTGATTCTCTATTCTGAAGATAAATTCAATAAGAAGACTGAAATACCATTTTCTCAACATTCATTGAGTCTAGATCATTACTTAACAACACAAAGAGAATTCTGAACTCTATTCTATTTCTTAAAATGTTGTGTTTTATCTTCACTAATTTTGTAGTGTGTATATTTTTTTTTGTATCACTCACACTTTCTACTGAGGGTAATAGGAGGATATCAAACTATTTTCATACTCAATTACTTCTTACACTATTATCCCACATAGAACTATGGAAAAGATTCCTTGTGATCTATTTATTTTTTATTTACCATAAATAACAGTGGTAGTGGTGAAGTGTGACCTGGACTGTTGGGTGTGCTATTGTGAACTCCGATCTAGGGTGTGGATCAAAATATTATTAATATAAACAGCATGGTGGAAAGTGATCACCAATTGGAGATGACTAAGTCTCTTCTTGAGACTGAACCTATTGTTTTATCCGCTGTGTTGATTATGTTCTATTTCTTATGTGTATGTATTTCCTACATTAAGATAACGTGATCTTTTATAGTTAGTTTATCAAGTGTTTACATCTATTTTGAATCAGTAGGATTGGTTTGAACGTTTTGTCAATATATAGGTTAGTAAAATTGAGATCTAATCAATCTTCTGAGAATCAAATTGATCCTTCAAGACTTTAATAAATTCACTACAAACAGACATTGTATTTAATTTTATAGGGGGATATTAATTTGTAAAGAACCTATTTAAGAGATTTTTTTATAGAGACTCAATTCAACCATCTATTGAGTTATCTACTCCGACCAATAATAAAAAAAATATAATAGATAGATAAATGAAATGTAATACACCTTTCATTGAGATGGTAGGCCATACGTACGCATGAACACTGCTTTCGTTTCTTTATTAAACTGAATGGATGTAATTAAATGACATATACATATATAAATAAATCCAGTAGAGTTATTATATCATATATTTCATTATTACTTATTATAAATACTTTATAATCATTCTTGAATGTTTAATGTGGAGAATGAATCTAATCGCGTCATGGAGACGGTAAGCTGTAAATATGCTTGAGCGACGATATCATTCCAATTATTGTCTAATGTAATTGAAGTGCATGTTATATAATATCTATAAATTAGTATCATGTTATAATAATCATTTATAGTTATTTTTTCACCATTATGCCTATCTAAGTAAGGCGATGGTGAAAAACAGATAACACCAATGCGTAGAGATTGAAAGTCGTAGAGACACATGTGCGATGATTTCATTCTTCATAGGATGAATAGAAGGTGAAATATGGTTGTTTAATATTTTATAATAACATATCAATATATGAGTTATACTGATTTAATTACATTATAGTTAAATAACTAATGAACATGAATTAGAATGAGAAATAAATTTGAAAGGATCGGTAGAAGATATTTTCTCTTCCTCGACATGCCTCCTTTAAATTATCTCATAGGGCACTAGAATTGGTCTTTTGGGAAGACAAGAACCTATAGAATTAAAATATGAAAGCTTAGAAGAAAATTTTTTAGGGTTTGGTAGTGCTTGAATTATCAAAATGGAGTGAAGTGGAGAGGGAAGAGGTTCACTTTTATAAGAGAAGTGACAGGAACATTAAGAAACTCTCAAAATATTAATTTATTAAAAATTAAATTTCAATGAAAAATGGTACATAACTTATTTAATTCAAATATAATATGATTATAGTTCAACTACCAATCATCCAATAATTTTTTGACAAGTATTCAATATTTTTTTATCTTAATATTTTTTGTTTTAACATTATTTTACTATTTTGTCTTAATGTGATATCATGTTATTTTCATATCGTGAGATAATGTAATTACCATATCATGTCAAATGACCCACAAAAAAGTAATTTTTGAAATATTTTGACTTATAATAACTATTTGGAAGAATCATAGATTTTATGGAATATAATATCTTTTAAGAAAACTATTTTACGTTTTATGTTTTGAATTGTGTCAATTTTGGACACTATTCATACATGGGTTTTAAAATATTCATAACAACCTGATTATACAAAAAAGGCATTAAAACAAATTTAATATGTCAATATCATCCAAAAAATTCTTGTATGACATAAAAATAACGGAATTATAATTATTTTAATATATATAAATTCATTTATTTGAATATTTCATTAATGAGGTAATCACTACAAAGTAATTGTGTCATAAATAAAAAAATTTATCTAATTATAAAAAATATATAAATAAAATAAAATTATGTAGGAAATAATGTTTGATTTATAATGACTATTTATAGACAGAGATTTCATTTTTATAACCCTATATTAAAATCAATTTATAAAATGATATATCTTAATGTAATACATATATTACTATAAATTAATTCCTTTAAAATGTCATTTTCACATCCAAGTGAAACCATGGATTCCCATAATCTACCCAAGGAAGGCCATGGTCAGAAATATCTTATCCAATGGGATTATGATATGTGTTAGGGTAGATTAATTTTATTAAAATATTATTTTATACCCTTATTTAACAGATTTACTGTTTAACCATTGTAAATTAAATAAATTCGAAAGTTACTATTCATAATATCCAGAAATAAAAGTATGATATTAACTAATATTAGTTCTAATGATTCAAAATTCAAATCAATTATGTTGTATTAATTAATTTAAAATTAATCCCATTATTGAGAAAATGGTTTTCAATGTTTAAACATAGCAAAAGATTGAAATGTCTTTTCCTAGGAATTCAATGTAAAATGAATGATAATGAAATAAATTATATTAAATTGAAAAAATATATTCTATTTATACTTTAAAACCATTAAATATTATAATTTAACCATATTAATTATCTCGATGAAAAAAGTTGTTTTTAATTAAAATTTTGCGTATTTTTACAATTCTTTAAAATATGAATGTTATCCAAATTATGAGAAACATTTATCAAAATTAAATTTTTATATCATGATTCAAAAGGGATGTTTATTTTGTCAAATTGAACATATAAACATGTCAAAAAAATATTTCAAATGGGTTCCCCATCAAAATGTGACGAAACTTTATTTTTTAAAAAAAATGCTTATTTTATCCCAAAAAATTGATTTTATTCCCATACCATGTTCTTGAAAATATGAAAGATTATTGATAATGTTATAAATTAAAAATTTGGTTAATAATATTCATAACAGAAATTTTATATCCCATTAAATAAAAATATTTTAAAAATATATCATTTTTTTAGTGAAACTCGATATCGCATACAATTCAAGATATTGAGGAATTTTTCTTTTGCGTGTAACACAAGCCAAGTTAGTGTCGCGTGTAGTGAAATATTTTTTGTTGTTTTTTATAACATATTCAATACATATTTCATTTATTCATTGAAAAAATATATATTCAGTGTTGTGTTAAATTAATTTTATCAAAGGAACTTGAAATTATGTGCAACACAAGCCCAAAATAGTGTTGTGAATACTACAAGATAATATGGTTTTGCGTATAGCGCTAGATAATCCTGGTGTTGAAAACAACACATGATATCAAAGAATTTAAAAATAATCCATCTAATAAATTTTCGGGGTGTTATAGTATATATCTCTCACTTCTCCCGATAGAAAAAATGCATCCATATTATAAACACAAATACCATAGCCACCAACTCTAGATCATTCATGGGATTTATTTGCTAAGGGATTTATAGAGACCTTTATATATAGGATATCAATTTATCATTTTTCATTAGAAGACAACATTTTCCCTTATTTTGTTCATCACTATACCCCATTAAGTGTTCTCCACTTATCGGTTGTGCGAGTACTGGAGTAGTGGTAAGACTCTTTTTGAGCTCTTTAATGATTTCTCACATTCTAGAGTCTAGACAAACTTCACTGCCTTCTATGTGAGCTTGGTCATTGAGTTTGACAATCATGATATGTTTTTCACAAATCATCAATAATACCCATCTAAACCCATAAAGTTGGAGATCTCTATTATAAATGCGGTCCTAGGCCACTCTTCAATTGCCTTTGTCTTGGAAAGGTCCACAAGTATTACTTTTCTACTGATATCATGCCCTAATAATGATACATCTTCCATCCACAACTCACATTTAATGTACATTGAATAATGTTTCTCCCTTTAAAAGTCTTCATCAATGTATTAAAATGATCTTCAGGTTCCTTCTTTCTCTTAGAGTATATTAGAATATTATCAATAATGACTACAAATTTTTTATTTAATATATAAAACTATATTCATTAAATCCATGAATATTTCTAGATAATTAATGAGTACAATGGATATCACTATGAACTCATTGTGTCCATAACTAGTTAGAAAGGTGGTTTTGGAAATATCTTCATTCCTCACCTTTAATTTATGATATCTCAACCAAAGTAACACAATAATGAAATATGTTTCCCCATGAAGTTGATCAAACAAAGAGTCTATCTAAGACATGTGATACGTATTCTTTATGATGATTTTATTGGGCTTAGTATAATAATTCATAGGCACAATGAACCATCCTTTTTCTTGATAAAGAGGACTGATACTCCCCATGGTGAAACACATTGGTATCTAAAACCCTTTTCTATATTATCTTGTAAATTCTTCTTCATTTTCTACATATCTATAGTTGATATTCAATAAAGTGTCTTTGATATAGGTAGGGATCCAAGAATAATTTCAATTGAGAACTCAACCTCTCAATGAAGTGGAAGACAAGAAAATTCTTCAGGGAATACATAAGTGTAATCCATCATGATGGTAATATCTTAGAGAAGTATAATATACTTTAGATAAATCATTTGATCAAGAAATTCTTGCTAAAAAGGAAACATTATCCACAATTAAGATGATGATTTTGAAGGATATTCGTCATTCTATTTACCTTTTTACCGGATTAGAGGATAATCTAGGATGAGAATATTGATAACCCTATCCCGATAGTTATTGTTGGATTTGTAGAAACATAGAAAATCCATTCCAAAAATGGTATCAAACTCCACATATGATTGTTTGAAAATATTTGTTGGGAGGTTTAGTCCACTAACATTTACCATGGAGATGTTACAAACCTTAGAGGTTATTATTCTCCCATTCAATGTTCTCATTGGTAACTCAACCTATAAATTTTGATGTGGTATTTGAATAGTTCTACTAAATATGCATGATATGAAAGATGAATTGAACTAGAATAAAATATTATGTTCACTAATATTGCATGAATAACTGACATACCTATCACCACGTCATTGTTCAGATCCACTTCAGCTATAGTGATATCCTAAGCCCTTCCTTGTTTCCTTAGAGGCTATTATTTATTTACTTCGTCAAATCGTGGATTTTGTACAATCATTCTCTTAATGGCCATGTTTCTTGTATTTTTAACACTACACTATAGGCTGGGTGTTAATATGAACCTTCCTTTGATCATTCACATTATTTGGATTCTTAATATCACTATGAAAATTCCAATACAGTTGTCTTATTCTGCCATATTTGAAACAATTCATGGTTCCCTTTAGATAGTTCCTAGGAATCCTCTTCTCAAAAATTTGATATGTTGTATATTCAATAATATTTCCATCATGAGGTTTATTTACCAAACCACCATTATTAAACTTCATTTAAACTTTTTATCATTGGGACCCATTTATTTTTGAGATTCTAGGATCACGATTTCAACCTTAAGGTCATAATGGACAATCTCCTCATAACATTAGAAGTATAGAATCTCAAAAACAATCCATAGACAAGGATTTTATCCACTAAAGAAGAGATCCACCACCCTTTTAGTGATCATGACTAATTCAGAGGCACATCATTAAAGCCTTGTGATTTTTTATTTACACACCCCTATCATCTCATCTTTATTATGCTTAAGTTTGAGGAACTCACTCTCCATATTGATATGGAGTGTTAAAAAAAATATTTACTATTTGTTTTAAATTCCCCTGAATCCATGATATCGATTTCATCATGGGAAATGAAATTTTTGTAAATTTTCAACCACTTTTGAGCTTCCACAAGAAAAATTATAGACCACCAGAATGAATTTCTCTTTTTCTAAGCACAATAGGATGAAGAATATCCTTTCAATGTATCTAATCTATTGTTCTACAAAGAGGGGAGTCAAATAAAAAGAGGAGACCTTTGCTGCAAGAAGGATTTGATGGTAACATTCTCATTACATGGAGTATTATTGGGTTTCACATGATTCCAATTATTATTCATAACTTGAGCTAGTTGATAAGGTACTATAATAAATATTGGATCACCCGTTCCCATCAGATTAGACATATAATGAGGAAAATCATCATATTTCCTATCAAAATGTATGTATACTTGTGTTATTATATTTCCCACCATTAACTAAGTGGAATAATGTATAATTAGAGTTCATGAATACATATCTAATAATAATAAAAAAGTAAAAATTAAATATAAAATGTTAAAATATTAAAGGAAAAGTAAATCTGAAGTCGGTATTCTGTAGGTTTCAATATACATTACCCATAATCTATTTCCTCACATTTATTCCTATTAGATTTTTGGTTCCCTTAATATTGTTTTGTACTATGCTTATGTATTTACCAAATCATATCCCCCAGTTGTGTCAAACCATGAGTACTGCAGGGCCCATTTTTGTGCAGCAGCTCCCATTCATGTCTCGCTCAAAGGTGTGTTTTGGCGTTTCACGCCATGATATATATGTGCCAGATCCAGATCAACATGTTTGTATCCATACATGGATATATTTTATTGATAAACAAATTACTCAATACTTCCCAAATTTTGGGATTTATTCTTATACATAGTCTCATACCAACAGTTATAACTAAGGTTATCTATTTATAATATCAAAATGTAACTACAATGTTCTCTGATGCCAATTATTGAAACCCTATCATTTTACAGACATCATCACATGATTTAAAACATTGTAATGGATAATATTATGAGCCAAGGATCGTATATTCACGTTTCTTGGAATAATAGGAATGTAAAACTAAAAACATGGGACAAAATGAAATTTTTATTTATTTAATCTTCATAAAGAGATACTAACACACATTGTTCTCAAATATCCTCATATGATAACCTGAGGATAACATGAAAAAGGGGATGAACTAAAAAACACAATAAGGGAATAATCATAAGAATAAATCTCTAGCACAATGTTGAAAAGGCATAAAAAATGATATAAAAAGTCATAAAACATATGGATTCATAACATATATAGAGGGGATCATATAAAAATGGAATTATAGTAATGTGGAAAAATCATAAAAAATGACATTAGCGCAATTCAAGTCTCATTGAACATATGGGAGAACATGTCAAGGTTAACCAGCAAGACCATGGTACATGGTAGCATGTGTCAAGGAAAACCACCAATACTGTTGCGCATAACACATAATGAGACTCAACTTTACAAAATGAATTGAATACTAATCGAGGTAAAAACATAATACCATGTTCATGAATATTATTTCAACATATATAATTATACATAGTCAATAATACATAAAAATAAGGGTTACCCATGGTATGAATTGGGTCACATAATCATGTCATAATGCACAATAAATGGGAGTATCATAAGAATTTCCATGAAAGAAAGGAATTATATCATGAAGGTAAAACAATTGGGTAGAATAGGTATATATCATGAAATGTTATGTCAAATTGAAGTAATAACATGTAAAATGAGTTCTTTAGAAACTTTTTAATTAAAACATTTCTGTGCGATTATAAGAAATTATCAACGATCATTTAAAACGTAAAAGATAATTGTATTTAATATAAAACCATAAGTGAAACAATATGGTTTTAATAATACAAATATTGATTTTATAAAAATAATTTTGTCTTGAAAATATATTATATAGTGTAGTTAAAAATGATAATGAATTCAGAAAATTCCTTTAAAATGGGCTTGGTTATCAGGAATAATTGAGGAGGGAATAAATTAAAAAAATGTATATCCCTGAAAAATAAGGATGTATGGATTGTGATACATGATTTTAGATTATAGAAAAATCATTTAGAATATGTGAATAAAAATAAAACAAAGCATAATTTCAGAAAAAATAAAGATATAACACCCAAAAGGAATAATGTACGTTCGGGTAGAATCCCTTAGCTTAAGTACGGTGGTGTCACTCACATTATATTACTGTCATGGATAAAAAATTAAAATTCATTAATTAATATCTATATAACCTCTTATACATGTAATTGATTTATTATAACTTTATTATGTTCATTCGTGTCCTTCTTCGTGGGTTAAGATGATCAATTTCATTGTTTTGGGAGCGTTTATTTCCTTGGTTTTCAGGATTGGTTTACTTATATACATGTAACGATAAACACGTTAGGTGAGAATAGTTCACTACAATTGAAATTATAAATTATTATTGAACATAAAAAATATTAAATGGGTTTAAAATTCATTTGGTTATTTGGAGTGAAGAGGAATCATTATATAAAACATTAATGATATCCATTTTTTGTTAATTGGCGGTTTTTGATCACAACAAAGACATTTTGATTTATAAATTAATATAATATGTAAAAAAAATTATAACATTAAATTAAAAATAATATATATATTATAGTCTTCTTCAACCATAAAACTGGTTTCCTAACTAGAATTTAAGATTGTAAATGAAATCGAAAACACGTCATCCTTGAATATGATGAATTAACACTTCACAAATGGTGTTTTCGTTTCATGTATAATAGGTGGGAAAATGAGAGATGATAAGGATTTATTAAATTATCAAAACAAAATTATAGTACATTTTAGTTAGTAGAGTTATCACCACATTTGGGTGATGCTAGGTGAGGATAGAATTTATAACAAAGGAACATGAAATGAAAATAAAAGAAATAGAAAGTGGAATTTAACTCTTGAATATATCGTAGTTGAGAGCCTCTTTAAAGGAGATGTTTTTCTTTTTTTATGATACCATGAGATCTTGGACATAGTAAAGGGTAATAGAGAGATATTTGAGTATAATTTGGACTAGGAACAAGGATTGAGTGGTGTGAGGTGAAAAGGTAAAGAGGGTGGTATTTATAGTGGAGGAGTGTTGGGGTTTCCATTTATATTACTCATTAGTTTACTTTTTTTTCTCATGACTATGAATATCCACGATTATTGGGAAGAAAAACTGTAAAGAGAGCATGTGAGTTTGTACCAATGGCGAGTTACAACATCCATAACTTAACCATGATGGATAAATTCATTTCTTTAGAAATTATCACAAATTATCATTTTTTACAATTCAACAAAAATTCATGTATTTTAGAAAAATAACAAAAATAAACCCATATCATTATTATATGTGTATAATTAAAAAAATGAACTCCATTGTATATAAATAATTTTCTAAATATGATAAATTTAATTTTTAATTTAAATCATAATTTTATTGAAAATTAATAATTTTAAAATTAAAACTCCTTTTCTAACACGTTGAAAAATTAATAAAGGTATATTAAAATTTTATTAAATTTGTAACTAATTAAAATAATTATTTATGAATACATTTTATGAAAATAAACTTTATTTTAAATTAAAAATTTAATCATAAAATTGTAATTAAGTGTACAACACTTATAAAAATACAAACACTTATTTAAAACATTTTAAAATTTTTACTTACCTATATGATGATATATTTATCTCATATTGTCACTTATAAGATGGATAAATTTTACTTACACTTTCAGTAGTGAGGTTACTATTTAATTGGCCGGTTAACTATTCAGAGGGGTCACATTACTATTTCAGAGTTCAAATTACTATTACATCAGTATACACTCCTTAACATCAAGACACACATTTAATTTTACAAATTATTTATTTATAAGGTTTGTAGTGTGTACTATATGTAATATTATATGATTAAACTATAATAAATATTTATAATAAGGGAATTTTATTGAAAAAAATTTGGGTTATTACACTATGGAGCTACGTCATATGCTAGTAGCTGAGTCTGAATCGATTACATCCATTGATCACTGTAGGGATGTTTAGGAAATTCACATGGTTACTAACTATATATTCTTACTTAATTTTTGATTCATTTTGTTTCAAGATTATAATGTTTATTTATATTTAGGATATCCTGGTATTTCATTTCTTGGGTTTCTAGTTAGGGTTTGGGTTTCTAATGTGGTATGATGTTTTGAAAATAAAGGGTTGTTTTTATAGTTTTGAAGATAGAAAATCAATGTTGTTTATAAAAAAACAATGATAAAAACAAATTTTTATTTATTTATTCCAAACTATAATTTATATAATTTTTTGGGAAGGTAAATTTATGGGTTCTACGGTGCTTGCCTACTGATCAGTTAAGCTCACACCCTTCATGTAACATTCAATGTCGGTATAACAAATCTGTTTTGTAGGTCTAGGTTCTTTATTCGTGTGTTCCTTGTTGGAGGAGGTGGTCTTGTGGTTATAGGTGACCAAGAGGCCACATGAAGATCATGTTTCCATGTACGACTAATGTTTCTTTTTCGTTCCTATTTTATATTTCAATCATTGTATTTTTATCGGTGTATATATTTATTTGAGTTTAGTTATTTTTTTATTTATTTTTCATTAGTTTATTTTATTGATCCTGATTTATTGGGAATAAATAATTTCGATAGTGATTTCATTGATTCACAAAAGTAGTTTCCATCCCATTGGGATCAAAAATTTTACTTGGGCCATGTCTCATACCAGGTCGGGTGTCGAGTTAGATTAAATCCTGACTTGGTTCATGAATAAATTGTATCAGAGGAGGTTCTTGATATTTTGGGTGTCTCATATTTGGATATTTGGACTACCGAAACTTCAGAGATAGGTATAATAAGGGTTTCATGAACCATTACTCATTCAAGTAATCATGTTTTAGGCAGTATTATGATATTTTTATCTTTTACCATTATTTTGGATTGATAGATGATGATGGGAAGAGCCAATGTCATGTTGTGATCTCACATCGAGTTGTGACCCATGTGAAGTCCATGTGCATGGTTCAAGGTCTTCTTAGTTGTTAAGGATTTCTTATGGAATGGAACACTACAATGTCATCAGGTTAAGCATGAACACTAGTTCATTATTCAAGTAGTCATGTGTGAGTAATGTTTTGTTTTTGTATTATTTTATGTGAGTAATCATTTGAAATGAAAATATTTTTTGAAATTGAAATCATTTCTTTCATGTGGGTTTAAAATTGGAAAAATGGGGTTTAAATTAAAAAAATTTGGACTGAAAATATAGTAAACACCTGGATTTTGATAATGATATGGTAATCATGACCATTATTACTCCTTATGAGAGTTTCCATATATATTTGGTATATGTGGGAAGTGCATGTCAGCATGTATGGATTGAAATGAATGGGAACATATATGATGGTTCATAGGATTCAATGGGGTATTATTTGAGATAAATTGTATGGATTCATATATCTAAATTGGATTGTCTATTGTAATGTGGTTTTTGTTTTTTGAAAAGTGGATTTTGTGTTCGGACAGTGGCCCAGGAAGAAGGCGGTTTGAAAATTTAAATGAAAATTGATTTTTTTGAATTGAGGATTTTGGTTATGTTTGTATGTTTTTTGATTGAGAACCTATTTTCATTGGCTTTAGGTGTTCTTTTTGTATTTTTTACTAGGATGTTGATTTTTATTTATTTCTAGTTTTGATCATAATATACCACCAAGAACAGTTCCCCAAATGTATAGTGAGTCATGAACAATTTATAATTCATCTCAGTTGTAGCTTGTCCTTCTTGGTGATCATGGTCCCTTAGTGGTCATGGAGTGGCTTCATGAAGGATATAATATCTTCAGATAATTTTCAACTCTTGATGCTCTTATATTTATTGCAATTCTTGGTTTGTTTGATGGTCTACTAGTAAAAAAATGATTTTTAACATCAGTTTTTAGGTCGTTTATACCTCGCCGATAGCGCAAAAAATGGGCATTTCAAATGAATCATAAAACAATTTTAATTAGGTTATTTTGTCTCTGACATAGAAAACCCATTTAGATGGGTATTTTCACATAATTTATTTAACAATAGATGTGATAAATGGTATTTTATGTTATTTATTAAATAATGGATGTGAAACAATGATGTGGTAAATGATTTATAAAGTTTGTTTATTAACAAATGATGTGAAATATATTTTCCACATTAGTTATGTAATAACTAATATGGAAAACCGTACATAGATGGTTTAGGATTTCAATTATTTTAATATTGATGTTAATTTTTTTTAAAATATTTCTTTTCAACCTTCCTCTCTACAATAGACCAAAAATGAAATCATGTAGAAGTAGAGACATAACAACTATTAACACATATATAATTATAAAAATTCCATCTTATAATATTTATTAAAAACAAACTAAAATAAATCCAAAACAATAAAATGATTTACCCATTCCCCTTTTAAGTGTGTGAGCTCTTTTTCACTATAAGGGTGAGATTCATAAAAATGGTACAAATTAAAAGGAAATAATTTAACATTTATTATGCATAAAAAATAAAATAATAATAAATACTCTATAAACAATCTAACCTAATTGAAATTTGTAACAATCCAATTTGAAACTATTTCACTCATAAATCTAAACACATAATATATGCATTCTCTAACACCTTATTTTTTATAAAAAAAAATTTAAATGAGTTTTTCATTTCAAAATATCATTTTAATGTAATATATCCAAAATATACTAATTATAAATGAAACATAAGTTTTAATTTTACATATTTGATAATGGATCACATTTTCATTATGGTATCTCTGAAGAAATTACATCCCTTATTAGAAAATATTGACAATGAAATAAATTAAAAATTCATTATAATATAAAATTGAATTAATAAATCCATACATACATTTCCAATAGATACCTAAAATCTTGCCTCACCTCTATATGGATAGAGAATAACCAGTAATGAGTATTCTATTTTCTAAAAAAATAAAACATCCAATAAAAACATATATAAAATATAATTTAATGCGAGTGTTTATTATGTTTAAATATATATAACACTTTGTGAGATAAATGTTTCATAATCTTGAAGATATAGTTACATAAAACACTAAATAAATATATTCATTTCAAATTTTTAGCAATACAAATTGTTCTTTCTTATTCAGTTATTTTCCTCACTATAGTTAAATGAGTTGTAGGTCCCTAAATCTATTATCATTTTTCATCTTATCCTCTTTACACATTTTATAATGATACCTAATAAAAAACAAAAATAAATACTGATTTTCAATAAATTAAATGTAGGGACTGATTTATGTTAGGATATATTGGAAAAAAATTTCATCATGTTGATTCCTAACATATCTTTAGTTACAAGCTCAAGGATATCAATTTTCAAAATCTTGATATTCATTTCCTTCCAAAAAACAGTTATCTTCCACTGGAATCTCATATGAACCTAACAAAAAATTTGTATATCCTGAGAATCTATCAAGAAAACTAGAATAAATATCTGAAGTCAGTGATCATTGTACATTTTATTTAATATAAAATATTTCTTAACCTTTAAATCATTGCTTTAAAAAGATAGATAAATATATAATCATTAAATTGTAAAAGAAAATTTAATTCAAAATTTAAACAAAAGATAAAATATACACACCTCTATTGTAATATGTTAGAGAAATATAGATACCCAAAATATGAAGTGGCTGATACTTTGTCCAACTCAATTCACCTCATATATAGGTACCAGTACTCCAACTGATCTATCTATAATATCATTTTCAATAACCCTATGATTCTATCAATCTATCTACTAATGATGATCAACATATCCAATATAAAATATCACCCCATATCCAATAATATGATACAGAGGATCATCGACAAATAACTCATAGTATTTGGGACACTATGGATGATGGGGCTTACGAGTAGGATATGGAATGAAGTTTTTAGGTGGAGGTGGAGGGGAGGGAGCACCCGAGAAAGGAAGGGGAGTGCGTGTTTTAGTTTGAAAAAATATTTTCATGATTTAATATACGGATTGTACTGATTTTTTTGATCATATCCTCTATCAACGCATTAATATTATAATATTTAGACTCAAAATATTATATATTGAGTTATAAAATCCCACCATTTATAAAGAAAAATAATGTGTAACACTTTTCTCACAAATACACGTTTTGGTAACTTCATACTTGAATATGGTGTTCGAGATTTCCCAATGCTGCATCTAAAATATCTTGCCTACACTCCGCTATAAAGTGTACACATGTTCTCTTCTCCCCAGGAGAATCCTATATAAATTATTTGAAAATTCATGTAATGATTCCAATTTTATAAATAATTTAATTAACATCAATTAATAAATAAAGAAAACGTCTTACAATTATCTCATCTACAATCCTCTACCCTTCTATAAGATATTGTTTTTTTTTTGATTTGACTACTTTTCCATTTTTCATGTCTACCTTGCGGGGGAGTGAGGTTACACATCTCTAGATTTTGACGACTGAACTCTTAGTATTTGAAATTTTTTATCCATCATCTATTATTTTAATAATGTATACCATTTTTGAGATAATGTATAATGGTATACATTTCTAGATAGGATATCCTGATGATATATCCCAGTTTCAATAAATTAAAATTTTTAAATCATTAATAATATTATTAAAATAAAAAAATATAAAATTTTACATAAAACATTCAAAAAATGGTTCTTACCTTCTACTTTCATCAAATATATTCCAATATTCTTCATCTATAAAATGATATATATCACCTGGATTATGATGATGCCTATGCCCATAAAGAAAACCAGATGTGAGGGTTGATTTGAAATCTATCATTCACTTAGAAGCCAATGATAAACAATTCATCCTAACTCCTCTAATGTTATTTGTATCATATTCCATCATACAATAAATGGAAAACATATATTACAATAAACATTTCACAATTAGTAAAAAATAAAAAACTAGCTTACCAAAATGGTTACCCACAATTGAAATAATGTCTATTAATCAACAGTTATCCAATCATCATTCAAAATAATGATTTTTTTTTCAAATTAAACAGATATCAAACTCTAGAATTGTTTTGAATTAAGAACTCCTAGAATATAATTACGATTAAATTCTACAAGTATCCTCTGGTCCTAGCTACGATCTATTAATAATTTTAGTAAACTTTTTCTAGCATTTTTACCAACCATTAAACTCTTCTTTGGATCTATGGGGGTATATAACCCTTGTATATAAGGATTGGGATCATCAAGAGAAGCATGTACACATTACTCCCTAGAGGTATGAGTACTCTATTCTCACAATGTATGTGGTTGATCAATAGATTTATATGTCCTTATCTTAAGATGAGTCAAAAAATTAGTAAAAAAAATATAAATTTAACTACTACAATATTAATGTTAAAAAATGAAAAATTATTAAACAAAAAAGTTAACTAATTTAAACTAAACACATTATTATTTATATTTTTTATATTTTACTAAAATGATAACAATAGAAATGATATATGATATTCTATATAAATGAATAGAAATAATTCCAATAATGTTGAAGGGATATTAAAAATTAACCAACCTAATATATCATGTTCTATAAAAAAATATTTTTTCAATATAGATTTATAAAATATTTTTGTTTTTATTTAACATATTAGAGTTTAAATAATTTATTTTCATTGAAATCAATAAATATATATGTTACGTAATGGTAAATAAGAAAACCTAAACAAACTAAAGGACTGTCCACCCAAAATATTTTTTCATGATAATTCCTAATAGTAGAAACCATGTCTACGATGAGCTGATCAATATTATTAATTAATATTTCCATGTAAATAGAGGTATCATATAAATCAACATCTTATTCCAGTTTATCATCACCAATATATTTTTCTTTTCCTTATAAAACAATTCACTACTACTTATCTGATAGACCATGAATATATAAAAAAATTGTATGTGTTTCAATTATAAAATGGTCAGCAATGTATTCTTATCTATTCATATTCATAAGTGATGTTCCTAATTCATCATATAGAACAATATTTTTACCAATAAAACATTTGTAGTTAAATAGTAGAACTTTTCATTTAATATAATTAACCTCTCATATATCTTAAATAACACCATAATATGAACATTATGCGTAAATTGGGGTTTTCCTTTAGAAATAGAAAAATAATTATGTCTATGAACTCCGATACACCACTATTCTAAACTGCACTTTTTTTCCTAGACATTCTTGTGAAATGTATATCAATTAATGTCATATCGAGGACATGTTATCAATTTCATACATGGACCACTCACTTACCATTTTAATGTTTTTGATTCATCTGATTCTACCCATCATAGTCTCCTTAAACCATGGAATTTTTTTTGTTATGATCATTCAAAATACACATATTTTTATAGTTTGGATAACATTGTTCCAACACATTAATATTTAATGTTATATATTGTTGACAATCATCTATGTTATTGAAGATATATAAATGTTCATTATTTATCTATTCACTAGAAATATACTTGAATTTCAAGATATGGATCTCCATTTTACCATAATTAAATCATTAATGGTGAGACGGAGGAATATCAATGTTATCTATTATAGATAGGTATCTTTTACATAACTACACAACCTCATTACAAATATAATTTTCTACAATAGAGGTTTCATCTTTATATGGATTCCTATCATACCCCTTAAATATCATCATATACCTTTCAAAAGGATATATACAACATAGACAAACAAGTCCAAAAAGAATTATTTCATAAATGAAATTAACAATTAAATTCCCCATTACATCCAAAATGGTGGTTCAAAATACATTTCAAACTGAAAAATTATATAAATTGCATCATTTTCCAAAAATGATCAATGAATTCAGATCAGTCACAATATTACAAAATGAATATATAAAATTATATATCATCAAGATTATCTTTCCAAAATGAATGGGAAATATTCCACACAATGAAACTGGTAGAAGTTGTTTCATCATGATGTGACAATCATCTGATTTCATACCTTGTAACATAAAATCCTTTATGGAAACAAAATTGTCACATTTTAAGAGTAACACTATGAAAATTTGATATCATAAAGACACTGAGAAAAAGATAAGTTTCTCCCTCTTGGATAATGTATGACATTTCAGGGGAATAAATTTACACCTTCCATAATGAGTGGGAGCTATGTCCAAATGTATTCCCATTGACAATAAGTCCAATCTTGTATTCAACCAATTTTTAGTCTTTCCTGTAATATCTAATAATATTCCTATCATGATTAGAAGTATATTCTTCTCCATAAGCATGACATCAATGTTATGTTTGCACTCATTATATCAGAAATATGAAAGCTCAAAATATATAGACCATTTCTTCCCAATATTTCTATTATTACCTAATTTTTTTGCCTTTCCAAATGTCACATCATGGTTTTCCACCCTCTCAAAATAATCATGAGTGGATAATGTTTTTTGAGAAATATCAAAGTACATTAAACCATTTCATAACATTTTTTAATATTCTATAAGAGTGATCTAGAGTCAAAAACATTCGATGAACCATGTATACTAATTTTCCACCAGAAGGAAGTAAATAACACGAAGTCTCTTGTACGAAAATTAAACACACATTATTCCCCTTAACACTATATTGAAGAAAATTTCCATATGCTGGGAAGTCATTTATAGTGAACAAAATCATTGCATGCAGTTGAAAATATTCCATTTTATAAGAATCATACACCCTAATACCATCCTCTTATAAGAGATTCAAATCATATATTAATGGTGACAATAATACATCAATATCATTTCCATGTTGTTTCGGTCCATAGATCATTAAAATCAAAATGAAATAATTGGGCATAATAAAAAATATTGAAAATAAGTTATAAATTTTTATCATAATAGGGAATGAACTATGTATATCACTCAATATTTGATATGGATTCATTCAATAAATTCATAGTCTATGTTTGAGATTTCTAAATTCATTTCTGAATTAAGGAAATTTTCGATCAATTTTCTTCCACTATGGATAATCAATTGGATGTTGTAATTTCCCATCACATATCTAATCATTTTTATTCCATTTTAACATTTTTATATCATGTGTGTTCTCAAATAAACATTTCAAATGGGGATATAAAGGAAGATAAAAAAATGCATTGGCACTGGTCTCTATAACCGCAAAATCATCATTTATTTTTTTCTTTAAGATAATTCCATGATATTCTACATTTTGGAAACATTGATTGAAATTCATATGCATTCCTATATTGAACATAGTCATTATTTCATGATTTTAATTTTGTATACCCTAATCCAATTAGGCATATTATTTTATTCTCTTTATAATGTTAATTAGGAATATCTTTTTATTTAGGAAGAAAATACGTCCTGAATTATAGAAGATCAATAAAACATTTGTAACTCCAAAAATGTTTTCCAATAATGTTAATCAATCGTAATACCTATAATAAAACTGTAAATTCCATAAAACTAGCATACAATGGGTTTTCAGAATCACCATATAGATTCTCAATTTTTTGTTAATTTTCAATTTCCTCTACTTCAATATCAAGAATCATTTCTTCAATTTCACCTGAGTTATCATATCTCAAAGAATCATCATAAATAGATCAAAAATTCTACCTAGTTTCACCATACCAAATCCAAGGGCTGTAACATGTATTAAAACCTTGAAAAATTAAATTATCTTTGATATCTCTACTTTTTATATTCTTTATATTTAATCATTTCATTCATGTATGGAAAACATTTCATTGTTTGGATCATCTATTTTTCAAATTCTTAAAAAATAATCAACAACTTCCTCATATTCATCACTCATTTGTAGTGTTATAATCCAACAGAATCTAATTATAATTTATAATAAATATAAAAAAATAAATCATGTAAATATAAGACAATTATAAATTTATATGAAATATTCCATAATATGAAAGTCACATATTTTTGAAATATAAAAATTATATATGCATATTTGAAAAATATAATTATAAATTATTTAAAATAATGGAAGATAAGTTTAAATATATATAGTAAATCATAAAAATATATGCAAGGAAGTTATTACAAAAATTAAATGTAGTTAGACTATAAATTTTGGAATCTAATATACACACATATTGGGATATAATATTTGAACATTCATCAAGGTTATAAGTTGTTTTCTCAGTGAGGTATTCAATTAGAGAACCATATGAAATGATTATGAAATTAGTGCGGGGTTAAAAAATATAGGTTAATTCTCTTATATTTAATGATATCTCTATTACTCAACTAATTATTTATAGGTAGGATCTAAAATAAGAACCCGTGACTAGTTTTTTGGTCATCAATTCATACCCCCAAATGGTTTTTGATATATCCCCATAGTAAATTCTATTAAATAAAATCCCATAAATAGGCCATAAATTTTTTATATTTTCATGGTATATAAATATAATATTTTCAATTCCGAAAAGTGGAATATTGATCCATTAGCTAACTACCATCTATGCTACCATAATAAATTTCCCAACTCATACATTAGTACATGATTCTCATAATAATATGAGATACATGATGATATAAATTGCTAATATGGTTTCTAGATTGACTAGATAATTGATTTAAAAGGTGATATCCCAATCCCAATCACTATAATGACCACCATAAGTTGTCATCCAATAATCACATGTATGAATATGGGTGTTGTGAGTTTGGTCGATTAAGGTAATCCTCGTCTAATTCCCTTCACAATTAAGCATGATGACTAACTCAGTTCATGTTCAAAAGAGAAATTCAATTCATGAGTTCATTTATTCATAAAATTAATTACATTTAGGAAGAAGTATTACTCTATTGATTGGAGTTATTCCCTTTATATTATCTCATATTGAATATTGGGGAGTGAACAATTATAAAATCCCATAAAAAACTAGTCTCATGTACTAATATCCACATTATTGTGGCTTACTCCTACCTCTATATTAACTAGAAGGAATGTATTAATGTTAGATTTCCATCTACTGAGCAGTTGTTGAATAATGTTATTATTCTAATGAGTGACATCCTCAATCACTTAGACAACCTCATATAAACTTGAAATATTGTACTCATCATATAACATTGAGTAGAATTTCCTAATCTAGATTTTCCATCTAAAATCCACAAAAAAGACCCCTATGAAGAAAATATATTAATTCAACACCCATCCTCTCCAATAGTAAGCCATATATTTATTCATTATGGACCCATAATTGTGAACCCATGTATTTGGTCTATATTATACCACTATTTATGTTAAGGGAGTATATCCTAAGTTTTACCCCCAAGAGAAATAACCCTAATGATGAAAGATGATGACAGATCAGCATTAGATGTATGGATACATGTAAAGTGAATATATCAGATAACATGTGGATATTAAATAATATGGTAATGTGATATTTTAGTAAATGAAATCAATAAATAGAGAGTTAGGGAATCCATGATATTTAAGGAATAAAATCAAGGTGTGTGACGATTACATTAGAGTTAGTCAAATATAATACACTGATGAAAAAAAGAATGTATGAATCTGTAAAATGTTGTGGGAGGCCACTGGATAGCTGAAACAAGAATAGGTTTTCCTTTCGAGAGAGAACTGAGTCTTCATTCGCCTGATTGAAAAACTATAAAATGACTAAACATGGGAATTCATAAAATTTTAAAATATTTATTAGGAAAGTTATATAATAACTGAAATGATGAAGAATATTTTGTTACATATATAACATTTTTTTATATAGAAGCTAATCTGATAAATTTATTTTAAAAATAGTTTATTTTATAACCATACTTATAAAGAAATAATATTTGATTTATCAAGTGAGTTATAGAATAATCGACATAAAAATTGAACTTTGTCAAGTTAGGAATAGAATAAATGATGTGATAAAGTAAGATACATCATTTATAATGTTGATTATAGTATGACTATCATTATAAATCAAAATACATGTATTTAATCATAGGTTATATGTAATCAAATTTAGTGGTTTGACGTGATAAATAATTATTATACTGGTGGAAGAACATTGGTTGAATGGGAGTTGTTTTTTCCATCTTCGATACAAGTTGGGATGAAATGGGAAATGTTTAAGTCTATATTTATTTGATGGTTTATACCCAAGGCGGCGATGAAGAAGAAAAGGGAAGATCTCATAAGTATTCTGCAAGGCTAGCTGACGGTGAAGGCCTATGTTGACTACATTAGGGAGAGGTTTTCTTTTCTCCTGTTGTAGCGTCGTAGGATCTATTGAAGGATTATAATTTCTTTGGGGGTCTTTATCAAGAGATTAAGGATTTATTACTCTCCTCAATAGATAATTATTTTTTATGGTTGGTGAATGAAGCGTTTGTATAATAGTTGGTTTCTAGAGCACAAAAAATTAAAAATCTAGTGTCTCATGTTTCTCATGATGATTCCCCATATGGTGATGAGTCAGAGCTAGAGGAACCTATCTTTGAGGAGTATATTTCATTGGTTCTAGCTTCTATTTCATCAAAAAAAAATTCTTGTGTGCCACTATTATTGATGATTTAGGAAATAAAAGTTTTCTTCTTATAATCCTCCAAAGGGTTTTCATCATTGTGGTTGTTTGTGTCACATGGAGATGTTTTATAATTAGAAATTCTATACGAAATGATTTTTATATGAGGATTTTAGATCGTGACTAAAATTTAGTAAATTCTATAGATATCAGGGCTCTAGCCATGGGATTGAGAGTGAATCTATCACACAATCAAGAATTTCTGGGGGTGTGCAGGAATCCATGACCTAGTTCTTTTCTCATGTGTTATGGTTGAGACATTTGAAGTTTCCTTTTCATAATTTTTTTTGTGGTTGTAAGTTATTCATTTCATTGTAAAAGAATTATGGATGTGTTCTATAATAATATAAGCATTTGAGTTTATCTGAATGCGGATCTTTGAGATCATTATTTTTCTTTGAGTGTGTATGGCCCTTGTGTGGGTTGGATTCTGTTTTGGATTTGATCATTTGAAGATGCTTGTTTCTTTTGGTATTTATGGGTGGCGTTTCTTTTTACCACTTGATTTGGTCCTATTCTATTGGTTTCTCCCATGATAGGGATTCTTGTCTTTCTTGGGATATTTATGGATCAAGTTTGTAGTTCCCCCGTCATGGTGGAAATGTTTCTTAGTAGTTATATAGAAGTTTTTTTAGTTTCTATTTATGATCTAGTGGTGTTGGGAGTATTAATGTTTTCATGCTAGCTGAGTTATTTTAGTGGGGAGAACCCTCTATTATTCTCCCCTCATACATATTTTTGGGTTTCCTCTCGATCGTTCGTGTATTACTTGTGTAGTTAATGGTCACCCAGATTTCCATGGTTTCTTTCAGTTTTTATTGGGCATGGATTTGAGATTTGGTCATCTTTCTTTAGGGTGAAATTTTGGGGGCATAAAGTGTCTATGGTGGGGAGAATTTTCACTCCCAAACCTTGTATGATTTTTTTCTTTTAGGATTATCATGTATTTGGATGTTTTAGTCGAGGCTCGTGTTGATTACTTATTTAAAATTTTTATTTTTGGAGGTATTGGGTGGGGTTTTGGCCTATGCATGATTTTGGAGCACAGTTTGGGAATTTGTGTGACCCTACCTTGGAAACTGCGAATCCAGTGTGGGGTGTCCAGTAGTGAGTCCCACAGGTTGCACATGTTTTGAGAAACCACGCAGTAACCATGTATTTTGTTTCTATAACCAGATATAGGCTTCTAACTTGGTTGGAACACGACTTGGGAAACCATAAATCCAAACCATGTAGGGTGCCCCTCTATTCGAGTTGTTCTATTGAAACATGGTTTGGAAAACCATGTGACCAAACCATGAGAGTTTCCCAATTCGTTAAAAAATGGAAATTTCCTTTTTTCCTATCCATTCATTTAATCCAAAATCAGGTCTCTCCACCCTCATCCAACCAAAGATCACCATGGGAATTCTATAACCCATATCCCTTGTTCCCAATCATCCATGAATGATCTATGAATGTCTCTAATGATAGTTCTTTTATTTTTGATAATTTATCTCCTATCCTTCTTCTCCTCCTTGGATTTCATGGTAATTCAATGGTGGGTTTTCTCTTTAGATAAACCCTAGAAGTAAGGGATGATGTGTTGTTTGATTTATTCTATGTTAGGGTGTGAGGATCATATATAAATATTGGTTCTTCATTACATTGATGTTTCATTTCATTCCCACTATATTAATGAATTTGTTTTTATATGTTTCCTTTCTGATGAATTAAATTTACAGATTGGTTATTTTTAAATGATATATAAATGTGTTTTTCATTCTTATGATATATTTTATTGGATTATTATGGTGTGTTGGTGTTATTAATAACTAGTGGATGTGATTTTTAATGAGTTTTCTAAGAATGTTATACAATTATGCATATAAGGTGTAGGTAAAATATCCACTAGTTTTCTAAAATGATATTGAGAATATGTGATAATATTTAGCCTTGGGTATATTTTTTTCAATGGAATTAATTACATTTTGTGTATATTGAGTATTGGTATCATCTTTACGTATTTTTAAATTATAATAAAATGATTAAAAAGGGTGTTTCTGTTCTTAAATTTATATTGGCGATTTTAGAGTTGGATGTGACTTGCGTATCAGTTTAAAAGAAAGTGGTGGTTCTTAAAAATGGGATTTGGATGACTTCACGGGCACTGTATTTGTGTCATTGGATATTGTACAATCCTTGGGAACGTGAGGTGCACACATGGATGGGAATATAATGTCTCATTGGTTTCTAAAAAGTGTTTTTGATTCCTTTTTGATTTTCATAGTGGATTTAAAATTATTCATTAAAGCTTGTCTTGTTTGGAAATTGAGACACTTTATGGTCAATGTTTTATATAAAGGCCCATTTGGAATTGTGACCATCAATGTGGTGTCCCATGTTGTTCTATAAATAGTTTGGATCATTTTTTAGTATATTGGACTTGATAGTTAAAGGCCTGATTGGAACCATATAATATTTTGGGAAAAGAATTATGATTTTGAAAGTATAAATTCATAGTTGGAACTGTGATTAGTTTTGGGGAAATGGTTTGAAATATCACTTAAGGTGATAGATCAATTACCACTTGTGAATGGTTTGTTATATGACGGGCACCATTATAGATGATTTCTATATGTGGGATATCACGTGGGTGGTGTTAGTGTTTGGGGGAGTAATGTGCAGTGATGGAAGGTAAAGTGAGTCATGATTATTGTGGCCTCGAACCTACACGATATGCTATTAACAAGGGTTTACAAAGAGTGTTTTCTAGGGTCTATTGATGGTTTCTTATCAACCCAGATTTGATGGGTTGATACCCCCTTGACTATATAGGGCATGATGGGATGTTCTTCTGGATTGGTCAATTTAGGGTGTACAGTTTGTTATAGACTATGGAGTCGCACTATATGCTGACAAGTGAGTTAAGCAGGAGTATGTAAAGAGACATCTCTAGGGATTTTTAGGAAATTCCCATTATTACTATCTATATTTTGTGTTTATTTTCTATTGTATTTAGTTTCCACCTTGTACTACTTATTTATTGGTTGTGTAGCCTAGTATGGATTTGGTTGGGATTCTTGATTGGGATTTGGTTCTATAGAAACCCAGGCTTAACATATACTGATATTACATCATATTAGATGAATAATTTGTACATTACAAAAAATACATGCATGACGACTGTAATTGTTTAGTGTATTTGGAAACAAGGAAACAAAATATTATATCTTCATGAATGATCTTCAACATCTCTCATAAATATATCCACCATTAATACATAAACCTAAAAATGTTCCACATAACCTGGGGAACAAAAGCATAAGAAAAGGATGAGCTCAAATGATCAGTAAGGGAAAATAAAGTAAATGCATAAGAATAACATTAACAAAAGGGAAAGGAACTTGGGAATAAAATTTATGATCATACCTTGCATAGAGGAGTTCATAATAATGAAAAATAGTTCATAAGAAACGAATCATAATAAAACAATGAACATAATTCATGAAATCTTAACATATGAATAAAAAAAGGAATTTTGGAAGGAACATATGCATATATAAACCATATATCAAGGAAGCCTAATATTGCCATCGATACATTTTTGGTGTTGGTTAATCATCTGCGTATATGATTTATGATTTTGATTCCCTCCCTTGTACCCTCTTATTTTGAGCATGGGTTGTCCTCCCATATAGAATCTTTTTTCAAGAATGATATTTCCTCCCATGTACCCTCTTTTTCCGGGATTAGTATGTCCTCATATATATCCTCTTGTTTTAGAATTGGGATGTACTCCCATATACCCTCTTGTTTTTTGATTGGTATTCCCTATTGTGTACCCTTTGAGGTCATAAAACATTTATCTTTACCTAAATAGTTGGAGGAAGATATTGGTCCCACCATCATATAATAACATCATTCATATATGTGTGACAAATTACAACATTCATTATATCATGACCCATTAAAGATATAGGTTTTACAAACATCAAATCATAACCCTTTAAAGAAAATTGTTATCTTTTAAATATTATAAAATCATAAAATAGATATTGGTTTCATAATATCTTCACAAAATCATATCCGATGAAAAGAAATTGGTTTCAAAGGGAAAAAACCCATGAGAGAGGTTTGAGTTTCAAAAGCGTATTACCTGTGAAAGAGGAAAATGTTTCATAAAAAAATCAATCAAAATAAAAACCATTTTGAGAATGGATGTGAATGGAACCGTTGAATCATCCTTTAAAATGAAATGTGGGAAATCAATGGATTCCATCTAAGATTGAAAATAACATCTAATGTTATTTTGAATACATTTCTTGATGAAGTAACCATTTTTCTTTTAAAAGGAACCTAAAAACAAAAACAAAATCCTTTGAAATACTTTATCATGAAAATATAATAGAAATATTATAAATAATGAATTGAAAAAAAATTCCAGACCTTTTTCATTGAAATTATATTAGGATATCATGAAAAAAAAATTTAAAAACATTTTCCATAAAACCATATTAATGGATCTTGAAAAAGAACTAAAAACCATTTCTTTAAAAATAACCATTCAAAATTTTAAACGAGTCTTGGAGTCATTTTGAAAACTATTATACCTAAAAACATTTTAAAGAATAATTAAATCATTTTAAAAACCATTTATGATAATTTATCTTTTTATTTTTTTAAATTAAACTTTTAAACATGAAAATAAATCATCAATGAATTGATGACAGGTAAATCAATACATGTCTTATGAGGTGAAAAGAAAATTCCATTTATATGATAAAAATGTTAGAAAAATGAATCGTTCGAAAATAGAAAATAATATTCCATTGAAGAAATTGTTAAAATACAAATGGGTAATAATTTATATTAATGGTAATAAGAGATTATTAGAATATTCTTGGAAAACCTTTTTAGAAAACATGGTTTTGAATGAACACATATTTCTGACCAATGAGAGGGTAAAGTCAGGATTCTTTAAAAAAACATTCTTAAATATCATATGTAGCAAAGAGTGACAAATGGTACCAATACATGACTATATCATAAATAACTAGATAATAATAAAATTTAAGATATTTGTTAAGATATTGATCATGTAATTTATTAAAAGGAAGCATAAACCTAAATAATCTCAGAATTCCCTCATATTGTTTCAATAAACACTTAACACTTAGAAACATTGACCCATACTCTCCATGAATGAAAATGAAATTAAATAAAGAATACAAATATCATGAAAATAAGTACTTTGATTATAAAAGACTTCAAAATAAGTATATAAAACTCATGAAAAAATATATGTGTATAACATGGTATGTGTCTCAAAGAAGATAATTAATACAAAATAACATTACCAATTTGGTAAATATTAAAACATAAACCCCATTAAATAAATTTAAATAATAGATATGTAAGTACCCATAAAATTAATTTAAATAATTATATAATTCATCCATGGGTAGTGAACCCACCACACAAAAGGAATTAGTGTTGAATAAAGCATGTATCTCACAGAAATAAAAAGTTAGATTAAATCACGTTACATTGTTTCTCGAATATCATTTTAATCATTCAAACATAATGTATAATTAATATAAACAAAATATAAATCTAAAAAATAAAAATATTATTAATTCTAATACCATATATGGTTTGATTATGGCTTTATATTACCTTCTTGTTAATAAACCTATCTTAACGTTTCACTTCAGGCAATATCTGCTTTGTTATTCAGCTGTGTCTTAATTTGTTATATATTTAATCAATATAAATATATCAGAATTTATATAATAAAAAACATTATTTAATTTATTTTATATTCATCATATATATATAAAAATAATCTATAGAATATATATGTATGAAACGGAATAGATCGTTCATGGAGACAGTAGGTCGTACGTGTGTATGAATGTTATTTCTCTTTAATTACCACATTGAAATAAAAAAAGTAATATATATATATATAATTGATAAATTAGATTTATTATATCATATATATCATATATATTCACTAAAACCATCATTAATACATTTTATTGAGTGTATGAATGAATCACATCAGTTTGAGTGGGCCATAGTCCACACTTCCTCAAATGAAATTATTGTATTAACAAAAAACGGAATGTATAAATACATGTTTTATAAAAAATTATGGAAGATTAAAGAAATAATAAATATAATATATGAACTATAAAAATTTAATTTACATCATAATGGTATCCATGAGTGGCAGTAATGGAAAAATGATCATTCATTGTTTCGTGAGGTGGTAGTTATCCGTACAGGTAAACAGTATGTTCATTGGCCATTAGATTGAGGTGTGGGTATGTGTAGGTAAAAAATATAGATGAAAACCATTCAAGTATATTTAGGATAATGGTGTTTGTATAGAATCATGTAACAAATATATTTTAGGGGGCGGAGAAAGGAAATAAAAGAAAATATCTTGAGAGGATACATTACCTCTTAACTGAGTAACTCTTTTTGGTTTGTGGCAAAAAGATACCTTGAATTGATTTATTCCCAAAGGGAAGAGTATATGTGGAAGGTAAATATTTTGGGAAGTTTATTCAGTATATCTGGGTGGATACTAGGTCTTTTGAGAGGTGTTAAGTAGAGGGAGAAGTGGTGGCTCTTATAGAGAAGGGAAAACCACAGTTGGCATTTTTGAAAACAAGTTAGGCATACACAAGTTTTAAACTGAAAAAGTCATAAAAATGCATCAAAAATCTGTAATAGAAGGTTAATTGTCACATAAATTACATATTTTAGAGGTAAATTTCTTTTAATTTACATTCATGATTTGTTTTTGGGATTTATGATGCATTTTTTGAGGAATGGGTGAGTTTTCTTGATTTGGGCCAAAACGTGAGCCCATTTCTAGATTTAATAACCAATTTTGTTTCTTTTATAACTATTTAATTTTTAAATATTTTTCACACATTCAACTTCCAAAATGGCCTCCCTGACCTATTAACACCACCATTTAAATTTTGACCCTTTATGAATCGATAATAACAGTGGATTTATGTTTTTATTTAAGGAATTGGTTCATCCCAAAATCCCATTTCATGTTTTTTATTAAAATATGTTTATTTAATATAATATTTAGTTTTTATGATTTTTTGGTGCTTAAAATTCACTCCCAAGACCAATGAACCTATGAGCACCCCAATTCTCCTTCCCCCCCCCCCTCTTTGGAGCTCGTATTTTCCTTGAATTAGGGCATAACTTCTTATGATTTTTCAAATCGGCCACATTTGAATAGGTAACTTCATTACTTCATAAATACATCAATTCTTACTCATTTTATCCCATTTAAGTTCTCACATGACATTATTAGACTTATTATATCCTAATTTTTTTTGTTTCTTTTTGAAAACGTATCTTCTCGTGTATTTGGGGATATTTCTTCAAGATCCCTCAAGTAAGTGGGTATCCTTCATTCTTCCTCTCATTTGCTTAGGGTTTTTCCCATTTACTTTGAGTTTATTCCAATTATTATTGAATTTTATAATTTTCATAAAGAGGGTATTCAATCCTGGGGTTTGATCTTGGGTTTCAAGATCTATTGTAGTGGTTTTATTCTTGATCTAAGTCCCTTGTTGTGCGGCGGTGGTGTGGTTGTACTTTCGCACAAATATTCAAAGGTTTTGACGCTTGTTCGTAGGTTATTCCCTGGGTAATAAATTCCAGATGAGTTATAATTGTAGAATATATATTTTTAGCACTCATTTCCTTCATTATATTTTCTATGAAATCTATTTTTGGTGACATTTGTTATGAAAATTATTTTTTGGTACCGATTTGGTGTTAAATGTGGTGTTAAATTTGGTGTTTTTCTGGTCTATTTTATGTTATGGAAAATGGGGTTGTGTAATCAATCATGTAATATGTTTATAGATATGTTTTTGGTGATGAAAATTATTTTTTGGCGAATATGGGTATGCACATGATTTTCAAAGTGGATTTTTAATTGGATTTTGTGTGCAAAATATTGTTATGATTTTTGAAGTTATTTTATTGGAATCCTAATTGTTTTATTGAGTGGTGTATGTGGCGATCAGAATGTGTAGCTACGGTTTTGAGTTTATTTTGAATAGAATTGATGTGTTTATGTGATAATGGATTTTTTATCATGAGATAATAGATTCATCCCGAAGGGGGGGGTGAGTACCTAAGAGGATGGATTTGTACTAGTTCACTAGTGATCCGGATTGGGTTTATGCATATTTCACTATGAAAAATGGATAATGAAAAAACTAAAAAACTATATTGATTATGATTTGGGACCACTAGTTTATGGGTATGTTTTTTACTAGTGGGTCATGCTTGAGAACAGTTTTTTCTGTGGTTACATTACACCATGGTATGAGGTACAAGGGGCCCGAGACTAACTATTTCCTAAGGATGTTCGCTAGATTAGTGCTAATTGACTCTTTTGTATTATCTATGGAATATTATAGTTTTTTAGGAAATTTCTAACTTAAATGTGCTCAATCATTGAAAATTATATTTTAATATTATTTAAATTTAAATTTTATCATTTTTGAAAAATTATTTCCACATTTTTCTACATATCAAAACTGGAATTATTTTTATTTTGTATTTTTTACTATATGGAATATCTTGGTAGTATCCTATTGGGACTATGATTAAACTATACTTACACCCCTATGTGTATGTGTAATGGGTCATGTTTGACCCAGGTAATGTAAAGGCTTTGGGTGATGGCGGTACGGGTTTTAAGTTCCCTTCCATAGTGTGGCATTATAGAGACAACTTATGGATGATGACCCCATGTCATGTGGAGTCCTTGGGGATATTTTTCTGTCAATGTTTATATGTCCAGGGAAATCTTGTATTATGTTTAGACCAATTAATTCATTTTGAGATTTTATTTGTATATTTTTTTGAATTAATTTTTCATATTTGGTTTATCGATTGGTTTTGATGTTTTATGTTTCCATATACTGGTAAATAGTTTTCAAACCAAAATATATGACACCTGAGAACTTGTGATAGCCCGCGGGGATTAAGAAACTCTTTTGATCTTGTCATGGGCTGGGTTTGGCGCCAGTTTTGATGGAGACCATATTTGGTTCGTGACAAAATGTTATGAATTGTAGTTAATGTTTATGGGTTATATTATTATTTGGGAATGAGTCGAGCTAGAAAGGAGCTAAGACTATCAGGACTCAATGTTTTTTTCATGAGTAGGGTGACGGGGATGCCCTTCTCTTGGAAGACCTCGATTCACCATGGGACTATGGAGTTGTTTTTCTAACTTCACTTCGAGGAGATATGTTTGGGCTGCAAACTACACAAGGACATCGGGTTGGGGTGGGGAAGTTTTTTCTTTTATCACTGTAACGTGATTGGATTATTTATATTTTTGGTTAATGATGAAATTATCTTAATTTTGTACTGCTTTTTGTTCTTGTGACTATTTTATTTTAAAACAAGATGCCTCCTGAGAAAGCTCCCATGCTCCCATGGGAGGAAGCCAGACAGAGTTCTCCATCACTGCTTAATCAGAGGCTAGTAGTGGTTTTGGTTTGTGTAGTCCAAACTCTATGACATAGTACAACTTCAGTTCCAACTCATGTTAGAGAAGACGTGACTGGTTATAGTAAGTAAAATAAAGAAGAGTTTCTGAAAAAATAAGCCTCATACTTTCCAATGCAGTATTGAACCCAATGATGTAAAGGAATGGATCGAAAAGATCGAGCACATATTCGAGTTCTTGGACATACCTGAGGATGTCAGGGTGTAGTGTGACTCTTTTCTGATGGTGGTAGGAATCATTACATCAAACTAGAAATATTGAGCAGATGTGCTAGGGATATTTCAAGGCCTTCTTCAATGAACAGTGCTACCCTAATGTCCTGGAACATGCTAGATCCTAAGAATTCATAGATCTTGTCCAGGGGATCATTCATTGATAGAGTATGCCAACTGTTTTGTTGGTATGGTTTATTATTCTCTTCAAATCAACTCTAATGAATAGGAGAAGTAATATAGGTTTAATAAAGTCTCATCACCAGTGATATACTCCAAGGGTTATTAGTTTAAGATGAAAACCTATGTTGAGGTGGTTGGACAGGCATGTATGGTGGATATTAACCGAAAAGGGGTGGATGGTTTCTTTGGGATAGTATCATTAGTGGGACGTGGAGGTGCTTCAAATATGGAAAGGATTATAGAGGAGTATGGGAAGAAGGGAAGTGGTAGTTCAGACCACTCTTAAAGATAGTTTTCATTTGTGTCTTCTGATGCCAGATCTGTCATGTGACACTAGTGTGGGATGTTGTAGCACATACGACCAGCATGCCCATTTCCTCCAAAACCATGTTATCAATGTGGAGGTATGGGTCACTTGACATGCTTTTTCAGGGTGTCACTTTTACATCAATGTGGGGTAGGATAAGTGGCTTCAAGAAGAGTTCTAGCTCAGACAGAGATGTCAATGATGGGGGATATCGATTCAATGGTCGTGGTGGTAGGGTTGGGTCATATTTTGGGATGATCCCATTTACGAAGCAGCCAAAGACTAGTAGTCATCCTCGGGTAGAGACCAAAAATATCCATTCGGTGGATCATGCCCCGAAAAGATCAGTGCTTGGACTGTGGATAGTTTGAGGTACCCTTTTGATTTCCTCTTCTATAGATTCCTCTATATTATGGTACTTTTTCCTCTGTTTAATTAATTTATACCCAATTTTTGAACACACAACATTTTACAACTGAACCATTGTTCTTTTCAATGGAGTTGGTGACGCTGCTGGGAAACAAGGAGTAGTGTCCCAGGTTCCCATCATGTACATTTTCCCTATTAGAGGTTGAGATGGAGTGGGACCTCCTGGAAATAGATATGGATCTATTTGACATAACAGTTGGCATGGATTGTCTTCTACAATTCCAGGTGCACATCGATTGCTATAGGTGAAGAGTGAGTTTCAAGACACTATATGGGAGTTGTCGGGTTTTTTTGGGGAATGGGATCCTCAGTGAAGTCATTTAGTACATCCTATCCTAGAAATAAGAGACCATGTTTTTCACTTATCATCGCTCGTGATAGAGGATTTTTTTCATGATCATGATGGTGGACTTCCTTATGTAGTTGATGAGTTTATGGAGTTATTTCCAGATTATTTTTCAGGTTTTCTCTCATAGCAGGATGTGGAGTTCTCAATTGATCTGGCACCGAAAACATAGTCGATATCCCTTCCTTCATATCACACAATGCCTATTGATATATGTGGGAATTTGAGATACAGCTAGAAAACATAGAATACAAATGATTCATTAGCCCGAGCATCCCTCTTTGGTCTGTACCTATGTTGTTTGCGAAAAAGGCTGGTGGATCCAATCCAGTTGTGCATTGACTACTAGAAGCTGAATATTGTAAAAATCAAGAACAAATATCATTTTCACCAAAATATATGACTTTTTTTATCTTTTGAAATTTGAAAGATGGTTTTTTAAAATTGACTTGCATTCAAGCAATCATCAACACAGAATGAAGGAGGTAGATATCACAGAGACATCCTTCCAAGGTAGTTATGACCACTTTGAGTACGTGGTTATGCCCTTCAGATTGACCAATGCTCCAACAATCATTATGGTACTCATGAACTGGGAGTTCCATCAATATCTATATTTTTTTGTGTGGTGTTTTTGGATGAAATCCATGTTTATTTTGGATCCTAGGTGGAACACGAGCATCACTTGCATATCGTTCTCGGCACTTTGTGAGAGCATTACCTTTATGAAACGTTTTCCAAGTGCACTTTCTAGATTAGGGATGGGAAATTTATGCGGAATGTGATATCATAGTTGGTGGTTTCAGTGGACCCTGAGAAGATCAATGTGGTTTTTTCATGGGAGCAGCAAAATAATGTGTCCAAGATCAAGAGTCTTCTTGGCTAGGCTGGTTACTAGATGCGGTTTGTTCAAGATTTCTCCCGGATTTCTTCTCCAATGACCATGCTCCACCATAAAGGGGTGATGTTTGAATGGGGCCCAAAATGTCAGGAATCCTCTGAGAAGCTGAATTGGAAGTTGTCTACCTCACACATTCTGAATTTACCAATGGTTGTAAAGGGGTATGTGGTGTATTGTGATGCTTCAGGTATGGGTCTCAAGAACATGGTTATGCAAGACGATCAGGTGGTGGAGTGTGTCTCTCACCAACTCCGACCATAATAAAATAATTACACATCCCATGACCTGGAGATAGGAGATGTGATGCACAACATGAATAATTGGCATCACTACCTCTTTGGTGAGATGTTTGTGGTCTACTCTGATAAAAAAATCTTGGCTGGTGTGTTCTCGCATAAGGACCTCATCTTGAGGCTACGTCATTGGATCGAGTAATTGCATGGGTTTGACATTGATATTTTCTATACCCAAGGAAAGGGTAATGTGGCAGCTGATGCCTTATGTAGAAGAGTCACAGTGTTGGTTTTGAGGAAGTCTAGTAACAAGTGTACTCTGGTGAAACTCTTTGTCATGAATCACATGGAGGCAATGGGTCATGATAGAGGTACATTTTTAACGAGCATTCAGTTGAATCCTCTCATGGAGTTAATTAAGTTGGAACACCCTGTTGATGATCTTTGTTAGTAGTAAAGCAATTTCTTCCAGGTGGGGAGACGTCTCTTTATTGGTCATCATCTCCTAAGGGAGTCCTATGATTCATGGGAAGTTTAGTAGTGTTGTTATATCTACGAAATGAGGTTATATAAGATGGCCACCAGTATTAGTGGGTTGTCCGTCGGGGTGACCCCAAGACATATTAAGATGAAATTCGGTAGTTTTGGTGGCCTGGTATTAGACGATGAATTGCAAAATTTGTTCCGAGATGCTACGCATGCCAACTAATGAGAGCAGAGCATCAAAGGCCCTCCGGTTTTCCCAAGCCATTACCCATTCCAACCTGGAAATGGATCAAATATTATATGGATATCATTATTGGATTACCACATAAACCTAGGTCTATGAAATCTATTTGGGTGGTTATTGATCTTCTAACCAAATCATCCAACTTCATTCCGATTAGAGACACAACTAAAGTTGATGGGTTGGGCTATTTGTATCTGCAGGGGGTGGTAAGGCTCCATGTTGTTCCATCAGCAGTTGTCTTAGATAGAGACCCTTGTATCACTTCTCGATTTTCAAAAGGACTTCAAGAGTCATTGGGGTCTCAGATTAAGATGATCCTAACATACCATTCTCAAATGGATGGTTAGATAGAGTAGGAGAAACGGATTTTGGAGGACATGCTATGTTCACGTGTTCTGTACATTGAGGGTTCTTGTGATTTCCATTTGGGATTGGTTTAGTTTTTTATAATAATAGTTACCAATCCTCGATTCGAATGTCTCATTTTAAGATGATCTATGGTTGGACATGTTAGTCCACCCTTTGTTGGGATGAGGTAGGTGAGAACTCAATAATAGGGCTGAGTCTAGTGCATGTGAAATCTAAGAAGGTCATGTTGATCAATAGTAACTTATTGACAACTCAAAGTCTCCATAAATCATATGATGACTAGAGGGAACATGACCTAGAGTTTTCTATGGGTGACCGGGTATTCTTGAAACTGACCCCTCGTCTCGGCCATCATCGATTGTGAAAGTAAGGGAAGCTGACACCGTAGTATGTTTGGCCTTTGAGGATCACTGAGAGTGTTGGCATGGTAGAATATAGGTTGGCCTTACCTTCTCATTTGACATCCATCCATGACATCTTCCATTTCCCCCATTTGAGGAAATACAACCCGGATCCATCCCATGTACTAAATTAAGTTGAGTTAGATATAGAGAATGATTGGACTATTTTTGAATAGGCGGTACGAATAACTGATTCCCAAGGGAAGGAGCTTTGAGGAATGTTATTCAACTAGTTTGGGTTCTTTGGAAACATGGGAATGATACACATGAGACTTGGGAGAATAAGTTCTGGGTTGAGAAAGAGTACCCATTCTTGTTTTCTGATCAAGAATTAGGTTGACTTTTAGGGGAGGAAAGTCTTTTATGATGGGGATAAATGTAACATAAATGAATTATTTTAAATATAAATTTCATTTAATTTCTATTCATGCTTTATTGTGGGGGTTTCCCATGATTTTTTTGAGGAAAGTGTGAGTTTCTATGATGGATTTGGGTTTTTATTTAAAGAATTGGCCCATTTCAGAAGCTCATTTCCAATTTTTTTTTAAAATAGTATATTTAATATCATGTTCAATTTTTATGATTTTTTAGTGATTCCAACTCTCACCCGAGCCAACAGAACCCGGGAATGCCACCATTCACTTTCCCCCTAGTCGGAGCTCGTATGAAATGAGAATTGGGGTAGAACCTATTAGGATTTCTCAAATCATCTAGATTTGAAGAGGTAAATTATTTCATTTATAATTCCTTCAATTATTACTCCTTTTCCTCCATTGTAGTTCTCACATGATCTTCTTAGAATTATTCAATCCTCACATTCAATTTTTACTATTCGTATATTCATCTTCTAGTGTATTTGGGGCGATTTATACAAGATCCCTCACGTAATTGGGTCTCCCTCATTCTTCTTACAATTTTCTTAGTTTATTACCATTTTCATAGGGTTTTGTAAAATTATTCTTGAATTTTATAATTTCTAGAAATTTTGGATTCAATCCTAGGGTTATATCTTGGTATTCTTGGTCTAGTCTTGGTGTTTCAGGCCTGCTCTAAGTACCGTGTTGTGCGGTGATGCTACAGTTGAACATTCAAAAAAGGATTCAAGGGTTTTGGCACTTGTCGTAGGAGATTCCATGGAAGATCAATGATAGATGAGTTATATTAACTGAATTTATTTTTTTGACATATTTATCCATTATTAAAAAATTTAAAAATTCATGTTTTGTGACATTTGTTAAGAAAATGATTTTTAGGTACCAATTGGTAGTTAAATTTGGTGTTTTACAAGCATATTTTATGTTATGACAAGTGAGGTTGTTTTATAACTCATGTAATGGGTTTATAGAACTATTTTGGGATATTAAAATTATGATATGGTTAATATGAGAATGCACATGGTGTTTATTGTGGGGTTTTAATGGGATTTTGTGAGCAAAACATTGTTATGTTTTGTGAAGTTATTTTATTGAAATCCAAAAGGTTTTATTGAGTGTTGTATGTAGTGAAATTCATGTATAGATAATGTTTTTATTTGAATATGACCATAAATTATGTGTTAATGTGTTAATGTATTTTGGTATCATGAGATAATTATTTGACCATGAAGGTGAAAGCTCGGGTATCTAGGAGGGAAGATGTGTACTAGTACGTTGGTGATCTTGACTGGTTTTATCTTTATTTAAATGAGTAAAATGGATAATGACAACACTAAAAGAAATCTATTTATGGTGGGTGGGGACTAATAGGTTAAGTGAATGATCTCTACTAGTGGATCATACACGAGAGTAGATCCCTCTATGGTTACTTTACACTGAAGTACGAGGTACAGGGGGCCCGAGACTAAGTAGTGACTATGGGTGCTCCCACGATTAGTTCTCATTAACTCTTTTGTAATTATCTTCAGAATATGGTGATTTTTCTATAAAATACAGAATCTTACAAATTTTACATAAATTTGCTCAGTCTTGGAAAATTCCCTTTGTAAACTGTTTACATATAAAAGTTTTATTCTTCAGAAATTATATTCACCATTTTATACTTATCAAAACTCGAATGATTCTTATCTTGTATTGATTACTCTATGGAATATCTTGGTAGTATCCTTTTGGGATTAGACCACAATCTACTTAAACCCCTTGTGTTTAGTTAGACATAGTCATGTTTGACATATTTAATAGAAAGGATTTGGCTGATGGAGGATCGAGATGGTAGTACCTTTCTATGGTGCAGCGTTGTGGAGACGACTTGTTCTTTATAACCCATTGTTGGGAGGAGTCGTCGAGGCTATTTTTCTGTTGTATGTACATGTATTTGGACCTCTTGTATTATTTTTAGTACTATTTATTCAGATCTGTGTTTTTTAAATCTTTTTTTGTGTGAATTTTCTGATTATGTTTATTGATGGGTTTTGATGTTCTATGTTTCCATATATGGGTAAATCATTCCAAAACCAAATAATATGATACTAACAGTCTTTTCCAGACCCTAGGGATGGGGAATTCCCTTCGGGCAATGTCACAGGCATGGTTTGGAACCATTTTGGATGGAAATACAATTCGGTTCATTACATTCATTGATGAAACAGGTTTTGGAAAAGTGCATATGTCTCTTAGAGTCTTAAATATATGGTTTAGTACTCTCATAATTTTTTTTATCTTAATCTATGTAATTAGATTTAATAAAATTCACTAATCATTTGGGTAAATTTTATTTAACTTATTAAAAATTAAAAATTATACTAATTCAAAATATGAAATCCATTTATCTAAATTCTAATCACATAAGTTGCAAAAAATAATTTAAAATTATTCATGCTAATAGTAAGACACTACAAGTCTTTAATGTAATAATAATCATGAGTTTTCTAAGTTTAATATACTATTTCAATGTGAAATTACATCCAATTACATAATTTTTTTTTATTGATATAAATATTATCTAATTAAAATTGGAAACCAAATTTTAATCTAATTTAACATTATAAATAAATTATATTAAAAAGTAGTTTGAATTAAAATATATAAATTTTAACTATTAATTAAAAAATCAAAACCTCACATAATAATAACAAAAATTTATCCTAAACTAATTGATATATTTTTCATCGAAGTATGATGTTTATTATGGAATATTAAATCTCTAAAAGTTCAAAATATGAGATTTAAAATTGGTATTCCATTAAATGGTGATAAAAATACCTTTATAAAAAATATTGATTTTAAGAATAAAATCGGGTTTGTCTCTATATTATGTCTATTAAATTTATTGGATGAATATCAAAAATATTTTATTGAATATATAACATATATATTAAATTAATATCACTCACTAATTATAATTAATTTAGGTAAAATAGATTTCTGACCATAAAAATAATAATATTTCTTTTTACATTCAATCAGTTTTCATTTGAATTTCTAATTAATTAGAAACCTATAAATTAATATTCAATTTTTTTAAACCATATATTTTTCTATACTTATTTAATATTAATCATAAAAATTAATTAAAAAACTATTTTATAGATTATTATATTAAATAATAACATTTTAAAGGAATAACATTTTTTACTTAATCTCGGTCTTTCTTATAACACTAGCCATTGAGGAAAGGAATTATCATGTGTAATGACAGATAGCCTAACTATTCTATGTTTAGAAATATAATATTTATTTTTCCTATAGTGAATGATTAACTTGGTGTTACATATAATGTAATCCAAACATATAAAATAAATTATTTTTAATGTTGCATGAAATTTAAAATATCAAAAAGATTAAAGTCATTTTAAAAAACAATTCAAAAAATATTGGGGTTTTAAAATTTCCAAAGTAGTATCCTTTTTTGAAAACAAATGGTGGTGTGTATTGTTTTGAAGAATGAAAAATCGTGTTTTTTATCATCAAAATGAGAAATACATGGTTTATATATGTATTTAAAAATTCAATTTATGGAATGATTTTGAGAAAGGAAATGTTTGGATTCTGTGGTGGTTGCCTACTGAGCTGTTAATCTCACACAATACATGTACCATTCAGTGCATGTAGCCCAAAGATATATTTTAGGTTCTTGTTACTTGTTTGTTTTCACGTTTGGGGAGGGTGTGTTCTTGTCGGTAGAGGTGACCAAACGGTCAAATGGAGATCATGTTGGCGTGTTCAACCACCGCTTGTATTTAGTTCATGCTTTATTTTTTAGTTATTTTATTCAAATCATTTTATAGATTTATTGAAGTTCAATTATTTTTTTATTTACTTTCTCAGTTTTTTATATTGATCTAGGTTTATTGTGAAAAATTCATTCCCATATTGATTTATTTGATACCTAACACTAGTTGGCAACCTATGGGGATCAGGAATGCCCTTCCAGCCATGTCTTAGAATGGGTCAAGTGTCGAGTTGTATGACTTCCCAACATGGTTCATGATAGTTCAAATGAGCTAAAATTTAATATTTAATGTATAATTGATATAATTATCTTTTAAAACCAAATTATTCTACAAATTAACTATATAAATAAATTAAATGAAAAAGAATTTTTTAATTAAAATTCTGTATTGTTCACAATTCGTCAAAATATGTAAATTCAATGAATAACATTGAAAATACCCCAATTTTAAATATTTATATTCTGCTTTCAAAATTAAATTATATTTTATCATATAAAAATTTTAATGTGTCAAATTTTAATTTTAAATTGGCATCACCAATAAAAGGCAGTAAAATTACCTTTTTAAAAAATACATTTTTTATTCATAAAATTTGGTTCATTATAATATCATTCCTTTAAAAAATATTGTATGAGGGTCATATATAAATTTTAATAAAAAAAATTAATCAAATGTGGTTTGTTTAATTTAATGAGATAAAATGTTGTTTGTACATAGAGAAACATTTTTCTTCTAAAAGGAATTTATTTATTCTGAAATACTACATACTTTCATTAATAAATAATTGATAACCAAAAGAATCATTTTATATACATGTGAAAATAATATTTTAAAATTTATTCAACACTATTTGTAACATCAATTCCAATGCCTATGTGGTAACTGTATTAATATTTTAAAAACAATATTAATTGTATATTTTAGTTTGATAAAACCTGGCCTTGAATGTAATGCAATCTATCGAAGGAACTCAGTATTTTGTATTACACAAGTCATAAATTTTTTCTCATGAAACAAAATATAATTTTTGTGTTTCATATACAACAAAATTAAGTTTGTCTAACATAAAAATCAAGACAAACATAGTTCATTATTATAACACTAACTATATTCAGTGTTGTGTGAAAGGAAAAATATCAAAAATATTAAATTAATTAAAAAAATATTTCTCAAAATATTATGGTGTGACATATCATGTTATCATTTTCCCCAATTTTATAGTTGAATTAAATAAATTATAATCATTTTTATATGGTTTATTATTTATTTACTATTTGATTATTATTATTATCAGTTTCAACTTACTTATATCTTTTTACACTATGGAGGGTTACTGGTGTAAATATTTTAATATCTATTTTAGATGTTCCATTTTTTCATATTTACGTCCACTATTTACCTTATTGTTATATCCGTTGTACTACACTATGGTAATGTGGCTATAGTCTCTCCATGAACAAACCTTAGGCCCTCATTGCTAGTCAGAAGCCTCTGGTGTACATGGAGGCTTTCCTGAGGCCATGTGGCCAACTGAGTTCAGGTGACACAGGTGGGGACGATACAAACTGGTATTAGATCCATGTTTTGAGATTTTTCCAAGAGTGTCTCTAGTTCCCATTTCTTCATACAAGATGACACATACTTAAGGAGCTCAGGAGAGAGTTGGAGGATTTATGTGCCAATTTTTTTATGCATCCTTGTACATCCTCTTGGGGGTCACCCATAATTTTTACCAAGAAGGCATATGCGACCCTTTCTTTGTGCATGGATTACCTATGGTTTAATAGAATTATAGTTAATAAATTGTATCCACAAACATAGATTGATGATCACTCCAAAAAGTTCCCTTGATCTTGGGTGTTCTAGACGATTGACCTAAGATCATGCTATCATTAGGTGTGAGTTTGACCTTCAGAAATACCTCATACATATTTTCATAGTAGGTATTGTCTGTATGTGAATTTATTAATAAAATTTAGTATTACAAATGTTCCTTCCATTTTCATGGATTTAATGAATATGGATTTCCACCCCTAGGTATATAGTTTTTTCCTGGTCTTTGTGGAATATATCTTGGTGTAGTATCACACTCAGAGAGACCATAATAAACCTCTTGAGGTCATTTTAAATACATCTATAGTGTATCATATTATTACTATGATTACTATTTACTACTTCTGGATAAAAAGATATAACTTCTCAGGTCATATTATCTTTGAAATAAGAGTATATGTTGACCTAGAGAGGGTGAGTGTTCCAGATTTCTGGGAGCATCCAATGAATGAGTTTGAGATACAGTCTTTCTTGGGGATGGTTATATATTACATTTCTTTCATAGAAAATATATCATGCCTTTTTTTCTCCTATTAATATTCTTACAAAGAAATATGATATGTTCCAATGGTTATAATAGTAAAATAAATTCTTCCAAAAGCTGAAAGGAGGGCCTTTTGGGAACCTATTTTGATTCTGCTAGATCCTGAAATAGGCTATATTGTGTTCGATGATGAATTAGGTGATGAAATTTGGGCAGTGATAATGGCATATTATAGAGTCATTTTGTATGGATATTTGTAGCTATATCCCCATGGGATAACATACCCTATTCACAACCTCAATATTGAAGAACGTGTCCATCCCTTAAGATGATGTAGACAATATCTAATTGGTGAGTGATTTGTGGTGTATACAGACCACAAGATTCATGAATATATCTTTTTATAGATTGAATTGAATATTAGACATAAAATATAGGCTAAATATCATTATTCCTTAATTGTTAATCTTGCATATACACATGGAAAAGAAAATTTGGTAGCGGATGCACTGTGTTAGAAAACTCAGGTACATGTTGTACTTGATGCACATGATGAATGGAAATTGATGGAAATATTTTCAAATATGCATCTAGTGCTTCATGAGAGTCATGAGTAGTCATATATCTTATCATTGGTAGTTACATATTCCCTTGATGATAAGGTAAATATTATGCAATTCTCAAATTCAGAAGGATTGGTCATCCAGGAGAGTATTTCTTGCAAGGACCCACCTCTAGATTGTTCAATAGATTGATAAGACATCCAATGATTACAAGGAATTGTTTGGGAACCTATATATATGTGGTAGAAACTGATGAAAGAGTCTCACACTTCTCAATGGGTAGCTCATCTTGGCATCTCCAAGATGTATCAAGATATGAGACCTTGATATTGGTGGTTTGGGATGAATCATTAGATAACATGTTTTATCACAAGGTGTTTCACATTCCTGCAATTGAAGGTGGATCACCAGAAACCTAGTGGCTCGTTAAATCCAGTTCATGTATGGTAATGGAAATTGGAAGATGTTTTGAGGGGTTTGGTAGTTAGATTATTGAGCCCCCCTAAAGGTAGATAAACCATTTTGTTATTCATGGATTGACTAAAGAATGTATCACACTTCTTTCATATGTTTGATACACTCCTATTGTATGATCTAGTAATAGTGTTTTTTGTGTGATAATAAGACTACAATGGGAGCCTCATATTATCATTTTATATAGGGATACTAATTCCACATCACGGCTATGGAATAGGTTATATAGATCTATGGGAACACAGATGATTTTGAGTATAGCCTTTCACCCTTAGATCGATGGCCAATCATAAAATATGAGACAGGTTTTAAAGGAAATGTTCAGGGCATGTGACCTTGATTTTGTTTGTTCTTGGGAGAAGAAATACCCTCTTGTCTAGTTTAATTAAAATAATATATTTTGGGAGATTATTCAGATAGAATCTTTTAAGGACTTGTATGGTAGGATGTCTTGTTCACCCCTATTCTAGTTAGTGGTAGGAGAGGTAGTTCTAGTAAGCCCTCTTCTCATATAGGAGACTTTGGAGTAGCTTTAGTTAATTAAGAAGTGTATTTACACTGGTAAGTATAGACACGACTCGTACTCTTATCTCCATCGAATTCCAATGCATTACAAGGTAGAGGGTGTGTTTTTCTATGGGTATCACCCAGTATTGGGAATAGAATTATAAAAATGAAAGGGAATATTTCACCACACTTCTTTGGGAAATTTTTGATTCTAGATAGAGTCAGTTTGGCAGTGTATCGGCTTCTATTACATTAGATGAACCATTACATGCATGGAATCTTCAACATTTCAAAAATTCACCATTATCATGCCATCCCATATCATACTTTTGATCATGAGGAGTTTGAGTTAGATACTGATGCTTTATAGGAATATCATATCCCCAATCATTGACCATTGGTCAAAGGCTTTATGAGGATGGTCTATCCCATTAGTATGAGTGTTTTGGAATCAAGATAGAGAACAGGATGAGGCTTCAGAGTGGGAGGCTGACATATGTTCTCAATGGCTAGAGTTGTTCTATGATAGTTTTCTTACACCCTTGGAAGCTAGAATTGGGGATGAGTTCTGTTATGAGAGAAATATTTTAAGAACAATGTCTTTATATTAGTTATGTATCTTTTTTAAACATGTCTAATTATTTATTTTAGAGCTAATATAGATTCCAAATGACTTCATGAGTGTTTAAAGGGATTCTGGGTTTTTTATTGGAGCTTCGATCTGAGATTTTTGTGAAAAATGGACGGGCTTCATGGTTAGGAGAAACCATATGGAGTGTACAAAATAATTTTTCAAATCCGTTTGGGGACTGACAGAGGAGCAGATACAGTGCATATTTTTCACTAACTGTGCTCTAGGGGCTGCACGATTATGTAATTATTCTGTAATTTTTAGTATATATAATTAGAAAAGATAGACCATAGTATCTCTAACTATGTGGCCTAATGGTGTGGGTCCCCTTTTGAGATAGGGATCCATGAATAGAAGCTGCATGGTTTTTCCAACCGTGCGGCGAATCCTTGCACCCCTAATTTTTAGGTCATTTTACTAAATTTATCTTCATGATGTATAGGATTAACCTCCTCCTAATTTTCTTATTCAAATAGACACTGGTCTCATTACACTCCCTTATTGATCACCAAGACCTCTTTTTGTTGGTTTGAATCCTGATCCTTCATCTGATGTCTTCTCAAAGCATTGTTTTTCTCATTGGATTCCTCTCGGTAAGATCATGAATTTATTACCTTTTATTCATCATTTATCTTTCTCGTTTTAGTTATATATTTATGTATACTAATAGGAATTATTTTTGAGATAATTTTTTGTCTCTTTAGATTTTTTATGATCCATGAAAAACTAAAGGATGATTCAGGATGAGGAGAGTGTTACAGGGCTAAGGTATGCGGTCTATGATTCATCCATATGTCTAATCATTTTATAAAATTTTTTATTTTGAGAATTCTGATTTCATCAAAAATTTATTATTTAATTCATATTCAATTCTTATAATCATCATGATCATATTCTACATCCCTCCCTATAATTGATCATCACACCTTTGTTGGTTGAGATCTCAATGTGTTCCACCCCAAGTAGGGTGCTTCCTTAATTAATCCATTTGTGTGTTTTTGTGAATTTCAATACCTTCATTAGGTTGAGATTTAATATGGCCTTATAATGGTAAGTGTTATAATTAAATTAATAAATTGAAAATGTAAATAACATTTATAGTTATCACTTCACCCTTTTAAGGCTACTGTGCCAATTAATTAATGAACATTATAAATTGTAATTTGAAGTATTTCCATAAATATCACATGGAATTATTAAAATATATATATTAATTGGTTATGGTTTCATATAATTATCTATTTTTCATGATTATTAATGATAAATTAATGAATCAATTAAATGATTATGTGATTAAAGTACACAATTGATTCATATCCTTGTATACAATGGAACACCAATGAAAAGTAATGGAATAATCTAATTGACCTATTAAAAATCATGAGTATTAAATGACCTAAATTATATAATGAAATAAATATAATGTTCTCATTTCATAAAGAAATATTCTTCTCTATATTAGTGTCTAAACATGATCCAGCCTTAGCTTCCTGAGGGAATTCCTTAAGCACTCAAAAAATGAAATTATGATTCAAGGAGTTGGTTACCAAGGGAGATACGCACCTTTGAACACAATCAATTTCTATTGGAGGAATCCAAACATGATTTCATAGGATCCCTTCAAAATAATTTGGATATTTGGATTCCTTGGATATAATCCTAGGATCTATCATAATTTCATTGGACACATGGTTCCACAAATACACCTCATTGGGACTAGTCATGAATTCCCTATCATACTTTAGACATGATCCATTCACTCAGTTTGAATCATATTAATGTGGAATTACTTGGGAGATGCCACATGGATTATAATCATACCCCTTATATCCAGACTACAATTTATCACTAAGTTGGATTGTACCCTGAGGTCAAAGATGACTTCATTTTAACCTTGTATCCTCTTACTATTTTCATCATCATAGGATTACTTTTTATTACTTGTATCTTTAAATAATATTATCATAATATGATGTGGGTAATGGTTATTCCTCAGGTGACATACTTATTATAAACTGATATTAAATGAATTAATTAATTGATCTCATGTTCAGAGACATTTCTAATTGAGGGTAAATATGGTATCGTGGTATTTACATTACATTACAATCATTAAATTATATATCTTCTTCAACCCTATTTTAGTTATATTACACTAACTGGATGGTATAGACTCCATTTGTGGTGACATACTGAGATTTGTCTCACACCATATCCAGGCTGCAAATGGTACATGTGAAGATTGTTTGGATGAAGGTTTTGAGAAGGCGAAGCATCCTGTATTGTAGAATTGAAACTTCTTTCTTTCGTAGGATTGATCTTGAAAGATAATGACTTATCAAGAGCTTGGGATGCTTGGATAAGAGTTTTATTATTTTATATTATTTTATATGGCATGTATTTATTGATACAATTTTTACCTATTTTCTAGTTTTATAGAGACATGACATACCTTATCATCATCTTTATATGATTATATTTCTAGTTATGAGTTGATTATTATTATTAGTTTCATCTTGATAATATATTAATCTTCTATGATGGGTTACTAGTAATCCATGTTTCTACTATTTCAAATTTTCTTTTTATACTTCCATTATTTTTCTTATTGTTATATACACTATGATACACTATGTAAATGGGATAATAGTCCCCCACATACACACCCTAGTACCTCACCACCTGTTGGTAGCCTCTTACCTATAGGGGGAGGGTGGTACGCTTGAGGCCATCTAGTCAACTGGGTTTAGGGAACCTTTGAGTAGAACCTATGTCAAGATGTCACATATCACCCCTTACTTTTATGGATTCTTCCATGGAGGTCATTCTTTGGGCTGGTTCACCATAATAGATTTAAGACAAGTTCATAAATCAAATTCAGGACACCATGATCAAGTGGAAATGGTTAATTACATAAATGGATTCCATATTAGGGTAGAAACATTTTATCGGAGAGGATAAATATTTTCACATCATCAAACATCATTAGGTAAATTGGGAATCACTAAATTTTATCATTTAAATAGTCAATGAGGGAAACCTATTATTATCACGTAGGGTATATTAGATTTAGGAGTCGATGCATCTTTTTCTCCACACAAATCGAAAATTATGCTCATTGTATATGGAATACTAAGCTTGTTGCATAGAGTAACTATGGGTGATCATTATAGGAAACACAATATCGTCACATGGGGAATATTGTGCATATCACATAGGTAAACCTTGGATACTCAGCCATGTTTCCATAAGGAATCATATTCTCATCACACAAGATTATTTTTTACATGAAATAAAGCACCACAGGATCAATAACATGGGTGGGGTTTCTGATACATTAGGTGGGGATTGTCCTAGGGTTATCACATATGACCTCCTATGCTTTTCATATAAGATAAGGTCATGGATTGATGTATAGTGGGGGTGATTCCATGTATAGATGTAATTTATATGATAGTCACAACATAATTTCTAATATGGATGGATCCATAAAAACTCATCATGTCTGTTAAGGAACATACACTATAACTAGTAGGGCCCTACCTATAGTTTAACAAACACATGAGATTTCTGGAAGGTTTTTTGAGAGGTTATGTTTTATGTAGGTCGATAATAATGATTCAAGGATTTCACCACAAGATGGGCAGAAAGAGTGATGATAAAATTTGGATTGATCCTCAAAGAGGCATCCTACCTATGCACCTAAAAAAAGGAATACAAACCCACGTATTTTATGGTTCATAGTTTAAGGACATGAGAAATTATTGAACCATATAATTTAACAATGTAATGTATGGGTGATTATTTTACCAATTGGGTGAAAAAATATATGTTATGGGGATTAGGCTTTCGTATTCTAGAAATATTGGGGACATTTCCTGCTCATCACATGAGGAATCTCATGTTTGAAATGAAAGGAATACTAGGATAATCACAGGGGGAATACTACATTTTTCACCTAAGGAAAACATTAGTTTAATGTCTTACACTGAGGAATCCAATATCAATGATCGGAAAAATGAGGGATAGTGTGGGGAATTCTCATTAATCTACCTAGAGGTAGAATTAATCATTGGCTATAAAAAGGTGGTTTCCTTCGAAAATACCATCATCCAATGGCTCGAAGGCCTAATTTTTTTATTATTTAAAATAGGAACCCCTTTTAATAGAAAAGGGGGGAACCCTATAGACATCATCAACTTAAGACAAAACATAACCCGATGGTCTAGCGAGACAAACAAAACTGAAACATTGAGCTACCCCTCCCTACCATATGAACATGAAAAAACACTCCATCACTGTATAGCCGAACAGCTTGAAAGTGTCATGTGTCAAACAATAGGCCCAATCTGATGGCTGACACCGTACCCTCTCAACCTTGCGAATCTGAAAAGCACTGTAACAATGAATGGAAACACTGGAACCACCTCTGGGACCTGATCCATGAGTCGAGTCTTAGATAATCACCATACCAACAAACATCATAAAAGAAACCTTTCACTCGATAAAATCACAAATCCAAACGGCTCCATCAATGATCATTCTGCAACAACTCAGCCGCACTCCTCAAACATCCCAATTACTAAAGTTACATAAGCCCGAAAGACAAACCAAAGGCCAAGACTGAGGATTACACATGATAAGATGTAAAACCCAATCTAAAATTATTATAAGTGAATAATATATATTAATTTAACTATAATATAATTATAATTATAATATTTAATTTCCAAAAAATTATAATTTGATTGTGGAATATCTATTTTGAACTTTTTTGGTCAAAATAAGACTAGAATGGATTTTTGTAAATTTCCTTCATAAAAACAATTTTATAAATAACCCAATATATAATTTATAAATATTCCACCTATTTTTTATAATAATGTGTAATAATATGTATAATTAATTTTTTCTTAACTATAAGCAATATATAATCAATTTTAAGATTATTGGAGTTAAAAAATTTGTTTTTTAAGAAATAATTTTTATTTAGAATACTATTTTTAATGCATAATGTCTATCCCTTTTAATTGATTTAAATAATATTTTATAACTGATGGTTAAAATTAAATATTTATATTATATATGTTTAAATATGAATACAAACCTATATAATGTTTATTACTAGTAATTTTGTTAATATGATATCAGTTTATGATTGAAAAATGCATTTCCCGAAATAAAGTTTTCCCAAACGATTTGCATGTTTGTTATTATTCTAAAATCAGATAATTTAGGGATATGAATATGATTATATTTATTAAATATTATTAGTAATAATAATTAATTATATTTGATAATTTCAACATTAAATTTTGGACATAATTAAATATAAAAATAGTAAAAATTAATTACAATTGTTAAGGTTAAAATAATGTTTTGTACATTACATGTTATTATGTTCAAATTACTTTTACTCAAAAATAATTTATATTTAATAAATAAGATTTCAGTTTTTTAATAATTTTATATAAATTATCTAAAAATTATGATTTTAGTTTTGTCTTAATGGATAAATTAACCATGAAAAAAAACTATTGACCACAGTGAAAACTAAAATTTTAAAATTGAGTATCCTTATATGTAATGAAAATTACTTGTTTAAAAAATATTTATTTTTTTAGATGTTTTTATTAAAATAATTATTCATAAAAACCATTATTTTTCAGTTTTTGTGGAACATGGTTTGAGAGTGAGTTCCCATTATAGAATAGTATTTGGTATTTACAAAAATTCCACTCGTCCACAATTATAAATGGGCACTCCCTCTCCTAATTCTCGACACATATAATGACATTTTTATTTACAAAATGATTCTAAAATATCTTCCAAACAACCTTATAAACATTCTATATATTTTATTATTCCCAAAATACCAACCCTAAGATCATTAATAGGATATCAAATGAGGTTATTCTAATTTATGGTAATTGTCTTCACTTTTCTCTTTCTTTTTTACTTATTCTCATATCACGTTAAATTATTTAATAAACATTACAGTATAATAACAAATTTACATACCATATAATGATATTTTATTATGTTTATGGAATAATATGTATCCATATAACTCTCCATTAAATGGGAATCAATGACATCTCATATCTATTTGGGGGTGTACTGCCTCACAAACCAATTTAATTTGATTTCTATAAAAGAATCACAAGTATTGTCATGATGATGAAAATAATTAAAATATATATTAAATATTAGAAGATATTAATTATTGAAAAAATATATATATTCCCCTTCCTTACCCTTTCAACCATTAATATAGTGAAATCGTCATTAATGTATACGTATGACATACCATTTCCATGAAGCGGTGTATCCCATTTTCCATGCCCAACTTTCATGAATTATTCTAAGAATGAATATAATAAAAAATATGACATTTATAAAATTATTATAATTATTTATATTATTTATCAATATCTTATGTATAAGAACAAGAACTCCAAAGACAAAACATGTATAAGAAAATGAAGCATTTGACACCTGAAACAATAGTAATAATGAAAAATTATTAACGAACACGGGGTAAGATGTTGTAAAAGGATCACATATGATATTATAAAACTAAATATAGATTTATAATAAACTAATATCATTATTAAATCCATTAAATTTTAGGTTAAATAATTTTAACTAAATGGAAGCCTGAGGTAAGGGATTTCATCTCATTTTTCATTCTATTATGAAATTTTTTTAATTAGAAAATAACTCCATTTTATATTGTGTATATGATTCCCATTATATATAATTAACATGAATAAATATTTATTCATTATTAGTAATTTTTCAATACTAGTTTATTATATCAATCTATTACAATTTAAAAGTTACTGAAGAGGTAATAATCTATTTTACCAGCCCACATTTTTTTTCATTTCTTTTAATTTATTTGAGGGAATTTTATAATTTATCCTTCATAAGATCTAATAATTTTTTTATCCAATGAATATTTAAGGATTTTTCCAATTTTATTAAATTTTTTCCAATTTTGTACACAAATCATGTAAAATAATGTTTAAAAGATATATTATTTTTATTTATCCTTAAATATGATATATATTTCTTTGATTCCCATGTTTTACATTTTTTTTTAAAATTACTTTTTATTACTGAAATATTATATTAAATAAACTTTATGTTATCCATTAATTTTTAAAAGGATTTCAAAGGAATATTTATACTATTTTCCAAAAGATACAATTTTGTCCTTATTTATAAAAATTCTAATGGAATGTTTTTATGTATAAAATGATAATAGACTTCCCAACATCCATAACCATTTTAAAAAATTAATATTTTTCCGTAAATATCAACTGGTTTTAAAATTAAAACTATTTTATTAAATCTCATTTTAATATTTTACTTCCATTCCATTTATTCTATCAGAGAACATATTTTTTTCAAAACCTATATTCCCGATGAACAAATGGTCACCACTCATCTCTATATTAATTTTTAAAATTTTAATATATTATTAAAAACATAACAGTGTTGTGTTAAATTTTTATTAGAAATTACTTTTCACATAAATATCCATAATATTTGTTTGAGGGATATTTTTATTACATAAACCATATACCATTTTTACATACGGAGTTTTAATCTTGATGTTATTTTATTGATTGGAAAAAATATAGATAAATCAGATTATTTATGCAATATTGAAATTTATTAATAAATAATACTGATCCTGAATTAAATTGAAAATTTGATATATATGAATTTTATGGAAATGTTGTGACTAATGGAACTATAAAGTATGTATCCCCTTAATGCATTGACATGTCTAATGATTCAAATAATTTTTCTAAATAAGATGAGTTTTTACACATGGTTTTAAACTATCTTATTGCAAGGTATTGAAGATATATATATTATTATTGTAACTCCCTGACCCCTGTTAGCCATTTTTGGTGCATTATTTTAATACATTGGTATTATTACAAGGAATCAAGTCCCTAATAACTGATCTGTTTAGAAGTCTTGTAAAATATAATGCATAGGAGAACATTACAATATAATTTATAACATAAAATAAAGCATAAATAATCCTTTGAGAATGTCATTATTCCCTGTACCTTAACCCTTCTTATCAATCATAATAAACTTCTAGGAATCCTAGGAAAATATAACAAAAAAAGGGGTGAGCTCAGATGCTCAGTAAGGGTAAATAATTTAGCGAAAGCTATAAATTTGTATGGAAATATTTGTAATAAAAAAACAACCTTTTTGGACATAATCTTGAACATAATATAGAAAAAATAAATCAAACATCACCATATAAACACCCACATGGTTATTCTACTACTCCAATAATCGAATGTAAAAAATAATTTCATAATGTGGAAATGCCTAACGCCGAACATAATTACCACATAGTCAAGGCCTCATGCCAAGACTAAAAATAATGTTTTTTTGAAGGCATTGTCCGAATATTCTAGTTTTTCTCATGAGGCCTAATGATTTATCGAGGAGATATAGCTGGCCCCACCTTTCACATACTATGTCTGTTGCATTCCTTATATGAAAGTGTTGAAACATCACACAAACATTCATATTAAAACTAGAATATGAAATGTCAATACATAATCCATGACCAATGAATGGTATTAAACTAGAACATCCATAGTGAAACATATCATAACTCATTCAATACACTATGGAATATTTTATTATAAAAATCAACCTCATTCAAGAAAAATATCAATTAATGAAATTTGACATAGTTGAAAATGATCAGTAAAACTCTTTGAGAGAAATATCCTTTTTCTGAAATCATTTAAATGTCACACATCTATAATGTAAGTAGTATAAAAGAAATTTTTGAATCAAGGTGTCCCATTACACTTTGAAACTTTTGAAAATATTTATAATTTCAAAATATTCATGTTCATATAAATAAATCCTTAAAATCATTTTGAAAACATGGACATTAATTAAAAGGATTTTGAAAGATAAATATTTAAAAACATTTGAAATAATGTTTTAGTTTAATAGAAACTCCCATAAAAACAAAAAATATTTCTTTTGAAATCATTTTTATTAAATATTTCTATTGATGATAAATATGTCTCAGTAAAAACTTACACATAATCAATCTCAGATAATAAAGATATTGTGGAAATAACCCTTACCTTTCACATTCCTTTGGTCGAGGGTACGTTTAACATCTTGTATATTAACCATAGTTTGTTATTAAATTATACCAGAAACATATTCATATTTATTATTTCATACATGATTTTTTTATGATTTTTTAATACATATTGAATAATAATATCTATGTTAAATTAACATTTCAGGTAATAATCGCTTTCTTTATTGTATGTCTTTTTACTTGTTATTATTGTTCGTGTCATTTAGATCATGATTTAAAGACTTCCATAATATAAAACATGATTTCTAATTCACTTATATATATAATATAATTATGTATAATATATAGATATATGAAATTGAAAACACCATTTATGGAGATGTTAGGTCGTACGTACGCATTTACGTTGTTTCAGTTTTCATATCGTATTGAACATAAGTTAGTGAATAAGATATATGTAAGTACATATAAATATATATATATATATATCGGCAGTTTCATTATTATATCATAAGTTACATAGTTATAAATAATATATATTTTTATAATCATCATTGAATGATGAAGGTGGAAATGAATCTCATCGGGTCGTGGAGACTGTAAGTCTTACGTACAAACGAGTGACGATATCATTTTATTAAGGACTAAAAAGTGAGGAATTGGATGGTATATTAATTGTACATAGAAATTAGCATATTTTTATTATTATTTATGTATATTTTACTCATCATTATATTGACCTAAATAACATAGTGTTGAATAACAAATTACACCACGATGTAAAGAAGGTAGGCTATACATACACACACATGGTGACATTGTCATTCATATGATTGATAGAATAATGATTATGTTTGTAGATATTTAAAATTACATAATTTTATGTATATGTTATTATAGTTATTATTTTGTTATGGAAGAAAAAAATAATGATAATGTGGAATATGAAAAGAACATTGGAAGAGTTGATAAAATAATTACATCTTGTTTGGGTGTTTCCTCTTGATTTTAACTAAAGGGAAACATAGGTTGGCTTTCTGCTAAAGGGAAGGCCTCTAAGATGAATTTAGGAAAGTCAGGAGGAGATTTGGGTTGGGGTTTTCTAATCCAAATGGCATTGGATCTGTGATTTTGAGAGAAGGGGAAGTACAATTTTATTAGAGAGGTGAGGGTCACATTAGGATAAGATTAAAATATTAATTTATTATACAATCATATTCAATTTTTAATGGATCCAAATAAATTTCTTTCGACCTTAGGTGTTTATGGGTCTAAATAATCCCCTAAAATAGGTTTTAGACATTTTTATGTAACGATTTAAACCTTGTCTTTTAGATTTAACTCTTAGATAAATAGTTTAACTTTTACAATGTCTTCTTTTAATTTTATATTAGATATTTAATAAACATACTATAAAATACCAAGAGAACCAAAAGTAGTTAATTAATGACATTTATATCATTATAAGATTCATTTGTAATTTCCTTAGATTTTAGGACTGTTATATAATTTAATAATATTTTATTTGTATTCAAAACTCATTTATGTTTATTTTGACACTATTTGGTAATTTGTTTTTGAGAAAGTCATAGCATCACGATCACTTCAAAAAACTTTCATTGAATAAATTCTAAAATTTTATATTAAAATTGGAAATTCTAGGATTTCATCAAAACATTGAAATTATGTCTATTTTAGTGTTTATAATACCATTTATTTGATTTATTCTTTAATAAGGTGATTACTGCATCGTCATTGTGTCACAAATAAATTTAAATAGTTAATGTCTAAAATTTATAAATAAAATACCATGACATAAGAAATATTTTTATATATTTAAGGAATATTTAAATTCCATTTTATCTTATGTATAAAGCAATATTAAAAATGGATTAGTTATTAAACTTTATATTTAAACCTTTTAACACTTTTTCAAATAATATAATAATAAAGGTCTTAATCTATTCCAAGTGGTCAAAAGGAAAATATTTTATTCCTAAGGTTGTTTGTGGTTGAAATAAACTTATCAAATATAATTAGGAGATGTGTTAGGGTAATTATAATATCATTTGTATATTTAATTACCATATTTACTTTTAACAGTGATAAATAAAACTCAAAAGATGTTATTCACCAAAAATTATTTTCAACTTATTGGACAACATTATACATACTAATGTCAACTGTATATCTCATATTTTTGAAATTCAATTCATAGAAGGTGTAAAATTACATTTTATGCAAATATGTAAATGCTCCTAGAGGTTCTGTAAAAGACAGTGACAAGATCAAAAGAATTTTATATATCTAAAATTTTTATAAAATCACTCCAATGAATTAAATTGAACATATATAGTTATTATGTATCTATTTGGACTTATAATAAATTAAAATAAGATAAATAATTATTTCAATAAAATTCGGTTTAAACCAATAAAGCACTGTTTTTCACTATTCCTCAAAATTTGAATGATTTCATAAAAATACCAAATATTCACCCATAAATAATTTTGATATTCTAAATCCAAAAATAATGTCTATTTTAAAAAATTCAAAACATATATGTTAAAATAATTAATTTAAAATTAATTCATATTGTCATAACTAAAAAGCGGTTTTTAAAAAAGAAAAAACTATCAAAACATTGACATGTGTTTTTGTCCAATCCAAATTTACAGTTACTTATAATGACATAAATTATATTAAATGATAGAAATAAAATATAATTATACTTTAAAACAACTCAAATTCATAATTTAACAATATAAATAATTTTGATTAATAGATTTATTATCAATTAAAATTTAGTATTTTCACTATTCATCAAAATATGAAAGTTATCATAAAAGTACCAATAAATATCCAAACTAAATTTTTATGTCCCACATATAAGTAAGAAGTTTTTTTTAAAAATTTAATATAAATGTGTCAAATATATCATTTAAAAATGGTTAACCATTAATAAGAGGTAAAATATCATTTTTTTGGAAAAATACATCCTTTATCTAAAAAATTGAATTTTTTCTTATATTATGTCTAAGAAACACATAATATCGATGTTAAAATTATATGTAATATATAAAATTAAAAATGTAGTTAATACTATTCAAAACCACCGTCTGAATGACAAGTTGGTAAGTTGTGTTGCGTTCGAACTTAGTGTTGTAAGTAGCACAAGCTATTAAACTACATTAATGAGATAATGTACTTTGAAATAAGGGGGTGTTACATTATCCCCTCCTTCAATAAATTGCATCCTCACAATTTGAAATTTTTCTTCCAAAATAAAAGTTTTAAAATAGAAAAATACCATTATGGAAATCCCACATCGGAAATTGGGTTAATAAAATTTATTAATAATAAGAGGGAAAGAGAAATGAAAAAATTAACACCAAATTATAATCTCAATTATGAGAATATTAGTGAAAATTAGACACATAATTGTTGAAAAAAATAAATATTTATAGGGATTGATTGAGGTCATCATTCACAAACAAGCGTTAAATTGAGGGCCTCAAATCCTTCAATCTATGATAATTTAAAATATCATCGGTTCAACAAAACATAATATATTAGGATAACAGATTTTTGGTTTGAATATCCCTTCCCTAATGTTTAAGAATTAATTAATTCATAGAATCATAGGAATAAAATATACTTGAATGTAGAGTTTCATCCTTCAACTAATTCTTACCACAAACTCATCTTTCACTCCAAAAGATAATAGAAATAAACAATATTCTATTTATCCTAATCGTATAGGGTTCCAAAAATAATGAATTTATAATTCATTTTCCAGACTATTTAAAAAAACTACATTATAAAAAACATGAAATCATGTAGGTCCATGTTAGGTGATGCACTCATGTCGCCCTTTGGTTGTAGGTTCAAGACTCGCGGCTTTTCCAGATGTGATGGGTTGTCACCCAACCTCTGGGTTTTCCTTTTTATAATAGTCCAATAATAATCATAAGAAATGATTTAACTTTAAAAATCATATCAAATATCAAACTGAATCCATTCCAACATTTAGAATTATCCAAAATACTTCTTCCCAAAATCACAGTAAAAAAATTATAAAGTAGGTAAACACAATGAGGATATATCTTTTCCAAAAAATAAAATGTGATTACGTTCATCATATATTCTCTTAAAACATGTTAACACGCTGAATTACCATAAACACTTTTTGATTACATTAAATCTCTCTTATTCGTTATTGAAAATTGGATATACTTTTTATATCAAAATATGTTGTAAAATCCAAATATGAAGGAATATACAAATCATTAATCACTTCAAATTTATTCAATAATATCCAATAAAATTTATCCAAATCAATCATCTCTTATTCCAAAATACATAGCACAGTATCAAGACTATATTAAATTTTATCTTTCCTTCAACCATGTATTTTCTAAAAATATTTTACTTTCAATTGATTCACTTTTAATGGTAATACACAATCTCCTACTGTAAATGAAATAGTAATGTAGTACAATCCTTATTTTTTCCCAAAATTCTTATAACCGGTACATTGTGGATACAATACTCAAATTACATAATTCTATAATATCAACATAATAACACTAGTCATTTCTCTTCATATTCTATAGTACCATAACATTATTATTATCCAATAACATCATTTGTAGTATACTCTGATGATTGGGAAATTCAATCGCATAGTGGCCCAACTCCTTTAAAATGAATCATTGTACATATGAAACATTTTTCTTTCCCATGTAATCACATACATGGTTTCCTTTTTCACCACACATAAAACAAAATAAAATACCCTTTACGCATTTACCATGGTGATTCTTTCCACATTTATCACATATGGGAAAATCATTCTTTCCCCACTTCCCTTTATCCATATTTCTCACATACATCCTTTTCGTCTCTTGCTTTATTTCAAATCCATATGACTCAGAGAATTTTTAACTTATCTTATTATCACATGATAAAATTTCTTCATATGATGAGAATAAGTGGAAGTATTTTCCCCTTCTAAATATTTTCTTAATACCATGAATTATATGATCCTTCTTAATCTTTAGATCATGCTTATTACTGGAGTTTCTATTCCATATACTGGGTGTCATTTCTAAACAATAACATAATCTATGTTAGTTTATGAATCCCAATGCATAATTCTTAACTTATAAAATAACTAACTTAATTTAAACAGATTATGAATATAATATATAATCAAAAAAAATTCCTTGATAATTTATTTACACCATAATCTTTCATAATGTCTTGTAATGATAATTTCAATTATTTTAAGCATATCCACAAGGAGTGTCATAACCAAGAGTGAATCAAGGCCCATTGTCATGTATCAGGATACCCCGAGTCAAGACTAAAACTTAGTGTTAGAGTTTCCACTGCTAGTTACATTTGTTCTAGAGATTCCTCTACTTGCTCATATCTAGGAAGGAATTTAATGTCTGGAAAATACACAAAATCTCAAAATTATCAAAATTCTAGGAAGTTCTTCTTTACTAATCCTCAAATTCAATCTTATTGTAATGATCTCTAATCAATGTTTTTCTAAATATAGTTTCCAAGGAATGTACTAAACTGCCTTTCATGGCAACTATAATGCCCCAACCCCAGTTACCCAGAGCCAGTGTAGTATTTTAATACATTGGCATGATTAAAAGAAATCAAGTCCTGAAAGGCTGATCAGTTTAGCAGTCTTGGAAAATAGATTAAATACATGAACATTAAAATACAAATTATAACATAAAACACATCATAAATAATCCATTTAGAATGCTATTATTACCTTTAGTTTAACCCTACATATCAATAATAATAAACTTCTTGGAATATAAGGAAAATTAAACATCAAGAAAAGGGGGAGCTTAGATGCTTAGTAAGGGTAAATAATTTAGTAGAAGCTATAAAATTTTAAGGAAAGATGTATAATAAAAACCAAAAACCTTTTAAACATAATATTAAACATAATATGGAAAAATTAAATAAATAACCCCCATATAAACATTCACATGGATATTCTACAAGTCAAATAATCACATATAATAACTAATTTCATAATAAGGGAATGCCTGACGCCGAACATCAACACCACATAGTCAAGGCCTCATGCCAAGAGTACAAATAAAATTTGTGTGGTGAACATAAGCAAACACACTTGTTTGTATCATGAGGCCTTCTGATGCGTCGAGGAATTATAGAGGGCTCCACCGGTAACATACAAAGTCTACTGCATTCCTCATAAGAAAATATTGAAACATAACATAAACATGCGTATTAAAACTAGCATAAGAAATATCAATACATTAACCATAAACCATGAATTGTATTAAAATATAACATCCATAGTCAAAATATCATAAATAATTAAATACAATAGGGAAGATATTATTATAATAAATCAACCTCAATCTATAATAATATCCTATAATGGATGCTGACAAAGTTGAAAATGATCAGTAAAACTCATTGAGGGAAATATCTCGTTTCGTAAAATCATTTAAATGTCACACATTTATAAAGTAAGTAATTTGAAAATGATTTTGGAATCAAAGTGTCCAATACCATTTTGAAACTTTTGAAAATAATTATCATTTCAAAACATTCATGTACATATTAATAAATCCTTAAAATAATTTTCAAAAAATTAACATTATTTAAAAAGATTTGGATAAATAAATCATTAAAACATTTAAAATAATGATCTAGTTAAACATAACCTCCCATAAATCCTAAAAATAATCCTTTTGAAAACCTTTTTATGAAACATAGCTATCGATGATAAATATGTCTCAGTAAATACTTACACATAAATAATCTTAGATAATAAAGAAATTGAGGAAACAACCCTTACCTTGCACTTTACTTTGGTCGAGGGAACGTTTATCCTATGGTATAATGAACATAGTATGTACGGGTCCATATCTAATGTATTAGAAAATACTCATGAATATTAATATAGGATCACTCTCGTAGAGGAAGAAACAAACCAAAACAATAAATCATATATACAAGTGAAATGATCTCCCACCATTATGAGGATTAGATGGTGTTGACCTGGGATGATTTGACTGATGCAATATATCGGGTGTAAGAGGGTGGGATAGAGCAAAGAAGTATTCAGTTGTGGATATAAATGGCATACCATGGGAAATGGAGGTTCTTGTAGAGGTATCCAGGTTTCCAAAAATGTATTGAATCATTACTTTAGTGGATATAAAAGCTGGATAACTTCATCTCCCTAGTGAAACTATAGGAGTAGTTTTGTATCAAAAGAGAGGATCAGAAATGTGTGTGACCCTCATCAAATTTTATTGAATATGAATACCACTCATCCATAGTATTTGTTTTTTTTAATATCAATCATTTTAATAAAAAATTTACTTACCATAAATAAACCAATGAATTTCATGATCAATGTGAGAAAAAAGATAATAATAACAGACCAATCATTCACTTGACTGTGCTAAAAAAGTGTGGTTGGGTTGGGTCATAATGATCTTTCACCCATCAAGGTCTCCCATTAGGATATAAGAACGAGGTCATAATGATTCCTAGATTCTAATTCCCCATCAATGTGCATGATACATGAGGGAACAAAAATAATGTTGTTATAATTTCACCTTATTAATGTGAATGTTGATAGAGGTAAATTGTGACATAATGAGTTTCAATTTATGAATAATAGAGAAATATATATTAATAATTACCATTGAAAACATTAAAAACATGGTCTCCAAAACTACACTGCTAAATATTTCTTATTTGAGATATGTACCTCGAATTAGAGGTGGGCATTTTGAGTGATGTTATATCACAATATGGGAGTTTGTTTACAGATGATGAAAAAGGTTCCATTAAGGAAAGTACACTGGATGATATTCAGGATTTTGGAGAGTTGTTCCATCATAAGAGTGGATCCTATTATGACATGAAATTGGATGTTAATTAAATAAACAGACAGAATTTGTTTCTGATAATGATTAATATACTTATGTATAGCTTAAAAACTCTTAAGGATTCAATATCTTGAATGAAGAAAATCATCAAGAAAAATAAAACACATGGAGGGAATATTTGATTGTTGGGAAAATAAAACTGTCAAATGGGTGAGGGACATGTTGATATGATTTTTTTAATTCCCTAGGAGGTGATAAACTATAATTTTAATACTAATTAGTTTATTGTTTCATATAATTAACCAAAAATTGGATTATATTTAAGGATATATAACATAGACTCATGTAATCACTATTATCATCATGAAAGTATGACTATAAATCTAGTTATCCTATTAAGAAGTTGCTGTAATGAAAATATAACAATATTTTACAATGTAAATATAATAAAAAAGTCATTGTAAAATTAAAATAGTTTAGTGTGATGGTGCTTGGACAAAAGTTTTTTTTGTATTTTACGGCCATACACTAAAAAATGATCTAAATGTTTAGGGTCATATAGTATAGACCGAATCCTTTGGTAATGAAATCGGTTTGGTTCTAGGTGGGTGAAAGGGATCCAAATGGTATCACAAGGCACCACAATTATATTGAGACTTAAAATAGGGTTCTTGATTGGGAATATTATTGATGATCTTGGAATCAATATAAACCGTATGTAATTAGTATCAATCCACAACTACTTCTAATGTGTCAAAAATATCTATACATATTTTGGTCCATGAACATGATTAGTGGGGTGAAATTCATGTATTGTCTGATGGGGAGGATATATAAAATGTAATGTGAATTGGGGAAATTCATTATCACTGGATAAAAAAATAAATTTCTTCACTATAGATTTGGCTTATACATAGAATAGGGGGAATTGGCTTAGAACTGGGGTAAGGTAGGGGGATCAATTTGAGTCGATTGGGAATCTAACATTCTAGGATAAAATTATGGTGTAGTTTATGGAAATGTTGAGGTTATGGGGCCTTGATGTTACTATGTATCCTGTTGAAGTGAGATTCATTCCACAAAATGTTTTATTAATGGTTTGGTAGATGACTAACATCGAAATTGAGGCATGGTTAGATATTGACACCACATTGTTTCTATTCATTCTAGTGAGAATATATAAAATTAAAAATTTTATTGCATCTTATATTTATGAAACTATGTAGGTTACTGGTGTACGTATCGTACATTAAAAAATAATTTTACATCATACGTTGAGGATGGAATTTAGGTCATCTAAATTAGTGTAATGAGGAATCCAACCCAAAAAACATAAGATCACATGTGGTATGTTTGGTGTGAGAAAAATAGAGTGATGGGGGGGAACTCATGATACCATACGGTACCATACAAAATTGATGGGTCGAGTTATAGATGGGGAATTGAATGTAGAGAGGGCCCATGAAAGTTGGTAGAGCATTTGGTTATGAATCAATTGATTTATTCCACCTTTCCATCATATTAAATGGTCTGATAGTTTGACATCGATGGTTTTAGGACTCCGCATGATAGAAGGGGATTAGATTACATAAAATTTGACTTGTAGAATATGTATCTCCATTGAGGAGATAGATAAGTTGAGTATGATCATTGAATATTTTTGAATAATGTATTACATTTCCATATAATCATGAATGGTGGAAAAAATAAAGTTCAATAGGTAACTATTTCATCTAATCATGAGGCCCAACATATTACTTTTAAGAAATCTCTAGGATGTGTTCCATAGATGGGTGGTGGGAATTTGGAGCATTGTTTGGTCACCATTGGTGAACATATTTAGACATGAATGTTTGATTGTGTAATTTAATGTCTAAATCCCAAAAATGTGGAGATAAATGAAAATTCTCAAGGAGAGGTATGAGCTCCTTGGGCCGGTACTATTGTGTATTAATAAAATCAACATTGAGAACTAGGATTGATGGAGTGTTGAACCAATAAAGGAAATTAAAAGAGGATTGATTAATAATATAGGAGAAAAAAACTAGTCGCCTATGTGTACAAGAATATATTCATTTAGCTCAAACATTAGAATGATACCAGTTTTATGTCTTGGATACTGGACTAAAAGTTAGGTGGTATGTATATAATATGACAAAGAAAAATCATGATGTGAATTGAATTATCCAAAACTGAAATATAACAAATCAAGTGTCAAGGTATTATATTTTAAGGTCATGATACTCTGACAAAAAGAGATTTACTATTTTCCCAGATTAGGTCAAATTAACCTGATAAGAATTTAATGAAAAATTTTATCATATATAGTTCCTATAAATTTCATACACATTAAAGTAATGATGATTAAACTAAAGGAATTGTTCTATATATATATATTTAGTTGACAAAACTCTTCATGAATTAGATAAACCAATTACCTTATAGGAAAACCTCAAATAGGGTTCGTGTAGTTTAAGGTCATGATGGTAGGACTAGAGGTTTCTTTCATTTATACTGATGAAACCCAGACCTTATCTATAAATACCCATTGTTTTATAAATGGAATTTCTTTCTTATATTTATTTATTATACAATAATCACAAAATATTACATATAGAACAAAATACAATCCTTATAAATGAAGAATGAGTGAAATAAATGGCATCTCATGAAATTATAGAACATTTATCAATGAAATAGTAACTTGACCTTTGAAATAGTAATGTGACCCTCGTGAACTGTAAATTGACAAATGATATAGCAACCTCACCAATGAAATTATTAGTAAAATTCATCAATCATAGAAGTGCCAATATGATATAATTATATCATTGTATAAGTAAATATATTTTTTTTAAAAATTGTTAATTATGTGATTATGTGATTATAAGTCGTGTATAATTATTTCATTTTTTGTAATTATTTAATAAATTAATAGAATATTTATTTTAATAAAACGTATATAAAAAATCATATTTTTATGTCTTAGTATTATAAGATAATTTTATATGAACTTAACTAAATTTTGAAAGTGTTGTAATAGTAGTCTTATTTTTTAATTTTTTTCTTGTAAATTAAGGTTTTAATAAAAAAGTAAATATTTCATATTTATAAAATTATTTTCATAAAATGGAGTTCATTTTTAAATTCTACATGTCAAAAAATGATCAGGGTGAAATTTTTGGATTTTTCTAAAATATTAGAATTATTGGTGAATAGTGAAATACATTAATTTACAGTATACATATATTATAAGTTAAATAAATTATTTATTGAGTCATGGATGATAAAAGAAACATTTTTTAGAACTCATGTGATATAATTAATATATTTAGTCTTGATAATCTTCAATATTTATTGTTCTGGACAATATAATAAACTAATGAATTAAATATTGAAAAAACTCCCCTCTCCCCCACTATAAATAAAACCCTCAACTCCTCTCCTCCTCAAACCTCTCAAGCCTTGTTCCTTGTAAAAATTCATATAAAATATCTCCCTAATCCCTAATACCATTTCCCGGAGCTCATGGTCACATAAAAATACCAAAACTTCTCCCTTAATTTCGTTCTCAAGAGGAAGGAATCAAGAGGTTAAACCCTCTTCTATATTGTTTCAATTTCTTATCAAGATCGTTTTTATTATTTTCTATCCTAATGTCTACTCATAAAAATTTTGAGATAACAAATGTACCTTATATATAATGTATTTTTTATGCTAATATAATAATTCAACATCATCATATATCCTTTCCCCTTCTATAATACTAGAAATGGAAACACCATCCATGATGTGTTAATATCTCATATTCAAGGACGATGAGTTTTCAATTTATATTACCCTAATAAATTCGGCTCATGAAACCATTCATATGGTGTAAATAGTTTATTACATATGTAATATATCCTATTTAATGTTATGGAATCATTTTTTACAAATTTTATTAATTTATAAAATCAAATGACCTTGTGATAAAACCGCTAATTAACCGAAACAATTATCATTAATGATTTATATAATAATTCATCCTCCTTCAAAATAACCAAATGAACTTTCTAACAATTTAATATTATGAATTTTATATAATAACATATAAATTCAATTCTGGAAAACTATCATTATCTTAAATGATTATCCATACATGTATATAAGTAAACTGATCATGGAAACTTAGGAAACAAATGCTCCCAGACTACGAAATTGATCCTCTGAACCCCTCAAAAATATATGAATGATCTTAATAAGTTTATAAAAAATAAACTAAATGAATTATAGGTTTTTTATTTGTTAATTAATGTATCTAAATTCAGTATCCATGATATTAATATCATGTGGAGATCACCTTCAGACTAATGTTAAGAGATTCTACCCAAACCTCCATTATTCCTTCGGGTTGCTCAATCATTTTACCCAAATAATGTTAAAATTATTTTTATGTAAATTTTATAACATTTTTGTATACATTACAAACTCTTGTATCAAGATCCATTCATCATTATATTTTGGGGATATATATATTTTATGTGTTTCTGTTCTTAGTTTTTCCCAATAAGCAAGCCTGTTTTAAAGGAACATACCTAATTCATGCCACATTTCATGTTCACTCTATATACTTTTTTAATCCATAATTATACTTATAAAATAAATAATTTTAATATTAAAATAGTCTTGGTTCAATTATGGTTTTGTATAAAATATTATTCCCTTTTCTGTTTTAAATGATATTTGATCTTTTTCAAAAACCGCAATAAAATGTTTTTAAATTTAATTTTTTTTAAAATACTCTGTTTACATGATATCACTTCAATTTGTAATAACTTATCAAGATATATGTCTATTATACATTTTTTCCATTCCTTATCTAATTCTTTACCATCATGGTCACTTTTTATGTACACCCATTGGTTATTCTTTATGACCTGATTATGATACACATATCATCCCATGGGTACCCTTATATTTATTTAAGATTGATTATCTATGAATATATAAATGGAAAACATATTCATGAACATGTTTTTATTGGTGTGAAAAAACACTCTAATGAATAGGGTAATTTTTAGTCTCATGAGATGTTATATTCAATGGTCTTAGTGGTTTTCCTTGACTCATACCCCATGGGCAATGATCTTGGTAGTTTGCCTTGACTCATTCAACAACAGTTGCAATAAAACATACCTCATGATAAATTCATGTTTTATGTTGATTCCAAATTACTTCGTTTTCAGGTTTATACGATACCATGTTTTATATGCTATAATTCTTTATAATCAATATTGTTTCATGCCTTTTAATATCATTAGGTTGTGCCTACTAACCCATGTGCTAAATCTCCATTCTTGTGTTTGTTACATTAGTAGTATTTTTATCTCATATCTCGGATAATGTTATCCCTATGTGATCCTATAAATATTGATGAGTACAATGGATGTTAGAAGATAAATTTGGAGATTAAATAAATTTTTCTTTTATGATTCTTAATTATGTAACTAGTATTCCACGTACACTAGACATTATGGTCTTTGGATTGTATTTTGATGTTCAATTATGCTTAAGATCATGTAATGATATGTGTAAAAGGACAAGCTCACTATTTAAGAAAATCATATTTATAGAGTAAAAAGTGAAATATATACTAACCACAAATGTTTGAAGATTATATTTACTCATAAATAATTGATAATGAGATAGGAGAGATGGCTAGAATAAATCAAGGATTATGATTGCACGATTTATTACCATCCAGGAAAAGAAAATAACCTGGTTGATGCTTTGAGTTAGAAATATAATTCTACATTAACCATATTATTTTTGGGACAATATCCTTTGATTAATTATTTGATGAACATTTTCATAGAAGTTGTTGGTATAGGAAATTCATCTATTTTGAATTATGTTTAGTGAAATCATCCCAATCAGACAGAATTAAGCAAGCCCATAAGGAAGACAATGAGTGGCAGAAAAAGGTAGAGTTAGTTCAAATGGGTATGTTTTCTGATTTTAAAATTTATAAACGTAGTGTTTTGAGGTATGTGATGAGATTATGGGTGGCTTGTGATTCAAAGTTTAAGAAAGAGTTTTTATTTAAAGCTCATAGTTCTTCATTTTTAGTTCATCCAAGTAGTACTAAGATGTATAGAGATCGTTGGGAGTATTATTAGTGGGATTGAATGAAAATAGATATTGCTAACTTTACTATGATGTGTTTACTTGTCAACATGTTAATGTAGAGCAGTAGTTATTAAAAGGGATGCTTCAGTCTTTACCATTGTCAGAGTGATAATGAGAAAATATAACCATGGAAATCATTGTGGGGTTACCAAATACATATCGAGGTAAAAATGCAATTAGGGTTATTGTTTATCGATTGTCTAAATATTCTCATTTCCATCCTATTCGAGATACTCTATATATAGATCAATTTTCTTGATTGTATGTTAAAGAGATAATCAGGTTGAATGGATTTCCCCTATACATTTTAACTGATCATGATCTTAGGATTACATATAACTTTTTTAAAGGCCTTCAGATGTCATTAGGTACTGAATTTAATTTTAGTACAACTTTTCATCCTCAATCAGATGGGTAGTAGGAACAAAAAATTCAGACTTTTTAAGATATGATAAGTGCTTACTCAATGGATTACTAGGGAAGTTGGGACCAACATCTGCCTTTGGTTGAGTTTTGTTATACTAATAGTTTTCATTCTAGAATAAAAAGGCTCTTTTTGAGGCATTATATGGAAAGCAGTGTCATACTCCGGCTTTTTGGGATGAAGTTGGTGAAAGGAAAATAATGGTACCAGAATTGGAAGAGGTGATGGAAGAAAATGTTATGTTGATTCAGAAGCACACGAGAACATCTCAGAGAAGGAAGAACAGTTATGCGGATAACCAAAGGATGGATCATTTTTTTGTGGTAGGTGATCATGTCTTTCTCAAAGTGTCTCCATGTAAATGTGTGATGTGTTTTGGTAAGAAGGGAAAGCTGAGTCTGAGGTTCATTGGATCGTATGAAATCCTAGTGAGTGTTGGATCAGTTGCGTACACTTTTAAATTACCTCCATGTTTATCCCAGGTACACAATGTTTTTATGGATCAATGCTGAGAAATTATATTTTGGATCTATCACATGTTTGGAGCCCAGAGGGTTTTCCGTTTGAGGAAAATCAATTTTATGAAGAAAAACCAGTCATGATTATTGAATGAAGAGAACATGTGTTGTAGAATAAGGTAATCCATCATGTAAACTTTTTGTGGATAAACCATATTTTTGAAGAGGCAATGTAGGAAACTGAAAATTCCATGGGGGATAAATACATCCATTTACTTGATATGTGAATAAAATTGTGACGATGAGATTTCCAAAAGGGGGAAGAATGTAACATCATAGGAAAAAAAAGGACATGATATTTTTATATTTATTAATATTTTTAATTAAATATTAATTTCATCTTAAAGGAGATAATATGTTTGATGGCATACGAGATACAGAACAATGGGTTTCCTTGAAAACTTAGGCTGCACACAACATTGAGTGATACTGAAAAATATTAATATAATATTATTATTTTAATTGGTAGTTAATTCCTAGCTATTGTAATGGTTGAAATGAAAATAACTAACTACAAAATGATTATAAATTTTTTTTAAATGATTTTGAATTAATTCAATAATTTTTTGAGGCTTAAAATAAGAAGGAATCTGGTTTTAAGCATAAATACTCTAATATTAATTAAAAGGTTGTTTTACCACCTTTTTATAGAGAACCATTTTTAAATATAGTTTTTATCACTTTTATAGGTTATATTTTACAATAAAATATTTTCATTAGAATAGGTACATCAAAATTTACATTGGATGAATGTTTGGTATTTTTCTGTTAATGTTCAATTTTTAATGAATACTGAAAAATACTATATTATAATTCAAAAATACCTTTTAATATAATTTATTTATAGGGTTATATTATCTTTTTAATTGGTTTTAATGATTAATTAGATTATATTTTTACCATTTAATCTGATATTGGTCATTGGAAGTAATTTTACATTGAAATTGGATATAAAAAAGTGTCAATCTTTTGATAGTTATTTGTTTCAAACAATTTTTGATTTGAGAATAGGAATTAATATTTAATTAATTTATTCCACTTATATATTTTGAATTTGAAAAAATGGATTCCATATTTGGAATTATGTAGTCTAAATTATTTAAATAGGTATCTATTATTTTTAGATGTTGTGAATATTTACTTTAGTAAATATTTTAATTACAGTGGTTGAAAGATAAATTTTGTAAATAAGGGTAAGAAAATATTATTATAATAACATTAAATTACACTGACATGTGTCCTATTCCAATTCATTGATAGATTTCTGACCATTGGAATCCTTGGGATGATTTTGGGACCCCATGGAGCCACATTAGAGTGATAACAACACTTTATATTAATTAATTTAAAGTAAAGACAAAAATGTCATAAACATATATCTTCTAGTAAATAAATTTTTAAATGGGGTTATGTATGTAATATTTTCTAATAAAAATAATAATTTGAAATATAAAAATATTTCCTACATCATGGTGTTTTTTTTAATTTTTATATATCATATAAATAAAATTATTTATGACACAATAAGAATGTAGTGATTATCTTATTAATATACGATTTAAATCAATGAGATTATAAAATTTAAAAAAAATATACAAAAACATTATAATTCAGATTGAATGATTTTATTTCAAAACATAGTCATCTTATCTTCTTATATAATGTGTTTTGGGCCTTATAAAACTGAAAATCAATATATAATCAAATAATGCTTTCAAACATTCCTTAGGAGCCTCTCCTCCCACTTATAAAATTCCATTAACTCTAACCCATTAATCACAACTCTCAGGTCTTGTGGATCTTCCAAAATATACCCAATTAATATCCTTACATCCCTCTTTTACTCTTAGAAGCCTTCCCCTAGGCAGAAGTCAATTCATGTAATCTTTTTGGTTCAAACCAAAGGGAGATACTAGATTTAAAGGTAACAGCTTGTCTTAATTTTTTTTTATTAATTTTTACTTCTCAATATACCTAAACTCTTTTTATTCATTTCTTTTATAATAACACTACTATCATAAATATTTTAAATTTTTATGAGAAATAATCTATCTACACTTCCACACTCTACCATCTAATGGATGCGGACATATTGTTTCTATAGACGGCGAACTACTACCTCACGAAACGATGATTGTTCAAATATCTCCAACCACCTCTCATGGTGTCCATTATGATGGAACTATATTTCTATGTGAGCAATAATATATTTATATTTTCTCTAAAGTTATTTATTTTTTATTTATATTATACCATTATGGTTTACATAATGGGTAACGTGATAATTTCATTTGATGATGTGTGGCCAACCGCACCCTCAAAGTGATATTACTCATTCGTGCCATAAGTGGAAGATATAAAGGATAGATTTTATGTAATTATATATGATATTTTACTTTAATTTTAGTATACATATGTATCATTATGTTTTCATTCGATTAAATATTAAATAGAAATGAATGTAGTGTTCATGCGTACGTACGGTTTACTATCTCTATAAACGAAACATTTCATTTCTTATATCCAAATTTTTTGTACTATTATAAATAAAAATATATACTAGATATATATTATATATGTGTTATATAAATCATGAATATCAATATGTAGATAATGGAAATTTGAACACAATGAAGAAAGGTAATTATAAGAAGTTCATTTTTGACTCAAGTACCAAATATCGACAAAACAACCGTTATTAACATAAATGACTACATTATGTTTATAAAGTCATAATAAGTGATATTAAGTGAATAATAAACCTGAAAGAGAGTTTGAATCATGTAGAAATTATCTTTAGTTTATTGTTCAGGAGATTAATGAATGAACAAGTCAATTCAGACACGAGGTAAGGGGACTTCTTATCCAAATTTCCGTTCATTGGGTTAAACATCTACATATTTATTATTTCATTTTATGAATATGTGTGAATGTCCTCTTATTATTTTACAAATAATATACACTTATATTGGGTGTATTTTTTTCACACTTATAAATTTAATTGATTTATCCCTAATGTAATGATAAGTTCTTTGAATGGGATCCTTTCACCCTCATCTTTTAGTCTAAGACATTTTATGGAATGTCTTTTAATTTCGATTATCTTCAGTTTAGATATGTTATTATATATCCTTTTTTTTTTTACATTTTATGCCTAGGTGACGTGTTACCCTTTTTTCCCTAATCAACACATTTTCTGAATTTTATTGTGACGTCATTAGGATGTCAAATTTTTGGTAAGGGACTTAATCTCAATCACCATTCATTTAGGCATATTTTTATTTTTACACAACATTATTTTATATGGTGTATAATCCCCTTTTACTTTTCATCTTATTCAATATGATTCTTTTTCTACATAGCGTTTTACTAAAAGTCAAAAGGAATGTTTCTTTTTAGCCTATGCAGTGACAACGACCTTTCCGCTACTGCGAGCATTATTTTATTTTTGGATTCCTCTACAAGCTATAGTTTTTTTAAATAATTATAAATACCATATACTCTCTTTACATATTTCGGTTTTGAATATGATTTTGTTAATGGATTGATCATTTAAATATGTTGAAAAAACATATATTGTAATTGAAAAGTGTAAATTTTATCTTTCCTTTATGATTGTTTTATGTTTTATGAATATATGTTATGGTTCATGGGAATTTCTTACATATACAGGTGGTTCTATGATAATCCTAGGGCTGGTGAGCCCAAGATAGATCTCTAATGCATGGGGTAATATGACATAGATAAAGGACAATGTTTTTATAAATAGATTTAGGTAATATACTCTGATGGGTATTCAAAATGTAACTCCTTACGTATCTATTAAAGCTACAATGTAAGTATGTTATAAATGCCACAATTTTAATTTATGATTAATTATTTCTATGTTTTATTCATAAATCTTATTATTTCATGAGGTATGTAAAAGGGCATATGTTTTTTATGTAATGATGGACTAATGATTTCATTCTTTATTTTATAACACTTAGGGAGATTTTTATGCCCATCCCATGTTTTGAAATTTTTACCACTGGAAATAAAGATGAATAGGTTCATGGATGGAATCAAGAAAAATTCATGCTTTTTAAAACATTGAACTAGACATGGCTCATTTTTTATCAAGAGTTTTTATATTATGAAAAAATGGATACTGAGTAGAAGTGTCTACATTGTAATATTTGATATGTAATGAATATGTTATGTCCTAATTTTCTAAAACTCTAAACCCGAATAGATCCTCAATGTGATTTATTCATTTAATTCATGATTACGTAATGTTTAAAGCTAGGGCCTTATGTTTGGTATTAGAGGTCAGTTTAGAAAACATCATGAGTTAGGTTATTGCTAAATTAAAATTGATAAATTAATTTATGGTCAAATTGAAATGATATAGCTTATAAAAATAACAAAATTGCATTGCCTAAGATATATACTTATTGAGAATTTTTTTTGTAGAGGAAAATGGGTGGTTGTACTAGGAAGGAATATAGAGGGAAATGACATTCCAATCAATATCCTGAGATGGTCAGAATTTGAACTGAACAATTTGTAGTAGTGATGGCAAGGTTGAATCAGGTGAAAATGGTGGCTAAGTTTATTGATGATATTTTGGTTTATTCCAAATGTAAATAAGCACATGAAATTCATTTACCAATTTTCTATCAATACATAAAGGAAATGAGATGTTATTAAAAATTATGCAAGTGTGAGTTTTGGTCAAATTTGTTTTCCTTACTTGGCCACACTGTTTCAAAATATGGCATAAATGATGACCTTACTAAAAATAATGTTGTTAAAAAATAGCCAAGACCAACCAATATCATAAATATTTTATTTTTCTCGGTTTAGTAGGTTATTACCAGAGGTTTGATGATTATTTTGGATTAGTATCTAGCCAAATGAATATGTTAACTCAAAAATGTGGTAAGTTCATTTGGACTAAAGAATGTGATGAATTTTTTCTGGAATTGAAAAGAAGAATGGTGGATGTTCATGTTTTGTCATTACCTTCCAGAAATGGTGATTTTTTTATCCATAGTGATGCTTTATTGAATAGAATTGGTTGTGTACTAATGCAGAATGATCAGTTAATTGATTATGCTTCACGAAAATTGAACCCTCAAGAGTTAAATTACCCTACACATGATTTTTAATTATCTACTGTAATTTTTTGCTTTAAAATTTTGGAGGCATCATCTGTATTGAGTAAAATGTGAAATATATACTAACCACAAACGTTTGAAGTATATATTTACTCAGAAATAATTGAACATGAGACAGAGTATATGGATAGAAGTAATAAAGGATAATGATTGCAATTAATTACCATCCAGAAAAGGAAAATTTCATGGATAATGCTTTGAGTCAGAAAATTAATGCTACATAAACCATGTTATGTTTGGAATATGATACTTTGATTAATGATTTTATTAAATTTTTCATACAAGTTGTTGGTGCAAGAAATTCCTCAGTTTTTTTTAGGTTTCAGTGAAATCATCTTTACCCAACATAATTAAGCAAGCACAGAAGAAATGCATTAAGTTGAAAAAAGGTAATGTTTTTTTAGAAGGGTATGTTTCCTGATTATAACAGTGATAAATATTTTTTTGGGGATTTGGATGATATTATTTGTTCCTTGTGATTCAATGTTGAAAAAACAGTTATTATGTGAAGCTCATAGTTCTCCGTTTTCAGTTTATCCAGGAAGTACTAGGATTTATTGAGATATTTGGGAGTATTACTGGGGGGAAGGAATGAAAATAGATATTCATGATAATTCTGTGAAGTTTTTAACTTGCCAATAGGTTAATTTAGAGTGGCAGTTACCGAAACGGATACCTTAATCTTTACCGGTGCTAGAGTGGAAATGGAAAAATATAAACATGGACATCATTGTGGGATTACTGAGGTCATCTCTTGGTAACAATATAATCTAGATTATTGTTGATATATTGTATAAATCATCTCATTTACATCCTAATTTAGATAGTATATCTACTAATAATCTTTATTGATTGTATGTTAAACAGATAGTCGGGTTTCATGGAGTTCCCCTCTCTATTGTATCCGATCACGATCACATGTTTTCTTATGAATATTGGAAAGGCCTTCATAAGACGTTGGGTACCCAATTAAATATTATTACAGATTTTATCGTCAATCAGATGGGCAGTCTGAATGAACAATTCAGACATTTGAAGATATGTTATTTGCATGCTTAATGGATTACCAGAGATGTTGGGACAAAAATATATATTTTTAGTTTTCTTATAATAACAGTTTTTATTCCAGTATAATGATAGATCCATTTGATGCAATATATAGAAAGAAGTGTCAAACTATAGCATTTTGGGATGAAGTAGGGGAAAGGAAAATGATGGAAACATAATTTGTAGAAGAGATTGCAAAAAAAGTTTAGCTGATTTAGAAGCACCCTAGAATAACTCAAAGCAGCCCGAAAATTAATTTCGATAATCGGAGGAAGGATATTTCTGTTAAAATTAGTGATCATATCTTTTTAAAAGTTTATCCATGGAAAAGTGTGATGCATTTTTGTAATAAGGGAAAGCTAATCCAGAGGATCATTAGACCCTATTAAATCCTAGATAATATTGGATCAGTTTCCTACAAAGATTCTTTACCTCCAATTTTATCCCATGTACATAATGTTTTTCATGTTACAAAGTTGAGAAAGAATATTCCAGTTCTATCTCATGTTTCAGCCAAGAGGTAGTTTAGTTGGAAGAGATTCTCTCTTATGAGGAACAACCAGTTCAGATTCTTTAACCGAAGAGAGCTATTGTTGCGGAATAAAGTTATACATATGGTAAATGTTTTGTGGAAAAACCATATGGTTTCAATGGTAACGTGGGAATCTGAAAATTATATGAGGGATAAATACCCCCATTTATGTGATATGTGAATAAAATTTAGAGGACACAATTTCTAAAAGGGTGGAAGGATGTAACATCTTAGGAAAATAAAGAAAATGATATTTTCATATTTATAAATATCTTTGAATTAAATATTACATTTACCTTAATGGGGATTCTATGTTAGATGGCGTACATGATAAGAAACAACGAGTTTCTTTGAAAACTTACATTGCACACAAGTTGAGTTATTCTAAAAAATATTAATATAATTTTATTGTTTTAAATAGTAGTTAATTCCTAGAATTTGAAATGGAAGAAATGAACAGAACTAACTAATATAGGATTATGCATGTTTGTTTAATTTTTTTTACATTTATCCAATAAATATAATAGGATAAAAATATTAAGGAATCTGATTTTAAGCCAAAATAGTCTAATATTATTAAAAAGGTTGTTTTACACCACTTGATAGAGAATCATTTTTAGATATAGTTTCTATCCATTATTTACGTTCTATTTGACAAAATAATCACTACTGTAAATAAGGCCATTAGCGACCGCCATTGGCGGTCGCTAAAGGTCTTTAGCGGCCGCGCAGCAACCGCCATTGGCGGTCGCTGTTGCCTCGTCGCTAGAGGCCTTGAGCGACCGCCAAGCGGTCGCTGAAGGCCCTCTGCCGGGCACCCTATAGCGACCGCCTATGGCGATCTCTATTCTAAAATAAAAAAAAATTAAAATTTTTTTATTGAATTGAATATAAATATTCATATATATACTATTAAATACAATATTTTAAATATATATATATATATATATAATATTTTAAATGTTTTAATATATATTTAATATATATATAATATCAAATCATTATGCTATAATAATTTAAAAACTTCGATTCAAGAAATAATCTCATTTCAGGTCTTTCGGAGCACGTTTGCTCCGAATGGGACTGTCGCACGCCGTTTTGGTGTTTTATGGCGCCGGAAACGCGTTTCCGGCCGCTGCGGTCACACGGCACCTCTGAATGAGGTGCTGTCTAGCCGACCATTTCACAATTCACGCCCCGGATGTTGTTGTACGGTTTCGTGGCATTCGGAGGTCGTTCGGGTGGTTTTGACCCCCCAACGCGCCATTTCAGCAGGCGCCGCGCTGCTGAAAACGACACAATCGGACGTGCCGCGCGCACCGCACATCCGATGGACGTGCGACCTCCTCCTGCATCTCTGTAATAATATTTCTATCGTTCCCGTGCGGTTTCACGTATTTCGGAGCACGTTTGCTCCGAATGGGACCGTCGCACGCCGTTTTGGTGTTTTGTGGCGCCGGATACGCGTTTCCGGCCACCGCGGTCACACGGCACCTCCGAATGAGGTTCCGTCTGGTCTACCATTTCACAATTCACGCCCCGGATGTTGTCGTACGGTTTCGTGGCATTCAGAGGTCGTTCGGGTGGTTTTGACCCCCCAACGCGCCATTTCAGCACGCACCGCGCTGCTGAAAACGACACAATCGGACGTGCCGCGCGCACCGCATGTCCGATGGATGTGCGGCCTCCTCCTGCATCTCAGGAATAATATTTCTATCGTTCCCGTGCGGTTTCAGGTCGTTCGGAGCACGTTTTCTCCGAATGGGACCGCCGCACGCCGTTTTGGTGTTTTATGGCACCGGAAACGCGTTTCCGGCCGCCGCGGTCACACGGCACCTCCGAATGAGGTGCCGTCTGGCCGACCATTTCACAATTCACGCCCCGGATGTTGTCGTACGGTTTCGTGGCATTCGGAGGTAGTTCGGGTGGTTTTGACCCTCCAACGCGCCATTTCAGCGCGCGCCGCGCTGCTGAAAACGACACAATCGGACGTGCCGCGTGCACCGCACGTCCGATGGACGTGCGACCTCCTCCTGCATCTCAGGAATAATATTTATATTGTTCCCGTGCGGTTTCAGGTCTTTCGGAGCACGTTTGCTCCGGATGGGACCATTGCACGCCGTTTTGGTGTTTTATGGCGCCGGAAACGCGTTTCCGCCGCCGCGGTCACACGGCACCTCCGAATCAGGTGCCGTCTGGCCTACCATTTCACAATTCACGCCCCGGATGTTTCCGTACGGTTTCATGGCATTCGGAGGTCGTTCGGGTGGTTTTGACCCCCCAACGCGCCATTTCAGCGCGCGCCGCGCTGCTGAAAACGACACAATCGGAAATGCCGCACGCACCGCACGTCCGATGGATGTGCGTCCTCCTCCTGCATCTCAGGAATAATATTTCTATCGTTCTCGTGCGGTTTCAGGTCTTTCGGAGCACGTTTTCTCCGAATGGGACCGCCGCACGCCGTTTTGGTGTTTTTTGGCGCCGGAAACGCGTTTCTGGCCGCTGCGGTCAAACGACACCTCCGAATGAGGTGTCGTCTAGCCGACCATTTCACAATTCACGCCCCGGATGTTGTCGTACGGTTTCGTGGCATTCGGAGGTCATTCGGGTGGTTTTAACCCCCCAACGCGCCATTTCAGCGCACGCAGCGCTGCTGAAAACGACACAATAGGATGTGTCGCGCGCACCGCACGTCCGATGGACGTGCGGCCTCCTCCTGCATCTCAGGAATAATATTTCTATCGTTCCCGTGCGGTTTCAGGTCTTTCGGAGCACGTTTGCTCCGAATTGGACCGCCGCACGCCGTTTTGGTGTTTTATGGCGCCGGAAACGCGTTTCCAGCCGCCGCGGTCAAACGGCACTTCCGAATGAGGTGCCGTCTGGCCGACCATTTCACAATTCACGCCCCGGATGTTGTCGTATGGTTTCGTGGCATTCGGAGGTCGTTCGGGTGGTTTTGACCCCCCAACGCGCCATTTCAGCGCGCGCCGCGCTGCTGAAAACGACACAATCGGACGTGTCGCGCGCACCGCACGTCCGATGGACGTGCGACCTCTTCCTTCATCTCAGGAATAATATTTTCTATCGTTCCCGTGCGGTTTCAGGTCGTTCGGAGCACGTTTGCTCTGAATCGGACCACCGCACGCTGTTTTGGTGTTTTATGGCGCCGGAAACGCGTTTTCGACCGTCTCGGTCAAACGGCACCTCCGAATGAGGTGCCGTCTGGCCGACCATTTCACAATTCACTCCCCGGATGTTTTCGTACGGTTTCGTGGCATTCGGAGGTCGTTCGGCTGGTTTTGACCCCCCCAACGCGCCATTTCAGCGCGCGCCGCGCTGCTGAAAACGACACAATCGGACGTGCCGCGCGCACCGCACGTCCGATGGACATGCGGCCTCCTCCTGCATCTCAGGAATAATATTTCTATCATTCCCGTGCGGTTTCAGGTCGTTCGGAGCACGTTTGCTCCGAATGGGACCGCCGCACGCCGTTTTGGTGTTTTGTGGCGCCAGAAACGCGTTTCCGGCCGCCACGGTCACACGGCACCTCCGAATGAGGTGCCGTCTGTCCGACCATTTCACTATTCACGCCCCGGATGTTGTCGTACGGTTTCGTGGCATTTGGAGGTCGTTCGGGTGGTTTTGACCCCCCAACGCGCCATTTCAGCACGCGCCGCGCTGCTAAAAACGACACAATCGGACGTGCCGCGCGCACCGCACGTCCGATGGACGTGCGGCCTCCTCCTGCATCTCAGGAATAATATATCTATCGTTCCCGTGCGGTTTCAGGTCTTTCGGAGCACGTTTGCTCCGAATTGGACCGCCGCACACCGTTTTGGTGTTTTATGGCGCCGGAAACGCGTTTCTGGCCGCCGCGGTCACACGGCACCTCCGAATGAGGTGCCCTCTGGTCGACCATTTCACAATTCACGCCCCGGATGTTGTCGTATGGTTTCGTGGCATTCGAAGGACGTTCGTCTGGTTTTGACCACCCAACGCGCCATTTCAGCGCGCGCCGCGGTGCTGAAAACGACACAATCGGACGTGCCGCGCGCACCGCACGTCCGATGGACGTGCGGCCTTCTCCTGCATCTCAGAAATAATATTTCTATCGTTCCCGTGCGGTTTCAGGTCGTTCGGAGCACGTTTGCTCCGAATGGGACCGCCGCACGCTGTTTTGGTGTTTTATGGCACCGGAAACGCGTTTCCGGCCGCCGCGATCACACGGCACCTCCGAATGAGGTGCCGTCTAGCCGACCATTTCACAATTCACGCCCTGGATGTTGTCGTACGGTTTCATGGCATTCGGAGGTCGTTCGGGTGGTTTTGACCCCCCAACGCGCCATTTCAGTGCGCGCCGCGCTGCTGAAAACGACACAATCAGACGTGCCGCGTGCACCGCACGTCCTATGGACGTGCGGTCTCCTCTTACATCTCAGGAATAATATTTCTATCGTTCCTGTGCGGTTTCAGGTCGTTCGGAGCACGTTTGCTCCGAATGGGACCGCCGCACGCCGTTTTGGTGTTTTGTGGCGCCGAAAACGCATTTCTGGCCGCCGCGGTCACACGGCACCTCCGAATGAGGTGTCGTCTAGCCGACCATTTCAAAATTCACGCCCCGGATGTTGTCGTACGGTTTCGTGGCATTCGGAGGTCGTTCGGGTGGTTTTGACCCCCCCAACGGGCCATTTCAGCGCACGCAGCGCTGCTGAAAACGACACAATAGGATGTGCCGCGCGCACCGCACGTCCGATGGACGTGCGACCTCCTCCTGCATCTCAGGAATAATATTTCTATCGTTCCCGTGCGGTTTCAGGTCTTTCGGAGCACGTTTGCTCCGAATTGGACCGCCGCACGCCGTTTTGGTGTTTTATGGCGCCGGAAACGCGTTTCCGGCCGCCGCGGTCAAACGGCACTTTCTAATGACATGCCGTCTGGCCGACCATTTCACAATTCACGTCCCGGATGTTGTCGTATGGTTTCGTGGAATTCGGAGGTCGTTCGGGTGGTTTTGACCCCCCAACGCGCCATTTCAGCGCGCGCTGCGCTGCTGAAAACGACACAATCGGACGTGCCGCGCGCACCGCACGTCCGATGGACGTGCGGCCTTTTCTTGCATCTCAGGAATAATATTTCTATTGTTCCCGTGCGGTTTCAGGTCGTTCGGAGCACGTTTGCTCTGAATCGGACCACCGCACGCCGTTTTGGTGTTTTATGGCGCCGGAAACGCGTTTCCGGCCGTCGCGGTCAAACGGCACCTCCGAATGAGGTTCCGTCTAGCCGACCATTTCACAATTCACGCCCCGGATGTTGTCGTACGGTTTCATGGAATTCGGAGGTCGTTCGGCTGGTTTGACCCCCCCAACGCGTCATTTCAGCGCGCGCCGCGCTGCTGAAAACGACACAATCGGACGTGCCGCGCGCACCGCACGTCCGATGGACATGCGGCCCCCTCTTGCATCTCAGGAATAATATTTCTATCGTTCCCGTGCGGTTTCAGGTCGTTCGGAGCACGTTTGCTCCGAATGGGACCGCCGCACGCCGTTTTGGTGTTTTATGGCGCCAGAAACGCGTTTCCGGCCGCCACGGTCACACGGCACTTCCGAATGAGGTGCCGTCTGTCCCACCCTTTCACTATTCACGCCCCGGATGTTGTCGTACGGTTTCGTGGCATTCGGAGGTCGTTCGGGTGGTTTTGACCCCCCAACGCGCCATTTCAGCGCGCGCCGCGCCGCTAAAAATGACACAATCGGACGTGTCGCGCGCACCGTACGTCCGATGGACGTGCGGCCTCCTCCTGCATCTCAGGAATAATATATCTATCGTTCCCGTGCGGTTTCAGGTCTTTCGGAGCACGTTTGCTCCGAATTGGACCGCCGCACACCGTTTTGGTGTTTTATGGCGCCAGAAACGCGTTTCTGGCCGCCGCGGTCACACGGCACCTCCGAATGAGGTGCCGTCTGGCCGACCATTTCACAATTCACGCCCCGGATGTTGTCGTACGGTTTCGTGGCATTCGGAGGTCGTTCGTGTGGTTTTGACCACCCAACGCGCCATTTCAGCGCGCACCGCGTTGCTGAAAACGACACAATCGGACGTGCCACACGCACCGCACGTACGATGGACGTGTGGACTTCTCCTGCATCTCAGGAATAATATTTCTATCATTCCCGTGCGGTTTCAGGTCGTTCGGAGCACGTTTGCTCCGAATGGGACCGCCGCACGCTGTTTTGGTGTTTTATGGCGCCGGAAACGCGTTTCCGGCCGCCGCGGTCACACGGCGCCTCCGAATGAGGTGCCGTCTAGCCGGCCATTTCACAATTAACGCCCTGGATGTTGTCGTACGGTTTCATGGGATTCGGACGTCGTTCGGGTGGTTTTGACCCCCCAACGCGCCATTTCAGTGCGCGCCGCGCTGCTGAAAACAACACAATCAGACGTGCCGCGCGCACCGCACGTCCGATGGACGTGCGGCCTCCTCTTACATCTCAGGAATAATATTTCTATCGTTCCTGTGCGGTTTCAGGTTGTTCGGAGCACGTTTGCTCCGAATGGGACCGCCGCACGCCGTTTTGGTGTTTTATGGCGCCGAAAACGCGTTTCTGGCCGCCGCGGTCACACGGTACCTCCGAATGAGGTGCCGTCTAGCCGACCATTTCAAAATTCACGCCCCGGATGTTGTCGTATGGTTTCGTGGCATTCGGAGGTCGTTCGGGTGGTTTTGACCCCCCCAACGGGCCATTTCAGCGCACGCAGCGCTGCTGAAAACGACACAATAGGATGTGCCGCGCGCACCGCAGGTCCGATGGACGTGCGACCTCCTCCTGCATCTCAGGAATAATATTTCTATCGTTCCCGTGCGGTTTCAGGTCTTTCGGAGCACGTTTGCTCCGAATTGGACCGCCGCACGCCGTTTTGGTGTTTTATGGCGCCGGAAACGCGTTTCCGGCCGCCGCGGTCAAACGGCACTTCCTAATGACGTGTCGTCTGGCCGACCATTTCACAATTCACGTCCCGGATGTTGTCGTATGGTTTCGTGGAATTCGGAGGTCGTTCGGGTGGTTTTGACCCCCCAACGCGCCATTTCAGCGCGCGCTGCGCTGCTGAAAACGACACAATCGGACGTGCCGCGCGCACCGCACGTCCGATGGACGTGCGGCCTCCTCTTGCATCTCAGGAATAATATTTCTATTGTTCCCGTGCGGTTTCAGGTCGTTCGGAGCACGTTTGCTCTGAATCGGACCACCGCACGCCGTTTTGGTGTTTTATGGCGCCGGAAACGCGTTTCCGGCCGTCGCGGTCAAACGGCACCTCCGAATGAGGTTCCGTCTAGCCGACCATTTCACAATTCACGCCCCGGATGTTGTCGTACGGTTTCATGGAATTCGGAGGTCGTTCGGCTGGTTTGACCCCCCCAACGCGTCATTTCAGCGCGCGCCGCGCTGCTGAAAACGACACAATCGGACGTGCCGCGCGCACCGCACGTCCGATGGACATGCGGCCCCCTCTTGCATCTCAGGAATAATATTTCTATCGTTCCCGTGCGGTTTCAGGTCGTTCGGAGCACGTTTGCTCCGAATGGGACCGCCGCACGCCGTTTTGGTGTTTTATGGCGCCAGAAACGCGTTTCCGGCCGCCACGGTCACACGGCACTTCCAAATGAGGTGCCGTCTGTCCCACCCTTTCACTATTCACGCCCCGGATGTTGTCGTACGGTTTCGTGGCATTCGGAGGTCGTTCGGGTGGTTTTGACCCCCCAACGCGCCATTTCAGCGCGCGCCGCGCCGCTAAAAATGACACAATCGGACGTGTCGCGCGCACCGTACGTCCGATGGACGTGCGGCCTCCTCCTGCATCTCAGGAATAATATATCTATCGTTCCCGTGCGGTTTCAGGTCTTTCGGAGCACGTTTGCTCCGAATTGGACCGCCGCACACCGTTTTGGTGTTTTATGGCGCCAGAAACGCGTTTCTGGCCGCCGCGGTCACACGGCACCTCCGAATGAGGTGCCGTCTGGCCGACCATTTCACAATTCACGCCCCGGATGTTGTCGTACGGTTTCGTGGCATTCGGAGGTCGTTCGTGTGGTTTTGACCACCCAACGCGCCATTTCAGCGCGCACCGCGTTGCTGAAAACGACACAATCGGACGTGCCACACGCACCGCACGTACGATGGACGTGTGGACTTCTCCTGCATCTCAGGAATAATATTTCTATCATTCCCGTGCGGTTTCAGGTCGTTCGGAGCACGTTTGCTCCGAATGGGACCGCCGCACGCTGTTTTGGTGTTTTATGGCGCCGGAAACGCGTTTCCGGCCGCCGCGGTCACACGGCGCCTCCGAATGAGGTGCCGTCTAGCCGGCCATTTCACAATTAACGCCCTGGATGTTGTCGTACGGTTTCATGGGATTCGGAGGTCGTTCGGGTGGTTTTGACCCCCCAACGCGCCATTTCAGTGCGCGCCGCGCTGCTGAAAACAACACAATCAGACGTGCCGCGCGCACCGCACGTCCGATGGACGTGCGGCCTCCTCTTACATCTCAGGAATAATATTTCTATCGTTCCTGTGCGGTTTCAGGTTGTTCGGAGCACGTTTGCTCCGAATGGGACCGCCGCACGCCGTTTTGGTGTTTTATGGCGCCGAAAACGCGTTTCTGGCCGCCGCGGTCACACGGTACCTCCGAATGAGGTGCCGTCTAGCCGACCATTTCAAAATTCACGCCCCGGATGTTGTCGTACGGTTTCGTGGCATTCGGAGGTCGTTCGGGTGGTTTTGACCCCCCCAACGGGCCATTTCAGCGCACGCAGCGCTGCTGAAAACGACACAATAGGATGTGCCGCGCGCACCGCAGGTCCGATGGACGTGCGACCTCCTCCTGCATCTCAGGAATAATATTTCTATCGTTCCCGTGCGGTTTCAGGTCTTTCGGAGCACGTTTGCTCCGAATTGGACCGCCGCACGCCGTTTTGGTGTTTTATGGCGCCGGAAACGCGTTTCCGGCCGCCGCGGTCAAACGGCACTTCCTAATGACGTGTCGTCTGGCCGACCATTTCACAATTCACGTCCCGGATGTTGTCGTATGGTTTCGTGGAATTCGGAGGTCGTTCGGGTGGTTTTGACCCCCCAACGCGCCATTTCAGCGCGCGCTGCGCTGCTGAAAACGACACAATCGGACGTGCCGCGCGCACCGCACGTCCGATGGACGTGCGGCCTCCTCTTGCATCTCAGGAATAATATTTCTATTGTTCCCGTGCGGTTTCAGGTCGTTCGGAGCACGTTTGCTCTGAATCGGACCACCGCACGCCGTTTTGGTGTTTTATGGCGCCGGAAACGCGTTTCCGGCCGTCGCGGTCAAACGGCACCTCCGAATGAGGTTCCGTCTAGCCGACCATTTCACAATTCACGCCCCGGATGTTGTCGTACGGTTTCATGGCATTCGGAGGTCGTTCGGCTGGTTTGACCCCCCCAACGCGCCATTTCAGCGCGCGCCGCGCTGCTGAAAACGACACAATCGGACGTGCCGCGCGCACCGCACGTCCGATGGACATGCTGCCCCCTCCTGCATCTCAGGAATAATATTTCTATCGTTCCCGTGCGGTTTCAGGTCGTTCGGAGCACGTTTGCTCCGAATGGGACCGCCGCACGCCGTTTTGGTGTTTTATGGCGCCAGAAACGCGTTTCCGGCCGCCACGGTCACACGGCACCTCCGAATGAGGTGCCGTCTGTCCGACCCTTTCACTATTCACGCCCCGGATGTTGTCGTACGGTTTCGTGGCATTCGGAGGTCGTTCGGTGGTTTTGACCCCCCAACGCGCCATTTCAGCGCGCGCCGCGCCGCTAAAAATGACACAATCGGACGTGCCGCGCGCACCGTACGTCCGATGGACGTTCGGCCTCCTCCTGCATCTCAGGAATAATATATCTATCGTTCCCGTGCGGTTTCAGGTCTTTCGGAGCACGTTTGCTCCGAATTGGACCGCCGCACACCGTTTTGGTGTTTTATGGCGCCAGAAACGTGTTTCTGGCCGCCGCGGTCACACGGCACCTCCGAATGAGGTGCCGTCTGGCCGACCATTTCACAATTCACGCCCCGGATGTTGTCGTACGGTTTCGTGGCATTCGGAGGTCGTTCATGTGGTTTTGACCACCCAACGCGCCATTTCAGCGCGCACCGCGTTGCTGAAAACGACACAATCGGACGTGCCACACGCACCGCACGTACGATGGACGTGTGGACTTCTCCTGCATCTCAGGAATAATATTTCTATCGTTCCCGTGCGGTTTCAGGTCGTTCGGAGCACGTTTGCTCCGAATGGGACCGCCGCACGCTGTTTTGGTGTTTTATGGCGCCGGAAACGCGTTTCCGGCCGCCGCGGTCACACGGCGCCTCCGAATGAGGTGTCGTCTAGCCGGCCATTTCACAATTCACGCCCTGGATGTTGTCGTACGGTTTCATGGGATTCGGAAGTCGTTCGGGTGGTTTTGACCCCCCAACGCGCCATTTCAGTGTGCGCCGCGCTGCTGAAAACAACACAATCAGACGTGCCGCGCGCACCGCACGTCCGATGGACGTGCGGCCTCCTCTTACATCTCAGGAATAATATTTCTATCGTTCCTGTGCGGTTTCAGGTTGTTCGGAGCACGTTTGCTCCGAATGGGACCGCCGCACGCCGTTTTGGTGTTTTATGGCGCCGAAAACGCGTTTCTGGCCGCCGCGGTCACACGGTACCTCCGAATGAGGTGCCGTCTAGCCGACCATTTCAAAATTCACTCCCCGGATGTTGTCGTACGGTTTCGTGGAATTCGGAGGTCGTTCGGGTGGTTTTGACCCCCCCCCCCCAACGGGCCATTTCAGCGCGCGCCGCGCTGCTGAAAACGACACAATTGGACATGCCGCGCGCGCCGCACGTCCGATGGACGTGAAACCTCGTCCTGCATCTCAGGAATAATATTTCTATCGTTCCCGTGCGGTTTAAGGTCTTTCGGAGCACGTTTTCTCCGAATTGGACCGCCGCACGCCGTTTTGGTGTTTTATGGCGCCGGAAACGCGTTTCCGGCCGCCGCGGTCAAACGGCACCTCCGAATGAGGTGCCGTCTGGCCGACCATTTCACAATTCACGCCCCGGATGTTGTCGTACGGTTTCGTGGCATTCGGAGGTCGTTCGGGTGGTTTTGACTCCCCAACGCGCCATTTCAGCACGCGCCGCGCTACTGAAAACGACACAATCGGACGTGCCGCGCGCACCGCTCGTCCGATGGACGTGCGGCCTCCTCCTGCATCTCAGGAATAATATTTCTATCGTTTCCGTGCGGTTTCAGGTCGTTCGGAGCACGTTTTCTCCGAATGGGACCGCCGCACGCCGTTTTGGTGTTTTCTGGCGCCGGAAACGCGTTTCCGGCCGCCGCGGTCAAACGGCACCTCCGAATGAGGTTCCGTCTGGCCGACCATTTTACAATTCACGCCCCAGATGTTTTCGTACGGTTTCGTGGCATTCGGAGGTCGTTCGGGTGGTTTTGACCCCCCAACGTGCCATTTCAGCGCGCGCCGCGCTGTTGAAAACGACACAATCGGATGTGCCGCGCGCACCGCACGTTCGATGGACGTGCGGCCTCCTCCTGCATCTCAGGAATAATATTTCTATCGTTCTCGTGCGGTTTCAGGTCGTTCGGAGCACGTTTGCTCCGAATGGGACCGCCGCACGCCGTTTTGGTGTTTTATGGCGCCGGAAACGCGTTTCCGGCCGCCGCGGTCAAACAACACCTTTGAATGAGGTGTCGTCTGGCCGACCATTTCACAATTCACGCCCCGGATGTTGTAGTACGGTTTCGTGGCATTCGGAGGTCGTTCGGGGTGGTTTTGACCCCCCAACGCGCCATTTCAGCGCGCACCGCGCTGCTGAAAACGACACAATCGGACGTGCCGCGCGCACCGCACGTCCGATGGACGTGCGGCCTCCTCCTGCATCTCAGGAATAATATTTCTATCGTTCCCGTGCGGTTTCAGGTTTTTCGGAGCACGTTTGCTCCGAATTGGACCGCCGCACGCCGTTTTGGTGTTTTATGGCGCCAGAAACGCATTTCTGGCCGCCGCGGTCAAACGGCACCTCCGAATGAGGTGCTGTCTGGACGACCATTTCAAAATTCACGCCCCGGATGTTGTCGTACGGTTTCGTGGCATTCGGAGGTCGTTCGGGAGGTTTTTACCCCCCAACGCGTCATTTCAGTGCGCGCCGCGCTGCTGAAAACGACACAATCGAACGTGCCGCGCGCACCGCACGTCCGATGGACGTGCGGCCTCCTCCTGCATCTTAGTAATAATATTTCTATCGTTCTCATGCGGTTTCAGGTCGTTCGGAGCACGTTTGCTCCGAATGGGACCGTCGCACTCTGTTTTGGTGTTTTATGGCGCCGGAAACGCGTTTCCGGCCTCCGCGGTCACACGGCACCTCCGAATGAGGTATCGTCTGGCCGACCATTTCACAATTCATGCTCCGGATGTTTTCGTATGGTTTCGTGGCATTCGGAGGTCGTTCGGGTGGTTTTGACCCCCCAACGCGCCATTTCAGCGCGCGCCGCGCTGCTGAAAACGACACAATGGGACGTGTCGTGCGCACCGCTTGTCCGATGGACGTGCGGACTCCTCCTGCATCTCAGGAATAATATTTCTATCGTTCCCGTGCGGTTTCAGGTCGTTCGGAGCACGATTGCTCCGAATGGGACCGCCGCACGCCGTTTTGGTGTTTTATGGCGCCAGAAACGCGTTTCCGGCCGCCGCGGTCACACGGCACCTCCGAATGAGGTGCCGTCTGGCCGACCATTTCACAATTCACGTCCCATATGTTGTCGTACAGTTTCGTGGCATTCGGAGGTCGTTCGGGTGGTTTTGACCCCCCAACGCGCCATTTCAGCGCGCGCCGCGTTGCTGAAAACGACACAATGGGACGTGCCGCGCGCACCGCACGTCCGATGGACGTGCGGCCTCCTCCTGCATCTCAGGAATAATATTTCTATCGTTCCCGTGCGGTTTCAGGTCGTTCGGAGCACGTTTGCTCCGAATTGGACCGCCGCACGCCGTTTTGGTGTTTTAGGGCGCCGGAAATGCGTTTCCGGCCGCCGCGGTCAAACGGCACCTCCGAATGAGGTTCCGTCTAGCCGACCATTTCACAATTCACGCCCCGGATGTTGTCATACGGTTTCGTGGCATTCGGAGGTCGTTCGGGTGGTTTTGACCCCCCAACGCGCCATTTCAGCGCGCGCCGCGCTGCTGAAAACGACACAATCGGACGTGCCGCGCGCACCGCCTATCCGATGGATGTGCGGCCTCCTCCTGCATCTCAGGAATAATATTTCTATCGTTCCCGTGCGGTTTCAGGTCGTTCGGAGCACGTTTGCTCCGAATGGGACCGCCGCACACCGTTTTGGTGTTTTATGGCGCCGGAAACGCGTTTCCGGCCACCGCGGTCACACAGAACCTCTTAATGAGGTGCCGTCTGGCCGACCATTTCAAAATTCACTCCCCGGATGTTGTCGTACGGTTTTGTGGCATTCGGAGGTCGTTCGGGTGGTTTTGACCCCCCAACGCGCCATTTCAGCGCGCGCCGCCCTGCTGAAAACGACACAATCGGACGTGCCGCGCGCACCGCACGTCCGATGGACGTGCCGCCTCCTCCTACATCTCAGGAATAATATTTCTATCGTTCCCGTGCGGTTTCAGGTCGTTCGGAGCACGTTTTCTCCGAATTGGACCGCCGCACGCCGTTTTGGTGTTTCATGGCGCCGGAAACGCGTTTCCGGCCGCCGCGGTCACACGGCACCTCCGAATGAGGTGCCGTCTGGCCGACCATTTCACAATTCACGGCCGGGATGTTGTCGTACGGTTTCGTGGCATTCGGAGGTCGTTCGGGTGGTTTTGACCCCCCAACGCGCCATTTCAGCGCGCGCCGCGCTGCTGAAAATGACACAATGGGACGTGCCGCACGCACCGCACGTCCGATGGATGTGCGGCCTCCTCCTGCATCTCAGGAATAATATTTCTATCGTTTCCGTGCGGTTTCAGGTCGTTCGGAGCACGTTTGCTCCGAATGGGACCGCCGCACACCGTTTTGGTGTTTTATGGCGCCGAAAACGCGTTTCCGGCCGCCGCGTTCACACGGCACCTTTGAATGAGGTGCCGTCTAGCCGACCATTTCAAAATTCATTCCCCGGATGTTGTCGTACGGTTTCGTGGCATTCGGAGGTCGTTCGGGTGGTTTTGACCCCCCAACGCGCCATTTCAGCGCGCACCGCGCTGCTGAAAACGACACAATCGGACGTGCCGCGCGCACCGCACGCCCGATGGACGTGTGTCCTCCTCCTTCATCTCAGGAGTAATATTTCTATCGTTCCCGTGCGGTTTCAGGTCTTTCGGACCACGTTTTCTCCGAATTGGACCGCCGCACGCCGTTTTGGTGTTTTAGGGCGCCGAAAACGCGTTTCCGGCCGCCGCGGTCACACGGCACCTCCGAATGAGGTGCCGTCTGGCCGACCATTTCAAAATTCATGCCCCAGATGTTTTCGTACGGTTTCGTGGCATTTGGAGGTCGTTCGGGTTGTTTTGACCCCCCAACGCTCCATTTCAGCGCGCGCCGCGCTGCGGAAAACGACACAATCGGATGTGTCGCGCGCACCGCACGTCCGATGGATGTGCGGCCTCCTCCTGCATCTCAGGAATAATATTTCTATCATTCACATGCGGTTTCAGGTCGTTCGGAGCACGTTTGCTCCGAATGGGACCGCCGCACGCCGTTTTGGTGTTTTATGGCGCCGAAAACGCGTTTCCGGCCGCCGCGGTCACACGACACCTCCGAATGAGGTGCCGTCTGGCCGACCATTTCACAATTCACGCCCCGGATGTTGTCGTACGGTTTCATGGCATTCATAGGTCGTTCGGGTGGTTTTGACCCCCCAACGCGCCATTTCATCGCGCGCCGCGCTGCTGAAAAGGACACAATCGGGGGGCTGTACGGGGGTGCGGGGGGCTGTACGGGGATGGCGGGGGGCTGTACGGGGGTGCGGGGGGTTGTACGGGGGTGTCGGGGGGCTGTACGGGGGTGTCGTGGGGCTGGAAGGTGGTGGCGGAGGGCTGTACGGGGGTGCCGGGGGGGGCTGTACGGGGGTGCGGGGGGGCTGTACGGGGGTGAGGGGGGCTGTACGGGGGTGGCGGAGGGCTGTTCGGGGGTGCGGGGGGCTGTACGGGGGTGTCAGGGGCCTGTACGGGGGTGGCGGGGGGCAGTACAGGGGTGCGGGGGGTTGTACGGGGGTGCGGGGGGTTGTCTGGGGTGCAGGGGAAAGTAACGCATTTGCTTTACGGTAATCGGTTTCCCCTGTATCGCAATCTGACTTTGATGAGTCTTATTTCCCCTGTTCTCTTTCCACCTGGAAGCGCCACAAACCGTACAAATATCCAAATGAGCAGTTTCATTTCTAAACAACATACTGTTGTTTGCACATGCATCTATAGTCTCATATGTAAAACCTAAGTTCTCTGTCAACTTACGAGCATAGTAATACGACTCAGGAATCTTAGCGTCGATAGGAAGAACTTTTTTCAATAAAACCAAAAGCATGTCAAATGATGTGTCTGACCAATTATTCAAAGTCTTCAAATGCAACAACTCCACGATAAACGAAAGTTTATTGTAAGAAGTACATCCAGGATATAATTCTGTTTTCGCATCATCAAGTACTTCATAAAACCTCCTCGAATCACGATCTGCACCAGAGCGAAGATTTATCTCACCGGTCTCAAGATTCTGGATGTCAATGCCTTCAGGATCAAACCCACGTACCATTTCAGTAATCATTTCATGCATTGGATCAGTCATCCTTGCATCAACATCCATATGAGCTGCATCTGTATTTTGACAACGAACATATTATTCTCCATGACGAGTCCAACTCTTATATTTTTTCAGAAATCCATTAATGAAAAGGTGCTCCCTCACAGTATCTCGTGTGAATTGATATCTGTTAGCACATTTTCTACATGGACAACTAATATAGTCACTTTCAAATCCTCTCGTGAAGTCAATAAACTGCATAATGCCATTGAAATATTCTCTAGACGTTCGATTTGGAAGATCAATCCAACTCTTATCCATAATAATATCTGTATAACAAACATTTACACAATACATATTACGTTTACATTTTTCAAATCAACTATATTCAAAATAAATATTAACCATTTGTTTATGAACCATTGATAAAATAATAATGTAACTGAAAGCTCATGTTACCTGATTGAGCTACAAACCTGAAAGGGAGTGGAGCCGAAGGTGGTGCAGCGAGGGAGAGGAGGCAGCGAAGGGGAGCCGGAGCCCAAGGCGGTGCGGCAAGGGAGGGAACGGGCGGCGGCGGCGGCGGGGAGCTGGAGGAGAGGAGGCGGTGAGGGGACGGGGGACGGGCAGCGAGGGGGGGGGGGTGTCCGGGGTCGGGGGGGGGGGGGGGGGGGCTGTCCGGGGTGCGGGGAGGGGTGTTCGGGGTGTCGGGGGCCTGTCAGGGGTGCGGGCAGGGGTGTTCGGGGTGCGGGGGTGTCTGGGGTGCGGGGGAGGGGGGGCTGTCTGGGGTGCAGGGGGGCTGTCGGGGGTGCGGGGTGGGGTGTCCGGGGTGCGGGGGGCCTGTCCGGGGTGCGGGGGGGCTGTCCGGGTTCGGAGGGGGGGGGGGTGTCCGAGTGGGGGGGGGCTGTCCGGGTTCGGAGGGGGGTGTCCGAGTGCGGGGGGGGGGGGGGGGGGGCTGTCCGGGGTGCGGGGAGGCGTCCGGGGTGCGGGGGGCGGTCCGGAGTGCGCGGGGGGGGGGGGGGGGGGGGTGCTGTCCGGGGTGCGGGGGGCGGTCCGGAGTGCGCGCCGGGGGCTGTCCGGGGTGCGGGTGCCGTCCGGGGTGGGGGGGGGAGGGCCGAGAGGCCGGAGGGTGGCGGCCGGAGGCCGGAGGGCGGAGGGCAGCGGCCGGAGGCCGGATGGCAGGCGGCGGGGGAGGGCGGGCGGCGGGGGAGGGCGGGCGGCGGGGGAGGCCGGGCGGCGGGGGAGGCCAGGCGGCGGGGGAGGCCGGGCGGCGGGGGAGGGGAGGGCGGCGAGGGAGGGCAGCGAGGGAGGGAGGGGGTTAGGGCGGAGGGAGATCGAGGGCGCGGGGGGGGGGGGGGGGGGGGCGCAGAAGCCCCGCGTTTTTTTATGTAGGTTAGCGACCGCCATTGGCGGTCAGTAATGGTTAGCTATAGCGACTGCCAATGGCGGTCGCCCGAGTCTGGGGGGCTCCAATGCCCCCTTTTCTAGTAGTGAATATTCTTCTTTAGAATCGGGGCATCAAAATTTACTTTGGATGAAATTTTGGTATTTTTCAGATAATGTAAATTTTTTAATGAATAGTGAAAAATACTTCATTTTAATTCAAAACTACATTTTAATATAATTTATTTATATGGATATATTATCTTTTCAATTATTATTTAAATATAATTACATTATATTTTTACCATTTAATCAAATACTGGTCATTGGATGTAATTTCACATTGAAATTAGACATAATTTTTTTTCAATCTTGTAATAGTTATTATTTCATTAAAACACACTTTGTGTTCTGACAACGGGAATTAATTTTAAATTAAATCATTCCACTTCTAAATTTCTAATTTTGAAAAATTAATTCCATATTAGTAATTAGGAAGTGAAAATTATGTTGATAGGTAACTTTTATTTTTAGTCATTGTGAATATTTACATCAGAAAATATTTTATATACCATGGTTAAAAGATAAATTTGGTAAATAAGGGCAAACAAGTATTAATATAATAATATTAAATTACCCTAACATGGCTTATATTCCTATTGAATGATAAATTTTTGACCATTTTTATCCTTGGGTCGATTTCGGGACCCCATGGAGCCACATGAGTGTTATAATGACACTTTATATTAATTAATTTAATGTAAGTCAAAAATGACTTAAACATATGCAATTTAGTAAATCAATTTTTACATGGGATTATATAAGTTATCTCTTCAAATATAAAAATTAATTTAAAATTTAAAAATATTTCCTACATCATGGTATTTTATTTATAATTTTTAGACATCAAATAAATAAAATTATTTATGACACAATTATAATGTAGTGATTTCCCTATTAATAAATGATTTTAATATATGAGATTATAAAATTTATAAAACTATCAAAAACCTTTCCAATTATTATTTTATTATTTTATTTCGAGAAAAATTCATTTTATCATTGAATCTAATGATTTTTGGACCTTTTGAATCCAAAAATCAGTTTATAATAAAATAATGTTTTCAAACATTAATAATGAGCCCCATCCCCTTATAAAAATCTACCAACACTAAACCATTACTCACACCTCTATAGACCCTTGAATTTTCCAAAATCTACCCAATTAATCTCCCTACAACTTTCTCATTCTACAAGAAGCCTTCCCCTAGGAAGAATTCAATTGATGTAAAACATTTAGTTTAAACCAAAGGGAGATAACAGATTAAAAGGTTACATCTTCTCTTAAGTTAATTTCTTTTATTTTACTTCTCCATCCCCCTGAACACTTTTTATTCATTTATTTTATTTCTACACTAGTATCCTAAATATAATAGGGTTTTTAATGGGAATAATTACAACTACACTTCAAAACACCTCCATCTAATGGATATAATCATAATATTTTTATTGGAAGGCGAACTACTCCCTCATGAAATGATGATTGTTCAAATATATCCAATCGCCTCCCATGAAGGCCATTATAATTGAACTCTATTTATATTTTAATTATATTACATCTATATTTTCTCTAAAATTCATTTTTATCATTTATATAATACCATTATTTTTTCTATAATGTTTAATCGTTATAATTTTATTTGAGGAAGTGCGGACTACCGCCCCTCAAAGTGATATGGATTGTTCATTCCTTATGTGGAAAGTATAAATGATGGAGTTAATGAAATTATATATGATATTATATCAGAATTATTATATACCCATGTTTCATTATGTTTTCATTCCATTAAATATGAAATCAAAATTAATGTAGTGTTTATCCATATGTATGACAAATGGTCTCCATGATTGGTGCATTTCATTTCCTATCTCAAAATGGTATGTACTATTATAAACACATATAATATATATATATATATATATATATATGACATATATATATTATATTAATCATGAATATAATTCTATAGATAATTTATATTTGACCACATGGACAACATGTAGTTATAAAAAGTTTATTTTTTACTCCAGTATCAAATATTGGCAGAATGACCGTTATTAACAAAAATGATTATATATTTTTTATAATGTGTTAATAAGTGAATAAAAAGGAATAATAAACCTTAATAAGGTTCTAATGCAAGTATAAATTAAAATTAGTTTATTATTCAGGATATTAAAGAATGAACAAGTCATGTCGGACACGAGGTATGGGGAGTTCTTAACCCAATATCAATTCATTGGGTTAACCTTTTACTTATTAATTATTTTATTATGTAAATATATGTGAATGGCCGTCGATTGTTTTAAACTTAATATCATCTTATATTGGGTGTATTTATGTTTTTCACATGTAGTAATTTCATTGATTTATCCTTAATGTAATGATATGTTCTTTGTATGGGGTCCTTTTACCGTCCTCTTTCAGTCAATGATTTATTTTATGTTATGTCATTTAATTTCCATTATATTAATTTGGGATATGTTCTTCTATATCATTATTGTTATAAATTGTATGTTGAAGTGTTGAGATACCATTTTTTCTCTGATCAACTCATTTTTTGAATTTTTATATGACATTTTAAGGCTATCAAATTGTCATAGGGGACTTCGTCTCAATCACCTTTCATTGAGGAATATTTTGATTTATACACAACATTATTATATACGGTGTATAAAAGCCTTTTAAATTTCATTTCATTTAATGAGAATCTATGTCTACGTAATGTTTTTCAAAATTTCAAAAGGAATGTTTCTTTTTTCCTTTACGCGGTGACAATGACCTTTTCACCACCATGTGCATTATTTGATATTTTCATTCCTCTACAAGACATAGTGTTTTTAAAACAAAAATAAATACCATATAATCATTTTACAGATTTTTTTATAAAAAATGGTTTTTAGAATAGATTGATTATTTCAATATCTTGAAATGATATATTTTAATTGAAATATGGAAATTTTATCTTTCCTTTATTTTTGTTTTATATGTTGTAAATATGTTATAGTTTCTGGTAATTGTTTACTTATATGGTTGGTTCCATGAAAATCCTTTGTCGGGTGATCCCGAGATTGAAATTCAATGCATTGGGTAATGTGACAGAGGGAAACATTAATATTTATCTTATGATATCTAGGGAATATAATGTGAGGGGTATCCCAAATGTTACCCCCTACAATGTTGTGAACGCTACAACGTATGTATGTTATGGATTCTATAATATATCTTTATGATTTATGATTTCTAGGTGTTATTCATAAATCTTATGATTTCATGAGGTATATAAAAGAGTGTATGTTTTTTTATTTATTGACTAATGATTTATTTATTTATTTTATAAACCCTACTTAGTTTTTTATGCTCATCCCATGATTGAAAATGTTTTCCACAAGACATAAAGATGTATAGGGTCAAGGATGGGACCAAAGAAAAGTCAGGTTGTCTAAAATATGGAACTAGTCATGACTATTTTTTTCAAGAGTTTTTATTTTATGAACAAAATTGATTATTAGTAGAAGTGTCTACATTGTAATATTTGAGATGATGTGTATATGTTATGGTATAATTCTCTAAAACTCTAAACCTGAAAAGATCCACAATGTGAATTGTTCATTTAATTTATTATTATGTGATGTTTAAGGTTGTGGCACTATAGAATGTAATGATTTCCTTAATGATATTAAAAATATGATGAGAAAAGGTGCTCATAACATCAGGACATACTTACTCAGTTGGGTAAGGTTGTGGATAATAACATGAATCAGGTGGAACACCCTCCTCCTCCCAAAAAACAGAATGATTCCATCAAATCCTTCCTGTGGAAATAGCCTCACATGTTTAGTTGATATTATTATCCCCTCCTCATTTAACAGTGTATTAAATCCAATGAAAAGATATTATCTATCATCTAACACTCGGAGGAAGATATATTCATATTGGCAGTATATCATTTTGAGGTAGAAGATGATCAGTGATGGACACTGATCAAGAATATGATGTCCCAATAGGAATTGATTCATTTGATTGGGAGGAATTTAAGAAAATGGTTTTCAAAATATATTTTCCCCAAACCCTCCATATTAAGATGGAAAGAGAGTTATTCAGACTTGATAAGAAGGAATATTTTTCTATTAGGGCATGTGAAATAAACCATACAAGGCCTTCTAGATAGGCTTCTGACATTTTCATCAACACTAAAAGCAAGTTGGGTAATTTCTTTAGTAGACTAAAGTTGATTCAATGAAAATCATTGTCTATTATTGACTTCCACTATTATGAGGAGATTTTATGATGGTCCCTCAAGGTTGAAATGGATATCAGATACTTTTAATGGGCTCGTGGTCCCAGTGACAAGAAGTAGAAAATGGAGTCCAATTTTGGTGGATCATTTAATAAATCACATGATGGTAAAAAGTAGAACATCCCACATTTCAAAATTTTGGGAATAAGAATTCTATGAACTGTCTAAGGGTAATATTGAATTTCATCAAATGTGGATAAATGGGACATCTAACTAAGAACTACTAAAGGGATATGATGATTTCACTTAATTTGGAATAAGAAATGAAGGTTCATATAAACACTCAACATATAGATATTTGTTTCAAAAGATTTAAATATAGGAATTATATAAACAATCTACCTAATCCAATGCTTGTTAGTGGAAATAAACAATAACATTCATGCCAACAAAGACTGTCTTATGCTATCACGACTTCTATGGTGGATCTAGAATATAATGTGGTGATATGTACACTGGTAATTCAATACATATTAATAGATGTATTATCTTATTATGGTCCTATGCATAAATTTATATCCTGAATTTTTAGTTTAATTAGTCAAACACCACCTCAAAATATGGAAATTTTGATATATTTTCGAATAAAGAATGGAGAAAATATTACATCCAAACTATATAAATCATACTAGGTTAATGTTTATGGACTGAACCTCCTATTAAATATTGGAATACTTGATTTGGTAGAGTTTGATTATATTTTTAGAATGGATTTATTATCTCTATATAAATAAATCATCAATTTTCAGCAAAGGGAGATCACTCTTGACATCACGAAGCATCCTATAATCTTGTACATGTATAAGGAGGAAGTTGAGTATCCTTAAGAATCATTTTCCCATGAGTAAATATTGTTTCTTTAGGAGTAAAAATATATTTATAAAATGATAGATACAAAAGAATGAAACATTATCTAAGTGATTCCCATAATAAGGTATTACAATGATGTATTCCATGAAGAGTTTCTAGCACATCCTCATGATCGAGTGGTTGAGCTCTTAATTGAACTTATTCCAAGATCTCGGAAAATATCATTGAAACCATGTAGAATGACCACCATCGAGATGGAATAGATAAATAAGTAGTTATAGGAGAAGCTGGAGAAGGGTTTTATACCAATAAATGCGTCACCATGGGGTTATGTAGTCCTATTTGTTAAGAATAAGGATGGATCAAAGTGCCTTTGTATTAATTATTATGATCTCAATAAAATCAAGATAATAAACAAGTACCACCTTCCTCAGATAGATGACCGGTATGATCATCTATGTGAGGCCAATAATTTCTCAAAGGTAGATCTTCAATCATGATATCCCTAATTAATGGCGAAGATGGAAGATATTCACAAAACTGCCATTCCAATGAGGTTTGGACATTATGAGTTCATATTGATGCCCTTTTGACTCACTAATTCTCTAGAAATTATCTTGGATTTGATGAATATATTATTTAGAAATCATGTCAACAAATAGGTCGTAGTCTTAACTGATGCTATTCTAATATAATACAAGATCAAGGAGCAACATAAGGTGAATTTGAATATTATTCTGATGACTTCTCAAAGGGAGAAGATATATACAAATTATATAAAATATGAGTTCTATATGGAGGAAGTACCATTCTTGGGTAATGTTATCACCAACATTGGGATATATGTGGACCCTTCCAAGATAATGGCAATCAAAAAATGGCCTATTCTAACATATGTAATAGTTATCCACATCTTTCTTGGGCTACATATGTATTCTATATAATTTGCGATGAAATTATAATGATTTTAAAAACCATTAACCAAGATAACACTGAACGTATTGATGTTTTTAGGGACTCAAGAATGCGAGGAAAGCATTAAGGATCTCAAAAAGAGGCTTATCATTGCACCTGTACTCATAGTCCCGACAAGCGGAGAACTATTTATGGCGTAAAACAATGATTCAATGAATGGATTAGGATATGTAAAAATGAAAAATGATAAATTAATAGCCTATACTTTAAGGTAGTTGACAATCCAAGAGAAAATCTATTTTACGCATGATCTGGAGATTTTAGCAGTGATCTTTGCATTGAAAATCTGGAGGTATTATATCTATTGAATGAAGTGTGTCATATAAACTAATCACAGGTGTCTCAAATATATATTCAAATGTAAGGATAAAAATATTCTACAGTGAATATAGTTAAATATCATCGATGATTTTGACTGCTCAAACCACAAGCATCCTGGTCAGGAAACTAAAGTAATATATGCTATAAATAGAATAAATCCTAAATTGTTATGAATTAGGGTAATTGAGAAGGATCCAATCATTTTATACTTTAAGAGTATGAAAATGGAAATTGTAATTGGAGGAACATAATCAATATTTTCTCAAATTACTTCTCAACCATCCCTCATAGTGAAAATAATTGATGCTCAATGGAAATATGTGGAAATTATGAAATAGTTGGAAGCTATTAGAAATGGAAAATCCCATGAGTTCAAGATTGATAAAAAAGGATTTTTATGATTTTGGTCAAGATTATATGTACAATTAAATCTAGAGATATAAAAGGATCTTATAAATGATGCACATAACACAATCTTCTCTACTCAAATACAATGCACAATGAATTATTGAGATCTCCAAGAGAACTACTAGTGGGATATTATGAAGAACGAGATCACTAAGTATACATCAATGTTCCTAGAATGTTAGAATGTAAAGTCTAAAAGGAAAAATTTTAAGGGGATGATGCAACCACTACCCAAACTATCATAGAAGTAGAAGAAAATTACCATGAACATTGTAACTAGAATTCCAAGGACATCTAGAGGAAACAATGCTATATGGGTTATTGTGGACCGTCCTTCAACGAATTTTCACATTATCACAATTCAAAATGAAATCTCGATATATCTACATACACTGATATACATCAAATAAGTGGTATGGATTCATGAAATTCCACTACAAATTGTATCTGATTGAGATATGAGATTTAACTCAATGTTTTAAAAAAATTATCCAACATGATCTGAGAACTGTGATAAACATTAGTATGACCTATCATCCTCAAAATTATGGCCAATCTGAGAGAACCATTCAGACACTAGAAGACATGTTGAGAACATGTTATATGAACTTCAAAGGATTATGGGACAAACACCTACCTCTAGATGAGTTGTCTTACAATAATAGTTTCCACTCCAGCATCTAAATGGAACCATATGAAGCAATTTATGGTAAAAGGTGAGAGACATCACGGAGCCAGGATGAAGTCAGTTTCTCTAATCTGCTAGGAACTGAAATGGTTTAACAAATGGTTGAGAATGGGAAAACCATTCAATATCACATCAGGGATGTCCAAAATCGAAAAAATGATATAATGATAATTATATATGAGGCCTTGAGTTTAATGTTAGTGACATGGTATTCCTCTATATATCTCCATGGAATAAGTTCATGATATTTGGGTAGAATGGAAAACTATGCCCCAGGTGCATTTGTCCCTTAGATATTCTTTATATTGTCAGAGATGTGGCCTCTCAACTTGCACATAAACATACCATGTCTAAGTTACATGATTTATTCTATGTATCCCTCTTAAGGAGGTACATAAAAGATCCTTTACATGTACTTTCATGATAGGTGTTATCGTGGGGGAGTGATTTTTCTTATCTGGAAAATCTAGTGAAGATGATGGATCTTAGAGATAAATTACTAAATAATAAGACTACTCACCTGGCCAATGAACTATAGAGGAACCATAAGTATTAACATGATACATGGGAACTGGAGGATGTGATGAAGGAAAAGTACCCACAACCCATTTCAGTTTAGAATTTGGAATGAAATTTAGGGGTAGAAATTTCATACGGGGGAAGAATGTAATGACCCATTGTTTAATTATTGAAATTAATTTCTTATAATTATGTATTATTGTATAACCACAAAATATTATATATATAACACAATAAAAACCTTATAAATGAATAATGAGGGATATAAAAGGTATCTCTATATGTTAAGAAACATTTACCGATGAAATAGTAACTTCACCATTGAAATCGTATTGTGACCCTTATAAATTGTAAATATATAAATGAAATACTAGTCTCACCAGCGAAATTATAAATAAAATTTATCCATATTATAAGTTTCAATATGATATAATTATATCATAGTATAAGTAAATTAATATTTTAAACATTATTAATCAAAGGTTGGTATTTTTAATTGTCATGTATATTAAATTATAATTTTATGAGTCATTGGAAAAATGAAAATAAAAATTATTTTCATATAATATATTCATGAAGTAATATCTTTATGTATTACTATAATAATATTATTTTATGAGACCGTAATTAAATTTTAATTATCTTAGAAAAGCAGTTTTAATTTTTATAATTTGTAATTGTCAAGTAAAATTTTGTGTTAATTAAAAATTAAATTTCTCATATTAAGAAAATTATTTTCATTAAATGGAGTCCATTTTTTATTCCACATGTTGAAAATTGTTACGGTGATTTTTTGGTACTTTTAAAAAATGCTATAAATTTTGGTGAATTGTGAAATACGGTACTTTACGGCATATATACATTATAAGTTAAATACACTATTTGTGGAGTCATTGAAGTTGTAAACACCAATGGTTGGAACTCAAATTACCAAATTACATTACCTAGTCTCATGAATTATAAATGTTTGTTTTCTTGTTAAAAATAATAAACTAATGAATTAAATGTTGATAAAACTCCCCTTTCATCCAATATAAATACAAGCTCTAATCACATCTTCTCCTTGCACCTCTAAATCCTATTGTCTTGTCAGAATTATTCTAAAATAACTCATCAAGACTCTATCCCATGTCCAATATCTCATGATCACATAAAAATACCAAAAAATATTCCTTAAGGATGTTCTAAAGAGGATGTAATCAAGAGGCAAAACCCTCTTCAATTTTCATTCAATTTATTTTCAAGTTCCTTTGTATTCTTCATAATCATCCCCTATACTCCTCAAAATGGTGTAATGTATTTAGTACCTTATACATAATTGAATTTTTTTTTTGATAACTTAATAATTCATCATCATATAGTATTTCGCCTCCTTTTATTCTAGAAATTGAAAAATCATCTGAGATGTGTTAATTTATCACATTCAAGGACGATGTGTTTTCAATTTCAATTACAATATTCAATTCTACTCATGAAACCATTTTTATGGTTGAAACATATTATTGTTTATCTAATATATCCTTTTCAATGTAATGGAAACATTTTTTACAAATGGTATTAATTTATAAAACAAAATGTGTCCATTGTGATTAAAACCCACCAATTAACAAATAAATTATCATTAATGTTTTATATAATGATTCATCCTCACAAAAAATAACAAAATTTATTTTATAACAATTTAAAATTATATATGATATTTAATAATATATAATATCAATTTTTTACAACCATCACCATCTTACATTATTATTCATACTTAAACCGATCATGAAAACCAAGGAAACAAATGCCCCCAAACAATGATGTCGAACCTCGTAAACAATCAAAAAGTCAACGAATGTACTTAATAATGTCATAATAAATCAATCACGTGTAGAATAAGTTTTGAATTTGTTAATTAATTAATATAATTTGATTGTGTAGGACATTATTATCATAAGAAAACACCTTTGTACTTAAGGCAAGGGTTAGACATGAACATCAATTATTCCTTCAAACTGCCCCATATATATTTTTACCCAAATAAAGTTATATTTAATTATTATTAAAATCTTATAAATGTTGTAAAAATGTTACAAAATCATGTATCAGTATACATTAATCATTATCTTTCAAAGATATACATATTCGTAAGTAGTTCCCTTCTCAATTCTTCAAGATAAACAAGTCTGTTTTATGGGATCTTCCCGAATTATTACCAAATTTCATGTGAACTATATAATATATTTTATTCCTCCATTATTCTTATAAAATAACTCATTTTATTTTTGAAACCATATTTTCTAACTACTATTTTTATATAAAAGATCTTTCCCCTTTATGATTTTTTTTTTTGAAATTTTCCTTATACCACGCTAAAATGTTATAAATCTAAAGCTTCTAAAATACTCTATTTACATGATATTACATGTATTTAACATAAAATATCATGATATATGACTATTATACATTATTAGTTTCCATTTATGATCGAATTCCTTTCCTTCATGGACACATTTATTATACAACCACTGGTTATACGTTATGACATGATTTTGATACCCATTTCATCCCATGAGTACCCTTATGTTTATATATTATTGATTATGTATGATTATAAATGTGGAAAAAAATTCATGAAAATGATAGTATTGGTGATCCAAGGCAAAGTTCAAATGCATTGGTTAATGTTTAGTCTCATGAGATGTTATGAGCAATAGTCTTGGCAGTTAGACTTGACTAATTCTCTATGTGCAACAATCTTGGTGGTTAGTATTGACTCATGCTACTCTATGTGAAATGAGGCTTGACAAATGATAAATTATTGTTTTTTGTTTCTTCCACATTACAATGATTCTATGGTTATATGATCCCATTTTTAATATTTTATTATTCCATATGATGGATCTTGTTTTATACCTTTGTATATCATTAGGTGATTCCTTCTAACACATGTGATAAAGCATTATTCTTATGTCTTTTCCATTATATGGATTTTTAGATCATCCCTTTGATCATGTTATCCATAGGTTAACTTATGTTGATTTATGAGCATAATTGATGTTAGGATCTCAATATGGGGATTTAATTATATTTTCTTTTATTATGTTTAATGATATAGCTTGTCTTCCAAATACACAAGAATTTACAATCCTAGGCTTATATTTTGATGTTTAATTACTCTTAAAATAATGTAATTATTAGTTTAAAATTATAGTGTCCCTATATAGACCATGATTTTTAACAATTAATGACAATAATTATATTCTATATAGTTTATGGATATTCATCTAGGATTGAGTGGGGAAAAGGGGGAAAGAACCACTCTATTTTACACAAAAATCAATTGGATTATATAGTATAGAAAGGGGAAGTAATGTAAATCCAATGATGTTTCTATTTTCAATTTTTAGTATATCTTTTAAACATTTCATAAAATGGGATGACATATTGGGTGGAAGCTTAATTTTTTCTCAGGTCTCCAATTATGCGTTATTATCCTAATAATCCTTTTCCCTTATCCCTATGTGTAGTTTAGAGTCATCATAATCAAAATATTTAGGGATATAGTTTATCATCACACATATTTATCTTAGTGGTCACTAGTATTTTAAGCTATATGGATTTTACTAGAGAAATTCTTCATATATGGGCTTGGAAATCGAACCATAGGCTTACTGTGATTTATGGTTTTACAACTTCAGATAGAGAAATTATTTGTTTAAGGTCATGGCACATTGACTCAAAGATGAGGTATCCTATAAAATCATAACTTTAGAAAACCTCCAGATGGATCGGTAACGCAATGCTACTGTATGTGATCTCTGAAATCCTGACATATAGTATAATGAAATGATACTTTGACCCTATGCTTCTGAATGGTACAACACCTTGATGTGATGGTGGTGATGGAATCTCAACAAATGTTGTATTAAGAACTAACATAGGCTGGTAGTAGTTAAAGTCTTATGACTATGTATGAAATAGATATTTTGATAATTTATATTTGTCCTTCGGAATGGGAATCAAGAAATATGTAGTTCTATTGGTATGAAATTTTTTACAAATCTAACTCATATGAAAAATATGGGTTGATAATGGAAATTTTTCTTTGGTAAAAAAATAGAGGATAAAACATTATAATGATTAGTAAAAGTCTCATCACTAAGAGAAACAGGGGGGTGTTAGAGTCCATGGTTTGATCTGGAATAAAAATTTCATGATTTTATATTAATCTTATAAGACATGAAATAATCAATAAATTTTTATTGATGGTGGTATTTTAGGATACCAACATCAAAGGGGTATCCCCTGTGTCATGTATAAAAAAATATTATAGAGTTTAATATAATGTAATGAGGAATAAAACATTCATTTAATATCATACAAAAAGGAAATTATACAAGTATTTTACCATAATATAATAATGATGAGATAAGGTTTGACAAAATATTAAATTCATATAGATTTAAACACAATGGAATGTAAGACCCTATAGAAAATGGTAGAAGTTTTTGACTAATAGTGAGGGTCTGTGAGAGCAAGGTGGGGAGACTATACCCTCATGATCAGAGTGTGGAACAATAATTAAATAACAATAATAAACATTATGATAATAAAAAATAAATAAGTAAATAATAAGTAAATAATATATATACTATAAATAAACTGGTATAAACCATATCCAATGTAATATTCAAAATGGTTTCATGGATTCAAGCTATATAAAAAGAGAAAACATGGGATATTGTGGAGCATGCATACACAACATGATATATAAAAATGAAAAAGGGAAAAAGATATCTCCCACAAATGGTTTTCTAATTCCAACTAGTCCATGAATATATAATCATATATTTTACATGTAATAATATAAACATTGAAAAAAAACTATATAAATGATATGTATGACCGAGTTCTGAATAAGAAACCAAGAGATAAAACTGACTTTGGAATAATTAGAAATGTCTCTTAATGGTTACCAATAATGACTTAAATTTATAAAAGAGGCTCATGAACCAACTCCTAATAAAGAATCCCCCACAGATCATTTCAATTTAAGGGAAGAACATGTCTCATGTCATTACACATGATAAAAATAAGTATAAAAAGTCTTCATGTATATAGAAATAATTGAATAAATCCACATATGTTATCTAAATTTGATGACATTTAATTTAAATTAACTAATAAAATTTCATAATGGAAACATGATCCCATCCACAGAGTTCTGTATAATAAAAACCGACAATATTCCAGGTTAAATATAAACTTTTCACCCTACAAGACCATCCATGGAATCCGTCAAAGAAACCAGGGTATCGTTCTAGGCATGGTATAAACTCATTTCCCTCTAAGCCTATCCTTGAAATTCAACATAAGGGAACATAAATTTCATTAATGGCTTAATTTATAACACTTCCCTTAGATGATATTTTGACATTTCTAAATTTGACACCCAAATGTATTTCAAGGAAGAAAGTATATCTATCTGACCATGTCTGTCCTTCTGTGGAATACATATGAGAACCAATGTCTCACCAAAGTGTGATATTTATCCATTTAATAATAAATTTTAATTTAAGAATCCAAATGTGTCCATTCAAGTAATTTTAAGATGAAACCCTTGCATCTCCCTTGGCATGACATAATGAATTGTCAACGGATATCCTTATAACTATACCACTTAATAATTCATTTAATTCTTTATGGAAATTTCATTTAAGGAAAAAAATCACCTATAAACGTGGTTCAAATTCCTTTCCAAGGATTATAATGCCTATAAAGGGATCAATACATCAATCATATTTGATTGAACTATTTCTTGTAATTAATTATAACCTCCCTATTATAATTAGTAAGAACACATCTCCGAAGGTGACTCTAATTAACAGAAAAACATGGTTTTTTCCGAATTTGTAAACATAACTAGAGGTGTGGTTCTATTTTGTTCCATAATCTTAATAACTATTTTATGGGTCACATAGGCCATTTAACATATTCCCATACATTTAATTAATGAAAAAATCATTTAAAAACGAAATTCATGGATTGTTTGGGATGTAGAACAGTATCTATATATATATATAAATCACTATAATTACATGGAAAATATCGATTCAACCTACTATATTTTGGTAGTACACTCCCAATAATTTTCTATCTTATGAATCAATTTATATTAGGACAAATATAATAAAAATATTAATGACACGAAAATAGGGAAAAAATTATTTCATGGATTTAGTATTCCATAAAAAAATATATTCAATGAAAGGAAGAAAAAGGATTAGGGAGCTTAATATTAGTGATCCAAAATGATCAATGGTGAAGGATTATAAACTCGAATGATGAAGTACTTCAATATCCTAGGCGAGTATAACTTGGGAGATATTCAATGTGGAGTATGATATGTGTGGGTTGGAAGAGAAAAAGGGTTTAGAAAATATAATAAAATGGGAAAATATTAGTTTTACTATTTATAAATTGAGAACATGGTTTGGTAGCATGGTTTGGTCAAACTATGTTCCAACTATTTACAATCACTGATTAATTGGTACTACCCATTTGGGTTAGGAACAAAATTTTGAAAATAATGTGCATGCCATTCGGATCCACTCTGTGGTTTTTTGTATCTCCTTAAATGGTCACGCAACCTTCATTTCATAGTTTATAGACCATTCTCCTCCTCTTATAGGGATACATGGTTGAGCTTCATGGCTACTTATAACAATGGGGAAACTGTGCAACTCTACCTATTACAAAGAAAACTAGAGCTACATGCTCCGAACAAGACATAGATTCTCCCAAAATGTTCCTTTAACATTTAATAACATTTATGAGAATAAAAATAATATTTTTCTACTATAATATAAATGAATCGTACCTCATAATTAAATTGGGGGTCTTCCTGTCTACCCTTATTAAAAAAAACATCTTCATGTTTCCCTTTTGAAGATGGTAAACCAATATTTGAGAATAAATTCGTCCATTACAAGCATATATAAGCCTCTCACTCTCAGGTATTATCATGTACATGGTGTGTTTTTTGTAGACCCCTTATTAGATGAATAGACCTTCCTCAGAGAGCCTTTGTATGTTGATTAATGATACCTATGAGATTCCCCTAAAAGGATCATTCTTCCTCCCAAAAATCCTAGTTAGTCTGAAGAATATGATACATGTTTTATTGATTGATTTTTTTTTCAAAACATGGAAGATGTCATTCCTGGATTGGTACCTCTGATGTTACTAAAACTGATCGGCTATAATCCCAACTCTCTCTAGAATTTTAAAAGTACCTATATAATGAGCTGACAAATTCTCTTATTTATAAATCCATTTATATCCTACTATATATGAAATACTGTAGAAAACGAAATCACCCACCTATAATTCATGAGGTCAACTGGGATGTTCGGTATAAGAGTTCTATGTAGTCTTAGTTGTAGCGATATGCACCCAGATAATCTACACTAGTTCTGATGTGTTCTATATAAGTTGAGTTCCTGGTGGTGTGGACTATCATGGATCTTACCATCCTTGGAGTAAACAACATAACCTACTATATAAATCCTTATAAAAATGTATTTTTATAGTCATTTAAAAGATACTATTATAAGAATAATTTTAAAGAGTTAAGTGTTTCTCCAATGAACAAAGAAAATATAGAACACATGCCGGGTAAAAATCCTCTAAACTGGGTATCAGATAATCAAACTATCCTTCATTCTATGGGTGATAAGCTATACTCAATAGTACATATAAACACAATGTCCTCTGGTACTCCTGCCAAAAGCACGAGATGATCAAGCATCTCTATATGATATGATAGTATGTATAACATTATGAAGGTGTACGATCCTTGTAAAATGTATCCATCCTATCTCATCCATTGAAAATTTATCTCTGATAGGTGTAATGTGAGTAACCATTGTTAATCTATATATGATCACCCATATTGTCTCACATCCTTTAGGTGACCTAGGTAATCTCTGAGAGGAATAGATTGGGATATACTTAACACATAGAGGGGGTTGAATTAGTGTTAGAGATTATGAAACAAATTAAATAATTTTATCCCTGCACCTCTTGACCTGTTAGGATTTTTATCCTGTTATTCTCTTTCCTCGTCATATGCAATAACAAAAAGCAGTAAAAATATGGACAACATATTTTTACAGGGTTCACCTATCAATAAGAGCAGCTATGTCATTACAATGCATAGGTATGACCAGTGCATGGACTCTCCACAATAATGTAATATGTTGATAAAGTAGTATGACTAGGAAAAAATTCTTCTAGTCAGTGTGGCTCCATACACATGGAGGATGAAGGGAGATAATCCTCTTACAACATGTAACAAGTAGGGTATTCCCTTACACTTGTTGGTTCTTTATACTGCCGGTGTAGATAGTCTCTTGCAGCCACTAGAAGGTTCCTTATACTGCCTATGGAGACAATATTTTTCCTTCATGATATTGTAGGTTTTTCTCTTGGTTATATTTATGGCTCTTCACATGATTACTTCCAAAGCAGTAGCTAATAATTTTATCCTTCTTTTTTTCTCTTCTTCTCTAGTGAAACAACCACTGCACTAGACTTCTTCTTTGTCTCTCTTTGTGAAACTATCAACTGCACTAAATCATCTTATCTCTTCTTTGATAGAGTCAAAAACACCAATGTGATTATTCTAGTAATGAAGATCAGTTCACTTAGCATCATCTGAATTTAACGGCCCTGAATAATTGTCACTAATCAATTGTGAGTACTCTGTTCATCATCATCTTCTCTTATTTTTATTTGACACAATATAATATTGAATGGTATTGCAGTGTCATAGTCTATTTATTTAGTTCTCAATACCAATAAGTGGGTGTGTCGGTATACTAACTCTTCCTTTTTGCAGATGTGTGTTTAGTTTCACATCCAGTAGTTCTTCACTTCACAAAGCACGTGGGTGAAAAGAACCAATCGTGTGAGTGCGGTTCAACTTATCTTTGTGAAGCTGAATGGTTCATCATTCTTTCTTCTTCACAAACCCTCTTTGAGAGTTATATGCACCTGTCGAAGGTCTGTGGGACCCCAATATTTCTCTCACCCATTTCTGGTGACTTGTGCGCAATATTAACAAATTGCGTGCAACAATTAAATTTTTTCATAGAAGACCACTAGCATGAAACGATCCTTTATTACGTTCAATTCATAATTCTTTCACACAACATCCTTTTATTATATTTGATATGAACTTTAAAGCTCTAATTTCTTTTAAGTGTTAATCTCACACAGTGTGAGGGCTCACCTCTTATTTATAGACCTCATTGACCCCTTCACTCAGAAACCCCGATGTTTCGTGCAAGATCCTGACGCATCATGAAAATCCCTATTTGACGTTGTATTGGGTGCACAAGTCTCTTTCACACCAACCTCCTCTTTGGCGTACTTCTCAAATCTTTCACACACTTCCTTCCATTCCAATTTTTCAATTTTTGGACCTCCGATCATGCCTTGCGCGCAAAACCCCATTTGACGTTGCATTGGGCACTGATGTTTCATTCATTCCAACCTCATCTTTCATTCACTTATTTGAATCCATTTAGCACTTCATACATTTTCCATTTTTCTATGTTTGTTCCTAGAATCATGTTTTTCACGCATGATTTCAAACTCCCTTCAATCTTACGAACAAAAACCAATCATGCGCACAAAACCAAAACTTTTGTGCAAGACTCTCTTTTTCCATATTATGATGATCAGATCATTGAACAACAATTGCTGACAACATACCAATCCATATTCAAACATGAATTCATTATCATTTTACAACAATAGATTTATTTCTCTACCGATTTTCGGGCCCCAAAATTTGGAAAACATTAGGAAATGGTGCCACCATAAAAACATTCTTTTATTCCACCTCCAGATCATCCATTCTTTTTTCATAGATCTCTTCATATAATTCCATAACCATTCTCCAGCTTTCATCATGATCTCTACTTCCATGATATATAAAATTAGATAGATCAGCTTTAGCATCATCATAGTTTTAATGGGATGTACTAAAACCTACCTATCTTCCAGAAACATCATTCCTTCCTATCGAAACTGTATATGGCTGGCATCATCATTACACACATGTCCTTCATAAAAATGCATCACAAGTTCTTCTAGTTTATGATATTTGTGAAATATATATCATCAAAGCAACATATTGTTATTCATACCATGTGAAATGTGTGTACATCTCAAAATTAAAGTCCTTACAAATTCTCTCTTCTTCTTCACCCATCATTTTCTAATTCATTCAAATCATATTATTTCATTTTTAAAGTAAGATCATACATGGTTTCCATTCAATCAAGAAGAATTTCACGGCCTTCATCAAATCCTCATCCTTCTCCAATAATCCATTGAGGGATGGTACCTCACCATTCTTTATTATTGTTAACAATGTGTCACCTTTGACACATGTTATATGAACATGAGATCATTTCAAAAATCGTCTAAATAAACTTCATGGAAAATTTTCCAAGCTTGAAATTCAAGGCTATGATTGCATAACAATTCCCCAGGCATCCTTACTTCAGCTGATCTCCATTATATAGGGAGTCCTTCTTCATCTCCTTCTTCATTTGGACCAACATTGGCAACTGTTTACAACAAATATAATCTTCAATCTCAAAGTGGTCCCAACAATCCAATAAAAAATCCCTACTGACCTCAATAAATTTCCACTCAAGAATGTGTAATGGGTGCCAATGTCTTAATTTTCACTAGGGTCTCTCCTTCACCTGATAATAGGAAGAAAAATGAGTAATAATTCCAGTTATCTCTATTTTCAAAGTAGGATACTAATATTGGTATGGTGAATCATGGTACATATTCCTATGTTCATGATACACATCCAACATAGAAGAACTGAACTCTATAATCAATTCCTCTTAGCTACCAAACCTCCAAATCCATATAAAAAATAAGTCCACTAGATACCTCTCACTGTTGGACTTATGAACTTTCTATCTCTAAGACTTCTAGATCAGAACATCATCAAATATATTTCCATTCCCAGGAATATAAGTAAGATCAAAATAAAATGATTATAGGTATTCAACCCATTTACATTTATTGGGATTCAATACATGATGTGTTAATATATACATGAGGATTTTGGGGTCTTTGTACACCAAAAATGATCTCTTAAAAAGTAATTCCTCTAAAAATGTACAATATGAACAATAAATACTAACTTGAGATCATGTGTCAGGTAATTAGCCTAATGAGGCCAAAATTGGTGAGACCCATAAAAAATGAATGGATATCCATGCATCAAAATTACTCCAAGACCAATTATTAATGTATTACAATAAAACATTTAGCCTCTTATAAACTTAGGTAATATTTGTATTAGCACAGAAGTCAATCTACCTTTTAGCATAGGGAAGGATTTCTTTCACACGTCAGACCAAGTAAACATGACACCTTTCTTGGTAGATACCATGAATGGTGTTGAAATATGTGAGAAATTCTATATAATGTTCCTATAATATCTTTACATCCCTAGTGAATTCCATATATAAATGACAATTCTTGTGATTCACCCAGGAAAAAATGTATATTACCTAATCTGGGTCAACATATACTCCTATCTTTAAGATACTTGAATCCAGGAAGTGGACATTATCAATAAAATAGTGAAATTTGGTGTGATTAGCATACAACTGGTGCTCTAATAGTGTTTATAAAATGATATAAATATTTTGGGCATGTTCATGTCAGATATATAAGTTCACCGAGATTTCATCCATGAAGAATAAAAAAATGAAACCAAATATAGATGGAATACCTGATTCATAAAATTCATGAAAATTACTAGTGGGTTCATAAGAATGAATGTCATGAAGAAATACTCATAAAAGATATACATTTTAGGAAATGATTCAGAAGATATATTTTATGTTTTAATGTCTACCTACTGGTATCCTAACCTCAACCCGATCATAGATAAAACCCTAAATCCTCATATATGGAAGAAGTGACCATGAATACATGGTATTGGATAATAGTTTTGAATGATAATATGGTTCAACTTATGGTTATCTAAAAATGATATAGTATGCAATATTCTTTCATAGTGAAAAAGTCTAGTGAACCCAAGGGAGATGTAATAGGGAATATATAACCATTAGATTCCAAATCCACATTCTACATATTGATCTCCTAAAAGTCTATAGTTTCCATCAAAAATAAGGAATGGATACTAGTTATGCATCCAACACTATATTAGTAGTAAAATATAACACCCTCTCAAGAGTTATTCCAAAAAAAATATTATAGAATCCATCCAAAAAATGATCTACAATAGGATGAAAATCATCATTTCACATTCCCAGATCATCTATTGAAAGGCACGAAATCAAGGGTTCACCCTACCCAGTCCATGAGGATAAAGTCCATAACTACTTTCTTGGTAATACCATTAAGCATTATGAATATAACTATCACATTATTGAGATGTGAAGGAAACCCTCTGATGATAGAAGTTTACATAATCATGATATGGAACCAACATGTATCTCTTAATAGTGATTGTAAAACCTATTGTCTTAAAGAAAAATAGGCACTATATGAAATTATAAATACATATATCAAAGGGGATGTCCATACACCAGTTTACACCTTCTGATCAAATTACCAACATAGTATTGATAATCATTACGCCTCAATAATACAAAATTTTAATCCCATGTATCATCACAATAAAAACAAATATGAAGGAGTAAAAAGAACCTATATCAAATAAGGAAGAAATTAGTGTAGATGATAGATTGTACCACTAACAAAAGATGGAATGAAAATATAATCCATAGGGATTAGCTGATATTCATATATATGGCCTTATATATGGCCCTAAGATACAACATTACAACCATAGGTTGGTCCACTATGCTGGAACTATAAGTCCTCCATCTGGATCCCTTGTTCGGGACAAACACTTCAGCTTGATCTTCTGATAGTACTCTAGACACCTACCTAAAGAGGGGCATCAGACCCCTCTCCTAAAAATGGATTCAATGTAGATAATATCTCATAGGACATTAGTGGAATCCATATATAAAAACACTAAATATAACCCATCATGACTAAAACATGACGCTTGACTGTATCCTTGATACATAGGGTCTTCATCTATCCTGACCCACTACACTTATGGCATACGACTAGTCTACCTAATAGAAAACTCTAAATGTTTCTGCTTCCACAAGAAGAATAAAAATGATGGATCCTATCACTAGTCATAGTAGTTATATGTCTAGGATCTGAACAACTCTAGACCTCACCATTATCCTCAATGAGGATATAGAAAATAACAAGCACCCAATTCACTATCCCAGATATGATAGTCAATCGGAATACGTTCACCTATGATTGGATTTCGTGATAGTTATCATCCCCATATGTACTTTACCATGATAATAATTCAATTAAAGGGATTAGTGTAGAGCATTGAAACTCTATGAATTGTGTATAAAAATGATATAGAACACTAGTCTAGCTGCATAAATTATCTGGCTCTCTCAACCCTCAATATCTCAGGAAATAAATTATCATAGCAGTCTCTATATAAATCCCTCCAAACTATATCAAAATTGTGATATTTTTGGGTAATTATATCCATACATATCATGGAATAATCCCACAACATATAAATATATATCATTACTCTCCTCTAAATTGATGTATCATATTACTCAAAAATACAAACAGTGTCCTCCAACCATGACTCCACAACCTATGTACCTCCATACCCTGAAAACCTGGGTGGATGATTCTATTGAACTCTCACCTCAACTCTTCCAATATAGGGGATGGTCATGAGGCTCTATGAAAAGTCTTCTTGAGTCCTTACAATCCCTCTCAATACTGGTCATCAGTTCTTTGGTTAGGTGTAACGGGAGATGGATCATGTGGAACTACTATAAGAAATACTTGTATCTCAAGGTCCACCACCATTGGAGTATGTTCATTATCCCTTTTAGGGTGCATGACTCAAGGATATCATGTTAGTATTTCTATTAAAATTATATGTTCATTCCATAGACAAGATTTATTAAATATATAGATGAAAATTATTAGATTAAGGGTGGTATAAGACTTCCTATAAAAGATTCACACCCCAATTCCAACATCTAAATCCTTTTTTGGATGGCTTATAAGGCAAATAATTATCACAGGAGATGATACCAACTTCAAACTACTATTTTCATGTCAAGGTCAGTTACCATTTTTCTAATCAAGGGTTCTATTATATAGTATGTGCATTGCTTGTTATAAAGGGAACAAACATAAAGTTTGTAATTATAATCACCATTTAATTGTAAAAATTAATTTATTATTTTATAATCCATAATTCATACTCATTTATATATGGTATAGTAATATGAGTTACCATTCCCATGTTATAATGTGCTACACAATATCTGTTGTAAGAGAATTTCTTATAGCTACAACTCGAGTTTTACCTTCAATTTAAAGATATAAAATGATCATATATGATGATTTTATTATATGGGCTCCCCTTCCAAATTTATAAAGTCCCATAAAGATTATAATTTTTTATTTGGACACATTTAATCACAACCATTAGATTTTCATCCCATGAAACCAATAATCCATGGATCAAACATGACATAATTATTTAATTAATTTTTCACTATCAACGTATATGGGAAAACACCATTTAGGTTGATAAAAAAATATTAATATCCAAATATATGTCATAATTTCAAAGAAAACTATCATAATGTAATAATACTAGTAAATATGGAGATAATAATAAAAGTATCATATAGTGATACACAAGGAAAATAATCAGTAAATCAAGAAATTAAATCTACATGGAATGGAATATACATCACATTTAAATCTATAAGAAAATAATGATGTGTGAGTGCAATACATAGTTAGCATATCAGGCCAAGGGTAAAATTAAATCCATAACAACAATTATAAATTCCACATATCATGTGCAACCCCCAATGGTATAATCAATAAACATGTAATAGGGCCAATACAGAAAAACAATTTCTACCCCATGTAATTTGGATTTTCCATATATGTAGGTGAGATAATCTTATGTACGTGCTTGTTAGTAAATCACATTATATTGATATTGTCATGTATGATAACCCAAATAGTAATAAAAAATTAAAAGTGGATCTGATACCACTTTCTTATGCCCCAAACTTGATCAATTGATAATAGTTGTCCAATAGGTGTCTAAATGTCCTTAAGAACATCTCCATGTACGCCAGATGTTGTCACCTAGTAGAGAGGGTCTGTAAGAGTGGCGTGGGGATACTATACCCTCATTTTTAGTGTAATTAACAATGGTTAATGAAAAAAATTAATAGTGGAAGAATAAAAAATAACAATAAAAAAGTAATTAAAACATCTATATTCCATAAATAAACTGGTAGAAATTGATTCCAATGTCATATGAAAAATGATAAATGTCTGAATGCTATAAAAAATAGAAAATCTAGAATACAATGTATTAGGATTATAAGACATGAATTAAAAAAGAAAAATATCCTATAAGATATCTCACATAGCATCATGAGCATAAGTGCATTTTTTTCTATAAAAATACATCATTGTACTGAAATTAGGGATACAAAATTAGACAATTCCTTTTCTCCCTACCTGCATCCATAAAGTATACCCATGTACCAAATAGTGGACCAAAAATGGTGTGAGATATTCTCTCTAGGCCACCACCAATGGTGTTTAATGTAAAATAGTCTATGAATATATAAGGAAGTCATCTGAAGGAAATAATATAAACTATAAATGAAATACAAAAATCACATTTCAGATCAAGTTCTGAATAAGACAAAAATTTGATACAGCATACTTCAACCAAATATAGATTGTTTCTAAATTATTACCAATTAAGATTTCAATTTATAAGAGAGTGTCGTTAACCAACAAATGTCCAAGGAGTCCCTTTTGGATCATATCATTTTAAGGGATGGCCAAATTCTTTCTTATTACACATGATAAAATGATTTATAAAAAACCCTTAATGCATATAGAATGAATTTAATGGGTCCTTATAAGTTCCTTGACATGAAACAAACATCATTACGATTAATTTTTCAGTTTTCTTATTTGAAACGTAAAACAATCCAAGGAGTTATATGCGAGAAACCTAGGTGTCTCTCGAGATACAGTATGAACTCGTCATCCTGTAAGTACATCCATGGAATCACTCATAAAATCTCATTTATCTCTCATGACATGGTATAAATACATTTACCTATAACTATATCATTGGATTTCAATATGAGGGAATCCAAGTTTCATCCATTGAATGATGTATAACACGTTACTCAGAGTATGTCCTTAATATTTCATGTAATAACTCAAGGTGTCACCCATGACATAAATTATATCAATCCACCCAATTGTTCCCTTCCATGGAATTTATATGAGATCCCATATATTACCCATGGTATGATATAAATCAATTTAATAATTAATTTTAATTCAATAAGCCCAATGGGATCATTCATCTCATTTTGATCTGGAACGCTTACATCACCCTAAATATTACAGAATGAATGGGAAAGGTCTCTCTGTTAGAACATACAATTTACAAATACATGTAATTCCTAGTGGTCGTTTTTAAGGTAAAAAACTCACCTTATAAGGTGGTTAAAATACTTAGCCTGGGATAGGTAGCCTAATAAAGAATCAATCCATCCATCATATTCAATTAAGCTATTTGTTTAATAAATTAAAACCTCCCTATTACAATGGGTAAGAACACACCTTATACGGTGAATAATATTAGTACGAAAATAATGGTTATATTTTATATTTAATAAATACACACAAATGGATGGTTCTATTTGGGGTCTGCAACCCTAATTGGTGGTAACATGTTAAATGGGTCATATAAAATAGGCCCAACCATTTAACTTAATAAAAAAATAATTTAAAGTGGGAATGATAAAAAATTATTTACTTTGGCACAAAAACACAATATCTATCTATATAAATATCACTATATTTTTAAGGAAAATAATGATATCACCTACCTTGTATTAGAAATAGACTCCCTATCAGATATCCTATTTTCATTTAGTATATTTTTGGATATATTAATGAAATATTTGAACAACCTTAAAATAGGATAAAAGATCTCCCGTTGATTAATAATTCCACATGGGATGATAATAAAATAATGGAAGAAAGAGTATTAGTGGTCATAATGGTACATATCCAATGTGGCTGAAAATGAATAATTATGAGCATAGATGAAGAAGTTATTACAGACCACAGGGGAGGAGAACATCAGATATCTTTAATGATGGGTAGGGTGTATGTGGGGATGAATAACAAAGGGTCATAAAATATATGAAAATAAGAGAAAATGGTAATTTACCTTTTAGAGAATGGGGTACATGGTTTGTCTACATTGTGTTCCAACCATGAAGGGTCACTGTTAAGGTGGCATTACACATGTGGGATGGGTACATATTTTGGAAAACCATGCATGAATCATGCAGATCTCTTATGTAGTTTTTCAATATATCCTTGCATGACCATATGTGCTTCCTCACATAGTCTACAAACTGTGATCCTCTTCAAATGGGTATTCATGGTTGAGTTCCATAGTTACTTTATAACCATGCAACAACCATTCACATTTTCCCCTTCCTCTAAAAATTGATTCTCTTCGATTTGAAAATTCCTTGAGTAATCCCAAAACATTCCATAAAAAATTAAGTATATAAATAAGAATAAAAATAATGGTTTCAAATTAAATATTAAGGTTCTCTACATTATAAGAAAATCTTTGATCTTATAGAATCATTCAATTGGATTTTAAGATCACATGGCATAGATTATCTCCATATATGGGTGAGTTCGATGTGAAACATGTAGGGAAAAAGGTAACCTGATAATTATCTTTTAAGAACCAAGACATGGAAGTGGGGATGTGGAACCAGTGATAGACATTATATAGGTGATTCATGAATCAATATTCATCCTACACAGTGGAAATCAAGACACACATTGTTCTAGAAGGTGGTGTGGTTGGATACCAACAATATAAGTGGGAATCATCTTAGGCAAGGATATAAACCATAAAATAGTTTTATGTTATGCAATTGAGATATACCATGTTAATTAAATTCATGTGATAAGAATTTGTTTCTTTGATGTTTAAATTCATAAATATTGAACTAATAGGGTAATATTATATTTACAACAATGGGATCTCAATGAATCCATTAATGAATTAGAAGACTAGTGTTACATAGACAATCTCAAGTGGAGCGAACTGGGTTTGTACAGTTTTACTTCATTCTACAAAGTCTAAAATCTTCCCTACTTTTAAGTACAACATTCCTTGATCATGTAGGGTGATAATCATCTAAAATCACTAAGCCCATGTGAAATATTATCATTGTGGAAAATAATGATTAGAAAAATATTAGCCATGTCATAATACATAATAAAGCACACAATGGGGAAAAATGGTTTGGAGTTGGAATGACATATTGACTGCTGTATGTAATCTGCAAAAAGGGAGACTGGATAGGGAATTCCAAAAAAGGATGATGTGACTTACCTATGTACATGAATTTATGAGGGGTAATTTTATTGGGTGTTGAAATCTAACTTGAAAAGAGGATGGTGGATAGTGTAATTAATGACCTTCGGTGTCTAGATCAGATGGAACTGACAAAATGGTTAAGGTTGACTATTGAACAAGTTCGAAACATAAATTCCACTACTTAAATATGATAAATGGGAATATAAAATTAGGATCAATTACTGATTAAGTCTTCAACATGTGGGGCCCATCATTTAGCTCCGAAATTTCTTCCAGGGAGTGTGCTCTTAGTGAGAGGTAGGCCTTTAGATCATTCTTCCTTCACTATAGGGAAACCCATTCAGATATGATTTTTATTATTGATCAAAACATAGGTTGAACTAAAGTCTGAAGGTGAATTGAAGAGAATGTTTGGGTAGATTTAAAAGTATTGATATTATAATTCCATCACTACTACAAATATGGCCTTTATCAACTCTAGTAAACTGTATTTAACTGGGCTAAATAAAGAGATTTTAATCGAGGAAATGATAGAGGGATTTTATCAGCGCTTAGAAAATTGATGATAAAGGCCCCATTTATTATATCTAAATAAGTGATGATAAAAGGGGTCTTTTATCTGCACTAAAAAAGTGCTGATAACTGATAAAAGACACCTTTTATAAGGACTTTTTTGAAGAGCTTATAAAAGTATGAAAAATTTAAAAAATTAAAAATAGTATATAATGTGGGGGAGTATTTTAACAACAATTGACCCCCCCTCCACCTTTATCAGCCCTCACGCGGACCCACAAACTCTCTCCCACACGCTTCCCATGCCAGTGTATCCCCTACATGCCTGCACACCCCACTTTTAATTCCACCTGAACTTGAACTCGAGTCCTTCCCCCTTGCGCGTCTCTACCTTTACAACATTGCTATTTAGATTTTTTCCCTATTTAATGATATATCTATTTATATATATATTATTATATATATTCATATATTAATATAGATTCATATAATTCTAAATATATTTAGTTATATAAATACATATATATTTATTCATATATTAATATATATATATTTATTCATATATTAATATATATATTGTTATATTTATTCGTATATTAATATAGATTCATATTAATATAAATATATTTATTTATATTAATACTTATATATTTAGTAATATATTGGTATATTAATATTTATTCATATATTAATTTATATTTATATTTATTTATACTTATATATATTTATATAAAAAAATTTATCTGTATATTTATTTGTATATATGAATATATATTTATAAGATTAGTTTTAAATACATTTATAAAATATGGTTTTTTGTGTGTTTATCAATAAATAAAAAAAATACATACACACATATATACAAAACACATAGATACAGTGAGAGACAGATAGACACACATATATATTTACGAATAAATACATATATATGTGTGTGTGTGTGTGTATTTTAAAATAAATAGAACGTTAAAACGACCGAAAATTATAATCCAGAAGATCATTTCAACTCCACAACAATTCAAATTGATGAAAATAAAATAATATTCGATGTGATATGTGGCATTATCCTTCAAGACAACTGGATCGGATTTTATACCTAATTGAATGATAATATCAGAGGAATCCCTACAAAAAACACAGTTTAATAGGCCATTTGGGCCTTTCTGGGAATCAAAAAAAGTTATTGATAGTTCCCATGGGTCAGTTGCTCATAGAGATAATCACAAGAATTTATTTATATGCAGTTGAGATAAAATGTACACCCAGATAAATATTTATGGCCGTTTAAAATTTGAGTTACATTGTCCACTTATTTTAGATATTTTATTATTATTTTTGGTTTTTTGTCTTGAAGTTATTATTAAATGATTATTAATCGATTATAATTATAAAATTAATAAATAATAATATTTTTAAAATATTTTAAATCCATTTTCAATAAATTAATTATATATTAAATGTAATAACCTATTTATACTTATGAAAAATATATATAAAAAATATATATTTTATTTGTATCAATATAAATATACTTATATAACAATATATTATTTTTCATGATTTTTTTGAAATATATACACTATCAGTCCTTGAAAAAAGTTATGATAATACCCCTCCTTTATCAGTGCTACTAAAAAAATAGAAGATAAAAGGATCCCTTTTAACGGTTCTAATAAAAGTGCTGGTGAAGGGTGGCACTGTGGAAACCTAGTTTTGTAGTAGTGCATGAATTTTGAATTTCCAAAAGCGTATTGGTCAAAACTGCAACATAATAGGATCATCATCTTAACATCAAGAACAAACATATAACATGATGGGGGTAATGGGTCATTAATGAAATGTTAAAATATTTATATGGAAATAGAGTATGAGCATAGAATGAGAGATTTATGAGTGCCAATATATCCCAAAAGATGAGAAGATGGCCGCATTTAGTTTTGGGAGTGATGTAATAATGGACTGGCATAGAAGGAGGGAATGAATTCTAAACTGATTATGATACAAAATTTCTATATTTATGAATCATATAAAAAGATATTTTTTATTTATTTATTATCATGTTTCTAGAAATGAAGTCAGTGTAGTCTAGTATCGTGCATCTATGATGTTGGTCACATAGTTTAACATCATATGTTATAGAATAATTCTAATATAGATTATTTTCATATTACGATGACACTATCTAAATATATTAATGTCAAAAAAATTAGGTGTCGCATAGTTTATGATCTTGTGATAAAGTCCATGAATTAATAATTTAATGTATTAAGGTGTGTATTTTGATCAAATAGTTTTTTATAATACAGTGAGGATGATGTTGCTGATACCTTCCAAATGAGCATAATAATATCCATAAGGTAAAAAATACATAAATATGGGTATTATTTTCCACACAAATAAAAGGAAGAAAAAATGTCCAAGACCCACATATCACATAACCTTTAATAGGAAATGTGAGTGCATCGCCTTTGGAAGGCCATGCTAATTGTTCATGTGCAGTTCATAACCTCTTAGAAGATCACATGAATCCCCTTTGATTGACATCATTATTCCTGCGATAGCATCCAAAACAACCACTAATCATGTGGTTGTATCCAAATGAGCTCCTTATAGTCACATGACTTGTGAGGTGGTTCCTATTAACCATCCAAAAACATATAAAACAAGGAGACAAATATTAAAAAGTAAGGAGACTCTTGTGGCCATGAAACATCATGTGACGTGCCCATGTGGTTCGTAAGAAACCACTTAGAGCCTTGTTGACATGTCCTCCTTGTCACACAAGATCCCATTTTCATATGAAACTCATCACATGAAGGGCCATAGGCAATCCCAAACGATCCTATAGTTCCATCCATATGTAGATGAAATCATATGGGTTTTCCATATTGATGCACATGAATCACCAATGGATACATTTTTATACATGTAATGCACCACAGACAGGGAAAGTGATTTTCATCGACAACACTCATTCAATCTAACGATATCTCTAGGCCTTGGGAAATTAACAACAGAAAAAGATAAATTAAGGGGGATACTTGTGAGGGGATGATATGTAGATCTTAACCAAATAGATTTATACACCCTGGATAATCCCAATTGATCACATGAGACCCCCTCGACAAGCCACTATTATATCATGAATACCGCCTAGCAATCCCCATTTATATAATGGAAGGTCGCAGTGAAAGATATCATATAACGAAAAATCCATTCAACTAGTGTCTTAAAATCACAACAGTCCCTTCACATATTGGAATGAACTTGTAAAATCCCCTTGAAATGTACACATAATGATTCAAGGCTTTTTTATTGGCCTTAAACAATAAATTGGGTGCTGAAAAAACAAACTCATAATCATTGAAATTCATGTGATACCTACATTAGGATTCAATAAAGTGCATGACCTCAATGCCATCCTATGGCTCCATCATAGATCTACGAGAATCATACCACACAAGGACATGTATAATCAGGGTAGTGAGGCCTATAGACCCCCCCTCTGCATAGAAAAATCATATTTGGATCCATGCATCTGTGGATCTAGGAATAAGAGAGGACATCTCATTGTAGAAAATATCATGATTACAGTAGTTTTATACAAGTTAAAATCTTATGGAAAAGCAAAGCGATCACAAAAGTATTCTTTGGTACTTCACATGATCACTTGGTATCACACAAATTACTTTTAGCTGGTTATTTAAAGGAAATCCCAATCATTTGCTGAATCATATGAGACCAAAAAAAGATAACCCTGAATAAATCTATGGAACATATGAAATGAAAGCTGGATTAAATAATAAAAACATGATTCTTACATTAAAACATATTCAATAATAATCATGCACTTCACATGACTCATCGAGATAATTCAATGGTACTTGTAAATGTCACTGAAGTTATGAAATGTCTCCTCAATAGAGCTTTTCTATCAATTGATGTCCCACTAATATGTCGTGAATGTCACACAATGTCTTATGACCATGCCACCTATGTCTCATGAATCCATCTTTGATTGGCATCTGGATAATGTGAAGTCTCCTTGAAATTTATAACAAACCAAGTGGTGAAACGAGTGCCTATTAGCTGGAACTCTCTACAATACCATAATATGCCAACATAGATCAGGCTATGCCCCCAGGACAAGTCATTGAAGATCAGGAGTCATCCTTCAAATTTGTGTACATGGATCATGCGCCATCCTTTAAAAATGTTAGTCTAGACATGCAACAATATCTACATATGTCATCACTGATTATGAGATTGTCTCCAGACATTCACTACTTGGTATTGTGACATCCTCTATACATGTCAACCTAGATCCGGTGATTTTTATCAGGCATGTCTAGATATCCTCATACATGTCTGATAGACAACTAGGATAAGGCATCATTGATCATAAACTATCTTATAAACAAGACATTTAGATCCTACGATGTTCTTAAAACAAGCAACTGAATCATGAAATTGTCTTTGGACATGTCTGCTATGTAATTATGGCATTTCCAAACATTCTAATACATGTCTTGAAGATAACCATGCATGTCAGGAAGACAATCAGGCCATGTCATGAAGATGTTTATGATATTATAACCTTGTCCAGTGGGAAAATAAGGGCAACATCGGTGTGTAAGTCCAAATAAGTGACATAATATGATATATACCAAATAAAAGGGAATAAGTAGTACTCAATAAATGACATTCTAATATATGTCCCCAATATAAGGGAAACATCAATGTGCAATCCCTGATCTATGGAATAATATTATATAACCCTATATTATGGAAACATAACAGTGTAAGCCCCATAATACTAAACTACAATAACTCCAATTATTTCCATAACTATGATACATCGTAATCCTTCCTAAAGGCCTGATCTCAAATGGGAATCCACCATAGTGTAAGTCCCTTCATTTCTTTGAAACTCCAGTCATCGTGATCCAATCTCTCCCATGGGATGATCATCCATCCTCATCCTCCATCAAATTAAGATGTAAACTGAACTACGTTAACTATGAACCCTCCTATAACTTGGTTATGTAGAATTCCTTCTTAAGGACCAAGATCTAGAATAAAAATCCAAAGTAATATACTATCACATACGTCCCACATCCATAAGAAGTGGGTCTTGTTACATGATATCCCATGTTTCTCACATTGATCAATCCACGCACGGGCTAGGGATTTCTAATGATTATATCATTTACATCAGGAGCCTATATCCAATAGGTAACCTTAGTGTGTAAGCCTCAATCTATGGAATGTTTAACTTCCACCATATAAGGGTATATACCACTGGGTAAATCACATGAGTGTGATTGAACTAACATTACTAATATTCCATTCATAAGTTTGATATGTTAGTTGACAACAAGAGGCTTGTGCTCAATATTTGATCGTAAGTGCCCCCAACATATTTCTTTTTCATATGATGTTTGATTGCATATTTTAATAAAATACTTGGGTTTCTATTCCTGTTATGGAGAATGATTTGAATGATGCCTCACAATGGCTAAATCCCACACTCAAAATATTAACTACATCCCTATATTAAATGATACTATAGAGTTCTTAGTTGTATTGATTAAACATATAAGTAGCGTCCCGCAAATGGGTAATGGATGCATAACCTCAAATAAAGACGTAAATATTCACTAAAATGAACCCCCTTCATTTAAAATGATTTAAATTGTTTTTATTTTGTATGGGTAACCGATATGGTATCAGGATTTGAAAGATTTTCTCAAACATATCATTAACCGGTAAGAGAGTCTCATAGAAAGAAACAATCCCCCCAAAAGGGTGTGATGCGTCCACTCCCATTCTCTTGACCAATGTGATTCCCTAAGCACCATTAGCACTGAATCCCCAAAGGACCACCTACCTTTAGATTGTAGTTCCATGCCCAATAATGGATGTGGGATCCATGGGGAGTGTTTATTAGAGATAAAAAATAGCTAACTGGACTTGAAACATTGTACACTACATTATCCCCTATCATAAAACCATTAGGCCATGCAAACCACATCATTCTAGCTAAAAAAGTGGGAAACCAGATTTGAAATCATTTACCTATTATATCTTCTTTATAAGATGAAAAGGATATAATGCTCAATTATATTTCAACCATTTTATTACTATCACATGGGTGGTCCATATTCTATTTCTAATGAAACTATAATGGTGAACCAACACGAATCTCTCAAATAATGAAATGACTAGTTGAACACATGTTTTTCCATTTTTTTGAATATACTACGAATGAAAAAGTGGGGGAACATAAAATGGAAGATACAATTGATCCTAAATAGTTGAGGTTCTCATGAAATATGTCCATCCTCACTTTTAAAAGACATTGTGATCTAAATGACATATCATGAATAATAATGGAAAACCATGCATATTTGATTAAGAATGTTTCCTGATTGAAATAATGAACTGATTTGTGACTGTATTCATTTTTGTCTTCATGATCACATAAAAAATCATAACAAATTACACCCACCATAACAGAATGTATTCATTCAACAATCATTCTAGGAAATCAGTTGTGGCTGTAACCCTGTGGGACTCAGAATGACCTCACCTGATTGATACTTTAAACATCCGGTGTAAAATGAAATGGTCTTGGAATACCAGAGACACGGTATGATACTGACCATTGAGGATACCCTTGAGGGTCTCCAAAAACTAAAATTAATAGGTCCTCATTGTCCAAATAATGTTGTAGTAATGCTAATGGTAGTCATTGACACATCCAACCGCTTCAAATGCTTATCCCAGGAGTATGAAAATCAGTACCATCAGTATATAATGAAGTTGGATCAAGGAGTCAACAATGGATCCCTTATAGTTTGTTGTACATTTAAGAGGCATCCTATAAACCACCATCGACAATAATTTCCCACCAATTCCCTTCAGTTGCCAGCTAAGGGTACAACCTGACACACTGCCACCTCAGATCCCCATTAACAGTGAAACTAAAAAATAGGCCTTTAATAGTGCTAGAACTGGACTTTAACAGTACTAGAAAAATGTTGAATACATATGAATGATTAAATGGAATATTCTTTTACCAATGAAAAGGTAGTACGAATAAAGAGTCCTTTATTTGTGCTAAAAAAGAGATGATAAAGGACCCATTTATTAGCACGGGTATTGAGCACTAATAACGACCCCATTTATTAGTTCCTATAATAGAATGTATAAAGTGGAATTTATAAGAACATATAGAAACATTGATAAATTTTACCAATACTTGAAATTTTAAAATCACTGAAAAATGTTTCCTTTATCAGTGCTTTAGAAAGCAAAGAGAAATGAATCCTTTATCAGTGCTTTTAAATGCAGTGATAGAGGTACATACTGCATCGTGCCACAATAGCACACTACAAAACCTATAAAAGTATTTGTAAAATTACATCAGACCACAAAAATGACACCAGATACCAAAAACAATAAGTCTTAATAGATAGTTTAAATGAAATGAAATTTTCGACAACAATACACGAAAAAACACTATATTATTGACATTTAAAATAATAGTTTATACAATTACATAAATAATTTTTTTTAAATATATTAAAAACATAAAAATTCCTTTTTCATTTTAATTCTAAGCCCAACTCATTATATTTCAAAAACAAACCACCCCAACTCGAGGAAAATAAAGAACCTATATAATAAAAAAATTCTTAAGTTAGAAATAATATGAAGAAATAAATTAAAAAAAGTGTTATTTTTTATAAAATATAAATCAATTTTAAATAAAAATATACACATGGAGCCATAATAGTGACAATCATCACTGGATTGAGGTGTAGATGATTCCAACAAGTTTCAAATAATGTGTGGATCATTTTCTGGAAGTATCACACAATATGAATTTGTTTTCTCGGATTTGTGAATGTCGATTGAGTTTTTTTTATAAAATGTCATTTTAAACTGGAAACACACACATTGGACTCATTCTGATCACATCATGTATATTTTTGATGTGAAACGAATTCCTACACATTAGAAATGAATTATAAATTGTTTTCCTTAATTATCAGAAAAATACTAGTGTATTCGATTGATTTTTAGTGACTAAAACATTTAGAACTAATATTTCGATTTTAAACTGATAACAAAAACATTGTGTTAGACCAACAACCTTGTGTATTAGATTAAGGTGCAACTAATTCTTAAACTTCATAAATGACATATGGATCATTTTTTAAATGTTTAAAAACCATTCGAATGTTTTTTCTTGATTTTTAGTATGTTAGTTGTCAATTTTAATAATAATATAAGTAAATTTTAAATAAAAATACAAACTTTCAATCATACCGGTCATACCATGGGTTGTATTGAGGTGTGTCTGGTTGATATACATCTCAACTATCTTATGTATCATTTTCCTAAAGTATCAAAACAGTATAAATAATTTTGCTCAGTTTTGAGTTGGTCAGTAGTCTTTTTTAATAAAATTTCATTTTAAACTAAAAACACAGACTTTGATTAATTCTGATCAAATCATGTATCAATTTGATGTGATACCAATTCTTATATGTCCAAAATGACATACAAATCATTTTTCTAAATTTTCAATAAATCATGAGTTTGTCTGATCAATTTTCAATGAGTAACACTTTTTGAAATAAAATGTTGATTTTAATCTAATAACAGAGACGTTGAGTCATACCGGGCACATCATGTATCATATTGATGTTTCTCTCACCACAAAAATGACATATGAATAATTATAGTAATGTTTTAAACCAATTTGATGTTTTTTATTTTTATATGTAGGTAAATTATCTATTTTACTAAAATCAAAGAAAATGTTTAATAAAAAGACACACTTGGAGTCATACTAGTCACACCGTTCACCGAATTGAGGTTTGGATGATTCCTAAACATCCCAAATGGCTTATAGATAATTGTAATAATTTATCAAAACAATATGAATGTGTTTTCATAGTTTTGAGTATGTCAATAAATTTCTAACCCAAATTTCATTTAAAATTGAAACACGCACTTTGATTTATATTGATCACATCATGTATCCATTTTATGTGAGACATATTCATACTTGTCACAAATGAATTATGAACAAATTCTGTAAGTTATCAATAAAAGATGAGCATGTTTTCTTGGTTTTGATCAACGAAACTTTCAGAAATTAAAATTTTATTCTAAAATGATAATAGACACATTGCATCATACCGCATACATCTTGTATCGAATTTATGTGTAACTGATTCCTAAACCTGAAAAATGACATTTGGATCATTTTACTCTAGTATTTAAACAATATTATTTTATCTTCTTTTTTTGAGTAGTTCAGTTGTCCTTTTTGCAAAAAATGTAGTAAATTTTAATTAAAAAGCTCCATTTAGAGACATACCGGTCACACCATGCAGTAGATTAAGGTGCGTCTGATTCCAACATGTATCAAATGAGGTTTGGATTGTTATCCTAAAACATCAAAACAAAATTAATGCATTTTGTTCAGTTTTGAGTAGTCCAATTTACCTTTTGTCTAAAATTGATGTCAATTTAAAATATATACGCACGTAGAGTCACACTAGTGACACCATTCATTATATTTAGATTTGGATGATTCTAACACATTAGAAATTACATATGGATTATTTTAATAAAGTATCAAAATAATATGAAAGTGTTTTCTTAGTTTTCAGAACATCACTTCCCTTTTTTACTAAAATTTCATATTAAACATTTAACACACACATTGACTCATATGGATCAAATAATGTAATATTTTGATGTGAGTCCAATTCCAACACATCAATAAAGAATTATGAATCATTGAAATATATTATTAATAAAAATTTAGACCGATTTATGTTTTGTGTGGGAGTGACACTTTTAAAAGTTAAATGTGAATTTGAAATTGACAATGGAAACATTGGGTCATACCGGAGAAATATTGTACCAGATTGAGGTGAAACTGATTCATACACACCATAAATGACTTATGGAAAATAAAATTAAAGTATCAAAAAAAATAAGAATTTTTTTTCTCTTTTTGAGTATACGAGTTGTCTATTATACTAAAATTAGTGTCAATTTTTAATAGAAAGAAGTATTTGGAGTCATAACTATCTCACCATTTATTGGATTAAGGTGTGACTTATTCTTACACATCCTAAAGTCTCATGATAATCGTAAATATCAGTGTTACCATGATATCGACTGACAATATTTATTAAACTATCAAAACTGGATTAGCATCATCAAACAAACCACCTCCACTTAAAGAAAAAAATCCACCTATATAAAAAACAATTATTATATGAGTAATACTGAAAATAAATAAATATAAAATAAATATGAAATAATATTGTAATTCTATGGATAATGATTTTATTATGTAAAATTCAATATTAAATATAAAATTTAGAAGTTGATGGAACTTGAAGGAAATTGATAAATTTCAACAGAGCAATGGTGAAATGTTTTGAACGAGAATAATTCTATAGATGTTTTGGTATAAAAATTCCAGAAAGATGGAAAAACCACTACAACTCTAAAAAAAGAATTCACCTATAAACGAAAAATATTATTATGTGAGTAACATTCAAAGGACATAAATTTAAAAAAAACAATACATTAATTCTATAGAGGATGATTTTATTACGCAATTAACAAGATGAGCTATATGATTGAGCAGGTAAAACATAATTTATTTTATTAAAACATCAGGATTGATGAACATAAATCTTTTAAAATAAATGAACTCTTCATGGAATAATGAAAATAAAATCAATGTTCTGTTATATAATTTCATGGTAAAATAGAGAAAGTGGATTGTAACATTACCTTTACATCGTTCCCAATTGTTTTCTTCATTATAATTTTTTTTCTGAGGGAATGGTAACATCATTATGAGCATAAGACATTGAATTCATGAGTAGTAAAAAATATAATTTAGATTATGTTAATTTAGTAGATAACATTTATTATTATGAGAAGAAATATAGTATATTAAAAATTACTTTTACCTTTTCATTGAAATCTATTAACATTTTAATGGTTTTTTGGATTTGGTTCCTTTATCAAGATTGTAAATCACCTCTTCATGGTCCACTCTAACGTACACGACATTTTCTAAATTGGTACCAACATGAACAGATTGTGATATCCCAATTAAAGGGTCATCCTTGATTGAATTTTCATCTGAATGAAATTTGATTTAGTTAGAAGTGGGACAATCGACGAATTATTTTTTGTTGGATCAAAGACATAAAATAATTTCACTACTTTGGATTCCATTATTAATGCCTTTTATTTTTCATATTTCACACTAAAATTCACTTTCACGAAGCCCATTTCATTATCTTTAACATCATTGATATTGTCAACCTATTCAAAAGGGAAAATTGATACTTGAAATTTAGAATAATACAACTCTTATATCAATTTGATAATGAAAAAATATGAGATATTTGCATAAATTGGATTTATTTACATTGAAATGATATGTACATCACTTCATCCACAAGCATAACACTACTATTTTTCATCTTACTACATTCATCATGTTTTTTATGTAGAATGTATAACAATTTATTAAAAAACTACTGTGGGATATAAAATTTTCATTCCATCCCCTGAGTAGCACATCAAGTAATTCGATAAATGAATTTGAATTTTTAGATAACTCCTTTTAAATTAGATCTCAGAACCATCCTATAAACTCTTGATCATGTATATTTTATATCCCTCTTTGATCCGTTGATGGATTCAAATTTATTGGGATTTCATTGTAGGATTTAATATATGAATCAGCATCATCACAATTATGTAAAATTTAAATTCACAATTTCAATAACAATATCAAGGTTATTATATTAACATATCTTCTATAAATCCCTTCACCCATAAGGCATTCAATATGGTGAGACTTTGGGAGATCAATGCTGTCATCCTCTGATAGGTAATTGGTAAAAAATTTAATAGCATCTTTGATAATATATCTTTCTACAACACAACCATTTGGACAACTACAATTCATGACACCCCCTTTCCAAAACATAATATACCATTAAAGGGGGTACATACATATATAATGGAGAAGACCCCATAGTTGAACCTCTCTAACAAAGTGATCCATTAGGTGGACTATTATATCAATGAATGATGGTTGGAAGTACATCTATAATTGACATAATATGAATTAAAACTTCTTATTCATGATGGAAAAATTCATCAGGTATTTAGTATTACTGCATATAGATTTGAAAATTAAGCAGAGTCTTATTAGTTTATGTCATAAATTTCGAGACAGAATACCAAAGAATGATACATGCATTACATTTTTCATTGAAAAATGACAGTCATGTGATTTTAGTATTTTTAACATAAAATTAGTAATTGACATGACCATATTGATATTTGATGAATACCCTTTTATTACTTTTACACTATTAATGAAATGGAAAAATTGAAATTTACCCTGTATAGATAGAGTGTATTCTACTAGATGAAGAAAAGACTATATTAAACTCTTTACCAGTGTAAAATCATCCATTATATGCATTTTAATCACGTCCAAAATAGACATGACACCATCTTACTTTTTTACAGGAAAATTTAATAATGATCTAATAACATTGTAAAATGTATTTTTTCTACATGAATGACATAAATAAAATTTATAACATACATACAATCCCAATAAGATAATTGAAAGAAAATTGATCTCTTCTTCCATCATGATTTTGTAAGTTTTTTTGAAAATGGATTACTAAGAATAGTGTCAATAACATTTAATTTATGGTATTTTTTATAGCCCATTACTAGAAAATATGTTGTACCTTATTGAATATTCCCATCAAATAATGTAATACATGGTTGAAATTTATGTCTCCGAGGTAAAAAATTATAATGTTCTAAAAAGAAAGTTTTCTATGAATGTTTCAACCAAACTGATTATGTGAATTTTTCAAAAATGGGACACCCTAAAATTCCTCTATTGTAATATACTGATAAATTTAAATTTTTGGGGAATCCATTTATCATTCTGTACCATGTGGTGCTTAATTTTATTTATTCACTTCATTGGGAATCATACATTTTAACACTTGTATCCCACATAAATTTCTGATATTAAATCAACGAAGCCTAGTAGACATCATTATCATTACAAGGCTGCAATGGTACCAATATAAGTAGTGATGAAATAACGTATTTATGCTTCATACATAACTATGGTTCCATGTTATAATTTACCAACATGGAGGGACATGTACAGTGAGTATGACTCGGTACTTCAAAAGGATTTATTCCATATATAGATAACACACGATGAAATATTCTCTTATCATTTCCATATTTAGGATACTCTTAAACAATTTTATTCCAAATAAGAGAATCTACTGGTTGACGTAGGTTACCATATGTAAGTCTCATATCTAAATTCCATGTCAATTATCTCACAATTATCTGACATTTATACAATCTTCTACACTATGAAATTATAGAAAATGAACATACAAATTTTTAAGGACGTGATTCATTTTTCATGTATCGATATGGAAAAAAATTAGAGAATTTTAAGAGTGATTCATGGTCCTAGAAAAACAAGATATATTCATTTGGACAAGAAAGTAGTTTTTAGTGACCTTTTACATTGAATATAACATACTTTTTTCTTTATAAATTCAGCATGGTTGTTCATTTTCATATTGTAACATATCATTTAGGAGACCAAGTAGTTCTGTAAATCTGGTGTCACTCCATTTGCTTCCTGCATTAAAATTAAATAAGTTTAATACAACTGAAAATATTGTGTGTTTTTAGTAGTGGTTTACAATGTATTCTTAGAACAACTATTTAACTCCACAAAGAATTTTAGAAAATCACAGAGGACATATTCAACTTCCATTTTTATTTCTTCCAATCGATCTCCATAATCATTTAAACTGGTATTCATATCCAATGATCTATAAACCATAGGATCATAAAAATCATAGTACACATTCAATTTTTATCTATCATTAGTCAAAAAATTTATAGCTCTGATCTATTCTATGAAAAATTAAATGTTCTTCCCACTATTCCGAACTATTTTTTCATGAATAAAAACAATAAAAAAATAAGCATCGGATTTGAGAAGGTTTGTTTTTATTATCTCTTGTATAATTTATGAAATCATTAACTCCATATTCATACTCAATTGTCAAACAATTAGTTTGCATCTATTTTCAATTTATATCCATAACATTGGATTTCAAAAATAATAATTTTGTAGTGAAAATGAATAAATACACATAAGATATTCATTATCTATGGTGAATGTTATAGACAATTATAATATAGGAAACTCAAAATTTGAATGTTTCATATAATTTCATAATGTTATAGGAAATGGTTAATTGTAATTAATAAAATAATTACTCTAATATGACAGGTTTTATCCTATTAATTCATTAAATGGTTAAAGTTATACACAACTCATACTCATCAACGTATCTACTAGACATTTATAATTTCATTTGGTTATTTGAAATAGACTTCATATCTTGGTGAAATTCACCTATGATTCTTGAGATACTCAAAGAAGTGGTTTTCTATTGGATAACTAATGCTCATAGTAGTATAAGCAATATACAAGAGATGGGAGATGAGTTTCAACAGAAAATTACAATAAAGATTTTTCGGTAGATAATGCTTATAAAGATGATAGTTGATTATAAGAGATATGGGGGATGAGTCTCAAGCATAACATTTTCATAATAACTATTATTTTACACAAATTAATCATTATAAAATCCCATAAAAAAATAAAAATATAATATAGATAATTATGGAGTAATAAGAAGCCCTGATATGATAAGAAATAGTTGTGAACTCCCATTCAATCAACTAGAAAATATAAAAATGTTTTGATAAACCATTTTAATAAATAAATATTTAATTCATATACATGGATTGTAATCAGAGATTCCTAGTTGTGGATCCTTTATATGTAGACCTAAAATGATGAATACCTAAAAATAATTTCTAATATATATAATATGATAACATCCATTCTATTTTTTTTGAACTAGTGGTATAGAAACATAAGGAATTATTGAATTTAAAATTAATGGTATATGAAATATTTAAAAAAATATCAAGACTCTTGTGATTCCTATCTCTAAACAAACACAACCCAATGATTTAATAGAGGTCGTAACATTAGATCTACCAATATGAAAGATTCCAGGGAGGTCATCTAATACACATTGACCAATCATTGAGATTCTAGGGAGGTCTATTAAAAAGTTGGCAAAATGTAAAAATACATATCAACAAGATATATCATAGACAAAGGTGAAAAACACAGAAACCCTTGAAAAATAATTCTTAAACACATTTAAAAACATAAATATAAATATAACATAGAATTTATAACATACAAAATTGAAAAACAAAATCACATTTATACATAATTTTTAATGAAATTAAATATACTCCCTTCCTAATTTGGAAATCCAGTACTATATTTTGTCTATAAATATTTATAAATTCCCCCTTAAATTATTTGTTCTGAAAAAACATAAATATATATATATATATATATATATATCATTATAAAATAAACTTAATTTGATAAAAATATATGTAACACTTAGAGTAGAATATCAAAACATAGTAGAAAAATTATTACCACATACTAATTTTCAAAATTGAGAGCCATTGAAAGTAAATAAATACGGTATCACCCTTTATATGATTTCTCTTCAAAATAATACAAATCAATGATGAGAAAATAAATTCTTAAGGAAAACCCTTACACTAGAATAATAAAATTGAAGTCATATAAATATATTATCATATATGAATTGCATAAAATTAGTTTTTGTTGTTGCTTTGTAGAATCATCATACCGAGAATTGGTTTTATAAATCAAATTTTTCATTATTTTAATATATTTATATCCAAAACCTCAACTACTTATATAGTGGAATAAATATTTATTTAATTTTATTATTGTTAGGCAAGAGTTGATTCTCTAATATTTTAAAACACTAAAAAAACTATGCTTGTAGAGAAAGATGGGATAATAATGTAGACAATGAAGGAAATTGATTCAAAACAACAATTTAAAATGTCCAAAATAGGATAACTGAATTGGGTTTCATGAATACAAAGGATCATAAACAAAAAATTTATTTATTTTCTAAAAATTTTATTATAAAATGAACATACAACGAATAACTGATGACATCTTCAAAGAATAAATAAAAAATGAAATGCAAAATACATAAATAAAATCAGAACATACAAAGGAAATAATAGGAATAACTGACTAGGTTGAAGAAAATTTTAGACCCTCATATCCAAATCTCAATGTTTTCTTTATAAACCCTAACTCAAACTGAACATCATATCCCCAATGATGTGTGAGAAACCGGATGTAGTAGAATGAGTTTGGGTGATTTTTTCTTCGATTCACTACTGAGAAGTGCCTATAGTGGTTGGATTTTGTGCAAAGCTTCTAATATAATGAAAGGTTAACAACAAACTAGGGTTTTCAACTAGACTGGGAAACATTTATCAGTGCTTCCCAAAATGCACTGATAAAGATTAATTTTATCAGTTCTCTTTTAGTGTTTCAAAAATCCATATTTACCATCGATAAAACATTAGTGGTTATAAATATGGATTTATTCTGTTCTTTTTTAGCACTAATAAAGCCTTATCTTTATCAGTGCTAAAAAATGTACTGATAAAGATTCCATTTGTCAATGCCTATTACTTAAGAACTAATAAAGGATTTATAAATATATTTATAAACAATATATATATACTTAATAAATAAATATATATATAAATATATAAAATATATTTCTTATTTAAATATATTTATAATAATATTAAAATTATTAAAACATGTAATTATTCATTTATAATTATAATTTTTTTCCAAAATAGTATTTATAGCATTATATATATTTATTTAATTATTTATATATATGTGTGTGTGTGTGTGTGTGTGTATTGAAAAAGTATATATATATATATATAGTAAATATATTTATTATTTATGTAAATTTATTTTATATTAAAAAAAGTAATTAAATAAATAATAATGTATTTACAATTATGTAAATACTTTTAAAAAATATATTTATTAATAATTATAACAATATAATTGAATAAATATAGCAAATGTAAATTTATAAATAAATATATTTATAAATGTATTTTTAACATTATTTATGAATATCTTATTTTATGTGCATGCATGTTAAAAATATTTGAAATTGAATAAATTAAAAATATGTACAATTTAATAATTTTGAGTGATGTACATGGATTTTTACATGTATTTTTATTTATTTTTTACTTAGTTTAATTAATTAGTTTAAACATTTTTAATATTTTTAGTTTATTTTTGTAGGTTTATAGTAATTTAGTTATTTTGGATAATTTTAGTTAATTTATATATTGATATTAGTATTTTAGTATTTTTATTAGTTTATATTTTATATATTAGTATTAGTTTCATTAACATTTCTCTTAATTACTTTTTATTTTTTTAGCTAATTAGAATCTTATATATTTAATTATATTATTATCATTTGATTAACATTTAACAATTTTTCTTTTTTTTTAGAATTTTAGTTCTGAATTTTGAATTTTATTTGTTTCCCCCCTTTTGACCCATTCCACACCACACTCATTTTTTTTTTTAAACCCTCTCTCCAATCACCATTTCTCGGGCCCCTCCTTTTTCTCCGGCTGGAACCGCCGCCCTCCAGGGCTCTCCGGATTCTAATCCGCATCCCACCTCGCCGCCTCTCCCCTTAGAAGCCGCCGCTCTCCCGGCTGGACCCGCAGCCATCTCCCGCTGAAAGCCGCCGCCCCCCTATTTTTTTCTCCCCTCCTGCTGCACGGTGCAGCCCCTCGCCAGCCGCACGCTCGGCCTCCCTTCTCCACGCCGCTGGCCGACCCCGCTCCTCCCTTTTCATCCCGCTGGACCCGCAGCACCCCACATACCCGCTGACGACCCAGCCCCTCGGCCAACTCCTCACCTGGCGGCTCCCTTCCCTGCTCCTTCGGCATCACCTCTGACCTGCGCCCCACTTCTTCTCCACCACCCTACCGCCTCCTGCTGCAGATCCCGCCTACCGGCCTCTCCCCTTTCTTCATTCATCAACCCACCGCCCTTCCTGCTCTTCATTTTTCAGCGACCCATCTCCCGCAGCCGGCCTCCCTCGCCAGCCGCGCGCCACCAGCCCCTCGCCAGCTGCCCTCGCCGCGCACCCCCATCCCGGCGTGCCTCCCTCGCCGCCCCGCCTACCCGCTCTCTTTTTTTTATATTCACTTCTTCATTTTTCTTTCTTATTCTCTTCTTCATATTCTTTTTTATTTCTCTCTTACTTTTAGGTACACCAAGCAGCCGGGAGCTCTCATCGACGTGCGCGGCGATTCGTCTAAGCTTCCGGAGATTCACGACGCACGGCGAGAGCGAGCGCAGATCAAAACATATTTTTCAGCGACGCGGTGGTTTGATTCGGGTGCGGCGTCAGCGACTGCACCGAGCGGAGCGATGATTATTATTTTGCGATCGTTGACGGCGTCCTGCGGTGAAAATTACGACGACATGAGCACGGTGATTTCCATTCATTATTTTATGTGCTGCTGTGTCGTCGCGATGGCAGGCTAACTTTCTTTGTGTCGGAGTTGTGACGAAAGTGACGGTAATTGCATGTCGTTAATTTATTTTTATGTTTGATTGCCTTTTAAATTAATTTTAATGGGATGTTTATTTAATTAATTATATCTGCGTTTAAATTAATTGTCATTTGGGCTCTGCACACGTTCTTTGGTGCTCGTTCGTGTGATACCTAATAAGTAATCACGAACGGGAGTTCATCAGAGAATTTATTTATCTGGAATTCGATCAAGCGCGCGATCGAATTTTGAATAAATAAATATTTTAATTGAAAAATTAATATTTTGTGTGCGCTCTCCTTCAAACTTGCATGAGTGATACCTAATAAGTAATCTCATGTGAGCGAACCCAACGCAGGTAGATACTTCGACTTTGTGAGAAACGGGTCGTTGTATTTCACCAAGTGATTCAGTGCTTTAATGACGCACAAATTATTCGTCAGGACAGAGAACGAAATGACGGATAATTTGTGTAAACATTAAAATATTGTCTAACATCAGAGAACGAGACCAGATAGTATTTTGATTAAATTTGGAATCGGTGATAATTGAATAAATAAATATTCAAATGTGGGAATTAAATAATTGACATTGCATGCACTTGAACGGACGTCACGACTCTGACACTTCCATCTCTGCCAGTTTCTTTCATAGCTTAATTCACTTAGATAGTTTAGTTAATTTAATTAGTCATTTTTAAAATAGTTATTCTTTTTAGAACTTAGTTGTTAATCACACAATTAAAACTCATTTGCCTGAACATTCCTCCAAAAGGACATTTCTAGTGTCTACTCACATTCTCTCTGTGGTTCGACCCTGCTCGCCACTTCTACAGTAGTTAGTAGGTAAATAAATATTGCAAATTTGCACGCGTTGCGACACGCGTGCCAAATTTCTGGCGCCGTTGCCGGGGAGAATAGTAGCATTAGGAGTTCCTTTAAAAGAGTGATTTAGGTCAAAAAAAAAATTAAAATTTAAAAAAAAAATTAAAAAAAAACCAAAAAAAAAAAAAAGTTTACTACTCTGGGAATTTTTCATTGCAGGGATTTTCAAGACACCCAGAAGCTTGGAATGACGTGGGCCGCACCACACAATTACAACCAGTATCCGCCCTATGCAGCCCCGACTCAAGGTATGACGTATAACGATTCACCTCCCATGATCTATCCAGGTAATCCCGTTTATTTCAATGATCTTTATTCAAGTCCATGCTATGATCCATATGAGAACATTTCACCATGCTATGAAACAAGTCCTTATACATCTGTTAATCATTTTCAAAGTCAATGCATTCCTGAAAATTTAGAACTTGACAATTCATGTCAAACAAATGATTCAATAATTGAACACATGTTGCATTGTGCTATCACTGAGACCAATCGGAGGTTTGAACTTCAAGATGAATGCAATGCAAAGTTGCTTTCCTCAACAAAAGATCTAGAAAATCAATTGAATAATTTAGTAAATCAAATGAATCATATTTCCGAACTAGCTGCTTCATTACCCCTTGATGATCTAATTCAAAACAATTCTTTTGAGGAGAGTGCAATAGAGGGTCCATTTGAACAACATCTATGTCCCGAGTCTGATAATGGAATTGATCTGCCTTCATATCATACAATTGATTACTCCCCTCCATCACAAAATAATTCTTCCAATCTAATCACATTTCAAGAAAATGAGAGCTTGGTCTTCCGCCCTGTTGAACATAACGGTCCCTCAGAAAATGTGATTTCATGTCCTTCTGTGAATTCACAACCTAGTCATCCCAAAGTGAAAAAGGACACATTCAATGTATATCAAACTGCACCTTTTGAGGATGAAGAGGACATTGAACTAGGATCATTCTTTACCATGATAGATTTAGAATTGAACCAAGAGACATTGGATTGCCACACTCAAGAGGACATCACTTCAAATGACATCGAATCACCTCTTTATGAAAATCGTTGGGAGTCCGAAACTTTTTCTAAAATGGAGACATCTGAAACATTTCTGGAGTCGAAGAATCAATCAGCATTGGTGGAAGAGAACACTCATAATTTTCTAGAAACAATGGAAGAATGGGATTGCTTGGAGGATCCTGAGTTTGTGGTGAAACATGTACCAATGGAGAAATATGATGAGGGCGGTATAGAAGAAAATTTTGAAAAAGATGTCATTCTTGACACAATGGAGTCATCTGCTCCAATTGATCCTGCGCCACTTGCTTCATGCGTCGAGGTTAAAAACACTTCACTTGAAATACCCACATATTCTAACAATATTTTTGACCTTGGCACAATCAATGAAACCATCGAGCATGAATTGAGTTGGAAACCAGTAGATTTCCCTGTGCTGGTGGTTGGATGTGAAAATGAATTAGGATACATCATCAACCCAGATACTGCAGTCAAGGATGTGAAGGATATAAGCCGACCACTGAAGGAGCCTAGTAAAGGTATTTTTTCACCTGTGAGCATTCGAAGAGGTAATCTTCTTGATCTTTCCATTGATAACATTTTCCCAAAATTCAACAATTCGATGAGTCTTTCTTCATGTGAGGTATATTTATTCCCTTGTGAGTTGGCATATTTTCATTTCATTCTACACATCCATTATTCTAAAAAGATTCCGTTGAGATTTTGTGCAGCTTGCAGGATAAACTCATCTTCAATGAATGGATTCCGCGCTCCTACTGAAAAAGAAGCAGATGCATGGTTTACATTTCCATTCGATCCTGGTGGAGTTTCAATAACGTCTGGCTGAAGACGAAGTAAACTTAGCGCTCAATGGGAGGCAACCCATCATTTGTTGTTTTCTTTTCACTGCATTTAATTTCATTTCATTTAGTTTTATTTTAAAATAAAAAGGCATGCATTTACCGCAATCTCTTTTCTCCTGAAACTGCAGTGGATTTAAATTCATCATAAATATTTTTATCATCCACAATTTTTTATTATGGTGTGACTTCTTTGATATGATGCGAGTATGTGCTGTCAATGTGTAGGTTTTACAGGTATACCATTTCTGGAGCTTCATCGGATACAAACAACCTCTCCGCATCTATCTGCACTTACACAGGGAAGTGTTTTAATTTTCGCCATATTTTATGCTTCCAAAAACACCACGTAAAAAAAAAAGAAAATTTTTGAAAAATGAAAAAAAAAACTAACATTCCTTTCATTGATGAACCCACATAAAAGCTATTGTATTCTTGTCGCAACATAGTTGGGAACATACCACTTGTGTCCCTAGGCAGTTTGAGCACCTGATTCTTGTTTTGGAATTATCTGATCCTTTCCCTCATGACTTAGATGATTGCTGATATTATTTCATGCTTCGAAAATGTTTTTCAAAAACTTGTTTATTTTTTTTTTGACACTTATTCTCACTCATGATCATCTGTGCTGTCCAAAATTATATTTCCATACCCGTGAGGACTCTGAGCTATTTTACAATCATCTCTTATTTCTCTTATTTCTTGAGGGAATCTCAACCATGTTTTGTCTTCTAGAACTTGCCATGTTTTTCCATCAAAGCGATAGGAATTTTTGAAAGTTGTACTAAAATGATCGAGGCATCTGTTGATATTTTAGCCCCGTTGACCCACTGAGCCACCCTTACATTTTCTCCGTCGTATAGCCCTTAGAAGCCATGAAGAAGCCTTTTAGGATGAGCCCAAGCCGATACCCTTCCCTACCAATTTCTTGGATTTTTGCATGATTATTTCAATCTAAGTGTGGGGGAGAGAGACTTACTCATGGAGAGGGTTCTTCGAGGGGCAGTGAGTCATTTGATGTACATGGATTGACATTATCCCATCCTGATCATATGAGTTCTTTTTCACAGTAGCCACATTCATTTCATATTATTTTGATATAGGAATATAGAATCCTTTTGAGTTCCAACAATGAGTACATTGGTGGTCATTACGCGGTAACCCTCGACTTTAGGGATACCTATTAAAGTGATGATCCATTACTCCAGGAACTAGAAAGTTTTCTATATGACCTACCTTCATTGAGATGTTACATCGTATACGCTACTTGTGTACCTTTCTTTGGGATTATTGTCTGACATTTATTTCATGGGGTTTTGGAACTGATACTCACTTGTTTTTCCTAACCATATTATTTGAGTGAGTTGTTTTTTTTTTAAAAAAAAAAGAGTGAAAAAAAAGAGAGTGAAACATTGGATTATCAAATGCTTGGGGACAAGCAGTGTTTTAAGTGTGGGGGAGCGAGTGTTTGAGAGAGACATTTAGATTGACTTATCATGCATTTATTTCAAGATTCAACCCTCCTTTTTACCAAAAAGATGTCAATATTTTTTTTAACCCACCGTCCCACAACTTCAGAAACATTTGAACCTCATGTAAAGTCCTTGAGATTGGTACATTCTTTTGATTTCCACTAGTGGAGATGTGAAATTCATGGCAAGCCTATGGTAAGCATGCATGTGCATGAGAACTGAGAAAAACTTTGATCAAATCTTTTTGAGAAATGAGTGTAATGGCAAGGTAGGTCACATGATTGATGAGTGCACATACTTGTTTTGAAAAAAATGCAAGTGAAAAAAAAATTGTTTTTGAAACTAAAGTTTTAAATGAAGCATGATATATTATGAGGAAAGAGATTGGAAAATTTCAAACATGTAATTTTGATGTTTTGATTTGTCTATGGGTCCACTTGTGTTCCCTTTCTGATTGTTTTTCCCAGGAGTGAAAAAGTTTAAGTGTGGGGGATTTGATGTACATGGATTTTTACATGTATTTTTATTTATTTTTTACTTAGTTTAATTAATTAGTTTAAACATTTTTAATATTTTTAGTTTATTTTTGTAGGTTTATAGTAATTTAGTTATTTTGGATAATTTTAGTTAATTTATATATTGATATTAGTATTTTAGTATTTTTATTAGTTTATATTTTATATATTAGTATTAGTTTCATTAACATTTCTCTTAATTACTTTTTATTTTTTTAGCTAATTAGAATCTTATATATTTAATTATATTATTATCATTTGATTAACATTTAACAATTTTTCTTTTTTTTTAGAATTTTAGTTCTGAATTTTGAATTTTATTTGTTTCCCCCCTTTTGACCCATTCCACACCACACTCATTTTCTTTTTTTTTAAAACCCTCTCTCCAATCACCATTTCTCGGGCCCCTCCTTTTTCTCCGGCTGGAACCGCCGCCCTCCAGGGCTCTCCGGATTCTAATCCGCATCCCACCTCGCCGCCTCTCCCCTTGGAAGCCGCCGCTCTCCCGGCTGGACCCGCAGCCATCTCCCGCTGAAAGCCGCCGCCCCCCTATTTTTTTCTCCCCTCCTGCTGCACGGTGCAGCCCCTCGCCAGCCGCACGCTCGACCTCCCTTCTCCATGCCGCTGGCCGACCCCGCTCCTCCCTTTTCATCCCGCTGGACCCGCAGCACCCCACATACCCGCTGACGACCCAGCCCCTCGGCCAACTCCTCACCTGGCGGCTCCCTTCCCTGCTCCTCTGGCATCACCTCTGACCTGCGCCCCACTTCTTCTCCACCACCCTACCGCCTCCTGCTGCAGATCCCGCCTACCGGCCTCTCCCCTTTCTTCATTCATCAACCCACCGCCCTTCCTGCTCTTCATTTTTCAGCGACCCATCTCCCGCAGCCGGCCTCCCTCGCCAGCCGCGCGCCACCAGCCCCTCGCCAGCTGCCCTCGCCGCGCACCCCCATCCCGGCGTGCCTCCCTCGCCGCCCCGCCTACCCGCTCTCTTTTTTTTATATTCACTTCTTCATTTTTCTTTCTTATTATCTTCTTCATATTCTTTTTTATTTCTCTCTTACTTTTAGGTACACCAAGCAGCCGGGAGCTCTCATCGACGTGCGCGGCGGTTCGTCTAAGCTTCCGGAGATTCACGACGCACGGCGAGAGCGAGCGCAGATCAAAACATATTTTTCAGCGACGCGGTGGTTTGATTCGGGTGCGGCGTCAGCGACTGCACCGAGCGGAGCGATGATTATTATTTTGCGATCGTTGACGGCGTCCTGCGGTGAAAATTACGACGACATGAGCACGGTGATTTCCATTCATTATTTTATGTACTGCTGTGTCGTCGCGATGGCAGGCTAACTTTCTTTGTGTCGGAGTTGTGACGAAAGTGACGGTAATTGCATGTAGTTAATTTATTTTTATGTTTGATTGCCTTTTAAATTAATTTTAATGGGATGTTTATTTAATTAATTATATCTGCGTTTAAATTAATTGTCATTTGGGCTCTGCACACGTTCTTTGGTGCTCGTTCGTGTGATACCTAATAAGTAATCACGAACGGGAGTTCATCAGAGAATTTATTTATCTGGAATTCGATCAAGCGCGCGATCGAATTTTGAATAAATAAATATATTAATTGAAAAATTAATATTTTGTGTGCGCTCTCCTTCAAACTTGCATGAGTGATACCTAATAAGTAATCTCATGTGAGCGAACCCAACGCAGGTAGATACTTCGACTTTGTGAGAAACGGGTCGTTGTATTTCACCAAGTGATTCAGTGCTTTAATGACGCACAAATTATTCGTCAGGACAGAGAACGAAATGACGGATAATTTGTGTAAACATTAAAATATTTTCTAACATCAGAGAACGAGACCAGATAGTATTTTGATTAAATTTGGAATCGGTGATAATTGAATAAATAAATATTCAAATGTGGGAATTAAATAATTGACATTGCATGCACTTGAACGGACGTCACGACTCTGACACTTCCATCTCTGCCAGTTTCTTTCATAGCTTAATTCACTTAGATAGTTTAGTTAATTTAATTAGTCATTTTTAAAATAGTTATTTTTTTTAGAACTTAGTTGTTAATCACACAATTAAAACTCATTTGCCTGAACATTCCTCCAAAAGGACATTTCTAGTGTCTACTCACATTCTCTCTGTGGTTCGACCCTGCTCGCCACTTCTACAGTAGTTAGTAGGTAAATAAATATTGCAAATTTGCACGCGTTGCGACGCGCGTGCCATTGAGAAAATTGGTAATTTGTGTGTGTGTGAATTGTTTATAATAATACATTAATTAGGTATATATAAAATAAATATAAAACACATTTGATCTATGTAAAATCAAAATATCAAACGAAATTCAATTTTATGTTCATTAATTTATGCAATTTGTTTTTATTTTTAATTCATATTAATATTTATTTATAAACAATTATTCACTTAATATATGACTATTTAATATAAATCACATAAATATTTTTAATATATAAATCATATTTATATACATTAATATATATCTATAAATTTAATATGTACTACTAATTAACATTTTCAATAATTATCTAATTAATTAAATGATTAATATATTTCTCAATTTACTCATTTTTAATTTATATTTTTTAATTTTTTTTGTTATATCTATATATTTAATTTATACTCTTTATTAATATTTATAATCTATATATCGTAAAATCAATTTATTCATTTTTATCAATAATTATTTTATTTATAATGTTTTTAATATTTTTTTAATTAGCTCCTTTTTATATAATTATTACTTTTTTTATTTAGAACTTTACCAGTGCTAAAAAAAGGGAGATAAAGGATTATTTTATCAGAGACAAAAATATAGCACTCATAAAGGGTAACCATTATCAATGCAAAAAATAAAATTCTGATATTGGTTACACTTTATCAGCACTAAGAAAAAAGCTTTGATAAAGGTTCCCTTAAATAGTTCTGAAATAAAACACTGATAAAGGGTTACAATTATCAGTTCATTATTTATAATTGATAAAATTACATTTATCATCATATTTTTCTAGCATTGATACAATCTTGTGTTGTTGATCACATATTTTGAAGTAGTGGGTAAAATAAGGATGACACATTGATCATGGAACAATTTGAATTATGATGTGTGGGACTATATCCCCACTCCCATTGATAATGATTTCCACTATATTTTGACGATAACCAACAAGAAAACAGATATCACTGCTCACATTGGGGAAGGTTGTAGGAATATTCTTATAGTGATCAAGGGAGAGACACATATTACAACCCCTTGTCTCATGCCAATATACATATTTTGGTGGCACAAGGAGGAAAAAATTTGGAATATATCCCCAATTCAATTAAAGGTATATGCCAGTACAATGTAGAGACAAAAAATGCTCAAGATTACATTCTTTCTCACACTTTTCGGATGTTTAATTACATCGTAGAAATAGTTAAATAACTACCCCATCATATTCTATCATTGGTACTAATATTGGGATGATAAAGTATTTCTATACCTTAAACCAAGGTTTCCCAACAATCTAATTACTATGTATATGTGGTTTCTCTAGATCAAGCACACATTCTTATCACAATCTAGGATTATTATCAAAAAAATACTGGTGAAGGATGCAGTGCTAGCCCAATATCATATTCACATTCCAACTATAGATCAATAGGTGATAATGAAAAATGCTTCAGGATAGGGGAAAATTCCATTTTAAAATGAAAAGAAGCATATTCAAAAGGCTAAGGTTCATTCCAATATAACCGTTTTGTTTAGGGATCACCATGTGATAGTGGAACATGCCTTGATCAAGGCTTATATTCTTATTGAATATGACCAGTGTCATTCATTAAAGGTTATGGATAGGGATCATATCGCTGTTGTTAATGAGGATGACTAAGTGAGAGTGGAACATGCCTCAGGACATACACATATTCTTGTAAGTGAAACAATTTATTATGTTCTAGTAGATCATGGAATATAGTGCATTTTTTTACTTCAAAAAATGTATTAATGCACTAGTATCCTTATAAGAACATACATAAAGAGGATCATATCCTTTCTCCATTGCGTAAGTCCATTAGTATAATTCTATGGAGAATGTATATTCTTAATGGGATCATATTCCAATTCCAAATGTGGATCACCAAGTGAGATAAACAAATTCCTTGGGGAATGATTATATTTTTATTGGAAAATATTGGTGATGTACTCCAAAGGCTTAAGATAGAGATCATATCCTCATTCTGACTGGGGCTCACTAAGTAAGAATTGAACATTCCTTGGGATAGGCTCATATGCCTTTCAATAATAAAGAATCTCTTTGAAATACTCTAGAAAATTCACAATAGTAGGATCATACTTCAGTGATATAGTACGGTTATCAGTATGTTGTGGATTCTATCATACAACATGCTCATATCCCTACACAATTCCAATAGGCAGGTTTTCATATTCTGGACATGATGTAGAGAAAGTCTCATATCCCAAATCTACTTAATGGTAGTTCCCTAGATGTTGGATTAGACACATTCCAAACACCCCAAGGGACCATAAACAATTCAATTGAAGAATAATTCCATCATTACTATGGTATTTCTCCTTGTGGTAGTGTAGAGATATACTCTAGGGACTCTACTCCCTACATCCACTAGGGTGAACCTCCCCTTGGTGATATCTCCCACAGATACGGATGACCTCTCCTTTATTAGAAACCTACATATAAATAAGATGTAAAAACTCATAAAACATCATATATATATATATATATATATATATATATATATATATATATATATTCCAAAAACATATGGTACAACCATATATAGTTCCCCACCAACATTCAGTCACATTACACTCGGGTCAGTATGAAATCCCCAGAACCACCTTCTATGGTATAATCAAAAGGAAGCATGTAAGTGTGATGAAGATGAACTCAATATTGATATATTTATAGAGTTAATCATAACCAACCTACCCTCTATGTTTATCCCTCATTCAACTTCTAACTAGGAGATCCTGTAAGAGATAGAAACAGAGTTTAGTCCACATATATACCAAAATATGGGGGCATATTATCAATGAATGGAGTCTAGAAACATACCTTATCCATGATAAAATAGACACCTTTAGACCATAAATATAATCTTTTTTCATCTAGACATTGCTACTATCACTATGGCATGGGCCCCAAAACCAAAAAATCATAACAGAAATTTGTAACATACTTTTCACTATCGCATCACTACTCTAAAGAAATTGATAGCAGAATTCACATCATGTATATGTTTTCGGGGATAGGGAATGTATGTGGATTTATAGTTCAATACAGCCCTAGAAAATAGAATCCCTCTTATATATCCTCCAATAATATCATATCCTCCAACGAAATTAGGTGGTTGAGTATTGTGTGAGCCAGTTGGTCACTAAAATGAAATTATCCCACTTAAATAGTATTCAATCATTGCAAATGGAAAATAGTATAATCAATAGATCGTTGAACATGGCCCCTCAAGACTATAGGAACACATTTTAGACACAAAAGATGATGTCTTAATCAACATAATGACTTCCCATATAAATTTACTTCTGTTATGAGATTATATTGCAACCAAATCCTACATTGGCACAATTATGCCACATTAAATAGGACGTAGTATCAGCTAATATAGCAGTCATCAAGGTCCAAACCCAGCCCATATGGTTCAAGGAATATCTACTACATCCTCCACCACATAGATCATCAAAACCTGATAAGATCTAGGACATGTTAGAAACAACTGAAATAAACACCCATCCCATTAGGCTTTTTGTATTTTTATCTCAATTGATATCACCAGGTTCATCATTCTCATTGAGGGTTATGGTGATATTAATAGGGATTCCAAATCAACCATATCCACCTAGAATGGGGGAATTTATATCTCAATACCCACCATGGGAATCATCAAATCCTTGACTTGAAGCATCAAATCCTCAACAACCAGATTAGTCAATGACAATTTTAACCCCAGATATCCCCCACACTATATGGCACATAGAATTTTCATCATCATAATCACCCCAAAGAGAATCATTCTTTTCCAGGTTTGGATATAAATATAAACGGTTAACATCCAATCTTCTCCTCCAACCATAATAAAAAACTCTACTATTCAGTTCTCATTCTTCAATAATGTCTAGAAAATACCTCAATGTCATTAGGCATAGGATGGTGTAGCAGTATCATAAAGTGATGGAAATAAAACCCCATCAGGGTTACAAGACCAAATGGCCCAATGTGGAAAACAGATTGAAAAACTACCCTAATGTTGGAAATTCATGATCATGTTATTCTGTTGAAATTAATCATGTAACTATGATTTCTCGATATAAATATGTGGATTATTTCACCATTAACACAATATATAATGTTGATCGAGAGTAATATATAGAAAGACACAATACAGAAAACATACCCTAAGGGGACGATCTGGATACACCCACAAAGGCTTCACATACCCAGAACTATAAGAGGATCCAAAACATGGAACCTCTAAATTTTAAATTTCCACCTATATGGTGGAAAACATCCAATGTTAATGGTAATGGTGTTTCTACATTTCAATCATCACCCTGAAGAGTTGATGGTCCTCCCACAGAGGAACAAATTACATAATATGAAAATAATATTATAAATATTAGGAAACTCAATGATAAGATACTGAAGGAAAAAATTTCCAATATGTATCATCTTCATAGAGATGAAAATATCATCCTCCCATACAACTGTAGGGATATGATCTACCTGCAAAAGTGGAATCAGAGCATCCAACTGAATCTTCATCTAGGAAGCTAGTATTCCAAAATGAGGAAGTTGAAAATGATCTTGACTTACCCCCTTTATGACAACATCCTCTCCCTCTCCATTAAAATATTTCTTTCTTCACACAGGTGTATAATTGACAGGATACAAAAATATGGCTACCACATTAGCACCCTCATTATCCTTGTAGATGTGAGGTGGATCAGACAATAGTTCCTCTTGAATTTCCAAATGCTATAGAGCAACTAGCTGCTCAAATTAAAGACTTGGAGGCATAATGTTCACTTGTGTAGCCTAAGATAATGACATATCCTAAATGACCAGATGAATAATTTCACCCACTCATATTTGGTAATAAAATCTTCTCTACCTTTGATGTTGTTGGATACCCTAAAAAACATCTCAATAACATCATATTCTGATGTGATCCAATGGTGGGACCTTAAGACCATAAAGAGGTTACCAAGTTGCGGTATTTTTATATACTCTGGTAATGCCAACCAATTTTTTGTATATCAGGATTCCATAATGATCCATTATAGGATGAGAATACCTTTATCATTAATTCATTTAGTAATTTATCTCCACGGTGTTGAAAATGATAATAATTGACTGTAGGAACTTAAAAAACAAGAAAATGGCTGGGGTCATGAATTCATATCCAGATGGAAGGGTTTACCCTATTATCTTATCATCCATCTCTCACATGAACGCATTATGAAAATATGTGCTAAAAATATATAGGATGTGATAAATATACCATTGATCAAAAATAAGTATCCAAGTGGGATTCATGAGTTCTAAAAAATGTCACAATGTTTGGAAGACGCCATTAAGTGAACCCGATTTAAATATCATCTCATGCATTCAGAAAAGTGGAAAAGTAACATCAAATAATAAAAATCCACTATTACTCTCAATCCAATAGAAATTACCAAGAATTATCATAAGAATGTATCTAACTACTAATAACATCTTTTCAGTCAATAACAAAAAAATCTATCTCCCTCATACTGAAGCCAAATGAGACTAGTGTTGCTTGGTATTTGAGAATGGATTAATTAATAATATTACTTTTTAAATGAAACTGTCTATGGTTTTTTATGTGTAGACGTGAATAATAACCTACTATAGATACCACATCCTAGGAAGTCTATTGAGTTTAACATAATCAGTTATCCTGACTACTACCCATTCTATAAATGGTTGTGCCATAACATTCATGCATGATTCATTTTCCAAGACATTCTCCATAGCATGTTGGATTCTTGATCAGTGATTTTAGATAACCCACCAGTGTAGGTGACCTGTATTAGAATTTCCCTATCAAAAAAATATAGTGATTGATAGAATGTTCCAGCCTTTCATGGATAAAATTTCATCAATTGTATGAGTCTAAAAGAAGTTTACCAAGATCATACAACCCTGAGAGAAAAACTTCATAGACCCAAAAAAGTTCCACCACCCATGGAGACGACATCAAATATGTCTCCAAATGGTGTATTTCACTATTGAATAGATGAGGAATTAGAAGATAATGATTAATATTCTAATTCAAAAGAAGAGATTTAAATTTTACATAGTTATTCCTTACAAAATCTAAAGCATGAGAACTACCCCACCAAATAGAAACCTCATCGATATTATAGATCATATATAGTTCTGTTAATGTGATGCCCTTGGAAGACCCCTTCTCGGATGATGAGTATGCCTATCACTACGAGTTTCTTACACCTAACTGGGGAACATGAGGCTACATACATTTGAACTGAGGATATAGGGGTCCTCACGAGCATAGAGAGACACAATATTTCGGTCATGTCCTCACAAAAGACAAATTTGATGTTTATACAATGGGGAAAGTGATCCAACAATACAAAAAGTGACATGGAGGTGTCTCATAACCCACTAGTGGTCATCCATCCATAGAAATTTTAGATGACTACCTAGTAATATATTGATTATATGATCATTCCATGCAATGTGGAAAGTTTGAATGAACAATTATATGATAATTAGATGTTCTCTCAACCTCTACGCAATAACTAGGACCGTCAATTTCTAATTCTTCATCTCCTGAGGCATATAATAATGAGAAAACCCACCTCAGTATGTTTTGAAGTCTGGAATAAAATCCTGACATTCTTAAAATTCATATGGTTTTCCTAGTGTTACTATCAATCCTAGATGTGCTCCATCATTCAAAATAACATAGGTAGGAACACGTTGAATCCCTCTAGAACCCAAATAATATCTATACATAAGTAACTATAGTAGATTATGTTCAAGTGTAGACCATGCTAAAAAAATTCTATGTCTCCATCCCGTTCATATATCATGATTAAGAAGAAGTTATATAGAGACACACCAGACCCTTATATGTCTTGGGTAGACTTGAAAGTGGTCAAAATCCGATATGATATGATTAAAAATGGTTCTATGATAAATCTCATCCTGATTTCAACCATCCATTATTTGGTATATAACAAAGGGAATTTTATCCATAATAGTATTACCATTCCTGGTTATGATAATATTGAGAACAGAAATCATGGGATGATCATTGTCATAGATTTGTATTGGGATCTCACATCTTACTATTAGATCATGATTATTAAGAATGTCACAGCATGAAATGTTCTACTCAAAAGGCCCCTGATCCATAACCACACGTATACACCTAACATTCCATCAGTTTTTGAAATACCCCATCAATCGAGAGGTCTACATACTACTTGGTGATAGACCCCCTGCAAGACTTGTGAAGCCACATATAACGAAGCTATTTTACAAAAATGGAAGCTAAACAACCAATGAGGGATGATGATATACATCTCACATCCTCCATTGGCTTGGTGACCACCCCTAAGAATATAGATTATTCTCAGTTGTGACTACTTCCTCCCAATTAATCTAGTCGAGGTAACTGACCTGACCAAAGATATCTAAGCCCCCTATCTCCCTAGATAATGTAAGAAATAAAATTAGATCTACAATATCTCTATAAAAATATGGTAGTTTTGGATGAAAATGTATTTTATTATAGCCTCTCTCCCCTCAAAAGTGATATAGATGCACCTAGATTTTAAACATTGTCTGAAAATTCTTGTACAGATTCAGAGGTGAAATAAAAAGAGAATGAGCTCTCGAACACTGATCTTGCATTCATGTATAGAGTATCCACCACCCCTATTAAGCTTAGACTGGTAAATATGGTAATAAAATAAGGCATGTGATCTTTATTGATTAGTGAATCCTTTCACCATTAGGATAAATATTTTTATATCACATTTCTAGAGCAACATATACATGTCCTCACTTGGAATTATATAGAAATTCCTGAAGTAAACCCATAAGTGGATATGCACTATCCTGACATACAATATTATCATTGAGGCCTCATGTAGGCATCTACAAGGATACACCCTTCCTATGATACCAACATAGAGGTGGAAGTTCACAAATTGATAAAATATAAATCTCTACAAGAAGTGTAATCCCAAATATAGATCACCATGATCATCCATTTCAAGAAAATAATGGGTAACTTAGGGCCTGTAACAATTTTAAATACTATAATCGACACTTCCCATAGGAAAATTTACCATTTCCAATCACAAAACACTTTATTGATGAAACTGATGGCTTCTAAGACTTTTCCTTCATGGGAGAGTATTTAGGGTACAATATGATAATTATGGTCCCTAAAGAAGATGAAGCTAATACCTTCATAGCACTCAAAGGGATCGTATATTATCAGGTCATTCCACTAGTCTTAGATAACACTAGATCAACTTATTAAGGTGTTATGGATCATACTTTTTAATATGTTATTGGGAAGAATATTTGAATACTATGTCGATGACATGGTATTCAAATCCTGAAAGTGATACTCCCATTTCACAAATATTGATATTGTATACAATGAGATTTGATAGCAAATTATGAAGATTAATTATCTAAAATGATTTTTTATAGTAACATCAAGAAACTTCCACATATTTTTTGGTATACCTTCACAGCATCACGGTCGACCCAAAAAATTCTAGTGCTATTCTAGAAATTTCACCGCTCGGAATATCAAAGAATGGAGGGGAATATAAAAGAACATAACTAACATTCAGTGTTATATAGCCACCGTGGCTAGAAAATATCTTCCATTAATTAAAATAATGAAGAAGGGAATCACCTATCAATGGGATGGGGATGTCCAATAAGCCTACAAAAGTCTCTATCAGTATATACTGCACCCATCTATACTGATGCCACTGGTGGAGTTAAAACCAATGATTATATATGTGGCCTCCCTAGAATGCTCACTTGGAACTTTACAAACACAATCAAATAATGAGGGGAGTGGGAATTGTCAATAATACCCATGTTGAATGATTCTAGGTACCGAGACCCAATATCTTGATATTGAAAAGTACAACCTCACACTCATCTTTGTAGTGAATAATATGAGGAATTACTTACATCACCATGAAGTCTATATGTTCCCTCATATTTATCCTCTCAATTACATCCCTGGTAGTCCCATACTGATTGGGTGTTGGTCCAAGTTATTGGTAATTCTATGATATTATTACATCTACTTTGTTCCATAGAAGGTGGTAAAAAGGAATTCCCTGGGTAGTTTAATCATATAACATGTAGCCATAGAAAGTACACAAGTTGACACCGAACTCCTAGGTGAGAAGTTATTATATTCACATGGAACTCCCCCTACATGGGATATTCTTTTAATGGTGCCTCCTGAATCCATATTAATAAAATTATATAATATCCAAATATTAATAAGCTTTTCATAGAGATTGTATTAATCACATCATAAAAAGAAAATTTTCACTATTCTTTCTCAATATTTAAAGCCTAAAAAATGAGGATATGTTCCATGTCGCCATCACTGGATTAATACTATCCCAACAGATTCTGATAGCCATCCTAAATATCAAATGGGATTTAGAGATAATGATAAAGTAGATCAATGGAGAATAATCCGTCAAAAAGGAAGAATTATCCCCTATCACTTCTTAAGTCAAGGGTCTGATGACATAGTTTCATTTTTCCCTCATTTCATCATGTTCCATAATCATAGAATGTCTGCCCTGACACATTAGATAATATAAACAATTTCCTAGATGACCTCAATGATGGGAAGGTATATTTAATCCCACAGACAGAGGAGTTGTATCATGAATCATCATCTATGTAATGGAATAAATCAACCAGGCATACATTTTCCCAGAGTGTGATGAACCAATATCCACCCTCGGATAGCTGGAACACATAATCAGTTTTCCCGAAATTGGGACTCTCTTGATGGAATGAGCCAGAGGAGTAAAGATTCGGTGTTGAGTTAGGAAATTTACCACATGGGTTGGTCTAAACGAGAAAAATCCCTCATCAATCCTGGATTTGATAGAATCCCCCTCAGATACATAATATAAAGAGGTATTCCCATTATCCTGGATGGAGTCCTTGTGGGTTCCTGTAGTTCTCATTAATTTGGGACAATGGATCACCCATCAAATTTGGTGGATGGGTTACTACTATAAAATCATGATACATGACAGTTTTGAATTCATTAGGTGATGACATGTTGTCTAGGTCTATGAAAACATCATCCATCTACCCCCACAATATCTATATACATCTAAATATTCAAACATGTTTTTCATATGAGGTTTGAATGTTGTTGGCCAGTATCCCCCAACTATATCTAATACATTTAAGAACATCCTTACTAATACCTACTTCTTCTCAAAATGGGATGATCCAATACCCCTCAAAAAATTAAGGAATAAAAATATCATCAACATTTTATAGTCAAATATCATCCCTGTTTTAGGGGTCTATCACAAAATATTGATGTAAAAGACACAAAATCTATACAGATAAAGAAATTATTAAAGGAGTAGATCCTCGAGTCCAATCACTAATCCTAATATCATGTAGAAGAATTTGAAAAAATACAGTCCTTTAGAAAAACATTATGAAGCTTACTCTTGAATATGGTTAATGAAGACTAGATGTTCTATAAGAAAAAAATACTACAGGATTTATGGGATTACTATACAACCACAAATACCTCTACAAAAGAAACTCCAAACTCACTAATTTATGGGATTGGGGAATTATTTTCCATATATGTCCAGATTCACTCACTTCAAATATCCATTTGCAGACAACCCATGTATGATGCTAAATTGAAAAAGTTCATGGATGATATGGAATATCTCAATGAGAAAAAGGTTTATACAATTCAAAATGCTGAAGTCCATATAAATAGTTTCAAACAACCCTTCATTAAAAACAGATTCCTCTGATCATTTATCCATGGAGAACTGGTACTGGTTCTCAAAACCCCAATTATACTAGGAATGAAGCCTACAAATATGGAACCCAAATGGGAAGAGAATAATATCATATATAAGGTCAGCAATAATGTAGCCTACTAATTGAAGATAATGAATGGAGAACATGTCACCCCCCCACAAACATGAGGTTTCATGAGAAATAATTCACATAGATGTCATTATGAATCTATCTTCCTTACCCCATGATGTTAATATTTTTGGAAAAAGTCTTGGAAGTGAAACATTAAAATACACAATGTATTTTTGGCATTTCCAAATGATGTCAAATTACATGGAAAACTTCCCCATAATGTGATGTATAATTGTACAGATCCCTAATGTTCATCTTCATTCACATTGGGTGACCTTAATCCTTACCATAAGATGTTAAACATCTCAAAAATATCCTTCCCATATGAATATAGACTATACATTTTCTGAGTACAATGTGTGGCATTATTCCTATCATCACATGGTACATAGAAATTCCCAAACCTCCATTCTTGGGCCTAGCCACAAAATTCCCTGTGTTTATATTCATATTGTCTTCTTCTATAATATACGATGTTGAACATTATGGCTGAGGTACTCACAGCATAAAACTAAACTACACAGGTTTCTAAAACTATGTAATTATTGATTATAATTTAAAACTAAAATGTAGGGATTCCCTATTCCTATATCTTTTTCTATCCACTAATTGATAAAAAATTCCCCAATCCTGTAATTAATTTCTTCTTTATAGTGAGAGACACCCTTTACAGTCCTTGTTTCTCACACCAATCATATCTCATGTGAGATTATGAATTTTGGTAAGGGATTCCTCGTACGAAAAATGTATATCAATCCATGAAAGAGTTATCATGGTCTTGGATGAAAGACCAAAAAAGAAACACCACGAGTCCCTATTGCATGATGTTAAACAACATAGTTGGTGTCTCTTGCATGGAATACAATCATACATTCATGTTGATCTCTCTAGAGTGGGCCACTATTGTTAGTGTTGGTCTCCCACCACACCTCCATTCAATAACTATGTGTGACTTGATTCATGTCATGACATGATGCATAATAACATCTAGATATCTGACCATGGGTCCATTTAAAAGAAAAAATTAAAAATATCCCTCCTCTATGCATACCAGTCAGACATGTATGTGGAACTATTTTTTTTAATAAATACATGTGGTTTAATTCCCATAACCATGGGATACATATTGAAACCCCGACGTCTATTCATGAGACCAAACACAACATTACCATTTCATTTCGGGGTACATATGTCATTTCTACATGATGTAAATCCACTTGGACTTCAAATAACTATGTGTGGATTGATTCCTACCATCATAAGAGAGATGGTGACACCAAAATCTCAAATTATGGGTCCAACTAAATCAATCAATAGGAAAAAATTCCCCCATGTTTGTATGGATTAGAAATTTGTAGAGAGTGTCCCATTCAAGAACTATGTGTATCTTTATGACATCCATCACATGATATGTAGTGACAAATAAATATCTAATCATGGGACCATCTATAAAAAAATCAAAAAATGAACCACTAACTACTTGAGGGTTGATTCATAAAAGATCATTTTTATAATTTGTGAGTTTGACATTCCTACAACTTGATTTTTTATATAGTATATATTTCACAATTATTCACTCTGGTTCCCATGGCCTTACCATGTGATGTTAAACTGAAATGATATAGATATGTCCTTACAACATTATATTAAACTATTAATAAAATCTCCTAGTAAGATGACAATAAAACTTCAAAAAAATACATTGACACTGTATGAATATAAAATGTGGAGTCTATAACCCATTATAATCCCTTATAAAAGGACCACAAGAAACTTACCCCCGTTAATTAGGGTACATGGTGCTTCCACTATCTTCTAAACACTTAAATTAGTAGAGGAAACTTCATTTATGGATCACTTAAAGTTATTAAAAACATTAATGGACCTTGGAAAGGAAAAGAGATCTCTCTTTTTAACCAATATTTCAATTCATATTTTCTTATAACTAGAAACTTATGATACCTTTGCTCTATAAAAAGGGATTTATTATCCTTGTGACCCTCATGTCCCCATGTTGGAACACATCACTTAAGGGTGTTCTATGACATCCCCAGTATGATTTTCCCATGTCATTACCCTGGAACTCTGAATCTTGAGCTGTGATTTACAACATTTTTATCTCTCACTCAGAAAGATGTTAGAGTGATCTTTAACCTATGTATTCTAATTAGGTTGTTATGTAACATCCCCCCATGATAGGTCCATGTGCATCAAAACCTTAAACTTCTTACACTTTGGTGAATGTTTTACGACCATAATCTATGGCCATTGATGGTCAAAATCAAATTAACATAAACTACTATAAAAAATGATACAAAATTATCAGTGAGAAAACCAAAAAATGGTAATCTTGAAAAAAAATCATGTCTGCGCTCACTAAAATCTTTATCTCCAAAGCATTGTGAAAACATTAGGTTATAAAAATTTAAATAATAAAGCACATTGGGAAACCATTGTAGCCATAATAAATTAAATATATACTCTTAAGACCCCATTGTCCAAGAAAAAGTTCGAGAAAGGATTTTTAACAACTCCTAAACATGGGAATAATTTCTCTATGAAGAGAAAAAAATTTTAGGGTGCAGAAATGCTTCATGGATATTACACATTCCTCAAATAAAACATCATGATATGAGCACTTCAGATATCTATAAATCTGTAATGGCCCTTGGATAAAGATACCTAGATATATGGGTCCTTCATTATACTATGATTGTATGTCTATGCCTCTGGTAAATGAACCTATATTCATCCATTAAATGTGTCCCTTATCAAAAATGGTTCTCTAATCATTGTGAGACCTGATGTCACTATGACATAACTCATCACCTTAGTGCGTTCTGATAAATTCTTGACATTATTGTCCCACACCATCCATGGGACCATATCAATTTAGACTATGATTTATAATCCTCAAAACCAGATTATCCATACAGATTTTACATCATCCACATTATGTCACCATGTTCTGTACCCTTATCAATGCAATAATGTGACACTCCATTTCCAAATTTTATCATTGACCACACCTCATGAATCAAAATGACAGGACCTGGTTAATGATCTTCAAAATTTAATAGCTAAATATTTATAGGGCACCCGAACCATTCCTTGACATATTTTCCTCTATAAAAAATTTATCTTTTGGATGCTTGATTCTTGATAAACCCTTTATGGACCTTGGAAAAAGGGTAGGGAAATTTTTGTTTGACCATGATATCATCACATAGGGTATTTGAAAAACCAACCATAGGTGTCCCATCCATGTAGGAAAGGAACCCCAATCCTTGTGAGCCCTGGTAACACTATGGTAAAACCCAACACATAAGGGCATTACAAGTCATTCCCGAAACATATTCCCCATTTCATACTCACTAGATCAAACATTTGGGTTATGACTTCCATAATTAAAATTATAACTGTCTAGGTGGACACAAAATCTCTTGTGTTCCACCATAACACAATATTACCCCCATAAAACATCCATGTCCCTTGAAAAAGAGTGTGGAAACTCCTATTTGACCATGATATCCATGCATAAGATATATGACCAACCCACAAAAGTTATGTCCTTCTTTTATGAAGGGAAATATAATCCTCATCATCCTAGGGAAAACAATGGAGAAACCCAAATCCATAGAGTGTATTGGGTCATCCCTGACTTATCATCCCTATATTCCCTATTAAAAAATGTAATGTACAAGCTTAAAGAACATAAACTACAATAATAGAATGTTTGAGATAAAAGACCCTAAAATATAATAATAAAATCACGTATATAAAAGTACCTAAACTAAAACATAATAATTATTTAGTCTACAATAATGTGAAAACGATTATGATTCCCATTGAATGGGTTTTGTAAAAATCAACTATACTCACCAAGTCCATTGACTTTGAAAAAATATAGAGCACTGTCCCTACAGAACATATATTCTGTCTGAAATATCCTATTGTGAAAAAAGTAATATCGAGAAAACTAGAGTAGATATGTCAATGAGGAATATCATGATTGTGGGAATCCATGTGAATTTCTTGATATGGGTATTTTAGAATGTGAAATTTTAATTTTAGGTAATGTGTATAATTGATAGTATGAAAAGGATGGGTATCATGTGAAATTCATGAAGCATCATATCGGTGAAATGTCATCCAGATCATGAATTAAAGAAAACTAGACACAAAATATAACGTTATATAGAACCATTAATTTATATCACACTAGATTTGAAATATCTAGATATTATAGTCTCTCCCAAAAATATATGATCCATGTAATTTTTTCAAAATTTCAATTCTATTAGATCATGTTCCTAGAGGAGCCAATGAGCTCTAAAATACTCTTATTCTAGGAGGTAAAATATTGGCACAATTGAACAGTAGATTTGGTATAAAAGTCCAAAGTCTATTGCAACTCCTCTGCCCAAGATATTGTTTCAATCCTAGCCTTCTCTCCCATATCACAGTGTCCCTATTTTACTAATACAATTTATCTGATATCTAATGTGCTTGTTGGAATTGGGATATTTCATGATGAATATGACTAATTATATATTAGAGATGGTCTATTTCATTATTTTTGGAAATGGCCATGTCTTGGTGAGTTTCCACCTCCATCGCATGTTGGGAATCTTCATTTAAGGCTTCATACCATCATTACATTAATTAAAAGTAGAAATCATCTACTATCACCATCAATTAAAGGGCCCTATAATAGTCTCTTAGAGAGATCACCTACTTCATCAGGCCAGGATGCATTGCATTTTCAAAACCCCCATATCCATGGGTGGTAAACATAAATATAAGGAGAACCAAATTATTATCCATCCCTTCTAGAACTATCTCTGAAACCAATGTACAGAACTCCCTCGATATTTTTCGCCACATCTACTATAAAAATGATGAAGACCTAGAGCATTGATCTAAGGCCATCATGGTAATTTGAACATATCATCAACCAAGTTGCTACGAGAGGGAATAATAATCATAGTATTTAAGGATTTAGGATAGGATATGACCTCTACATTGGTTAACATAGTTAGAGGAATACCCAATGGAGTAGGGACTTGGAGTTTTGATCTCTAAGGTGAAGGCACTACAACAAGGTGCACATGGATTTATCAGTCACCTGATAAATGATATGATATCACCTTGTAACCCATATATATGACTGATGTTAGAAACATACCATTCTTGGTTGTGATACTGGAGACATCTATTTCCCCGACCCCATCCTTGGGAAAAGTGGTGAAACACTCTTGAAATGGGAGACTTTAGGGAATTTCCAATTCATTCCATGAAGATGTTACTCTCTCTTTCCACCCTTGAGGGATATAGGGAAAAAGATAATATCGTTTGACATGGAACAAAATGAACAATGTTAATAGCTTCTGAAGAAGTAGTTACCCTATAAAAACAATATCAATCAAGGATAACTCAATAGATGAATAGATACCTATATCAATATCTTCTAAAGGTGTGTTTTCACATTATAGGTCAAATGGTGCGACCATTGGGTCATATACAATAGAAATAAAGATCAACTGAGTCAAAACCACAACAATTTACACCTTTTAATAGGTCTATCATAACAATAAAGGGTATTCTAATGAAATAAATTTCCATTTTAATCACGAGTGGTGAAAAAACTCCCCTTTAAGAAAGCTCAGTGAGGGCCTACAATTTTTAACAACTCGTGATATGGTACCAGAATAATCCAAAATATGATAAGGGTGAAATACCACACATAAGTATTATCGATGGGAGAAATCTAAAAACCCATATTTCTTCCTTTTCCCCTTCCCTAATAGGGAAGTATCACTTGATGGTATCAATGTTGAGAGAATTAGGGAGCCCCCATTGAAGGTTTTGAAGTAGAGTTCTTTTTCCTTAAATGTAAATCGCAACCCATATTCAAGCTAGATGACCTAGGGATCCATAATCATCAGTCCCATAGTCACAGCCAAATTCATCACCAAAATCCATACCATGGTGATAATATATGAGGTATGAAAATATTTTCCAGTCTAAAACTACCTCCCATAGTATAAAAAAATCATAAATGAAGTTGTTATGATTTAAATGGATCCACGATCCTTTAAACATAGAATATTGTTCTTTCATACCAATTTCCCTAAAATGGAATATATTTATTCGTACAATATAATTTTTAGCATCCCCTAAAACACCAATTGGCGAACTGTAACACCCCGAGATTTTATGAAAAATATTATTTTAATTTCATTAATGTCTTGTGTAATATGCTACACCAAAAGGAGCTTGAACAACACGCATCATTGACTTGCTTTGCATTACACACAATCGCGACCTTCCTCGATAGCGTGTGTAGTACGCAATACCAAGTTTCACTAAACAATGATATGCTATTAAAATATAATTAAAACTAGCCGTTATGAATAGTAATAACCACCTTTTAAAATTTTAGAAATTTAATCTCTCAAAATGGACTTCATTTTTACATTCGGAGTATCGAATTTAGCCTAAGGTGATATTTTGGTACTTTTCGGATAACTTTCATATTCTGATGAATAGTGAAAATTACTAAATTTTAATTAAAAACAACTTTTTTAATTGAAATAATTAATAGTGATAAATTATTAATTTGAGTGGTTTTAAAGTATATTTAGAATATATTTTTACAATTCAATACAATGTTGGTCATTGGATGTAATTTCACATTTACACCAGACATAAACAAGTGTCAATCTTTTGATAGTTATTATCTCTTAAGAACACTCTATTTGATTTGACGACGGGAATTAATTTTTAAATTAATTAATTCAACTGATATGTTTTGAATTTGGTAAAATAGACATCATTTTTGAGTTCATAATATCAAATATAGCTTATGACTAATTTTTGGTATTTTTCTGAAAATTTTCAATTTTTGAGGAATACTGAAACCACTAAGTGGTAGTTAAAAAAAACTGAATTTTTCATAAAACTTAATTTTACTGCTTCTGGGAGTGGAATTTCAAAAATCCGAGAGACAAGGTTGATGTCAGTAAGTAAAATGTGGTTCAATGAGATGAAAATAATTTTTGGTGAATAGTAACTTTTTACATTTATTTACCACGGTTATAAGTAAATAGGGTAATTAAGGGTAAAAAATGATATTATTATTACATTAACACATGTTGTAATTCTATTGGATAAGTGTAATTCGACCAAAAACAAACTTAGGAATAAAATATGACCATTTAGGCCCACTTGGATTAGATTAGGACATTTAATATTAATTTATTTAAAGAAGGGTTAAAAGTGTTAAAATCAAAGTTTATTTACTAAAACATTTTTAATATGGGGTTATACATAAGATAAATTCGACTATAAATATTCATTTGAAAGATAATAATCCTTCCTACATAATGGTATTTTATTTGTAATTTTTAGACATTAAATAATTTAATTTATTTATGACACAACGATGATGCAGTAATTATCTTATTAATGAAATATTGACATAATTGATGTTATAAATACCCAAATAAATATAATTTTAGACTTTTTATGAATTCCACTAATTTTCTAGGTTAATATGACATGTTATTATTGATTTAATTAACATTTTTAGAACTTATCATTCTGATATAATTTTCACAAAAATCAATTACTAAATAGTGTCAAAATTGACATGAAATAGTTTTTTAAAAAAATATTATATTATTAATTGTTATTTTATTCCTAAAAATCTAAGGTTCGGCCACATGACTTAAATAAGGTTATATATATTAATAATAAACAATTTGGGGTTCGTTTGGCTTCTTATAGTATGTTTATTACCCTTATAGTGTAAGAACACAAGAAGACACGGTAAAAGTCAAATTATTTAACTTAATGTTAAATCTAGATGATAAGGTTAAAATAGGAACCTAAACTTGTATAAATTCTATTGGATGAGAGGATTTCGACCCATCCCCACCTTACCCTCTAAATAAATCAATTTGGAGCTATTTAAAACCAAATTTGACTTTATAATAAAATAATAGTTTTAGTTATTCCAAAGGTACCCCTATCCTCCCTTATAAAAGGGCACCTCCTCCCTCTCTTCCTCACACAACTTTGAGCCTTCAAGCTCGGCCAACCCCTGCCAAATTCTCTTATCCTCTTCCCTAGAAACATCCTAGAGGTTCTGGTCTTCCTCAAAGACCAATTTTAGTGCCCTAAGAGGAGGTCTCAAAGAGGCGCTTCAAAGAAGAGGTAATTTTTGTTACCGATTCTTTCACCTTTATTTCTTCTTCCACTTCTTCTTATTAGGTGGTTTCATTATGAAGTAATAACATCAGTATCACTCATATACTGATATGTTATTAAAAGTATGAAACAACCCTAATTCACCATCTATCCATCCTACGGAAAACAAAATCACCGTGCGTGCGTACGTACGAAATACCGTCTCCACGCCGTGGTGAAATCTATTTTCCACCACCACATTACTTGGATGGGTATAATGGTGTAAATAATAACTATATATGATTATTTTAAAGTTATATTGATTCTGAAATAGTATACATACACTCCAATATAGTCCCACGATCACGAGAAAGATATCATCGCTCGTGCGTACGTACGGACTACCGTCTCCACGACGCGATGAGATTCATTCTCCACATTATCCATTCATGAATGATTATAAAGTATATATAATAAGTAATCATGAAATATATGTCATAATAATGATACTGTATTTATGTGTATATATATGTATGTCATCTACTTAATTCCGTTCAACTCAATAAGGAAACGAAAACAGCGTTCATGTGTACGTACGACCTACCGTCTCCATGAATGGTGTATTTCTTTCCATTTACTGATTTATTATATATATGTATATTCTGAATATATATATATATATATATATATATAAATCATTTTTTATATTCTGGAATTATGTAATCATGATCTGAGTAATCATATGAATAATTACAAGTCAATACACGGACGGCAAATGAAACAATTTTACCCAAAACGCTCTTTAACATGGAATTTACAAAACAACGGGTAATATAAAGTCATAAGTGAACCATATATGATATCCTAACAATGAATATGATTCTATAATAAGTCAATGACATTATTTAAATCATTATACAGGAGGTTCGGACACTTATGAAGAAAATCGGACCTAAGGTACGGGAAATATCACAATCTCATTTTTATCTGAGATTGTTTATACGTTGGTATTTACTGGGGTGTATTTTATCATCCAAATCTATGTTTCCTCAATATGTAATGTTATTTCCATCCACCTAAAATTGTTTAAATCCAATTTTACCCTTTGGCGAGTTTTTAGTAAAAGATATGAAAGGAATCTTTTGTCGTTTTTTGTACGAGGTACTTTTTGACTTTTTCGACAAAAGTACGAAGAATGTTTTTTTAACTTATACGGAACGAACGGATTTTTACTGTTTTATAAAGCCTTATTTTCATGAAGCTTCCTCTAAAATTTTTCATGAATATTTTCAATAAAATCTCTTTCTTTTAAAATTGCATGATGTTTTGTGAAAAGAAATTGATTTTGAAGAAGAAAGGATATTTTCCTCAAGAATTCAATTCAAGTGTTTTATCAAAATTATTTTCCATCTGAGATAATAAAGGGTTCTGTTTATATCCATATTTTTACATTGATTTGACTATGTTGTGATGGAATTATGTTTATGAATTCCTTTATCTTATATGAATGGTTTTATGATGTCATGATGTTTAAGATTCCCATTTTTATTACATGGGTTATGCAATGATGTATGGTTTATGATTTTGTGGCACACATAATAATGGTATCATTATGAGATGGGTGGGACCTAAATCTCCCTCCAATGCATTGGGTAAAGATTTTATATCTCATGAGATAGACATGGCTGGAATGGTAGGTTATACCGGTTCACTGAAATAGGACTGACATGAGGGTGACTCGGTTCAGAAAGGGACTTTGTCCACTAAGATAGTCTTGGCAATGAGTCTTGACTAACAAGAAATGATTCACTATGATTATGTGTGTATGCCAAAAAGTTTCATGTATTATGTTATGATTTTTGGGATTGCATTTCACTACTATGATTTATCCCATGTTATGAAATTATGATCTCTTTTGCAGGTTAAGATTTCCAAAAGATATGTTCTTATGAAGATGATGTGATTGAATATTTATTTTTTTTACCCTTACTGAGCATTTGAGCTCACCCTTTTATGTTTTCTTTTCCCCAGGATATAAAGAAAGGTTTTAGGTAAGAAAAAAAAGGACGATCTTTATGGGAGATGTAGAAGATCTTTCACCACGATTAGAAGATTATATTCCGAGTTTCCAAAGACCATAAAATATTACGGTCCTTGTGTGTGTGTTTTTATAATATACTAAGTATTCCGCAAAAGTAATGTAATGTCCATGCACGTCATGCTTCGGGTCTCTACAGTTGGTATCAGAGGAAAGGTTTAGTCAACCTTTGGAAACTAGGATGCGAAAGCGTTAGTGAGATCCCTAGAGATATTTCTAAGGTATGTCTAGGGATGTCCCTAAGGATAATTATACGTATAAGATACAGTCCAATAACTACGTTAATGATCATAGAATTTAACCTAAGAAGATAGATATTGAGGATACTCCCCCATTATAATGTTGTTTTCCCAAGCATGATTTTTGCCTCTCACACTTTTCTTTTTGGGTTTTAGACGATGGCTGGAACCCGAAGGAACCGTGTTGATCAATGCAATGGACAATGCAATGATTGTCCTCCTGAACCAACAGATGTTATGGGAGATGGAGTGAAAAATCTTATTGCTATACTTACACAAGCTATGAATCATTCTGGACTTCCAAATGAGCAGAGAAGGGAACAGTATTCTATTGAGTCCTTCATGAGGTAACATCCACCTTCTTTCAGTGGGACTTCCGATCCACTTATTGCTGAACAATGGATCAGTACCACTGAAAAGATATTTTCAGTTCTTCAATGTTCTGAACATGATAAAGTCATCTTAGTAGTATATCGTTTGGAAGGTGATGCTGATCAATGGTGGAATCTTATTAAGAATACGAGGAAAAGGGATGAAATTGAGTCCATGGAATGGGACGAGTTCAAGAACTTATTTTTCAATAAGTACTTCCCTCATATTCTTAGAACAAATATGGAGAAGGATTTTCTTGAACTAAAGCAAAAGGATGATGAATCTGTTGGTATATACGAAGCGAATTTTACAATACTTGAAAGGTATGCATCTGGCATTATCATCCAACCTGAAAGTAAAGTTGATCGATTTTTCAGTGGCTTAATACCAAGTCTTTGAAGGGCAATAGCTATAAGAGACTTCATTAGCTATGAAGAAATTGTGCGTTGTGCTATCAAGGTAGAAATGGAAGTTGGTGTTACATATCAATCTCATAGTTTTTACAAGAAACGAAAGATGGAGTTCAAGGAGAAATCTCAGAATAATGGTGAAAAGAAGATGAATGTTTCCTTATGCTCAAAGTGTAGAAAGAAGAATGGTGGAGATTGACATAAAGGGACTAGAAAATGTTTTAAGTGTGGAAAAGAAGGTCATCGAGCAGCTGAGTGTCTAAGTAATGGAAAAAGGGTTTCTAATGATGTGAATAAAGAAAAAACTGCATAGAACACACCACCAACACTTCAATGCTTCAAGTGAAAGGAAATGGGGCATTATGCTAATAAATTCCCTAATCCAAGGGTTAGTGATGATCGACATGAGCAACCGCTTAAGGAAAAGGACAAAGGGAAGTCACATGCGATCACTATTGGCGATGTTGAATATGACAATGATGTGGTGGAATGATTAATTATTTATGTAATGGGATTCCAAAATAGTGTTGTGGAATATTGGAATATTTATGTATTGGTCTATCGTGGTTTTCAATTATTTTATGGTACCAGTAACCATGGAAAAGTGATTGATATATTTTTGAAAATAGATTGATATGCGCATAATGAAGGGAAAATGAGAAAATGAAATATTTAACAGTATTCATGAGCTCATGATTGATATAAGGACTAAGTGATATCATGGTTTCAATATATAGAATTTTGAGGATTTTGGTATGTGGAAGGGGTTAACTTTTAACTGAATTCATGTTTTCACTAAGGTTTAATGGGTATTCAAGAGAATACATGATTAAGGACTTTGAATGTTTGGAATGTGACCAACAAGACATATCTTATGATATATGGGGATCAAAAAATGGTATTAAATCTCTGGTAATCATTTTCACTATGTTATGAGAGTGGACTGCAGTATTATGGATAAGCCTAAAGACTAGAATGGATTATGTTGGAAATAAGTTAGTATTGTTTAAGGATAGAAGTTTTTTTCGATATTATTGATGGGATGTTATAGTAATATAGTTTTAGAAAAAGGAAAACCTGCAGGATGGGCGACAGCCCATCACGTCGGACAAGGCTGTGGGAATCGAACCCACAACCAAAGTGCGACTGGCCTTTTTCGCCTACCACTGGCCTACCGGAAGTCCCTGTTTAGAAGAAACTAGTTTTATTATATTAAGCAGTATGATATATGAAGTATAAGTCCATTTTAGGAACCATATATGATTAATATCACTATAGAATGACTTATGCTAACCTTTTGTTTGAGACAGATGGAATGACCCGTCATTCTATCACATGATCTGCTAACACTTCACAAATAACAAATTCAACTTAATTTATTTAAGAGATGAAGTAGAAATTGTTCAAGGCACGAACAACAGTGAGATTGTACCAAAATAAAGTAAGTATTTATTCTAATTCAAATTCGTCAACTTTAGGGAAACGATCTTGAAAACCAAAAATGATGTCCTAGTGCTCTTATATCTGATTAATCAGATGGTACCTTAGATCGTCACAAATTTATGGATTTGTGATTGTTGGCATTTCCATAGCCATGTTCTCCACCACTCTCCCTCAAAACATGATGGTTAGATTTTTCTTCCATATCCATATTTTCACCTATGTGGAAACCCAGTGATTAGTTTATTTGGGTAACCGTTACGTTTCATACTTTTGTTTTTAAAGATTGGTTTTGGTATTCCTTTTTAAGATGTGGGTTTCTATTAAATAAACTTTCAAGTAGTAAACCATTTATAACCCCGACGAATTTTGAGGGAGAAATTCATTTTAAGGGGGGTAGAATGTAACACTCCGAGATTTTATGAAAAATATTATTTTAATTTCATTAATGTTTTGTGTTATATGCTACACCAATACGAGCTTTCACAACACACATCCTTGACTTGCTTTTCATTACACGCAATCGCGACCTTCCTCGATAGCGTGTGTAGTACGCAATACCAAGTTTCACTAAACAACGATATTCTATTAAAATATTATTAAAACTAGCCGTTATGAATAGTAATAATCACCATTTAAAATTTTAGAAATTTTATCTCTCAAAATGGACTTCATTTTTGCATTAGGAGTATCAAATTTAGCCTAAGGTGAAATTTTGGACCTTTTCGGATAACTTTCATATTCTGTTGAATAGTGAAAATTACTAAATTTTAATTAAAAACAACTTTTTTAATCGAAATAATTAATAGTGATAAATTATTAATTTGAGTGGGTTTAAAGTATATTTAGAATATATTTTTACAATTCAATACAATGTTGGTCATTGGATGTAATTTCACATTTACACCAGACATAAACAAGTGTCAATCTTTTGATAGTAATTCTCTTTTAAGAACACGCTATTTGATTTGACGATGGGAATTAATTTTTAAATTAATTAATACAACTGATATGTTTTGAAGTTGGTAAAATAGATATCATTTTTGAGTTCATAATATCAAATATAGCTTAGGCCTATTTTTTGGTATTTTTCTGAAAACTTTCAATTTTTGATGAATAGTGAAACCACTAAGTGGTAGTTAAAAAAAACTAAATTTTTCATAAAACATAATTTTACCGCTTCTGTGAGTGGAATTTAAAAAATCCGAGAGATACGGTTGATGTCAGTAAATAAAATGTGGTTCAATGAGATGAAAATAATTTTTGGTGAATAGTAACTTTTTACTTTTATTTACCACGATTATAAGTAAATAGGGTAATTAAGGGTAACAAATGACATTATTATTACCCTAACACATGTCCTAATTCTATTGGATAAGTGTAATGCAACAAAAAACAAACTTAGGAATAAAATATGACCATTTAGGCCCACTTGGATTAGATTAGGACATTTATTATTAATTTATTTAAAGAAGGGTTAAAAGAGTTAAAATCAAAGTTTATTTACTAAAACATTTTTAATATGGGGTTATAAAAAAGATAAATTCGACTATAAATATTAATTAGAAAGATAAAAATATTTCCTACATAATGGTATTTTATTTGTAATTTTTAGACATTAAATAATTTAATTTATTTATGACACTACAATGATGCAGTAATTATCTTATTAATGAAATATTGACATAATTGATGTTATAAGTACCCAAATAAATATAATTTGAGACTTTTTATGTATCCCACTAATTTTATAGGTTAATATGACATGTTATTATTGATTTAATTAACTTTTTTAGAACTTATCATTCTGTTATGAGTTTCACAAAAATCAATTACTAAATAGTGTCAAAACTGACATGAAATAGTTTTTAAAAACAAATATTATGTTATTAATTGTTATTTTATTCCTAAAAATCTAAGGTTCGGCCAAATGACTTAGATATGGTTATATATATTAATAAAAAACAATTTGGGGTTCTTTTGGCTTCTTATAGTAAGTTTATTAACCTTATAGTGTAAGAACACAAGAAGACACGGTAAAAGTAAAATTATTTAACTTAATGTTAAATCTAGATGATAAGGTTAAAATAGGAACCTAAACTTGTATAAATTCTATTGGAAGAGAGGATTGCGACCCATACCCACCTTAGCCTCGAACTAAATCAATTTGGAGCTATTTAAAACCGAATTTGACTTTATAATAAAATAATAGTTTTAGTTATTCCAAAGGTACCCCTATCCTCCCTTATAAAAAGGCACCTCCTCCCTCTCTTCCTCACACAACTTTGAGCCTTCAAGCTCGGCCAAACCCTGACAAATTCTCTTATCCACTTCCCTAGAAACATACTAGAGGTTCTGGTCTTCCTCAAAGACCAATTTTAGTGCCCTAAGAGGAGGTCTCAAAGAGGCGCTTCAAAGAAGAGGTAATTTCCGTTACCGATTCTTTCACCTTTATTTCTTCTTCCACTTCTTCTTCTTATGTGGTTTCATTATGAAGTAATAACATCAGTATCACTCATATACTGATATGTTATTACAAATATGAAACAACCCTAATTAACCATCTATCCATCCAACGGAAAACAAAATCACCGCGCGTGCGTACGTACGGAATACCGTCTCCACGCCGTGGTGAAATCTATTTTCCACCACTACATTACTTGGATGGGTATAATGGTGTAAATAATAACTATATATGATTATTTTAAAGTGATATTGATTCTGAAATAGTATACATACACTCCAATATAGTCCCACGATCATGAGAACGATATCATCGCTCGTGCGTACGTACGGACTACCGTCTCCACGACGCGATGAGATTCATTCTCCACTTTATCCATTCCTGAATGATTATAAAGTATATATAATAAGTAATCATGAAATATATTTCATAATAATGACACTGGATTTATGTGTATATATATGTATGTCATCTACTTAATTCCGTTCAACTCAATAAGGAAACAAAAACAGCGTTCATGCGTACGTACGGCCTACCGTCTCCAGGAATGGTGTATTTCTTTCCATTTACTGATTTATTATATACATGTATATTATGAAGATATATATATATATATAAATCATGTTTTATATTCTAGAATTATGTAATCATGATCTGAGTAATCATATGAATAATTACAAGTCAAAACACGGACGACAAATGAAACAATTTTACCCAAAACGCTCTTTAACATGGAATTTACAAAAGAACGGGTAATATAAAGTCATAAGTGAACCATATATGATATCATAACAATTAATATGATTCTGTAATAAGTCAATGAAATTATTTAAATCATTATACAGGAGGTTCAGACACTTACGAAGAAAATCGGACCTATGGTAAGGGAAATATCACAATCTCATTTTTATCTGAGATTGTTTATACGTTGGTATTTACTCGGGTGTATTTTATCATCCACATCTATGTTTCCTCAATATGTAATGTTATTTGCATCCACCTAAAATTTTTTAAATCTAATTTTACCCTTTGGTGAGTTTTTAGTAAAAGATATGAAAGGAATCTTTTGTTATTTTTCGTACGAAGTACTTTTTGACTTTTTCGACAAAAGTACGAAGAATGTTTTTTTAACTTATACGGCACGAACGGATTTTTACTATTTTATAAAGACTTATTTTCATGAAGATTCCTCTAAAAGATTTCATGAATATTTTCTATAAAATCACTTTCTTTTAAAATTGCATGATGTTTTGTGAAAAGAAATTGATTTTGAAGAAGAAAGGATATTTTCCTCAAGAATTCAATTAAAGTGTTTTATCAAAATTATTTTCCATCTAAGATAATAAAGGGTTCTGTTTCTATCCATATTTTTACATTGATTTGACTATGTTGTGATGGAATTATGTTTATGAATTCATTTATCTTATATGAATGGTTTTATGATGTCATGATGTTTAAGATTCCCATTTTTATTACATGGGTTATGCAATGATGTATGGTTTATGATTTTGTGGCACACATAAGAATGGTATCATTATGAGATGGGTGGGACCTATAACTCCCTCCAATGCATTGGGTAAATATTTTATATCTCATGAGATAGACATGGTTGGAATGGTAGGTTATACCGGTTCAGTGAAATAGGACTGAAACGAGGGTGACTCGGTTCAGAAAGGGACTTTGTCCACTAAGATAGTCTTGGAAATGAGTCTTGACTAACAAGAAATGATTCTCTATGATTGTGGGTGTATGACACAAAGTTTCATGTTTTAAATTATGATTATTGGGATTACATTTCACTACTATGATTTATCCCATGTTATGAAATTATGATCTCTTTTGCAGGTTATGATTTCCAAAAGATATGTTCTTATGAATATGATGTGATTGAATATTTATTTTGTTTACCCTTAATGAGCATTTGAGCTCACCCTTTTATGTTTTCTTTTCCCCAGGATATAAAAAAAGGTTTTAGGTAAGGAAAAAAGGAAGATCTTTATGGGAGATGTTGAAGATATTTCACCACGATTAGAAGATTATATTCCGAGTTTCCAAAGACAATAAAATATTACGGTCCTTGTGTGTGTTTTTTTATAATATACTAAGTATTCCGCAAAAGTAATGTAATGTCCATGTACGTCAAGCTTCGGGTCTCTACAGTTGGTATCAGAGGAAAGGTTTAGTCAACCTTTGGAAACTAGGATGCGAAAGCGTTAGTGAGATCCCTAGAGATATTTATAAGGTATGTCTAGGGATGTCCCTAAGGATAATTATACGTATAAGATACAGTCCTATAACTACGGTAATGATCATAGAATTTAACCTAAGAAGTTAGATATTGAGGATACTCCCCCTTTATAATGTTGTTTTCCCAAGCATTATTTTTGCCTCTCACACTATTCTTTTTGGGTTTTAGACGATGGCTGGAACCCGAAGGAACCGTGTTGATCAATGCAATGGACAATGCAATGATTGTCCTGCTGAACAAACAAATGTTATGGGAGATGGAGTGAAAAATATTATTGCTATACTTACACAAGCTATGAATCATTCTGGACTTCCAAATGAGCAGAGAAGGGAACAATATTCTATTGCGTCCTTCATGAGGCAACATCCTCCTTCTTCCAGTGGGACATCCGATCCACTTGTTGCTGAACAATGGATCAGTACCACTGAAAAGATATTTTCAGTTCTTCAATGTTCTGAACATGATAAAGTCATCTTAGTAGTATATCGTTTGGATGGTGATGTTGATCAATGGTGGAATATTATTAAGAATACGAGGCAAAGGGATGAAATTGAGTCCATGGAATGGGATGAGTTCAAGAACTTATTTTTCAATAAGTACTTCCCTCATATTCTTCGAAAAAAGATGGAGAATGAGTTTATTGAACTAAATCAAAAGGATGATGAATCTGTTGGTATATACGAAGCGAATTTTACAAGACGTGAAAGGTATGCATCTGGCATTATCATCCAACCTGAAAGTAAAGTTGATCGATTTTTCAGTGGCTTAAAACCAAGTCTTAGAGGGGGATTAGCTATAATAGACTTCATTAGCTATGAAGAAATTGTGCGTTGTGCTATCAAGGTAGAAATGGAAGTTGGTGTTACATATCAATCTCATAGTTTTGACAAGAAACGAAAGATGGATTTCAAGGAGAAATCTCAGAATAATGGTGAAAAGAAGATGAATGTTTCCTTATGCTCAAAGTGTGGAAAGAAGAATGGTGGAGATTGTCTTAAAGGGACTAGAAAATGTTTGAAGTGTGGAAAAGAAGGTCATCGAGCAGCTGAGTGTCGAAGTAATGGAAAAAGGGTTTCTAATGATGTGAATAAAGCAAACACTGCAAAGAACGCACCACCAACACTTCAATGCTTCATGTGCAAGGAAATGGGGCATTATGCTAATAAATTCCCTAATCCAAGGGTTAGTGATGATCGACATGAGCAACTGCTTAAGGCAAAGGACAGAGGGATGTCACATGCGATCACTATTGGCGATGTTGAATATGACAACGATGTGGTGGAATGATTAATTGTTTATGTAATGGGATTCTAAAATAGTGTTGTGGAATATTGGAATATTTATGTATTGGTCTATCGTGGTTTTCAATAATTTTATGGTACCAGTAACCATGGAAAAGTGATTGATATATTTTTGGAAAAAGAATGTTATGCGCATAATGAAGGGAAAATGAGAAAATGAAATATTTAACAGTATTCATGTGCTCATGATTGATATAAGGACTAAGTGATATCATGGTTTGAGTATATAGAATTTTGAGGATTTTGGTATGTGGAAGGTGTTAACTTTTAACTACATTCATGTTTTCACTACGGTTCAATGGGTATTCAAGAGAATACATGATTAAGGAATTTGAATGTTTGGAATGTGACCAACAAGACATATCTTATGATATATGGGGATCAACGATGGTATTAAATCTCTGGTAATCATTTTCACTATGTTATGAGAGTGGACTGCAGTATTATAAATAAGCCTAAAGACTAGAATGGATTATGTTGGACATAAGTTAGTATTGTTTAAGGATAGATGTTTTTTTTGATATTATTGATGGGATGTTATAGTAATATAGTTTTAGAAAAAGGACAACCTGCAGGACGGGCGACAGCCCATCACGTCGGACAAGGCTGTGGGAATCGAACCCACAACCAAAGTGCGACTGGCCTTTTTCGCCTACCACTGGCCTACAGGAAGTCCCTGTTTAGAAGAAACTAGTTTTATTATATTAAGCAGTATGATATATGAAGTATAAGTCCATTTTAGGAACCATATATGATTAATCTCACTATAGAATGACTTATGCTAACCTTTTGTTTGAGACAGATGGAATGACCCGTCATTCTATCACATGATCTGCTAACACTTCACGAATTACAAATTCAACTTAATTTATTTAAGAGATGAAGTAGAAATTGTTCAAGGCACGAAAACCAGTGAGATTGTACCAAAATAAAGTAAGTATTTATTCTAATTCAAATTATTCAACTTTAGGGAAACGATCTTGAAAACCAAAAAATGTTTTCCTTGTGCTCTTATATCTGATTAATCAGATGGTACCTTAGATCGTCACAAATTTATGGATTTGTGATTGTTGGTTTTTCCATAGCCATGTTCTCTACCACTCTCCCTCAGAACATGATGGTTAGATTTTTCTTCCATATCCATATTTTCACCTATGTGGAAACCCAGTGATTAGTTTATTTGGGTAACCATTACGTTTCATACTTTTGTTTTTAAAGATTGGTTTTGGTATTCCCTTTTATGATGTGGGTTTCTATTAAAGAAACTTTCAAGTAGTAAACCATTTATAACCCCGACGAATTTCGAGGGTGAAATTCATTTTAAGGGGGGTAGAATATAACACCTCGATATTTTATGAAAAATATTATTTTAATTTCATTAATGTATTGTGTTATATGCTACACCAAAAGGAGCTTGCACAACACGCATCCTTGACTTGCTTTGCATTACACGCAATCGCGACCTTCCTCGATAGCATGTGTAGTACGCAATACCAAGTTTCACTAAACAACGATATGCTATTAAAATATTATTAAAACTAGCCGTTATGAATAGTAATAACCACCTTTTAAAATTTTAGAAATTTTATCTCTCAAAATGGACTTCATTTTCGCATTAGGAGTATCGAATTTATCCTAAGGTGAAATTTTGGAACTTTTCGGACAACTTTCATATTCTGTTGAATAGTGAAAATTACTAAATTTTAATTAAAAACAACTTTTTTAATCGAAATAATTAATAGTGGTAAATTATTAATTTGAGTGGGTTTAAAGTATTTTTAGAATATATTTTTACAATTCAATACAATGTTGGTCATTGGATGTAATTTCACATTTACACCAGACATAAACAAGTGTCAATCTTTTGATAGTTATTATCTCTTAAGAACATGCTATTTGTTTTGACGATGGGAATTAATTTTTAAATTAATTAATGCAACTGATATGTTTTGAATTTGGTAAAATAGACATCATTTTTGAGTTCATAATATCAAATATAGCTTAGGCCTAATTTTTGGTATTTTTCGGAAAACATTCAATTTTTGATGAATAGTGAAACCACTAAGTGGTAGTTAAAAAAAACTGAATTTTTCATAAAACATAATTTTACCGCTTCTGTGAGTGGAATTTCAAAAATCCGAGAGACACGGTTGATGTCAGTATATAAAATGTGGTTCAATGAGATGAAAATAATTTTTGGTGAATAGTAACTTTTTACTTTTATTTACCACAATTATAAGTAAATAGGGTAATTAAGGGTAATAAATGATATTATGTTTACCCTAACACATGTCCTAATTCTATTGGATAAGTGTAATGCGACCAAAAACAAACTTTGGAATAAAATATGACCATTTAGGCCCACATGGATTAGATTAGGACATTTATTGTTAATTTATTTAAAGAAGGGTTAAAAGAGTTAAAATCAAAGTTTATTTACTAAAACATTTTTAATATGGGGTTATAAATAAGATAAATTCGACTATAAATATTCATTAGAAATATAAAAAGCTTTCCTACATAATGGTATTTTATTTTTAATTTTTAGACATTAAATAATTTAATTTATTTATGACACAACAATGATGCAGTAATTATCTTATTAATGAAATATTGACATAATTGATGTTATAAATACCAAAATAAATATAATTTGAGACTTTTTATGTATTCCACTAATTTTATAGGTTAATATGACATGTTATTATTGATTTAATTAACTTTTTTAGAACTTATCATTCTGTTATGATTTTCACAAAAATCAATTACTAAATAGTTTCAAAATTGACATGAAATAGTTTTTAAAAACAAATATTATATTCTTAATTGTTATTTTATTCCTAAAAATATAAGGTTCGGCCAAATTATTTGTATAAGGTTATATATATTAATAATAAACAATTTGGGGTTCTTTTGGCTTCTTATAGTAAGTTTATTAACCTTATAGTGTAAGAACACAAGAAGACACGGTAAAAGTAAAATTATTTAACTTAATGTTAAATCTAAATGATAAGGTTAAAATAGGAACCTAAACTTGTCTAAATTCTATTGGATGAGAGGATTTCGACCCATACCCACCTTAGACTTGAAATAAATCAATTTGGATCTATTTAAAACCGAATTTGACTTTATAATAAAATAATAGTTTTAGTTATTCCAAAGGTACCCCTCTCCTCCCTTATAAAAGGGAACCTCCTCCCTCTCTTCCTCACACAACGTTGAGCCTTCAATCTCGGCCAACCCCTGCCAAATTCTCTTCTCCACTTCCCTAGAAACATCCTAGAGGTTCTTTTATTCCTCAAAGTCCAATTTTAGTTCCCTAAGAGGAGGTATCAAAGAGGCGCTTTAAAGAAGAGGTAATTTCCGTTACCGATTCTTTCACCTTTATTTCTTATTCAACTTCTTCTTCTTAGGTTGTTTCATTATGAAGTAATAACATCAGTATCACTCATATACGGATATTTTATTACAATTATTAAACAACCCTAATTCACCATCTATCCATCCTACGGAAAACGAAATCACCGCGCGTGCGTACGTACTGAATACCGTCTCCACGCCGTGGTGAAATCTATTTTCCACCACCACATTACTTGGATGGGTATAATGGTGTAAATAATAACTATATATGATTATTTTATAGTGATATTGATTCTGAAATAGTATACATACACTCCAATATAGTCCCACGATCATGAGAACGATATCATCGCTCGTGCATACGTACGGACTACCGTCTCCACGACGCGATGAGATTCATTCTCCACTTTAACCATTCATGAATGATTATAAAGTATATATAATAAGTAATTATGAAATATATGACATAATAATGATACTGGATTTATGTGTATATATATGTATTTCATCTACTTAATTCCGTTCAACTCAATAAGGAAACGAAAACAGCGTTCATGCGTACGTACGGCCTACCGTCTCCATGAACGGTGTATTTCTTTCCATTTACTGATTTATTATATATATGTATATTCTGTATATATATATATATATAAATAATGTTTTATATTCTGGAATTAAGTAATCATGATATGAGTGATCATATGAATAATTACAAGTCAAAACACGGACGACAAATGAAACAATTTTACCCAAAACGCTCTTTAACATGGAATTTACAAAAGAACGGGTAATATAAAGTCATAAATGAACCATATATGATATCATAACAATGAATATGATTCTGTAATAAGTAAATGACATTATTTAAATCATTATACAGGAGTTTCAGACACTTACGAAGAAAATCGGACCTAAGGTAAGGGAAATATCACAATCTCATTTTTATCCGAGATTGATTATACGTTGGTATTTACTAGGGTGTATTTTATCATCGACATCTATGTTTCCTCAATATGTAATGTCATTTCCATCCACCTAAAATTGTTTAAATCCAATTTTACCCTTTTGTGAGTTTTAATAATAGATATGAAAGGAATCTTTTGTCGTTTTTCGTACGAGGTACTTTTTGACTTTTTTAACAAAAGTACGAAGAATGTTTTTTTTAACTTATACGGCACGAACGGATTTTTACTGTTTTATAAAGCCTTATATTCATGAAGCTTCCTCTAAAATATTTCATGACTATTTTCAATAAAATCTCTTTCTTTTATAATTGCATGATGTTTTGTGAAAAGAAATTGATTTTGAAGAAGAAAGGATATTTTTCTCAAGAATTCAATTCAAGTCTTTTATCAAAATTATTTTCCATCTAAGATAATAAAGGCTTATGTTTCTATCCATATATTTACATTTATTTGACTATGTTGTGATGGAATTATGTTTATGAATTCCTTTATCTTATATGAATGGTTTTATGATGTCATGATGTTTAAAATTCCCATTTTTATTACATGGGTTATACAATGATGTATGGTTTATGATTTTGTGGAACACATAAGAATGGTATCATTATGAGATGGGTGGGACCTATATCTCCCTCCAATTCATTGGGTAAAGATTTTATATCTCATGATATAGACATGGCTGTAATGGGAGGTTATACCGGTTCAGTGAAACAGGACTGAAACGAGGGTGACTCGGTTCATAAAGGGACTTTGTCCACTAAGATAGTCTTGGCAATGAGTCTTGACTAACAAGAAATGAATCTCTATGATTATGTGTGTATGCCATAAATTTTCATGTTTTATGTTATGATTATTGGGATTACATTTCCCTACTATGATTTATCCCATGTTATGAAATTATGATCTCTTTTACAGGTTAAGATTTCCAAAAGATATGTTCTTATGAATATGATGTGATTGAATATTTATTTTGTTTACCCTTACTGAGAATTTGAGCTCACCCTTTTATGTTTTCTTTTCCCCAGGATATAAAGAATCGTTTTAGGTATGAAAAAAAGGAAGATCTTTATGGGAGATGTTGAAGATCTTTCACCACGATTAGAAGATTATATTCCGAGTTTCCAAAGACACTAAACTATTACGGTCCTTGTGTGTGTGTTTTTGTAATGTACTAAGTATTCTGCAAAAGTAATGTAATGTCCATGTACGTCAAGCTTCGGGTCTCTACACGAACCATGAATAAATATAAAACCTAAACCTTGAAAATTTACAACATTCATCAATTTCTAAGAGGAATGCCCTGACCTACAAATATAGTCTTTGAAGGTAATGCCTGAAGGGGTGATGACGTGAGAGAATCCGTCCAAAGTTAACTCTAATTGATACAATATTCTTTAGATCTTAGCCTCTGATTTTATCATTCTTTAATCTATCCAATTTGGATATTTGATAGGAAATAATAATGTCGATGTGACTTCACTCCCTAGAACCACACTCACTACAACGACATCAGTTTTCACTTCTATTAGAAATAAATGTAATGGTAAATTTCTTACTTCATTACGAGGTGATTCCATGGATTTTGGTCCTCTATAAGATAGTTATTTTCTAGGAATTAGATTATCCATAGATTCCTGTGGAAATTGGGATACATTTTCCACAAGTATGGATGATTTTCAATTATAATATAACTAAATCCAAATCTCATCATATCAATAGGATATACAAATTTGTGTGTCATTGGGAGCAAGCTTTATGTTGGCCCATGTATCCCCCCTTGTAAACATCAACTAAAAATACAAATCAAATACTGTATTCTCCTCATACTAGACATGAATATCTGGAAGACATCTTGAATAGACACACAATAATAGATAGCTGAAAAAGAAGGGTTTTCACAATTCATAGTGGTGGACCCCGTCAATGCGAGTGGAATGGATGGCCTCATGAAGTGACATCATATAGTCCTAGGCGCCAAGGATGTCCCTACCATCATGAACCATATTTACCATGGGAAATGGGCTATATGGATTTTAGTAGAAACAATCAGAATGTATTATGAAGTCCTTAGGATCCAAATCATTTAGTGAAATTGGTCTCAACCCACTAATTCACATAAAAATGGTTTGAAATGATCATTGGGGATGTTCTAGATGTTAAGGTACTCACAACCACCAAAATTACCCCCATCCTTCCCCATTAAACATGAAATGGGATCAAGATTATATGAGGGAATTGTACCTTATAAATATGGAACAAAAGGTTGTAATTCTTGTCTTATAAAGGGATGGATAATTAGATACACTTCCCTCCAACCATAAAATCCATCATCATGAATGTAGATACCCTTACTCCACCGTTTTACTTTTTTGGTAGTAGGTACCTTCCTAGGTTCATTGTAAGGAAACAAGACATACGAATAGTTTAGTCAATACTAAATACTACCTCCCTTACCCTTTCTAAAAATTTCTATCCTTAAAATGTAGGCTAATAAGTACCGTCTTCATAATGAGAGTCCTTCATTGGAAATTCCTTTGGACTATTTGTTTCCATCTCAAGATAATCTTCCCTGATTATGTATCTCAATCACTTA